>OY787677.1:25000-1225000 GCA_963678985.1 Spisula subtruncata
GGTTAGGGATGGGTCAGGGTTAGGTCAGGGTAGGTCAGGGTTGGGTTGTGGGTTAGTCTCGGTATATTCAACAGATTGAATAAGTCTCCCTCCTGATGATGGTTTGAGTGCTTCGTTGTACACGAATGCGGATTCATCTTGTGTATCCCTTCCCCTTCCATAGCTTGAATGGATATTCAACAGATTGAATGATTGAATAATTCTCCCTCCTCCAGTCCTGAGTCCACTTCCTTGTCGTTTAAAATAGTTGCTAAATCCAGTCGCCAGCCTTGTTGTTAAATTATGTCATGCAATGGCCCATCTGAAAATTGCTGCGATGGTGCTACGCAGCGACTGACGGATAGGGCAAAGCACAAGCGTTACCATTTACCGTTACAGCCAGTTCAACTCCACCTCATTACAATGCTGTCGTTTGAAATGGCCCAGACCCACACCCAACCCGCACCCAAACCTACTGAGGTCACGTGACTGTGTCAACCAATAAAAACATTTTGTTCAATTTGATGAATTGAACAAATGTTCAATTTTCGTAAATTGCTCATATCCTAACCCTAACCCAGACCCACACCCAACCCGCACCCAAACCTACTGAGGTCACGTGACTGTGTCAACCAATAAAAACATTTTGTTCAATTTGATGAATTGAACAAATGTTCAATTTTCGTAAATTGCTCATATCCTAACCCTAACCCTAACCCTAACCCTAACCCTAACCCTAACCCTAACCCTAACCCTAACCCTAACCCTAACCCTAACCCTAACCCTAAACCCTAACCCTAACCCTAACCCTTGGTCGTGGGTCAGGGGTAGGTCAGGGGTAGGTTAGGGATGGGTCAGGGTTAGGTCAGGGTAGGTCAGGGTTGGGTTGTGGGTTAGTCTCGGTATATTCAACAGATTGAATAAGTCTCCCTCCTGATGATGGTTTGAGTGCTTCGTTGTACACGAATGCGGATTCATCTTGTGTATCCCTTCCCCTTCCATAGCTTGAATGGATATTCAACAGATTGAATGATTGAATAATTCTCCCTCCTCCAGTCCTGAGTCCACTTCCTTGTCGTTTAAAATAGTTGCTAAATCCAGTCGCCAGCCTTGTTGTTAAATTATGTCATGCAATGGCCCATCTGAAAATTGCTGCGATGGTGCTACGCAGCGACTGACGGATAGGGCAAAGCACAAGCGTTACCATTTACCGTTACAGCCAGTTCAACTCCACCTCATTACAATGCTGTCGTTTGAAATGGCCCAGACCCACACCCAACCCGCACCCAAACCTACTGAGGTCACGTGACTGTGTCAACCAATAAAAACATTTTGTTCAATTTGATGAATTGAACAAATGTTCAATTTTCGTAAATTGCTCATATCCTAACCCTAACCCTAACCCTAACCCTCCCTAACCCTAACCCTAAACCCTAACCCTAACCCTAACCCTTGGTCGTGGGTCAGGGGTAGGTCAGGGGTAGGTTAGGGATGGGTCAGGGTTAGGTCAGGGTAGGTCAGGGTTGGGTTGTGGGTTAGTCTCGGTATATTCAACAGATTGAATAAGTCTCCCTCCTGATGATGGTTTGAGTGCTTCGTTGTACACGAATGCGGATTCATCTTGTGTATCCCTTCCCCTTCCATAGCTTGAATGGATATTCAACAGATTGAATGATTGAATAATTCTCCCTCCTCCAGTCCTGAGTCCACTTCCTTGTCGTTTAAAATAGTTGCTAAATCCAGTCGCCAGCCTTGTTGTTAAATTATGTCATGCAATGGCCCATCTGAAAATTGCTGCGATGGTGCTACGCAGCGACTGACGGATAGGGCAAAGCACAAGCGTTACCATTTACCGTTACAGCCAGTTCAACTCCACCTCATTACAATGCTGTCGTTTGAAATGGCCCAGACCCACACCCAACCCGCACCCAAACCTACTGAGGTCACGTGACTGTGTCAACCAATAAAAACATTTTGTTCAATTTGATGAATTGAACAAATGTTCAATTTTCGTAAATTGCTCATATCCTAACCCTAACCCAGACCCACACCCAACCCGCACCCAAACCTACTGAGGTCACGTGACTGTGTCAACCAATAAAAACATTTTGTTCAATTTGATGAATTGAACAAATGTTCAATTTTCGTAAATTGCTCATATCCTCAATTTTCGTAAATTGCTCATATCCTAACCCTAACCCTAACCCTCCCTAACCCTAACCCTAAACCCTAACCCTAACCCTAACCCTTGGTCGTGGGTCAGGGGTAGGTCAGGGGTAGGTTAGGGATGGGTCAGGGTTAGGTCAGGGTAGGTCAGGGTTGGGTTGTGGGTTAGTCTCGGTATATTCAACAGATTGAATAAGTCTCCCTCCTGATGATGGTTTGAGTGCTTCGTTGTACACGAATGCGGATTCATCTTGTGTATCCCTTCCCCTTCCATAGCTTGAATGGATATTCAACAGATTGAATGATTGAATAATTCTCCCTCCTCCAGTCCTGAGTCCACTTCCTTGTCGTTTAAAATAGTTGCTAAATCCAGTCGCCAGCCTTGTTGTTAAATTATGTCATGCAATGGCCCATCTGAAAATTGCTGCGATGGTGCTACGCAGCGACTGACGGATAGGGCAAAGCACAAGCGTTACCATTTACCGTTACAGCCAGTTCAACTCCACCTCATTACAATGCTGTCGTTTGAAATGGCCCAGACCCACACCCAACCCGCACCCAAACCTACTGAGGTCACGTGACTGTGTCAACCAATAAAAACATTTTGTTCAATTTGATGAATTGAACAAATGTTCAATTTTCGTAAATTGCTCATATCCTAACCCTAACCCAGACCCACACCCAACCCGCACCCAAACCTACTGAGGTCACGTGACTGTGTCAACCAATAAAAACATTTTGTTCAATTTGATGAATTGAACAAATGTTCAATTTTCGTAAATTGCTCATATCCTAACCCAGACCCACACCCAACCCGCACCCAAACCTACTGAGGTCACGTGACTGTGTCAACCAATAAAAACATTTTGTTCAATTTGATGAATTGAACAAATGTTCAATTTTCGTAAATTGCTCATATCCTAACCCTAACCCTAACCCTAACCCTAACCCTAACCCTAACCCTAACCCTAACCCTAACCCTAACCCTAACCCTAACCCTAACCCTAACCCTAACCCTAACCCTAACCCTAACCCTAACCCTAACCCTAACCCTAACCCTAACCCTAACCCTAACCCTAACCCTAACCCTAACCCTAACCCTAACCCTAACCCTAACCCTAACCCTAACCCCTAACCCTAAATCCAGTCGCCAGCCTTGTTGTTAAATTATGTCATGCAATGGCCCATCTGAAAATTGCTGCGATGGTGCTACGCAGCGACTGACGGATAGGGCAAAGCACAAGCGTTACCATTTACCGTTACAGCCAGTTCAACTCCACCTCATTACAATGCTGTCGTTTGAAATGGCCCAGACCCACACCCAACCCGCACCCAAACCTACTGAGGTCACGTGACTGTGTCAACCAATAAAAACATTTTGTTCAATTTGATGAATTGAACAAATGTTCAATTTTCGTAAATTGCTCATATCCTAACCCTAACCCAGACCCACACCCAACCCGCACCCAAACCTACTGAGGTCACGTGACTGTGTCAACCAATAAAAACATTTTGTTCAATTTGATGAATTGAACAAATGTTCAATTTTCGTAAATTGCTCATATCCTAACCCTAACCCTAACCCTAACCCCTAACCCTAACCCTAACCCTAACCCTAACCCTAACCCTAACCCTAACCCTAAC
The DNA here is from genome assembly GCA_963678985.1 of Spisula subtruncata. Taxonomy (NCBI): domain Eukaryota; kingdom Metazoa; phylum Mollusca; class Bivalvia; order Venerida; family Mactridae; genus Spisula; species Spisula subtruncata. The sequence continues at coordinate 28,790 of OY787677.1, forward strand.
CCTAACCCTAACCCTAACCCTAACCCTAACCCTAACCCTAACCCTAACCCTAACCCTAACCCTAACCCTAACCCTAACCCTAACCCTAACCCTAACCCTAACCCTAACCCTAACCCCTAACCCTAACCCTAACCCTAACCCTAACCCTAACCCTAACCCTAACCCTAACCCAGTTTTATGTCTTTCCAAAAATACGGTAACCCAGTTTGGTAACTCTGAACCCCTAACTCACCATAACCCAGTTCGGTAACTCTGAACCCCTAACTCACCAAAACCCAGTTCGGTAACCCTGAACCCCTAACTCACCATAACCCAGTTCGGTAACTCTGAACCCCTAACTCACCATAACCCAGTTCGGTAACCCAGTTCGGTGACCCAGTTCGGTAACCCAGTTTTATGTCTTTCAAAAAATACGGTAACCCAGTTCGGTAACCCTGAACCCCTAACTCACCATAACCCAGTTCGGTAACTCTGAACCCCTAACTCACCATAACCCAGTTCGGTAACCCAGTTCGGTGACCCAGATCGGTAACCCAGTTTTATGTCTTTCCAAAAATACGGTAACCCAGTTCGGTAACCCTGAACCCCTAACTCACCATAACCCAGTTCGGTAACTCTGAACCCCTAACTCACCATAACCCAGTTCGGTAACCCAGTTCGGTAACCCAGTTTTATGTCTTTCCAAAAATACGGTAACCCAGTTTGGTAACTCTGAACCCCTAACTCACCATAACCCAGTTCGGTAACTCTGAACCCCTAACTCACCATAACCCAGTTCGGTAACCCTGAACCCCTAACTCACCATAACCCAGTTCGGTAACTCTGAACCCCTAACTCACCATAACCCAGTTCGGTAACCCAGTTCGGTGACCCAGTTCGGTAACCCAGTTTTATGTCTTTCCAAAAATACGGTAACCCAGTTCGGTAACCCTGAACCCCTAACTCACCATAACCCAGTTCGGTAACTCTGAACCCCTAACTCACCATAACCCAGTTTGGTAACCCAGTTCGGTGACCCAGTTCGGTAACCCAGTTTTATGTCTTTCCAAAAATACGGTAACCCAGTTCGGTAACCCTGAACCCCTAACTCACCATAACCCAGTTCGGTAACTCTGAACCCCTAACTCACCATAACCCAGTTCGGTAACCCAGTTCGGTAACCCAGTTTTATGTCTTTCCAAAAATACGGTAACCCAGTTCGGTAACCCTGAACCCCTAACTCACCATAACCCAGTTCGGTAACTCTGAACCCCTAACTCACCATAACCCAGTTCGGTAACCCAGTTCGGTAACCCAGTTCGGTAACCCAGTTTTATGTCTTTCCAAAAATACGGTAACCCAGTTTGGTAACTCTTAACCCCTAACTCACCATAACCCAGTTCGGTAACTCTGAACCCCTAACTCACCATAACCCAGTTCGGTGACCCAGTTCGGTAACCCAGTTTTATGTCTTTCCAAAAATACGGTAACCCAGTTCGGTAACCCTGAACCCCTAACTCACCATAACCCAGTTCGGTAACTCTGAACCCCTAACTCACCATAACCCAGTTCGGTAACCCAGTTCGGTAACCCTGAACCCCTAACTCACCATAACCCAGTTCGGTAACCCAATTCGGTAACCCAGTTCGGTGACCTAGTTCGGTAACCCAGTTTTATGTCTTTCCAAAATTACGGTAACCCAGTTCGGTAACTCTGAACCCCTAACTCACCATAACCCAGTTCGATAACCCAGTTCGGTGACCCAGTTCGGAATGTTGTGAATAGTGAAGCCTCTGAACTTATAGAGACACTCAGAATGATTTTGGAACACTAAGCCTCTGAACTTAGATAGACACTCAGATAGTTTTATAATAGTGATAACCAAGCCTGTTAACTGAAGGACACTCAGCGGTAACTGCGCCATCGTCGGGTCCCAAGTCTCGAGTTAGAAAGCAGGAGGGTCGCTGCATGCAATTTCCAAATAAAATTCTAAAGTAATAAATGTTAAAGAAATCGTTAGTTGTCTGACCGTTGGCCATTAATTGCAGCATTTAATTGAATTAACGATAATAAGTTCAAACACACGTGACTGTCTCGACCAATGAGAACAATTTTGGGCACTTTAAAACTGCCCACGTGGGCACTCAGGTCATTTCGCCTATACCCCTAACGCTTAATTTCTATTGGGATGCGTGCACATATATTTCAAATATCACGTGATTAATTCAACCAATCAGATCACTTTTGCGCATTTTGCGCATTTGGGAATGAGCATTCACGTCATTCAGCTCCTACCCTAACCCTCCGTTCTTGTTGAAGACTCAATAGCAACTGACTTTATCGCATGAGCAGTTATTAAATGGGTTAGCCTGAGTTAAGGTTGTTCCTAAAAATAGATTCCTTTGTTTTCAAAATTCGGTAACCCACTTCGGTAACTCTTAACCCCTAACTCACCATAACCCAGTTCGGTAACTCTGAACCCCTAACTCACCATAACCCAGTTCGGTAACCCAGTTCGGTGACCCAGTTCGGTAACCCAGTTTTATGTCTTTCCAAAAATACGGTAACCCAGTTCGGTAACCCTGAACCCCTAACTCACCATAACCCAGTTCGGTAACTCTGAACCCCTAACTCACCATAACCCAGTTCGGTAACCCGGTTCGGTGACCCAGATCGGTAACCCAGTTTTATGTCTTTCCAAAAATACGGTAACCCAGTTCGGTAACCCTGAACCCCTAACTCACCATAACCCAGTTCGGTAACTCTGAACCCCTAACTCACCATAACCCAGTTCGGTAACCCAGTTCGGTAACCCAGTTTTATGTCTTTCCAAAAATACGGTAACCCAGTTTGGTAACTCTGAACCCCTAACTCACCATAACCCAGTTCGGTAACTCTGAACCCCTAACTCACCATAACCCAGTTCGGTAACCCTGAACCCCTAACTCACCATAACCCAGTTCGGTAACTCTGAACCCCTAACTCACCATAACCCAGTTCGGTAACCCAGTTCGGTGACCCAGTTCGGTAACCCAGTTTTATGTCTTTCCAAAAATACGGTAACCCAGTTCGGTAACCCTGAACCCCTAACTCACCATAACCCAGTTCGGTAACTCTGAACCCCTAACTCACCATAACCCAGTTTGGTAACCCAGTTCGGTGACCCAGTTCGGTAACCCAGTTTTATGTCTTTCCAAAAATACGGTAACCCAGTTCGGTAACCCTGAACCCCTAACTCACCATAACCCAGTTCGGTAACTCTGAACCCCTAACTCACCATAACCCAGTTCGGTAACCCAGTTCGGTAACCCAGTTTTATGTCTTTCCAAAAATACGGTAACCCAGTTCGGTAACCCTGAACCCCTAACTCACCATAACCCAGTTCGGTAACTCTGAACCCCTAACTCACCATAACCCAGTTCGGTAACCCAGTTCGGTAACCCAGTTCGGTAACCCAGTTTTATGTCTTTCCAAAAATACGGTAACCCAGTTTGGTAACTCTTAACCCCTAACTCACCATAACCCAGTTCGGTAACTCTGAACCCCTAACTCACCATAACCCAGTTCGGTGACCCAGTTCGGTAACCCAGTTTTATGTCTTTCCAAAAATACGGTAACCCAGTTCGGTAACCCTGAACCCCTAACTCACCATAACCCAGTTCGGTAACTCTGAACCCCTAACTCACCATAACCCAGTTCGGTAACCCAGTTCGGTAACCCTGAACCCCTAACTCACCATAACCCAGTTCGGTAACCCAATTCGGTAACCCAGTTCGGTGACCTAGTTCGGTAACCCAGTTTTATGTCTTTCCAAAATTACGGTAACCCAGTTCGGTAACTCTGAACCCCTAACTCACCATAACCCAGTTCGATAACCCAGTTCGGTGACCCAGTTCGGAATGTTGTGAATAGTGAAGCCTCTGAACTTATAGAGACACTCAGAATGATTTTGGAACACTAAGCCTCTGAACTTAGATAGACACTCAGATAGTTTTATAATAGTGATAACCAAGCCTGTTAACTGAAGGACACTCAGCGGTAACTGCGCCATCGTCGGGTCCCAAGTCTCGAGTTAGAAAGCAGGAGGGTCGCTGCATGCAATTTCCAAATAAAATTCTAAAGTAATAAATGTTAAAGAAATCGTTAGTTGTCTGACCGTTGGCCATTAATTGCAGCATTTAATTGAATTAACGATAATAAGTTCAAACACACGTGACTGTCTCGACCAATGAGAACAATTTTGGGCACTTTAAAACTGCCCACGTGGGCACTCAGGTCATTTCGCCTATACCCCTAACGCTTAATTTCTATTGGGATGCGTGCACATATATTTCAAATATCACGTGATTAATTCAACCAATCAGATCACTTTTGCGCATTTTGCGCATTTGGGAATGAGCATTCACGTCATTCAGCTCCTACCCTAACCCTAACCCTAACCCTAACCCTAACCCTAACCCTAACCCTAACCCTAACCCTAACCCTAACCCCTAACCCTAACCCTAACCCTAACCCTAACCCTAACCCTAACCCTGACCCAGATCGGTAACCCAGTTTTATGTCTTTCCAAAAATACGGTAACCCAGTTCGGTAACCCTGAACCCCTAACTCACCATAACCCAGTTCGGTAACTCTGAACCCCTAACTCACCATAACCCAGTTCGGTAACCCAGTTCGGTAACCCAGTTTTATGTCTTTCCAAAAATACGGTAACCCAGTTTGGTAACTCTGAACCCCTAACTCACCATAACCCAGTTCGGTAACTCTGAACCCCTAACTCACCATAACCCAGTTCGGTAACCCTGAACCCCTAACTCACCATAACCCAGTTCGGTAACTCTGAACCCCTAACTCACCATAACCCAGTTCGGTAACCCAGTTCGGTGACCCAGTTCGGTAACCCAGTTTTATGTCTTTCAAAAAATACGGTAACCCAGTTCGGTAACCCTGAACCCCTAACTCACCATAACCCAGTTCGGTAACTCTGAACCCCTAACTCACCATAACCCAGTTCGGTAACCCAGTTCGGTGACCCAGATCGGTAACCCAGTTTTATGTCTTTCCAAAAATACGGTAACCCAGTTCGGTAACCCTGAACCCCTAACTCACCATAACCCAGTTCGGTAACTCTGAACCCCTAACTCACCATAACCCAGTTCGGTAACCCAGTTCGGTAACCCAGTTTTATGTCTTTCCAAAAATACGGTAACCCAGTTTGGTAACTCTGAACCCCTAACTCACCATAACCCAGTTCGGTAACTCTGAACCCCTAACTCACCATAACCCAGTTCGGTAACCCTGAACCCCTAACTCACCATAACCCAGTTCGGTAACTCTGAACCCCTAACTCACCATAACCCAGTTCGGTAACCCAGTTCGGTGACCCAGTTCGGTAACCCAGTTTTATGTCTTTCCAAAAATACGGTAACCCAGTTCGGTAACCCTGAACCCCTAACTCACCATAACCCAGTTCGGTAACTCTGAACCCCTAACTCACCATAACCCAGTTTGGTAACCCAGTTCGGTGACCCAGTTCGGTAACCCAGTTTTATGTCTTTCCAAAAATACGGTAACCCAGTTCGGTAACCCTGAACCCCTAACTCACCATAACCCAGTTCGGTAACTCTGAACCCCTAACTCACCATAACCCAGTTCGGTAACCCAGTTCGGTAACCCAGTTTTATGTCTTTCCAAAAATACGGTAACCCAGTTCGGTAACCCTGAACCCCTAACTCACCATAACCCAGTTCGGTAACTCTGAACCCCTAACTCACCATAACCCAGTTCGGTAACCCAGTTCGGTAACCCAGTTCGGTAACCCAGTTTTATGTCTTTCCAAAAATACGGTAACCCAGTTTGGTAACTCTTAACCCCTAACTCACCATAACCCAGTTCGGTAACTCTGAACCCCTAACTCACCATAACCCAGTTCGGTGACCCAGTTCGGTAACCCAGTTTTATGTCTTTCCAAAAATACGGTAACCCAGTTCGGTAACCCTGAACCCCTAACTCACCATAACCCAGTTCGGTAACTCTGAACCCCTAACTCACCATAACCCAGTTCGGTAACCCAGTTCGGTAACCCTGAACCCCTAACTCACCATAACCCAGTTCGGTAACCCAATTCGGTAACCCAGTTCGGTGACCTAGTTCGGTAACCCAGTTTTATGTCTTTCCAAAATTACGGTAACCCAGTTCGGTAACTCTGAACCCCTAACTCACCATAACCCAGTTCGATAACCCAGTTTGGTGACCCAGTTCGGAATGTTGTGAATAGTGAAGCCTCTGAACTTATAGAGACACTCAGAATGATTTTGGAACACTAAGCCTCTGAACTTAGATAGACACTCAGATAGTTTTATAATAGTGATAACCAAGCCTGTTAACTGAAGGACACTCAGCGGTAACTGCGCCATCGTCGGGTCCCAAGTCTCGAGTTAGAAAGCAGGAGGGTCGCTGCATGCAATTTCCAAATAAAATTCTAAAGTAATAAATGTTAAAGAAATCGTTAGTTGTCTGACCGTTGGCCATTAATTGCAGCATTTAATTGAATTAACGATAATAAGTTCAAACACACGTGACTGTCTCGACCAATGAGAACAATTTTGGGCACTTTAAAACTGCCCACGTGGGCACTCAGGTCATTTCGCCTATACCCCTAACGCTTAATTTCTATTGGGATGCGTGCACATATATTTCAAATATCACGTGATTAATTCAACCAATCAGATCACTTTTGCGCATTTTGCGCATTTGGGAATGAGCATTCACGTCATTCAGCTCCTACCCTACTGCTACCCCTAACCCTAACCCCGCTAACCCTAACCCTAACCCTCCGTTCTTGTTGAAGACTCAATAGCAACTGACTTTATCGCATGAGCAGTTATTAAATGGGTTAGCCTGAGTTAAGGTTGTTCCTAAAAATAGATTCCTTTGTTTTCAAAATTCGGTAACCCACTTCGGTAACCCTTAACCCCTAACTCACCATAACCCAGTTCGGTAACTCTGAACCCCTAACTCACCATAACCCAGTTCGGTAACCCAGTTCGGTGACCCAGTTCGGTAACCCAGTTTTATGTCTTTCCAAAAATACGGTAACCCAGTTCGGTAACCCTGAACCCCTAACTCACCATAACCCAGTTCGGTAACTCTGAACCCCTAACTCACCATAACCCAGTTCGGTAACCCAGTTCGGTGACCCAGATCGGTAACCCAGTTTTATGTCTTTCCAAAAATACGGTAACCCAGTTCGGTAACCCTGAACCCCTAACTCACCATAACCCAGTTCGGTAACTCTGAACCCCTAACTCACCATAACCCAGTTCGGTAACCCAGTTCGGTAACCCAGTTTTATGTCTTTCCAAAAATACGGTAACCCAGTTTGGTAACTCTGAACCCCTAACTCACCATAACCCAGTTCGGTAACTCTGAACCCCTAACTCACCATAACCCAGTTCGGTAACCCTGAACCCCTAACTCACCATAACCCAGTTCGGTAACTCTGAACCCCTAACTCACCATAACCCAGTTCGGTAACCCAGTTCGGTGACCCAGTTCGGTAACCCAGTTTTATGTCTTTCCAAAAATACGGTAACCCAGTTCGGTAACCCTGAACCCCTAACTCACCATAACCCAGTTCGGTAACTCTGAACCCCTAACTCACCATAACCCAGTTTCGTAACCCAGTTCGGTGACCCAGTTCGGTAACCCAGTTTTATGTCTTTCCAAAAATACGGTAACCCAGTTCGGTAACCCTGAACCCCTAACTCACCATAACCCAGTTCGGTAACTCTGAACCCCTAACTCACCATAACCCAGTTCGGTAACCCAGTTCGGTAACCCAGTTTTATGTCTTTCCAAAAATACGGTAACCCAGTTCGGTAACCCTGAACCCCTAACTCACCATAACCCAGTTCGGTAACTCTGAACCCCTAACTCACCATAACCCAGTTCGGTAACCCAGTTCGGTAACCCAGTTCGGTAACCCAGTTTTATGTCTTTCCAAAAATACGGTAACCCAGTTTGGTAACTCTTAACCCCTAACTCACCATAACCCAGTTCGGTAACTCTGAACCCCTAACTCACCATAACCCAGTTCGGTGACCCAGTTCGGTAACCCAGTTTTATGTCTTTCCAAAAATACGGTAACCCAGTTCGGTAACCCTGAACCCCTAACTCACCATAACCCAGTTCGGTAACTCTGAACCCCTAACTCACCATAACCCAGTTCGGTAACCCAGTTCGGTAACCCTGAACCCCTAACTCACCATAACCCAGTTCGGTAACCCAATTCGGTAACCCAGTTCGGTGACCTAGTTCGGTAACCCAGTTTTATGTCTTTCCAAAATTACGGTAACCCAGTTCGGTAACTCTGAACCCCTAACTCACCATAACCCAGTTCGATAACCCAGTTCGGTGACCCAGTTCGGAATGTTGTGAATAGTGAAGCCTCTGAACTTATAGAGACACTCAGAATGATTTTGGAACACTAAGCCTCTGAACTTAGATAGACACTCAGATAGTTTTATAATAGTGATAACCAAGCCTGTTAACTGAAGGACACTCAGCGGTAACTGCGCCATCGTCGGGTCCCAAGTCTCGAGTTAGAAAGCAGGAGGGTCGCTGCGTGCAATTTCCAAATAAAATTCTAAAGTAATAAATGTTAAAGAAATCGTTAGTTGTCTGACCGTTGGCCATTAATTGCAGCATTTAATTGAATTAACGATAATAAGTTCAAACACACGTGACTGTCTCGACCAATGAGAACAATTTTGGGCACTTTAAAACTGCCCACGTGGGCACTCAGGTCATTTCGCCTATACCCCTAACGCTTAATTTCTATTGGGATGCGTGCACATATATTTCAAATATCACGTGATTAATTCAACCAATCAGATCACTTTTGCGCATTTTGCGCATTTGGGAATGAGCATTCACGTCATTCAGCTCCTACCCTAACCCTAACCCTAACCCTAACCCTAACCCTAACCCTAACCCTAACCCTAACCCTAACCCTAACCCTAACCCTAACCCTAACCCCTAACCCTAACCCTAACCCTAACCCTAACCCTGACCCAGATCGGTAACCCAGTTTTATGTCTTTCCAAAAATACGGTAACCCAGTTCGGTAACCCTGAACCCCTAACTCACCATAACCCAGTTCGGTAACTCTGAACCCCTAACTCACCATAACCCAGTTCGGTAACCCAGTTCGGTAACCCAGTTTTATGTCTTTCCAAAAATACGGTAACCCAGTTTGGTAACTCTGAACCCCTAACTCACCATAACCCAGTTCGGTAACTCTGAACCCCTAACTCACCATAACCCAGTTCGGTAACCCTGAACCCCTAACTCACCATAACCCAGTTCGGTAACTCTGAACCCCTAACTCACCATAACCCAGTTCGGTAACCCAGTTCGGTGACCCAGTTCGGTAACCCAGTTTTATGTCTTTCAAAAAATACGGTAACCCAGTTCGGTAACCCTGAACCCCTAACTCACCATAACCCAGTTCGGTAACTCTGAACCCCTAACTCACCATAACCCAGTTCGGTAACCCAGTTCGGTGACCCAGATCGGTAACCCAGTTTTATGTCTTTCCAAAAATACGGTAACCCAGTTCGGTAACCCTGAACCCCTAACTCACCATAACCCAGTTCGGTAACTCTGAACCCCTAACTCACCATAACCCAGTTCGGTAACCCAGTTCGGTAACCCAGTTTTATGTCTTTCCAAAAATACGGTAACCCAGTTTGGTAACTCTGAACCCCTAACTCACCATAACCCAGTTCGGTAACTCTGAACCCCTAACTCACCATAACCCAGTTCGGTAACCCTGAACCCCTAACTCACCATAACCCAGTTCGGTAACTCTGAACCCCTAACTCACCATAACCCAGTTCGGTAACCCAGTTCGGTGACCCAGTTCGGTAACCCAGTTTTATGTCTTTCCAAAAATACGGTAACCCAGTTCGGTAACCCTGAACCCCTAACTCACCATAACCCAGTTCGGTAACTCTGAACCCCTAACTCACCATAACCCAGTTTGGTAACCCAGTTCGGTGACCCAGTTCGGTAACCCAGTTTTATGTCTTTCCAAAAATACGGTAACCCAGTTCGGTAACCCTGAACCCCTAACTCACCATAACCCAGTTCGGTAACTCTGAACCCCTAACTCACCATAACCCAGTTCGGTAACCCAGTTCGGTAACCCAGTTTTATGTCTTTCCAAAAATACGGTAACCCAGTTCGGTAACCCTGAACCCCTAACTCACCATAACCCAGTTCGGTAACTCTGAACCCCTAACTCACCATAACCCAGTTCGGTAACCCAGTTCGGTAACCCAGTTTTATGTCTTTCCAAAAATACGGTAACCCAGTTTGGTAACTCTTAACCCCTAACTCACCATAACCCAGTTCGGTAACTCTGAACCCCTAACTCACCATAACCCAGTTCGGTGACCCAGTTCGGTAACCCAGTTTTATGTCTTTCCAAAAATACGGTAACCCAGTTCGGTAACCCTGAACCCCTAACTCACCATAACCCAGTTCGGTAACTCTGAACCCCTAACTCACCATAACCCAGTTCGGTAACCCAGTTCGGTAACCCTGAACCCCTAACTCACCATAACCCAGTTCGGTAACCCAATTCGGTAACCCAGTTCGGTGACCTAGTTCGGTAACCCAGTTTTATGTCTTTCCAAAATTACGGTAACCCAGTTCGGTAACTCTGAACCCCTAACTCACCATAACCCAGTTCGATAACCCAGTTTGGTGACCCAGTTCGGAATGTTGTGAATAGTGAAGCCTCTGAACTTATAGAGACACTCAGAATGATTTTGGAACACTAAGCCTCTGAACTTAGATAGACACTCAGATAGTTTTATAATAGTGATAACCAAGCCTGTTAACTGAAGGACACTCAGCGGTAACTGCGCCATCGTCGGGTCCCAAGTCTCGAGTTAGAAAGCAGGAGGGTCGCTGCATGCAATTTCCAAATAAAATTCTAAAGTAATAAATGTTAAAGAAATCGTTAGTTGTCTGACCGTTGGCCATTAATTGCAGCATTTAATTGAATTAACGATAATAAGTTCAAACACACGTGACTGTCTCGACCAATGAGAACAATTTTGGGCACTTTAAAACTGCCCACGTGGGCACTCAGGTCATTTCGCCTATACCCCTAACGCTTAATTTCTATTGGGATGCGTGCACATATATTTCAAATATCACGTGATTAATTCAACCAATCAGATCACTTTTGCGCATTTTGCGCATTTGGGAATGAGCATTCACGTCATTCAGCTCCTACCCCTACTGCTACCCCTAACCCTAACCCCGCTAACCCTAACCCTAACCCTCCGTTCTTGTTGAAGACTCAATAGCAACTGACTTTATCGCATGAGCAGTTATTAAATGGGTTAGCCTGAGTTAAGGTTGTTCCTAAAAATAGATTCCTTTGTTTTCAAAATTCGGTAACCCACTTCGGTAACCCTTAACCCCTAACTCACCATAACCCAGTTCGGTAACTCTGAACCCCTAACTCACCATAACCCAGTTCGGTAACCCAGTTCGGTGACCCAGTTCGGTAACCCAGTTTTATGTCTTTCCAAAAATACGGTAACCCAGTTCGGTAACCCTGAACCCCTAACTCACCATAACCCAGTTCGGTAACTCTGAACCCCTAACTCACCATAACCCAGTTCGGTAACCCAGTTCGGTGACCCAGATCGGTAACCCAGTTTTATGTCTTTCCAAAAATACGGTAACCCAGTTCGGTAACCCTGAACCCCTAACTCACCATAACCCAGTTCGGTAACTCTGAACCCCTAACTCACCATAACCCAGTTCGGTAACCCAGTTCGGTAACCCAGTTTTATGTCTTTCCAAAAATACGGTAACCCAGTTTGGTAACTCTGAACCCCTAACTCACCATAACCCAGTTCGGTAACTCTGAACCCCTAACTCACCATAACCCAGTTCGGTAACCCTGAACCCCTAACTCACCATAACCCAGTTCGGTAACTCTGAACCCCTAACTCACCATAACCCAGTTCGGTAACCCAGTTCGGTGACCCAGTTCGGTAACCCAGTTTTATGTCTTTCCAAAAATACGGTAACCCAGTTCGGTAACCCTGAACCCCTAACTCACCATAACCCAGTTCGGTAACTCTGAACCCCTAACTCACCATAACCCAGTTTGGTAACCCAGTTCGGTGACCCAGTTCGGTAACCCAGTTTATGTCTTTCCAAAAATACGGTAACCCAGTTCGGTAACCCTGAACCCCTAACTCACCATAACCCAGTTCGGTAACTCTGAACCCCTAACTCACCATAACCCAGTTCGGTAACCCAGTTCGGTAACCCAGTTTTATGTCTTTCCAAAAATACGGTAACCCAGTTCGGTAACCCTGAACCCCTAACTCACCATAACCCAGTTCGGTAACTCTGAACCCCTAACTCACCATAACCCAGTTCGGTAACCCAGTTCGGTAACCCAGTTCGGTAACCCAGTTTTATGTCTTTCCAAAAATACGGTAACCCAGTTTGGTAACTCTTAACCCCTAACTCACCATAACCCAGTTCGGTAACTCTGAACCCCTAACTCACCATAACCCAGTTCGGTGACCCAGTTCGGTAACCCAGTTTTATGTCTTTCCAAAAATACGGTAACCCAGTTCGGTAACCCTGAACCCCTAACTCACCATAACCCAGTTCGGTAACTCTGAACCCCTAACTCACCATAACCCAGTTCGGTAACCCAGTTCGGTAACCCTGAACCCCTAACTCACCATAACCCAGTTCGGTAACCCAATTCGGTAACCCAGTTCGGTGACCTAGTTCGGTAACCCAGTTTTATGTCTTTCCAAAATTACGGTAACCCAGTTCGGTAACTCTGAACCCCTAACTCACCATAACCCAGTTCGATAACCCAGTTCGGTGACCCAGTTCGGAATGTTGTGAATAGTGAAGCCTCTGAACTTATAGAGACACTCAGAATGATTTTGGAACACTAAGCCTCTGAACTTAGATAGACACTCAGATAGTTTTATAATAGTGATAACCAAGCCTGTTAACTGAAGGACACTCAGCGGTAACTGCGCCATCGTCGGGTCCCAAGTCTCGAGTTAGAAAGCAGGAGGGTCGCTGCATGCAATTTCCAAATAAAATTCTAAAGTAATAAATGTTAAAGAAATCGTTAGTTGTCTGACCGTTGGCCATTAATTGCAGCATTTAATTGAATTAACGATAATAAGTTCAAACACACGTGACTGTCTCGACCAATGAGAACAATTTTGGGCACTTTAAAACTGCCCACGTGGGCACTCAGGTCATTTCGCCTATACCCCTAACGCTTAATTTCTATTGGGATGCGTGCACATATATTTCAAATATCACGTGATTAATTCAACCAATCAGATCACTTTTGCGCATTTTGCGCATTTGGGAATGAGCATTCACGTCATTCAGCTCCTACCCTAACCCTAACCCTAACCCTAACCCTAACCCTAACCCTAACCCTAACCCTAACCCTAACCCTAACCCTAACCCTAACCCTAACCCTAACCCCTAACCCTAACCCTAACCCTAACCCTAACCCTAACCCTGACCCAGATCGGTAACCCAGTTTTATGTCTTTCCAAAAATACGGTAACCCAGTTCGGTAACCCTGAACCCCTAACTCACCATAACCCAGTTCGGTAACTCTGAACCCCTAACTCACCATAACCCAGTTCGGTAACCCAGTTCGGTAACCCAGTTTTATGTCTTTCCAAAAATACGGTAACCCAGTTTGGTAACTCTGAACCCCTAACTCACCATAACCCAGTTCGGTAACTCTGAACCCCTAACTCACCATAACCCAGTTCGGTAACCCTGAACCCCTAACTCACCATAACCCAGTTCGGTAACTCTGAACCCCTAACTCACCATAACCCAGTTCGGTAACCCAGTTCGGTGACCCAGTTCGGTAACCCAGTTTTATGTCTTTCAAAAAATACGGTAACCCAGTTCGGTAACCCTGAACCCCTAACTCACCATAACCCAGTTCGGTAACTCTGAACCCCTAACTCACCATAACCCAGTTCGGTAACCCAGTTCGGTGACCCAGATCGGTAACCCAGTTTTATGTCTTTCCAAAAATACGGTAACCCAGTTCGGTAACCCTGAACCCCTAACTCACCATAACCCAGTTCGGTAACTCTGAACCCCTAACTCACCATAACCCAGTTCGGTAACCCAGTTCGGTAACCCAGTTTTATGTCTTTCCAAAAATACGGTAACCCAGTTTGGTAACTCTGAACCCCTAACTCACCATAACCCAGTTCGGTAACTCTGAACCCCTAACTCACCATAACCCAGTTCGGTAACCCTGAACCCCTAACTCACCATAACCCAGTTCGGTAACTCTGAACCCCTAACTCACCATAACCCAGTTCGGTAACCCAGTTCGGTGACCCAGTTCGGTAACCCAGTTTTATGTCTTTCCAAAAATACGGTAACCCAGTTCGGTAACCCTGAACCCCTAACTCACCATAACCCAGTTCGGTAACTCTGAACCCCTAACTCACCATAACCCAGTTTGGTAACCCAGTTCGGTGACCCAGTTCGGTAACCCAGTTTTATGTCTTTCCAAAAATACGGTAACCCAGTTCGGTAACCCTGAACCCCTAACTCACCATAACCCAGTTCGGTAACTCTGAACCCCTAACTCACCATAACCCAGTTCGGTAACCCAGTTCGGTAACCCAGTTTTATGTCTTTCCAAAAATACGGTAACCCAGTTCGGTAACCCTGAACCCCTAACTCACCATAACCCAGTTCGGTAACTCTGAACCCCTAACTCACCATAACCCAGTTCGGTAACCCAGTTCGGTAACCCAGTTCGGTAACCCAGTTTTATGTCTTTCCAAAAATACGGTAACCCAGTTTGGTAACTCTTAACCCCTAACTCACCATAACCCAGTTCGGTAACTCTGAACCCCTAACTCACCATAACCCAGTTCGGTGACCCAGTTCGGTAACCCAGTTTTATGTCTTTCCAAAAATACGGTAACCCAGTTCGGTAACCCTGAACCCCTAACTCACCATAACCCAGTTCGGTAACTCTGAACCCCTAACTCACCATAACCCAGTTCGGTAACCCAGTTCGGTAACCCTGAACCCCTAACTCACCATAACCCAGTTCGGTAACCCAATTCGGTAACCCAGTTCGGTGACCTAGTTCGGTAACCCAGTTTTATGTCTTTCCAAAATTACGGTAACCCAGTTCGGTAACTCTGAACCCCTAACTCACCATAACCCAGTTCGATAACCCAGTTTGGTGACCCAGTTCGGAATGTTGTGAATAGTGAAGCCTCTGAACTTATAGAGACACTCAGAATGATTTTGGAACACTAAGCCTCTGAACTTAGATAGACACTCAGATAGTTTTATAATAGTGATAACCAAGCCTGTTAACTGAAGGACACTCAGCGGTAACTGCGCCATCGTCGGGTCCCAAGTCTCGAGTTAGAAAGCAGGAGGGTCGCTGCATGCAATTTCCAAATAAAATTCTAAAGTAATAAATGTTAAAGAAATCGTTAGTTGTCTGACCGTTGGCCATTAATTGCAGCATTTAATTGAATTAACGATAATAAGTTCAAACACACGTGACTGTCTCGACCAATGAGAACAATTTTGGGCACTTTAAAACTGCCCACGTGGGCACTCAGGTCATTTCGCCTATACCCCTAACGCTTAATTTCTATTGGGATGCGTGCACATATATTTCAAATATCACGTGATTAATTCAACCAATCAGATCACTTTTGCGCATTTTGCGCATTTGGGAATGAGCATTCACGTCATTCAGCTCCTACCCTAACCCTAACCCTAACCCTAACCCTAACCCTAACCCTAACCCTAACCCTAACCCTAACCCTAACCCTAACCCTAACCCTAACCCTAACCCTAACCCTAACCCTAACCCTAACCCTAACCCTAACCCTAACCCTAACCCTAACCCTAACCCCCTAACCCTAACCCTAACCCTAACCCCCAAATAAAAAGTAGCATATAAAGAAAATAATTTTATTTACATTAAATAAATAATAGATTCTTCATGATCAAAAGCAACGGCAAAATAAACATCATAATATTTCATAACAATGGAAACAGACAGACGGACAATCACAAAACAGACGGAAACCAAATAAAAAATAGTAAATTATGAAAATAATCCCATTTAATAAATACGAGTACGTCACGGAAATATACATATATGTACACTAATTTGAACTTAAACTGACCCATGACCTATTTAATGTGAATAAAATCGTCTAAATGATGTACCAGGTTTGACCCATTTTATTTCAGGTAAAACATTCAGGGTTAGTATTAAAAATTTAGGAGGAATAAAATATAATAAAATAACTCTTAATTCCAGCAAATTTGATATCAATAACTTTAATATTAACTAAGAAAAAGAATTATGCAATTACGGCAAAATTTTGCTGACTTGATGAATTTTGGCTATTTTTCAGGGGCGACAAGTCAAAAAATATTCCGACCCTGCTGTCATGTGGCTACTGGTACTGAGGCTTTTGTTGGTCACTTAAGCATACATGTTGTACATTTTTTGCATAGGCAATGTACTCCCGATTTAAATAAATTATCTTTGGGAGACATCGGAAAAAGGGATTGAAATAAGATTACCACTGTTACTCCCCTTGCATGGAATATATATTATAATTATGTATAGGGGTATATCGTTTTTAAGTGCAATATATGTGCAATGTATGTTAATTTAGAATAAATGCCTCCATTTTTTTATTAGGGAGTACATGTATACGATTTCCATTAACGTTGTCAACAAAGCTGTTTATAGACATGTGTACTGTTGTCATGTGGCTACTGGTACTGTTTATAGACATGTGTACTGTTGTCATGTGGCTACTGGTACTGTTTATAGACATGTGTACTGTTGTCATGGCTACTGGTACTGTTTATAGACATGTGTGCTGTTATTATGTGGCTACTGGTACTGTTTATAGACATGTGTACTGTTGTCATGGCTACTGGAACTGTACTGTTTATAGACATGTGTATTGCTGTCATGTGGCTACTGGTACTGTTTATACACATGTGTACAGTTATCATGTGGCTACTGGTACTGTTTATAGACATGTGTACTGTTGTCATGGCTACTGGAACTGTACTGCTTATAGACATGTGTACTGCTGTCATGTGGCTACTGGTACTGTTTATAGACATGTGTACTGTTATCATGTGGCTACTGGTACTGTACCGTTTATAGACATGTGTACTGTTGTCATGTGACTACTGGTACTGTTTATAGACATGTGTACTGTTGTCATGTGGCTACTGGTACTGTTTATAGACATGTGTACTGTTGCCATGGCTACTGGAACTGTACTGTTTATAGACATGTGTACTGTTGCCATGGCTACTGGAACTGTACTGTTTATAGACATGTGTACTGCTGTCATGTGGCTACTGGTACTGTTTATAGACATGTGTACTGTTGCCATGGCTACTGGAACTGTACTGTTTATAGACATGTGTACTGTTGTCATGTGGCTACTGGTACTGTTTATAGACATGTGTACTGTTGTCATGCGGCTACTGGTACTGTTTATAGACATGTGTACTGTTATCATGTGGCTGCTGGTACTGTTTATAGACATGTGTACAGTTATCATGTGGCTACTGGTACTGTTTATAGACATGTGTACAGTTATCATGTGGCTACTGGTACTGTACTGTTTATAGACATGTGAGCCGCGTCAAGCATAAAAGGTCCTTATCGTAAATTACGTCATAAGCCACAAATGACGTCAGAATAAATCGTGACGTTTCAAGATGGCTGCGCCCATTGTAAACACGGAGTGTAAATATTGAGGTCTAAACCATGGAAAGTTAAACATTTCACTATATTTAACAATTGTCAAAATACGTTGATTGTTTTCTCCACATTAAATAAATATAACCGTATAACGAACGTTTTTTCGAAAAGTTTATGAGTCTGGATGTATACTCATACTATAGGAAAAATAAAAGATCTACTGTAATATGAACTAAGGCATTGCCTATATGGGTATTTAATAAATATTAGATAACCGTTGGGCTATATTTGTAGATATAGACACGGGCTCCAGTTGCTATGCATTATCCAAGGGATCTAACAAATGCATGCAATCATTGTGAATTGTAATCTTTATACAGCACACAAGTCAATCAATCAAATTGTCATAATTTGATTCCAATTCCATAAGGTACATTTTTGCTGGAAAAAATAAGGTTGTAGAATAAATTATGCTAGACATTGGCACGGGGTCGCTTTAAAGTTAATTTAGATATGTAGCATTTACTGTTATTGGAGAAAATAATGTTCTTCAATTCAATAGTTTTAGAATAATCAATTCTTAATGACTTAATAATTTTGTTTTGTCTTTGACTGTTCCTACATTTCATCATTGTTGTAAAAAAAATTTAAACGACGTCGACTGAAAAAAAAGTGACGTCATTAAACCTTTTTGCTATCAAACTTGACGTCTTTAATGCTTTATAGAGGTAAACATTGTCATGTTATACCCGATAATGTATATATTTTTGGAAAGGTGAACGAATGAAGATTATTTTGATATCAAAACATGAAAATGTCAAAAAAATACCATAAGGACCTTTTATGCTTGACGCGGCTCATGTGTACTGTTGTCATGTGACTACTGGTACTGTTTATAGACATGTGTACTGCTGTCATGTGGCTACTGACACTGAGGCTTTTGTTGGCCACTTAAGCATACATGTTGTAGGTCCTACTGAGCATTTTTTGTAAAGGCAATGTACTCCCGATTTAAATAAATTATCTTTGGGAGACATCGGAAAAAGGGATTGAAATAAGATTACCACATTTACTCCCCTTGCATGGAATATACAATTCCGAGATAGATTATGACATGTTTATAAAATTACAACATCGTCGGCAAGGAAATATGGGACAGAACAAAAGCATGGTATGTACTATAATTTTATTATTCTATACATAGTTATTGTTACAATTCATTTTTGAAAATGCACATTTTACCAAATTTATTTTACATGTAATTATACATTTATGCTTGACCGGCTATATAACTGACCTATAAGTTATAATTTTGTCAAACTGTGACATGACCAAACTACTAGTCATTTTGTCATAAATGTATAGGACTATCATATACATTGAAATGTCTTTCAAAATGACAAGTCTGTAACATACGAGGGATGATCCACAATAACGTGCAAGTCTGTTATTTCTCCTCACAGCATCGTTATTTCTTTCAAATATTTATATGCTTTATTATCGGAACATTTATTGTATAATGTATACGATAATTTGCACAAATTTGGCATTGACGCAATAAAGCAAAAACGCTGCGCGTTTTGGTAACCATAGTCACGTGTATGTGGCGCACACAATATGTGCGACTCTTCCTAAGTCACATATTCTATTAGATAGAATCCAACTCAAGTATGAAATGCGATAAACTTAATCACCTTACGATGGGATGTTCTGGTAACATATTGTCAAACTTTTGAGTCATTGGAACAGTGCATTTTGAACAAACACATTATTCTTTGCGTGGTACCACCTGTGTAACTTACGTTAAATCGACGTCAACAAACTGGCATGAAACACTACTAATAATAAAGACCTACCATGATCTCACACCAAATGCAAGCAATGGCGCTTAAACTGATTGAGCAAACTAATAAAATATGTCCTATGAGCTGAGCTCTGGCATCGTGAATATGTGAACACAGAAAGATGAGAGAGTGCAAGCATCGCGGTGGGAATGGAAAATACGTCGCGACAACAGTGACGTTATCCGGGATACATTGCCACTGGCCGATGATCGTCTATAATGATTGCTATTCGGTATACGTATATGGAGCCGTACAATAAAATGCTTTGCACACTTTAATGGCAAATGTTATCTTAAATATTGCTGTCATAACTAACACCATGGGGCATTATTTTAGATAAACAATAGCACATGTTGGAACTGCTACAGTGACGAGCATCCATACACGACGTCAACGACGTCATGAAACAAACTTATTCTCCGTGCTTTTTTAAGAATATGCCGGACATATTCCGACTTATGTTGACATAAGTTTGTAAATGATCAATCAAAACATACGTATGTTGTATCAAAAGTCCACGTTATTTTGGATCACCCCTCGGATATATATACATGTTTATTGTAAATTTGTAACAAGTCTTTTGGTTAACATATATTTATGTAATTTTATAGTACAATCTTTTGGTTAACATATATTTATTGTAATTTTTTAGTACAATCTTTTGGTTAAGATATATTTATTGTAATTTTATAGTACAGTCTTCTGGTTAACATATATTTATTGTAATTTTATAGTACAATCTTTTGGTTAACATATATTTTGTAAATGTGTTATAATGACATATCGTCACACAGTCTTATGGTTAACATATAAATTGTAATTATGCTGTACAGTCTTATGGTTAACATATAAATTGTAATTTTGTAGTAATTTTGTAGTACAGACGTATGGTTGACATATAAATTGTAATTTTGTAGTACAGACTTATGGCTAACATATAAATTGTAATTTCGCCACACAGACTAATGGTTAACATATAAATTGTAATTTTGTAGTACAGACTTATGGCTAACATATAAATTGTAATTTCGCCACACAGACTTATGGTTAACATATAAATTGTAATTTCGTCACACAGACTTATGGCTAACACATCAATTGTCTTTCGTTACACAAACTTATGGCTAACATATATATTGTAATTCTGTCATACAGTCATACGGCTAACATGTATTTTGTAAATTTGTCACACAGTCATAATCATATAGTCACATGGCTAACATATAGAGTCACATGGCTAACATATATAGTAACATGACTAGCATATATAGTCACATGACTAACATATTTCTCGTGTCTTATTTGGATCACATTTATACAATCCGTTGTTATAGCAACGACAGTAGTATCTTCTACAGTTGTCTTCATATGAGAACAGTTTGGTCTTGTATGTTCGGTTGCCAACAACACACTCTGAAATATACATATATAACAGATGTAAGATCACGTGTACCTAGTCAATTATAAACACCTAACTTACACTAACATTCACCTAACTTACACTAACATTCATTTACTACGTATAATGAATACTGGATAATACATAACGTTTTATAAGATTGTAGTATGAGGTATAAGATTGTAGTATAAGGTATAAGATTGTAGTATGAGGTATAAGATTGTAGTATGAGGTATAAGGAATTCATTATGCTATCGTTATTTTTGTGGACAATATTGACAATTGGACTTGAGCCGAATATGTCATCCACTATAAATTAAGCCGTTACTGAAAATATTATTAAAAGCGCCGAATGTTTGGATTGATTGAGCTTCACGACGTACACGTTACTATTACCATGGCGGTAAACGACGACCTACACGTTACTATTACCATGGCGGTAAACGACGACCTACACGTTACTATAACCATGGCGGTAAACGACGACCTACACGTTACTATTACCATGGCGGTAAACGACTAACTGCCTTTTGGTTTGCTATTACCATGGCGGTAAACGACTAACTGCCTTTTGGTTTACTACTACTATGGTGGCACATAACGACCTACCCTTTGGTTTACTATCACTATGGCGGCACATAACGACCTATCCTTTGGTTTACTATCACCATGGCGGCATATAACGACCTACCCTTTGGTTTACTATCACTATGGTGGCACATAACGACCTACCCTTTGGTTTACTATCACTATGCCGGCACATAACGACCTACCCTTTGGTTTACTATCACCATGGCGGCACATAACGACCTATCCTTTGGTTTACTATCACTATGGCGGCACATAACGACCTACCCTTTGGTTTACTATCACTATGCCGGCACATAACGACCTACCCTTTGGTTTACTATCACCATGGCGGCATATAACGACCTACCATTTGGTTTACTATCACTATGGCGGCACATAACGACCTACCCTTTGGTTTACTACTACTATGACGGCACATAACGACCTACCCTTTGGTTTACTATCACTATGGCGGCACATAACGACCTACCCTTTGGTTTACTACTACTATGACGGCACATAACGACCTACCCTTTGGTTTACTCTTACTATGACGGCACATAACGACCTATCCTTTGGTTTACTATCACTATGGCGGCACATAACGACCTACCATTTGGTTTACTATCACTATGGCGGCACATTACGACCTACCCTTTGGTTTGCTACTACTATGGCGGCGTTTATCCTCCTCACAGAAGTTTATTTGTTTCTCTGGATCGCAGTAGTGTGTACCATTACAGAAGCATTCACACAAATGCTCTAAACACCCAGCTTTATATGTGAAGTCAACACCTCCCCTCAATAACTGTAACATAAACAATACATTGAGATTATAAACAACCAGCTTTATACGTGAAGTCAACACCTCCCCTCAATAACTGTAACATAAACAATACATTGAGATTATAACCAACCAGCTTTATACGTGAAGTCAACATCCCCTCAATAACTGCATTATAAACATTACATTGAGAGTTTTGTACGATCTAATTGATCCTCACCTTGCAATATGTGCGAGGCACCCGGAAGAGTTCGGTCATTTTAGGTTTCGTGGATATTGCAGTTACAAGGGTAACATTCTCACACACGTTAATTTGTTTCAACAGAAGGTCATAGTTTTTGCTCGAAACCAGTACAACTGTTTAGTCGTTTCAGGGTATTAAGTGTATCCTGTTTCACATAATTATTGATAGCATTGGTAGTGCTGATTCTTGGTTTGAGCATGGAACATATCTTGTGAAAGTACGTCAAAGAATAAGATACCAATGATTGTTTTCAACTTTTGTTTACATATATTTACTTGTAGACTAAGGCAAAAATGCACGTGGTATGTCTACTTAAACACCCTACTTAAACATATATACCTGTCCATTCACTTCACATTGCTTACATCCATTACGACTAAATAAGGAAGCAACACCTGCTGGACTACTGTCGCTGAAATCTGTAAACGAGGCCGAATCGTAACTAGTACCACTCTCTTCTGAAATAAGAAATGATGATTTGTGCTATTACTTGAAATACACGGAACTACAGTACTTTCAAAGTTAATCGAGAACGGGTGTCAATATACTTTCGTCCGGTAGGTAAGCTATGTTTATTTAGTTTTAATTGTTTATACGCTATATATACATTTCGAATGGGATAGTTCCATCATAAGTATTACTTATTGAATAGACTAAACACTTATCTATATATCTATCTACCGGTAACCGGTCAAACCCCGCAAGGGGACATAGACCGAGACGCGCGTCACCAACAAAGAAAATTAGTTAAAAGATTGAGTAAAAAGTATAAAAGAGAGAAAAAGTAGTGTTAAAGGGTTAAAAACAGGGCAGGCATGAAATTAGGGAGGAATCCGAGTGTCTGGTTTGCTTTCCTGGTTATATTATCAATGTGCGTGTTCCATGTAAAATAATTTGACATTGTTTATAGTCAAAAGGTCAGATTAAAGGTCATTCGCGTAAGTATTGTTGTGAGAGTGTTTTGCCCATATATTGTGTTCCCAGAAATTATTGAGAATATTTAAAGTGTTTCCAAATTGGCGTAGATATTTTATTTGAAAAACAAATAACTGTTAATTTGTATAAGTTAGGTATCCAAGTCCATTGTATGAATGGCCCTTTATTAAGAGATACATGTAGTTCATAATTGACACTGGAAGCAATTTGTTGACAAAAATGCAAATACAAGGAGAATATGTATGTTCTAAGAGCTGCAGTTTACAGTTGAAAAATCACCAAGGAAAATTTAAAATGCATTGCTAGGCACTGTTTTGTTGTTCTCATTAGGTACATGCATAATAAACAAATAATAAAAGTGTAGGGAAATTCATAAGTTGGCCTAAGAGAGGCAATATTCGCGATATGGCCTTACAATATGTATATTTTTTGGTATATTATCTCACAAAATGTCGTTTTTCGGCAAAAAATAAGATTTTCCAATTTGTTCATGTTTTCAATAATGTAAAAAGTGCTAAAACCTTATTTATGATATGTTCAGATATGTAACAAAGTATTTTGGATTCAATATCCCTGTTTAGCGCAAATAATAATGGCTTTTACATCCCTTTCTTCATTTATAGGCATTTTTTTCAACGACCAGACTGGGGACCTTTATGCCATTTCACACAAAAATATTTCAAACATAACTTTCTTATTCTATGTTTTACAAATCGGCTAAGGTTAGATCTAGCAAACAATGTATAAATTAAACATATTTTCCCCATTCAAATGTTTTCAATTATGCTAAGTTTGATTCTCAATAATTTCTGGGAACACTGTAACATTGGTTGCCTATATGTATACTTGTATATAACATTCACACAAACCACTGTTTATTTTTTGTAATTTTAACAATTATTAACAAACATGTTTCACAGAATGTACAAGAAAAGAACGAATCCGGTGACGTCATGCCAGCTGTAATGCTAGGCATAGTTTCTAACATGTGTGTATATTTAAATGTTATGGTATTCCAGAAATGACCCATATATGGACATTTAAGATAGTCTATTAGTTTATATAATACGTAGTGTAACAAAATATTCTATTAGTTTATATAATACGTAGCATAACAAGATATTCTATTATTTTATATAATACGTAGTGTAACAAGATATTCTATTAGTTTATATAATACGTAGTGTAACAGGAAATTCTATTAGTTTATATAATACGTAGTGTAACAGGATATTCTATTAGTTTATATAATACGTAGTGTAACAGGATATTCTATTAGTTTATATAAAACGTAGTGTAACAAGATATTCTATTATTTTATATAATACGTAGTGTAACAAGATATTCTATTATTTTATATAATACGTAGTGTAACAATATATTCTATTAGTTTATATAATACGTAGTGTAACAGGATATTCTATTAAGTTTATATAATACGTAGTGTAACAAGATATTCTATTATTTTATATAATACGTAGTGTAACAAGATATTCTATTAGTTTATATAATACGTAGTGTAACAATATATTCTATTAGTTTATATAATACGTAGTGTAACAATATATTCTATTAGTTTATATAATACGTAGTGTAACAATATATTCTATTAGTTTATATAATACGTAGTGTAACAAGATATTCTATTATTTTATATAATACGTAGTGTAATATTTACCACTGCCGTCATACCCAGGCCAAGATATCGAGCCATGTGAAGCTGACGACGAACCACGTGATGTTGACGCTGAACTTTGTGACGATGATGATACTGATGTCGCACCGTATGCTGTCGATGATGTTCCACTTCCGCGTCCAATGATTGCTGTCTTGGTATTGGATGAGACAGTGCCCTGGGATCCAGCCCCGTATAATTGACTGGTGAAACCATCACCCTGATCACGTGTGCTAGACAGTGAGCCTCCATTACCATATCCAGATGGACGAATAGCAACAACAGTACGTCTGGGTTCTGATTGGATTGTGTTTGATCCTGTAATATAAACGGTTTCTGATTGGCTTATATCTATATGATGTCATATAAACGGTTTCTGATTGGCTAATATATATATGATGTCATAAAAACAGTTTCTGATTGGCTAATATCTATATTATGTCATATAAACGGTTTCTGATTAGCTAATATATATACATATCATGTCATATAGACGGTTTCTGATTGGCTAATATCTATATCATGTCGTATAAACGGTTTCTGAATGGCTAATATCTATATGATGTCATATAAACGGTTTCTGATTGGCTAATATCGATATAATGTAATATAAAGTATGTCTAATTGGCTTATATCTATATGATGTCATACATACGTTTTTTTATTGGCTAATATATATAGTTTGCCATTTAGAGGCTTAAATAAAATCTCGGTTACGTGTTTACTATAAATTCATATCAGATGACAATTCGTTAAGAATGGTGTATATAGTGTAGTATTGTATATAAGTGTTTCTCACCGGTTGTTAAGTGGCGTCCCCCGGCACCGGATCCAGCACGACAAACTCTAACACTCGTTGATCCTGGACATTGGTACGAACCATCACAGCTACACGTACATCGATACTTGATACACATATCTACTAACTCAAATACATCACCATAGTTATACTGATTACTTCCAATCACGCACTGACGACACGTACCTCTAGAGGGATTATATATCTGTGATGTGTCATCACATGTCTTCACTGTTAACTCTTTAGGACATTCCCACGAGCCGTCACAGTTACAAACACATGTATAATCGTAACATCGTTCTGATGCCTCGAATTGTTGGTTTGGGGGAAATCTCTTCCCGTATGCTTCACATTCATTGCACGATTTCGGTTCAAAGGGAGATAATGGTCCAGCACATTCACTTCCGGTCACAGCAGAACAATTCCATCCACCGGAACAATCACACGCGCATGACCATCGCAAGCAGCCATCTTGTAAGACAAACTCTGTGTTTCCTGTATATTCCTGATCGTTGATAAAACATGAACGACAACTCTGGCTACCAGAACCAAACACAGTACCCTCCCCTGTGTAAATTAACCTTGACCCCTGTGTATCGGGTCGTGTTTGTCCAGGGTAAACAACACTTCCTGTGAGACTGTAAAACTGACGTTGTTTAGCCTGTGAAGCAACATCCAGGTTACCTGAACATATATAGGCTGGTTGTTGTTCTGGACATTGCCAAGTCCCATCACAGTTACATATACAATCAATCTGGAAACAACCTCGTTCTATTTTAAATCTTTGGTTACCCGGATATTCAGTTCCAGCGATATTACAAGTACCACACGTTGTTTCCTCTACCGAAGGTAATATAACATTTGTTATTTGTCGATATCCTTTACATTCATATTCCCCAGAACAAGAACACTCACATAGGAGTGTAACACCATTAGCCTCGGTCGTAAATTTCTGTCCACCATTGTAAGTTGAACCGAGTATATTACACTGACGACAAGTACTTGAACAACTTGCACCAGTACACGGCTGACCTTGACCTTTACAGACGAAATTTCCGCTACATCCGCATCTACACTCAACATTCCTCCCATTATTATACAGCTGGAAATCTCGGTTGCTTTCATAACGTTGATTTCCTATAACACATGCTCTACATCCGGTATCAGAATCCGAACAAGAGTGACGTCCAGTACAATCACACGAACAAACGTTTCTTTCTCCATCAATCAATATCTGGAAGCGGGTATTACCATTATACGTTCGTCCATCAATCACACATTGTCTACATCCAGTATCCACTTCTGATTGTCCAGTAGAAATAATCTGATAACCTCGACAAGTATAAGAAGAATCACAATTACACGCACAATTCATCAGTAATCCATACTTTCGTATTTGAAATCTAGTATTACCTTGATAGTACTCATTGTCCACGTTACATTGTCGACATCCACCGACCCCGCAATCAGATCCGACACATTCAATGTGTAAAGATTTCGCCTTACATCGATATTCCCCGCTACATTCACAGGTACAAGTGAGTCCCGTAGAAAGTTCAAATTGTGAGTTCGCCGGGAATGATCTTCCTTCTGCTGTACATGTCTTACATCCATATAAATCACAGCCATCACCTACACACGTACCTGATACACTAAAACATCTGTACGCACCATCACACTCACAAACACAATTCATTATCAAGTCATTCTTCTGTAGGCGAAATCTTGCATCTAATGCGTACTCTCTATCAAAGAGTCGACAACTTGTACATTTGTCAGCAGCACAACTCTCACCAACACATGATGTCTCCAGTCCTGTGGCACCTTTACAGCTATATGAACCATCACAAAAACACACACAACTATAGTCTAGATTTGCCTTGGTGAATGTAAACCTTGTATTGCCTGTGTATGGTCGTCCATCTATAATACATCGTCTACAACCTAGAGTTCCCTTTCCACAATGTTCACCTTGGCATTCTATAACCTGGGTACCTTCACATCTTACTTCACCACTACAAGCACATGTGCAATCCATATCCACACCATTCTGTACAGTTTGGAATACCGATCCCCCGCTATATTCCCGTCCCTCATACAGACAATTACTACAAGGGTTATTGTCACACCCAGGACCAATACATACAATGCTTCTTTCCTCGCCTCTACACGTGTATCGACCGTTACAATCACACGTACATTGCATACGTACACCGGAATCCCCATCTATTTCAAACTGACTATTACCTGCATACGTTACTCCCCGTATCTGACAATCTGTACAGTCGCCATTATCACATCCTGGTCCGTAACACGTGTTTTGTGTCCTCGAGCCTGTACATCGATATCCGCCATTACACGAACACACACAATCCATCAAATAACCGTCTATCATTGCTTGGAATGAAGTACCACCTTTATATTTAATGTTATTGATTACACAGTTGTTACAACCAGATCCTGTACAACCGGAACCAACACATGACGTCACTTCCTTGGTACCTCTACATGTATATGATCCGCCGCATTCACATTCACACGTCATAACAATACCATAGGCATTATAAAACGTTTCAAACTTGGTGTTACCTTGATATGTCTTTCCTTCAATAACACAACCGGAACAACTGCTAACACAGCCACGTGACGTGCACGTGTACGTCCCACCTCTACATTCATAGTTACCATTACAATCACACGTGCATTGCATCTGAATACCTTCAAGGTATGTATTGAAGTTTGTGTTTCCCTCGTGTCTGACACCATTTACCAAACAATTCTGACAACGGTTGGTACAACCTGATGACGAGCTACAAATACTGGTCTCACTTTCACATCTATAACTTCCATCGCACTCACAACTACATTGCATACGATAACCAAACACATCAGCCTGAAAATTTACACTCCTTGAAAAACGTTGACCATCAATAACACATTGTCTGCAGTTATCGACGCATCCTGATGAGGTGCAGACTTTGGTTTCGCTCGTACATCGATAACTCCCAGAACAATCACAGCTGCACTGCATCCGATAACCGAATACATCTGCTTGGAAATTTTGGTTTCTGTCAAAACGTTGATTATCTATTAGACATTGTCTGCAGTTATCGACGCATCCAGACGAGGTGCAAACTTTCGTATCGCTTGTACATCGATAACTCCCGGAACAATCACAGCTGCACTGCATCCGGTACCCGAATACATCTGCTTGGAAATTAGGACTCTTTGCATACCGCTGTCCATCAATATTGCATTTTATACACCTATCGACACAACCAGATGATGTACAAATTTGGGTTTTACTCGTACAGCGGTAACTGCCGTCACATTCACAACTACACTGCATACGATTACCATAAACATTGGCCTTGAAACTCGGATTTTTATCAAATCGTTGGTTGTCTATCAAGCATTGTCTGCAGTTGTCTACACAGCCGGACGACGTACAAATTTGTGTATCACTTGTACAGCGATAACTGCCGTCACATTCGCAACTACACTGCATACGATTACCATAAACGTTGGCCTTGAAACTAGGATTTCTATCAAATCGTTGGTTGTCTATCAAGCATTGTCTGCAGTTGTCTACACAGCCGGACGACGTACAAATTTGTGTATCGCTTGTACAGCGATAACTGCCGTCACATTCGCAACTACACTGCATACGATTACCATAAACATTGGCCTGGAAACTAGGATTTCTATCAAATCGTTGGTTGTCTATCAAGCATTGTCTGCAGTTGTCTACACAGCCGGACGACGTACAAATTTGTGTATCACTTGTACAGCGATAACTGCCGTCACATTCGCAACTACACTGCATACGATTACCATAAACGTTGGCCTTGAAACTCGGATTTCTATCAAATCGTTGGTTGTCTATCAAGCATTGTCTGCAGTTGTCTACACAGCCGGACGACGTACAAATTTGTGTATCGCTTGTACAGCGATAACTGCCGTCACATTCGCAACTACACTGCATACGATTACCATAAACATTGGCCTGGAAACTAGGATTTCTATCAAATCGTTGGTTGTCTATCAAGCATTGTCTGCAGTTGTCTACACAGCCGGACGACGTACAAATTTGTGTATCACTTGTACAGCGATAACTGCCGTCACATTCGCAACTACACTGCATACGGTATCCATAAACATTGGCCTGGAAACTCGGATTTTTATCAAATCGTTGGTTGTCTATCAAGCATTGTCTGCAGTTGTCTACACAGCCGGACGACGTACAAATTTGTGTATCGCTTGTACAACGATAACTGCCGTCACATTCGCAACTACACTGCATACGATTACCATAAACATTGGCCTGGAAACTAGGATTTGTATCAAATCGTTTGTTGTCTATCAAGCATTGTCTGCAGTTGTCTACACAGCCGGACGACGTACAAATTTGTGTATCGCTTGTACAGCGATAACTGCCGTCACATTCGCAACTACACTGCATACGGTATCCATAAACATTGGCCTGGAAACTCGGATTTTTATCAAATCGTTGGTTGTCTATTAAGCATTGTCTGCAGTTGTCTACACAGCCGGACGACGTACAAATTTGTGTATCGCTTGTACAGCGATAACTGCCGTCACATTCGCAACTACACTGCATACGGTATCCATAAACATTGGCCTGGAAACTCGGATTTTTATCAAATCGTTGGTTGTCTATCAAGCATTGTCTGCAGTTGTCTACACAACCAGCATACGAGCTACAAACTTTCGTGTCACTGGTACAACGATAACTGCCGTCACAATTACACTTACATTGCATCTCTAAACCAAACACATTAGCTATACGGTTTGATTGTGCATTAAACTGTTGACCGTCTATAGAACAAGTTTGACACACATCTCTACAAACATTATTCTCACATATTCTGTTATCACTCTTGCACACAGATCGTCCACTACAGTCACACGTGCACTGCATCAATGTACCTTCATGTAGAAGATCAAAGTTTGTATTACCATCATACAACTTTCCGCTAATACTACATTGTCGGCATGTAGGACGTGTTTCCGGGTAGCATGCATGTGTACCGTTACAGTAACAATCACAGACAAACGGATTAGTTCCCCTATATACTCTATTCCTAGTATGACCCTTGTATGAGACACCATCTATGGTACATGTGATACATGAAGGACGAACAACCACGGAACATTCACTAGAACCGTCACATTTACACATACATCGCTTACGTTCACTTCCGGTTACAACTTCATACTCATAGTTGCTAGGATACTCTCTGCCATCAACCACACAAGAACGACAACCTTGTAAACTACACGAGTCACCTTGACATACAATAACAATTTTGGTTTCAATTCCTTGACAACGATAACTTCCGTCACAGGAACATAAACAATTCATACGTATACCATCATACGTTTTCTCGAATTCTTCATACGCCTGTCTTTGACGTCCATCAGATAAACACGTGTTGCAGCCAATCCACGTGCATGCACCTCTAGTATTACACGATACCTCGGAATCATCATCTTTACACTTACAATAATAACTTCCATCACAGCCGCACGAGCAGCGCATGTTCTTCCCATTAAACGTATAATCAAACTCAGTGTTTCCTCGGAATTCTCTACCATCGATGAGACAAGAATTACAATCACTGAGACAATCTCTGCCTGCTGAACATTCATAGATAACTTCATTCTTCGTACCAAGACATCTATAGCTTGAGTCACACTGACATTCACAGTTCATATAGTATCCCCTATACACGAATTGATTGCTTGTTCCACCAGCATATTCCTGACCAAATATATTACACGCCTGACATCCACCTATTTGACGACATCCACCTCTACGTTGACACGATATAATGATCTCAATGGATACACCTCGGCAGTAGTAGGAACCATCGCATCCACATACACAATTCATTGCTATACCTTGATACTCGTACTGGAAGGTGGCTCCACCGTCATACCTCAGACCGTTCACTCGACATTTCTTACATCTATCAGGTACACATGTTTGTCCTGCTTGACAATCTATACGATCATCGGGTGTAGAACCTTCACATCTGTACGATGTATCACAGCCACATGTACACTCCATCTTTGTTCCTCGATAAATTAAATCAAAGGTTGAATCACCTTGATACTGCTCACCGAATATTTCACACGATTGACAATTCACAGGTGAGCAGGTATCACCAATACAAGAAACATAAATCACTGTTTCAGTACCTTCACAATAAGACGTGCCATCACATCCACACGTACATGTCATTGGTATATCTTTATATCGATATGCAAACTCTGCTCTATACGTATAACTTCGGTCATTTAGGATACACGGTCTGCAAGGCTCTTGTAAACAATTGTTACCAGCTTCACACGTGTAAACCGTTTGACCGGTTGATCCCAAACATATAAAGCTTGAATCACACGAACATTTACAGTTCATGTTGATACCTTGATAGATAACACTGAAGTCTGTGTATGCCGGGTAATCTTCACCAAATACATTACATGTGCGACATCCTTGTGGTGTACACGTGCCACCAAGACAACGTACTTCTATAAGTTCTGTAACTCCTACACAGAATATTGAAGAGTCACATCCACACGTGCACGATACACCTATACCATTATACGTGTATTTAAACACACTATTTCCTTCATATTGTCGACCATCCAGACGACAACGACCACAAGTCTGAGGTAAACAATTAACGATATCTCCCTCTCTACATACCAGGTTAGTAGATCCCTCACACGTGTAACCACCTGTACAGTCACATTTACATTCAAGACGATACCCAGAATATATCAGATCAAATGTTGCTAACGGTGCGTAATCACGTCCATATATTTGACAGTTTCTGCATCCTGATAGGGAACACTTTCCTCCTATACATGATACTGTGATTTGTGTAGTAATTCCCGTACAATACACTGTACCGTCACACCCGCATGTACAGCTTACATCTACTCCTTCATAATTATATCTATATACAGCGCCACCTGGATATGTTTGACTCCCCATTACACAGGATCGACAACTCTGATCTACACAGTTACCGCGTCCATTCCTACATTGTATAACAGTTATTCCTGCCTCACCCTTACATATATAGCTACCATCACATTGACATTGACAATCTAACAGCAGACCAGCGTAGACAATGTTGAACTTGGACGCACCGGGATAATCTGTATTAGCTAGACGACACGTCTTACATCCTACAGGTGTACATGTTCCACCAATACAGGAAATCTCAATCTGTTCTGTAACACCAGCACAGTAATAAGACGAGTCACATGAGCATGTACACTCCATATTGATACCTTGATATATTGTCTGAAACTTCTCCATTCCATTAAACCTTCGACCATCAACAACACACTGATTGCATCGCTGTAGTAAACAACCTGAACCAATACCATCCACACAAGTGACTATAATGACACCGGTAGCACTCTTACATATATAGCCTCCGTCACAATCACACTCACACGTAACACGTGCTCCAGCGTAAATAATATCAAACTGTGATCCACCGATATACTCTTTACCAAACAGCGTACATTCCTGACACCCAATACGTGTACATACATTACCGATACATGACACCTCAATACTGGCTGTTATACCGGAACAATAGCTTGAACCATCACACCCACATGTACACAGTACGTCTACACCTTTATATACAGATCTGAAAGTTGATCCACCAGCATACTCTCGTCCATTCACTGCGCATGCGCGACATGTAGAAGGTAAACAACCCTGACCACGCCCTGCTGTACAGGTGACCACAGCTGGTTCGTAGACCGACCCATAACACACGTATCCACTGTCACAGGAACATTTACAGTTCAACTTTAACCCGGAATATATGATATCAAAGGATGAGTCACCATCATATACTTGTCCGAATACGCTACACGAGTCACATCCTAGTCTTGTGCATGAGCCACCTATACATGATATCTGAATGAGCTCAGTAACCCCCTCACAGTAATAACTGCCATCACAAGCACATATACATACCATGGCTATTCCGTTATAATCATATCTAAATGTACTGAGTCCGGCTACATTCCTATTGTTGACCTGACATGTGCGACATTGTCCATTCAGACAACCTAGACCATCGATACATTCAACAATAGCTTCACCAGATGCACCATAACATTGGTAGTTGCCACCACATTCACATTGACATCCAAGTTTCAATCCTTTATAAACAGCTTCAAATGGTGATCCACCATCAATTCTGGTACCATAAACGTTGCAAGAACTACAGCCCACTTCAGTACAGCGTCCACCAACACATGAGATGATGAGTCCACCTTCTCCAACACAGAAATATGAACCGTCACATCCACAATCACATCGTAGATTATTTCCCTTGTATACTGTACCAAACTGATCACCACCATTGAAGCGTACACCATCCACTATACATTGATTACAAGTATCTGGTAAACATCCCAATCCTCCTATACCCTCACATTGTACAATTATCTCCTGGCTTGAACCTAAACAAACGTAGCTACCATCACAGGAACATCGACACGATAGTTGTAAACCGTTGTAAATCATAGGGAAATTCAAATCACCATCATATTTCGCTCCATATAATGAACAACCCCGACAACCTTGATATGCAAAGTCAGCTTCACCATAACAAACATAGCTCCCATCACAGCTACACTCACAGTCCATACTGATTCCTGATCGTGTGATTCTATATTTAGTATCTCCTCTGTACGATCTACCGTCCATTAAACA
The DNA here is from genome assembly GCA_963678985.1 of Spisula subtruncata. Classification (NCBI taxonomy): domain Eukaryota; kingdom Metazoa; phylum Mollusca; class Bivalvia; order Venerida; family Mactridae; genus Spisula; species Spisula subtruncata. The sequence continues at coordinate 63,644 of OY787677.1, forward strand.
CGAGAAACATCCACTTCCGGTACTTCCTATACCGGACCCGGATAAAGATACATCCGTTCTTATATATAACCATTCCGCTACACATACATAGCCACCGTCACAATTACATCTACAATGCATGTCCATACCATTCAGTTCATACTTGAAGTGTGTATTACCTTTAATGTCTCGTCCACCAACCTCACATCTCAAACATCGGTCTGGTTGTGTACATGTGTTGACCACAGTCGCGCTAGGACACCAAGTAGTTCCATTACATAAACAGAAACATTGATAATTCCAACATTTCCTGTCCAGATTAAACTTTGTGTAAGCTTCATATAGAGTACCGTCTACGTTACATTTCCTACATTTATTACATGTGTCTACAGCATGTTCCGCCGGACACTCCCATTTACCGTTACAGTTACATTGACATTGACTGTACTGATAACAACCTCTTTTAAGAGAGAATTCAGAACCTCCGGCATAATCTACACCGTATACATTACACGTTCGGCAATCTCCGCAAGTTTCCGTCACACGACGACATGTTGTGGTTCCACATCGACATTGACATCCTCTGTATGTGGCACATCGTGTTGTATAATCAAAACTCTGCCAGTTTCTGCCAAATAAATAAGAATGGATAATAACCCTTATAGAAACATATTGTTTTGAATACAACGCTTGTCCAAGAAATATAACCATCAGTCGGTTCAAGCGGTGAGCCAAAAAACGCCATAAAGAAAAAGGCAAATCAAAGTTGTATTTTCCTGTCAACAATCAATTAAAGTACATTATTCCTAGTGTACATCCTTTGATAAATATAGACAACAAATGCTCGCATGATAACATTTGCAGAACTTGTTTGATATGCGTTTCTATCAATTTGCCTGAAACATCATAATTAAGTCAAACGTTTAACCATAGAACATATACACTTGTTAAATGTTGTGTTATATAAAGTATAGTTTAAATAAACAACAATGTCATGTACTAGTACCATATAACAGTAATATATTTACCTATATAATCTACCGGTACCATATAACAGTAATATATTTACCTATATAATGTACTAGTTCCATATAACAGTAATATATTTACCTATATAATGCACTAGTTCCATATAACAGTAATATATTTACCTATATCATGTACAAGTTCCATATAACAGTAATATATTTACCTATATGATGTACAATCAATCAAACAATCGGAACATTGCCCTTACCTTTATGATGTACCATCAATTAAACAATCGGAACATTGTCCTTACCTTTATGATGTACCATCAATCAAACAATCGGAACATTTTCCTTACCTATATAATGTACCATCAATCAAACAATCGGAACATTGTCCTTACCTATACGATGTACCATCAATCAAACAATCCGAACATTATCCTTACCTATATGATGTACCATCAATCAAACAATCCGAACATTGTCCTTACCTATACGATGTACCATCAATCAAACAATCCAAACATAGTCCTTACCTATACGATGTACCATCAATCAAACAATCCGAACATTGTCCTTACCTATATGATGTACCATCAATCAAACAATCCGAACATTGTCCTTACCTATATGATGTACCATCAATTAAACAATCCGAACATTGTCCTTACCTATATGATGTACCATCAATCAAACAATCAGAACATTGTCCTTACCTATATGATGTACCATCAAACAAACAATCAGAACATAGTCCTTACCTGTATGATGTACCGTCAATCAAACAATCGGAACATTGTCCTTACCTATATGATGTACCATCAATCAAACAATCCGAACATTGTCCTTACCTATATGATGTACCATCAATCAAACAATCCGAACAGTGTCCTTACCTATATGATGTACCATCAATCAAACAATCCGAACATTGGCCTTCAGGTGGTTGATCACTCCGACCATCACATGTATAACTTCCACCTCGACATTCATACGATCCATCACAATTACATTCACAGTTTTTGTATTGAGTGCAGTTCACCTTAGCTGCAATTAAATTGTTGATACATGAAAAAATTAACTGATGAATTTTGACTGTGAAGGTAGCACTAAACTTAACCAGCCGGAGCACAAAAAACAGTAACACCACAACAAACTCGTGTTAGTCGGACACTTAGAATACAAATTAAGCTAAAACAATAACATTGAGTATTGGCTTCTTAGGCTGAAAATTGTCCGTTTCATAAGTCAATACATGAACACTGACTTAGAGTTTTACTCAACATAAGTTAACCAATCTTGACAACTGAGTATGAGTATGTTTGAAAGTTTTTTGCGGATTTTACCCCCCACCCAAAATTAAAAAAAAAAGATGACTGACTTTTGAATCTATATGACATATAACATCAACTAAATCAGTACACTATTAAAGACACAGTCAATTCTAGTCTTAATATAATATAATCATAAAATGCAAACATTACTTCGTGGCGACTCAAAATGAAACTGTATTGTTTATATCTTCTTGCTAGTTGCTACTAGAGATATTTCGTTTCGAATAACTAATGTGTCATTTGTAGAACTTGATTACATTGCCCCGACCAGTATATGATATAACTCACACATAAGATGGCGTTGACGATTATTCCTAGTTGACAAGACTTACCTTCAAATTGAGTGTCACCATCATAATAGAAGTCACCGATTTTACATTTTCTACACTTTCCACACAAATCTTCCACCACTTTCCCCACACATGTCCAGTCTCCGCCATCATTACATATACAATCCTTATATCGATCACAGCCTCTGGTTAACTCGAACTCTTTACCGCTAGCAAACCGTCTACCGTCAGCTATACAACCTGTTGATACAGAAACAATCATTACATATACAATCCTTATATCTATCACAACATCTAGTTAACTCGAACTCTTTACCGCTAACAAACCGTCTACCATCAGCTATACAACCTGTTGATATAGAAACAATCATTACATATACAATCCTTATATCTATCACAGCCTCTAGTTAACTCGAACTCTTTACCGCTAGCAAACCGTCTACCGTCAGCTATACAACCTGTTGATACAGAAACAATCAATACATATACAATCCTTATTTCTATCACAACCTCTAGTTAACTCGAACTCTTTACCGCTAGCAAACCGTCTACCGTCAGCTATACAACCTGTTGATATAGAAACAATCATTACAATCATTATATCTATCACAACCTCTAGTTAACTCGAACTATTTACCGCTAGCAAACCGTTTACCGTCAGCTATACAACCTTTTAATACAGAAACAATCAATACATATACAATCCTTATATCTATCACAACCTCTAGTTAACTCGAACTCTTTACCACTAGCAAACCGTCGACCGTCAGCTATACAACCTGTTGATACAGACACAATCATTACATATACAATCCTTATATCTATCACAACCTCTAGTTAACTCGAACTCTTTACCACTAGCAAACCGTCGACCGTCAGCTATACAACCTGTTGATATAGAAACAATCAATACATATACAATCCTTATATCTATCACAACCTCTGGTTAACTCGAATTCTTTACCGCTAGCAAACCGTCTACCGTCAGCTATACAACCTGTTGATACAGAAACAATCAATACATATGCAATCCTTATATCTATCACAACCTCTAGTTAACTCGAACTCGTTACCGCTAGCAAACCGTCTACCGTCAGCTATACAACCTGTTGATACAGAAACAATCATTACATATACAATCCTTATATCTATCACAACCTCTAGTTAACTCGAACCCTTTACCACTAGCAAACCGTCGACCGTCAGCTATACAACCTGTTGATATAGAAACAATCAATACATATACAATCCTTATATCTATCACAACCTCTGGTTAACTCGAATTCTTTACCGCTAGCAAACCGTCTACCGTCAGCTATACAACCTGTTGATACAGAAACAATCAATACATATGCAATCCTTATATCTATCACAACCTCTAGTTAACTCGAACTCTTTACCGCTAGCAAACCGTCTACCGTCAGCTATACAACCTGTTGATATAGAAACAATCATTACATATACAATCCTTATATCTATCATAGCCTCTAGTTAACTCGAACTCTTTACCGCTAGCAAACCGTCTACCGTCCGCCATACAACCTGTTGATATAGAAACAATCATTACATATACAATCCTTATATCTATCACAGCCTCTAGTTAACTCGAACTCTTTACCGCTAGCAAACCGTCTACCGTCCGCCATACAACCTGTTGATATAGAAACAATCATTACATATACAATCCTTATATCTATCACAGCCTCTAGTTAACTCGAACTCTTTACCGCTAGCAAACCGTCTACCGTCCGCCATACAACCTGTTGATATAGAAACAATCATTACATATACAATCCTTATTTCTATCACAACCTCTAGTTAACTCGAACTTTTTACCGTTAGCAAACCGTCTACCGTCAGCTATACAACCTGTTGTTATAAAAACAGGTTTAGATAAAATGTTGATACAACTAAAATCGATAATATCTTCATCCCAATGAGCCACTGTTGTGTCAAAACACCAGTTTCAATAACTTGAATGATGCTAAAAGCATTTGCAATGGGATGGACCAGCAGACGAATGGATAAACGGACGGATGGATGGAATGGCCAATCACTATAACTTCTGTTTGTATTTAACACAGATCTTGCTAACTACATGCGTACTAACTTTTTAAATTAGGTCACTATGTTGTTATGCGGTTTATTGGTCGCTGGGGTCACCTCGTTGGCATATGCAGGAGCAATATGCATCAAGAAATATGTAATGATATTTCCCGCCCCATTCCTCCCTGGCCCATTATTTTTAAGTAGGTCAAATCATAGTTGTGGCTATTTAGGTGACATTAACGTTAGGTCACTGTCCTTGGTGTTTTAAACTAGGTCACGGAGAGGTTGCGCCTCATGTGTTGGCCGTTTTGGCATGGGTTTGTGTGGTTGGGTCGCCGTGCAGTGGGACCTTGGGGAACTTAGACGGGTCTTGGCTGCGCTTCATTCGGTCTCATGCATAACCGCTATTCTATAATTTCTTATTTCTTGGGAAATTGGGTCATCCTGTTTTTTTTTCGGCGGGGCCTTGGACTTTTAATTGTTTCTTGGTTTATGTGTTGGCATTGCTCACTGTAGTTTTGTTGTGGTGTTTTTGATTTATGTGCTTGGCTGGTTAGGTTGAGTGCTCCCTTCCCTGTCTGATTTCCACATACCTTTTTTGGTTATTAACTAAATATTTATATACACACTGATACACATAGATATACATACCTGTTTCCAGTTCACAAACATACACTCCATCTCCACATGACCAACCTCCGTCACATTTACATCTGTAATCAAAAATGTACTATCAACATTTTATTTATTGTCATCCTAAATTAAAGCACGAGCTAATGTATTTTACGTTTTAAGACATCTGTATGGAACGCAATAGCTGTCTTTTGTAAACGTGTGTCATGTGGACTTTTCGGGTAGGGCATGTGCACTTCTAATTTCAGAGTCGACATATAACAAGCGTTAACATATGACAGTGATGGCGTTCCATAATCCCTACATTTGTTGAGAAAACTATCAGATATCTAATATAGTTGAAACGTGGTAATCCTCATTTAACCGTTCTTATCAGAAAGCATTCATATCGTATACAGTGGGTTAGGTTGAGATACATGTATGTGTTTTCAATCACATTAATCGGATAAAATAATGAAATACAAAACAACCATATAGAAACAACGATTTGCCTACTCGTATTCGTACCCAAGCGGTCATCTAGTCTTCGCCGCGTCGCCCTATTGAATTTGACTTACCATTTTTAGTCCTCTTATAGATCTCTCCGAGTCATCATTTTTCCCTTTCATATTACTTGCCTCGTCATATACCTGTCCTGCCATCTCCGTCCCCTTGTCCCCTTTCGCCCTCCCCGATTCCCCTAGTACTACCCAAGTCCTTCCCTTTGCCCTCCCCAATTTCGTAGTTCTCCACTTCCCCTCCCCACTTCCCCTCCCCCACCTCCCCCTCCCCACTCTACCCTCGTGATCATACCTGCAATCTTCAAACAAATCACATCCTCGACGTATCTGGAAGTTTGTATTTGGTTCTTTATATCCTTCATTATAGTCTGTGAGATCACATCTAACACATTCCTTCCTACCATCACAGATATACTCGGAACTTTCTGATGGACAGTCAAACCCTCCGTCACAATTACAAAAACAATTATACTGCCAGCAACCTTTCTCAAATGTGAACGGTGCGTTTCCTGAAATGATTAAGTTCAAATACCAAATTATATAAAATGTATGAGAAAATCCAACAGGGAAGGTAGCACTCAACCTAACCAGCAGAGCACAGAAATCAGAAACACCACGACACAACTTCCCTGAGCAATACCCGCACAAACCCATGCCAAAACGGCCACCAAATGAGGCGCAACAACCCCAGGGCGTGACCTAGTTTAAAACACTAAGGACAGTGACCTAATGTTAGGCGACCTAAAGAGGCACAACTACGACTTGGTCTAGTTAAAATAATGGGCAAGGTAGGAATGGGGTGGGAAATAATATTACATATTCCTAGCAACTACACTGAGCAATGCCCACTCATAAGCCGAAGAAACAATTAAAAATCCAAGTCACCGCCGATAAAATGCAGGATGACCCACCTTCACAAAGAAATTATATAATAGCGGTTATTGCCGAATGAAACGCAGCCAATACTTGACCAAGTTCCCCAAGGCCCCACTACACGGCGAACCAACCGCACAAACCCGTGCAAAAACGGCGACCAAAGGAGGCACAACCACCTCTGGCCTAGTTTAAAACACCAAGGACAGTGACCTAACGTTCATACATCTTAAAGAGGCATTTTTGCGACTTGACCTAGTTTACAATAATGGGCAAAAATAGGGCGAAAATATATATGCCAAAAACGTTTATCATAGTGACCAAACAGCACAGTGACCTAATAAGAAAGTACTAATATCTCACCCAGCATCTCCGCAAGATACAAATGATGAACAAGAGGGGACGGTGGACTTTAAAATGAGGGCAGAGGAAATTAATTTCCAATGACAAGTGGAAACAAAAATACGCCGACACTGCACAGTGCTGTAAAAAGGAGGGGCGACTTGACCTAGTTTACAATAATGGGCAAAAAGAGGGCGAAAATATATATGCCAAAAACATTTATTATAGTGACCAAACAGCTGCCAATAAGGCTGCTAACGTATCGACGGTCGTTATTGTTGCGTTATAAGTCTAAAATATAGGCACGAGTTTGGGTGCGTACTAAATAAATCACGATTGTGCATCCAAAGCAGCACTGCTTCATTCATTGATCGCTAATATTCTGCAAAGTATAGCAAACACAAGACGGATTGACGTCGAACTACATTCTTTACTAGGAACGTTACGCTATTTGTCATATAATATGACTCAAAATACACGTCAAACGTGTCGTCACCAATTAGCAGTTTTTTATTTAAGAAATGTGTAATAAAACAAGGGTAGTTGAATATATGCAAAAGAGGCTAATCTCACGTGCTATGTGAGAATTCTCAATAAAACGCGAAATATTGTGGAATGTTAAGGCAGAAACACCTACCTTTATAAACAACGCCCAGGTATTCACACTGATTACAAACATCTCCCGTATCCTGTGTTCCTATTACTGAGCCTCTACTTATACCGGATACTCTATATCCTTGACCACGTGAAACGGAAGTTGCATCAAGACCGGAACCACCACCGGAGATAGCATTATCCCTGTAATAATAGACTTTGTTTAGTATAGAGTTTTATCAAAGAATCGGCAAATCGGTCTGATAACGGTTTGCCTGATAAACTTGTGATACCACGTCAATTGACCATGTGATTAGCTATATCAGTCAACTTACCACGTCATCTGACGGACTTCTAATATCGGAGTCGCCGGTTGAAACTCTGTATTCGAGGGTGAGGTTTTCCTATTTAGAATAAGCTGGGGTTGATCGAGAATATTTCAACGACTTACCTGTGTGTACATCACATTATCAAGATGTCCGACGTTATTACTGTTTCGTGACGTCAGTGAAAGAACGTGACATTACAAGCAGATATACAAAATGATTAAATAATTAAGACCGTTACTCCCTTATTAAAGCAAAAATAGTAAATAGAATAATATGTACAGTATGGTAAGTATCATGAAAGTATCGTGGGTGAGTGCTTACCCGCAAATATTGACAGTTTTACTAGCTGGGCAGTTGATGTTTCCTGCACATGAACAGTCACATGTAAATCTGTTACATCCAACATCACGGTTAAACTGTGTATCTCCATCATACCATATACCATCTACATAACATCGTCCACAATCAGCCTCTACATCTACCTAAAATAATAACATCGTCAACACTCGGCCTCTACATCTACCTAAAATAATAACATCGTCCACAATCAGCCTCTACATCTACCTAAAATAATAACATCGTCCACACTCGGCCTCTACATCTACCTAAAATAATAACATCGTCCACACTCAGCCTCTACATCTACCTAAAATAATAACAGCGTCCACACTCAGCCTCTACATCTACCTAAAATAATAACATCGTCCACACTCGGCCTCTACATCTACCTAAAATAATAACATCGTCCACACTCAGCCTCTACATCTACCTAAAATAATAACATCGTCCACACTCAGCCTCTATATCTACCTAAAATAATAACATCACGGTTAAAATGTGTACCCCTTCTAGATATTTGTACAATTTAATTGTTCAAGCATATCAACATTAATACTCAGTAAATAACATGCTACATTCTATTTACCTAAAATAGAGGATCTTGTTATGTGTGCTCATTACATACGATTAGCAATGTAAGATTCTATTTATCACATAACCTTAGAGAACGCTGATAAACACTCAATCGCTGACTTACGCTACATAGGTTTCATTGAAAATTTGGTATTACAATGCGCGCGACGTCATGATGACGTTTGTATCATACTGGCGTCACAGGTCGATTCAAGGCACGGATTGGCTTACGTTACATCACCCTGAACCAACCAACAAACGTCAAGATAATTTTAATATTTATGTAATGGGCTGGGAGTCCATTACGATATTTCCGGCACGGCTTTAATGTCACACCGTAGGTGATGTGATAAAGATATATTTTGCTCATCTCAACACGAGGTATGGACATATTTATACATTGTGTACATCGCCGTCTAAAGTGTATACTTATACAAAACTTTAGTCCATATAGTCATGCTGTATCTCTGTGGCTAAGTGGTTACCACGCTTGTTGACTACTCGGGCGACCCAAGTTCAAATCCAGTTGTTGACTGGCAAATAAAGGCTAAGACCGGCGTGGTACTAGAATCCAGCATATAGAGAATCATTAGAAATAAAATAAAGAAAACTTTGTAATATGATGTGTTATTCGCTGGCTTAGAATGAGAAGGTCGTAACTACTACTTACGCCCTAATAAGACGGATACATATTTGAAATATGCATCGTAAGGCTCTTATTATGAACCTATTTTCATGAACATCGGAACATGTCATGTTGAACAAAATGAAGTTGTAATCGAAAGCTTTTTTCATACGTAAAGAGTAAATTTTAGACAGTTTTTCTCTGGTTTTATCTAAATATTCATTTTGTACTTATATCCTTCTCATTCTAAGCGAGCGAATGATTTACCTGTCTATTTGATCTTGTTACAGCCGCTATATTTCCGCCACCCTGTCCGACACTATGTCCGCCACTATGTCCGCCACCATGTCCGCCACCATGTCCGCTACTATGTCCGCTACTATGTCCGCCACTATGTCCGCTACTATGTCCGCTACTCAAACTTGCTATATGATCAATGACTGTATCAGTACATGTAACCCTAGCTCGTTCTGCCGGACAATAATAGCCGCCTTGACAATCACACGTACACATATAGCGTATACAATCTCTCTGTACCGCGAACATTGTATCACCACGATATTGTGTACCATCTATAGTACATTGGTTACAATCTGATCTCTCCACACCTGTATGATCACAGACACTCTCTCCTGTTGTATGTTCACACGTCCATCCACCATCACAATCACATCTACATCCGGGAAACTTGTAACAATCACGTGTTAGATCAAACTGTGAATTCCCTTCATACAGGTACCCGTCTATCTCACAGTAATAACAACCGGAAGTGACGTTTTGTCGACATACATCTACAGCTCTATCACCAGGACAATCCCAACTTCCGTCACAGTTACACAGACAGTTATATTCCACGCAACCGTTAGTATGTTTGAAATAAGCGTTACCATCATAACGTTTCCCGCCAACTTCACATGAGTAACATCCGGAATTAGGATCAGTGTTACAGATGTCTCTGCCTGTCTCTGCTGGACAATCCCATCCACCGTCACATTTACATAAACACTCGTATTGAATGCATTTATCAGTCAACTTGAAATAGGAGTTACCTTGGTAACGAACACCTTCTATTACACAGACACCACATACTGAAAAATAACAATTAACGTTAGACAGGAAAAACATGTTTTAAATTGAAATAACCTATTCAATATTCCATCTTAATATGGGTGTGTCATTGTCTGCATGGTTTTATTCAGTCGGTAAGCATGTCAAAAAAATGTACGCACAGAATGTTTTCATAAAATGGCCCTTAATTATTATGCTGACTATACATATACCGTACTTACAAGTTCATGTTTAAATTATACTGATTATACATATACCGTACTTACATGTTCATGTTTAAATTATACTGATTATACATATACTGTACTTACATGTTCATGTTTAAATTATACTGCTTATACATATACCGTACTTACAAGTTCATGTTTAAATTATACTGATTATACATATACCGTACTTACATGTTCATGTTTAAATTATACTGATTATACATATACTGTACTTACATGTTCATGTTTAAATTATACTGCTTATACATATACCGTACTTACATGTTCATGTTTAAATTATACTGATTATACATATACCGTACTTACATGTTCATGTTTAAATTATACTGATTATGCATATACCGTACTTACATGTTCATGTTTAAATTATGCTGATTATACATATACCGTACTTACATGTTTAAATTATACTGATTATATACATACCGTACTTACATGTTCATGTTTAAATTATACTGATTATATACATACCGTACTTACATGTAACTGTTTAAATTATACTGATTATACATATACCGTACTTACATGTTCATGTTTAAATTATACTGATTATATACATACCGTACTTACATGTTCACGTTTAAATTATACATATACTGTACTTACACGTTCATGTTTAAATTATACTGATTATACATATACCGTACTTACATGTTCATGTTTAAATTATACTGATGCAACATATACCGTACTTACATGTTAGTGTTTAAATTATACTGATTATACATATACCGTACTTACATGTTCATGTTTAAATTATACTGATTATACATATACCGTACTTACATGTTCATGTTTAAATTATACTGATTATACATATACCGTACTTACATGTTAGTGTTTAAATTATACTGATTATACATATACCGTACTTACATGTTCATGTTTAAATTATACAGATTATACATATACCGTACTTACATGTTAGTGTTTAAATTATACTGATTATACATATACCGTACTTACATGTTAGTGTTTAAATTATACTGATTATACATATACCGTACCTACATGTTAGTGTTTAAATTATACTGATTATACATATACCGTACTTACATGTTCATGTTTAAATTATACTGATTATACATATACCGTACTTACATGTTCATGTTTAAATTATACTGATTATACATATACCGTACTTACATGTTAGTGTTTAAATTATACTGATGCAACATATACCGTACTTACATGTTAGTGTTTAAATTATACTGATTATACATATACCGTTCTTACATGTTCATGTTTAAATTATACTGATTATACATATACCGTACTTACATGTTAGTGTTTAAATTATACTGATTATACATATACCGTACTTACACGTTCATGTTTAAATTATACTGATTATACACATACCGTACTTACATGATCATGTTTAAATTATACTGATTATACACATACCGTACTTACACGTTCATGTTTAAATTATACTGATTATACACATACCGTACTTACATGATCATGTTTAAATTATACTGATTATATACATATCGTTCTTACAAGTTTAGGCCATCCTTACAATATTGTTTGTTTGCCCTAACGCGACCCAAATTTTTAAGGTCGACATTTTTAGGATGGAAATAATTTTTGAGGAACCTGTAAACAAATTCAAGTCGATGTAGTTATATAAGGAAATACATGTAGGCTTAAAACAATTTGAGTAAGGGCGATTTCAATGGGTAGGTATCGTTAGGGCAAACATACAATTTTTTAAGGATGGCCTAATGTTTAAATTATGCTGATGCTACATATTTGTAAAAAAGTAGGACACTTATAAAACCCTAAATTATCGCTAAAAAATATGTGAGCTTAATTTCTATAATCTTTGAGATGGAGATAAGAATGAGTAAACTGGTGATATATATCATTATACAGCTTATATCATTCATTAAACAATAAACAGGTAATTGATTCTGAGTAGTTCCAATTATCATATAACAAATGCTTAATTGTTTACATAACTTACGACTGATAAGCCCTGGCTGGATGATAAACGTAATGTTTGTTTATATAAGTCTGTCTGCAGGGCAATGTGCATCTTGTACAAATATACCTGACTCACTGTCATATAACATTATACAGTTAGTATGAATAAATGCTGGTTATAATATATGCCTACTCGCTGTTGATAAACGAGTCGATTTTCGGCAATTGCAATAAGGAATACACTTTATTTCACGAGGTTAACACATTTGCATAAAAACACAATCTTCCATGCGGACCTCAAAGTTGAATTGTTTAGTATCCTATAACGCATACAGTGTTTTTGGTTTATACACTGTGATACTGACTTCACGAAGGAATACAGCATCAGGATAAAACTCAAATATATACTTAGTAACTTTTCTCAGTATACATTTTAATTTTGTAATAATTCGGTAATTTACTAATTATAAAAGATAACGATTTTGTGTACATGAATAATACACGTTAGTCTGTTTAATCCGTCTACATGTATTTGTTTTAAGAAAATCCGTCGTGCTTGCTGATTCAGGAATGCACGTGAATTTTCGTGTTTTTTGTATATACGTATAGTAATTGTGAATTCAATGAGAAGTCATTGATTGGGAAAAGCCATCTTGATTCTAGAATATATGAATCAGATGTTGATAAAGTAAAGACACGAACTGTTGAAGTGGTGAAATCTTGTGACGCTTTTTTCATAACATATTTTGATGCAAGCATCTCATTTTACCCCATGATGGTCGACAACACACATATACAATGATTGTTTGAGGAAAACCGTTAATCGGTTAGGCTGCGTCCTTTAAAATCTTCAGATTTCTACCCGATTGAAGAACTTTGGAACAAACCTGATCGTTGATGTGAAAGGTTCCCTAAACCAATACGCACAGGGCATGGACTTAAAATGCTACTTAAAAACAATGAAAGTCGAACACAAATGATTATGTGATAACTTGCATGTAGATTCTGAGTGTTTACAAAATGCAAATGGTAAGTGTGTACACACACATTAATAAACATTTTGTCTATCTGTAACGGCTGTAACGTTACAAAGTTGGTGCATATCATAGGGTTTAATTATTGACTAAACTACCAATGTCGCAATACATATTTACAGAAAATTTTAATGAAATATCTCCAGTACTTTTTTGATATTCAAAATTTAGTTGCTGTATACTTGTTGAAAAGTTTTAAAAAAATAAACAATCTTTATAATTCAGGATTAGTCTCAAATATGTAAATGTAAATTCTTTATAATTCATTAGATATGTTAAGGTTTAGCTCAAATACTTATACTAAACGACTTTTGGAGACTTTATTATGCGAACCTTCGGCAAGTTCATATTAATCAACAACGAGTATTAGTGTACATGGACAAAACCAGTTACCATTTGCCACGACAAGCATTCAACTATTGGAGCGAGCAATAAAAGAAACCATTCGCAATGATAAAGGGACGCAACAGACAGATACTGTATTACATACCAGACAACAAATTGAAAGTAACAATGTATTATGTCCATACATACATACATGAAGAGATATGACAGTTTCCCTTCCAGTGCTACACAGGATACAATCACTTGAATGGTCGTGTAAGACAGATATACTTTATATAGCAGTCTAAGTGGATTATCTCCTCGTTATGATTGTCTTAACTATCTCAACTATTAGTCACAATACAGTAATGTTGCTGACACCATACAATACGATAGTACAATGTATCTTATGTTGGGTACAGAAAAGCCTAGACACATTTCAAGATGTATCTATCAACATACCAATAACAACAAAACACTTCAGTTACAATATCGCGAACGAACATATTTACTGACATTTGTGTATATATTATGTACTAGTAGTTCCATTTTGTTTGACTTCATATTTTATTGTATGTCACGTGTCGATCGTCATTGTACATGGTCACAGACATTGATTACTAAATATGTTGATTTACTAAATTAATGTATTACAAGCATTAAAGCAATCAATTGGCGACAAGGCAATTCTACTTGAAAGCTGACTACATAAAATGGTTGATCAACAACATGACAGACATGTTGTATGATGTAAGATGTACGTCTAAATGAACATGTCGCTCGCTAACTTAGAATGAGAAGGTCGCAAGTTCTTCTTACAACCTTTTAACAATGATGCATATTTAAAAGCAGCATTAATTAATGCTGCTTTTAAATATGCATCATGGTTAAAAGGTTGTAAGATGATGATTATAAGGCGCTTCGTGTGAGCCTTTTTTTCATGAAAAGCGGAACTTGTCACGTTGACCAAACTGAAGTACACACAGCTTGTTATTGAATAGGACTGAAGTTTGTGCTTGTCAGTGTGTAAGAGAGGGTTGTCGGACTGACAAGAGCTAACAAATAGACTGCATATAAGGTTGTCTCAGTGTCGTAACTTGTAACTTTAATTGATACTTATACTGATTCTGACACATTGTTTAATTGATATAATGAATATATGAAAAAAGAATAACGCAAAATATGAAAAGAAAAAAATATAATGACGTGTGATCATAATCAGGTTATACAATGAATGCATATAGCATACATGTGAGTATCATTAAATATGAAAAAATGCTCGTTAGTGGGGCCTGAACTTACACTGGAAAGAAAAAAATAGACGATTGAAAACGGTGTACTATGACCATTATAATAGGTTAACATATACATGTAGGGATAGTTTATAATAGGTTAACATATACATGTAGACGTAGTTTAGAATAGGTTAACATATACATGTAGACGTAGTTTATAATAGGTTAACATATACATGTAGGGATAGTTTAGAATAGGTTAACATATACATGTAGGGATAGTTTATACTAGGTTAACATATACATGTAGACGTAGTTTATAATAGGTTAACATATACATGTAGACGTAGTTTATAATAGGTTAACATATACATGTAGACGTAGTTTAGAATAGGTTAACATATACATATACATGTAGACGTAGTTTATAATAGGTTAACATATACATGTAGGGATAGTTTAGAATAGGTTAACATATACATGTAGGGATAGTTTATAATATGTTAACATATACATGTAGACGTAGTTTATAATAGGTTAACATATACATGTAGGGATAGTTTAGAATAGGTTAACATATACATGTAGGGATAGTTTATAATAGGTTAACATATACATGTAGACGTAGTTTATAATAGGTTAACATATACATGTAGACGTAGTTTATAATAGGTTAACATATATATGTAGGGATAGTTTAGAATAGGTTAACATATACATGTAGACGTAGTTTATAATAGGTTAACATATACATGTAGACGTAGTTTATAATAGGTTAACATATACATGTAGGGATAGTTTAGAATAGGTTAACATATACATGTAGACGTAGTTTATAATAGGTTAACATATACATGTAGACGTAGTTTATAATAGGTTAACATATACATGTAGGGATAGTTTAGAATAGGTTAACATATACATGTAGGGATAGTCTAGAATAGGTTAACATATACATGTAGGGATAGTTTATAATAGGTTAACATATACATGTAGACGTAGTTTATAGTAGGTTAACATATACATGTAGACGTAGTTTATAATAGGTTAACATGTACATGTAGACGTAGTTTATAATAGGTTAACATATACATGTAGGGATAGTTTAGAATAGGTTAACATATACATGTAGACGTAGTTTATAATAGGTTAACATATACATGTAGACGTAGTTTATAATAGGTTAACATATACATGTAGGGATAGTTTAGAATAGGTTAACATATACATGTAGACGTAGTTTATAATAGGTTAACATATACATGTAGACGTAGTTTATAATAGGTTAACATATACATGTAGGGATAGTTTAGAATAGGTTAACATATACATGTAGACGTAGTTTATAATAGGTTAACATATACATGTAGGGATAGTTTAGAATAGGTTAACACATACATGTAGGGATAGTTTATACTAGGTTAACATATACATGTAGGGATAGTTTATAATAGGTTAACATTTACATGTACGAGAGGTGTTCAACTTATTTATGAACAGAAAATGAACATCCATATTGTGTTACTCTAACAATGAAATTGAATAAAAACTTTTAAATTGTATAAAGTAGTGTATCAAGAAGTATAAATGATAATTGTAAATTGCCAATACGTTACGGTAAAATCATAATCAACATTAGGGTAGAGGGTGTTGTTATTTGCGTTTTGAAGGTCTGAAACTCGTAATAATTACGTTTACATTTTCCTTCTTTAATCGTTGTTGTAGTATCAACCAGATGGAAAATTATATTGTTAAGAGCATAAGAAGACTTCAACATCTACTGTTTGGTTATAATATATATCAAAGTTATATTCTTAAGTTTTTTTATTTGGCGTTGTATATGGTGACTTGAAGCTGAATCTGGACGAAACACTATGTTCTTGGAACAGTCACTAGGAACGATACGTAACACTTTTTTGTTGAAAAACCTGATTTGAAACGGTTCGTACATAGACCACAGCCTTCAATTTCGTCAATTTGATATTGATTTTGATGTGCGTATTTCCATAACAACAAACCCAATGCCTTTCCACGAAAACGGCCGCGAACACACAATGCTGGACAAACATGAACTTCTCCCTATCCTTGTGACCTTTTCTCAAATAGCATACCATAATCTAGCATAACATTCTTTACGATTCAGCATTGCTTCCCCATAATGAAACAATTTTTCCACATAATGTTGTTTATTTCGCATTTTTAGATTCCAAGACTTTTGGCTGCGAGACATGTTTTTCTTGATTTTCAGCGTAGGAACTTCGCATTTTCCCAGAACTATGCATTTAACCGTTTCGAAATAATGTCACTGACAGTTTCTATGGACACTCCCATCTGTGGTACTATTCCACGTTTTGCTAATGGATTCATCATGAATATCATAAAACCAATTTAACTTTATAGCGTAGGTTTTGGCAATGTTGGGCAATTTTCAATTTTTGGTGCCATTTCACAATTACTGGAAACAGAACTTTAAAAACGCGTCTTAAGACAAATATTACTGATGTTCTCATTAAAAATGCAAAATAAAAATTTACTAACACTTTCTTGATGCTTATACAAGGGCCATTTTGCCTTAAAAAACAGGAAAAACAACATCATCAACTAAATTGTTGTTTTAAGCTTTAACCAAATGAAATATACAATGTATGATGATCATATGTTCAACTTAAAACATGTACTCGCATGGTTTAAAAAATATATTTCAATTATTTTCATTCAATATTGCACAATCGGTGTTCATGTTTTGTTCATAAATAAGTTGAACACCTCTCGTAGGTGAAGTTCATAATAGGTTAACATATACATGTAGACGTAGTTTATAATAGGTTAACATATACATGTAGACGTAGTTTATAATAGGTTAACATATACACGTAGACGTAGTTTATAATAGGTTAACATATACACGTAGACGTAGTTTATAATAGGTTAACATATACATGTAGACGTTGTTTATAATAGGTTAACATATACATGTAGACGTAGTTTATAATAGGTTAACATATACATGTAGACGTTGTTTATAATAGGTTAACATATACATGTAGACGTAGTTTATAATAGGTTAACATATACATGTAGACGTAGTTTATAATAGGTTAACATATACACGTAGACGTAGTTTATAATAGGTTAACATATACATGTAGACGTAGTTTATAATAGGTTAACATATACATGTAGACGTAGTTTATAATAGGTTAACATATACAGGGTGTCTCAAAATACATGATCGCTTGTTGAAGGGTCATAACTTTGCCAAATGAGTTAGTGAATTGATAATCATAGTTTCATATGAAAGCTAAATTTAACAATTGTGGTGTGAATTATATCATGTGTCAATAGTCGAACAGTTGATGACATCATATTCGTTATACTAACGTCATTAGCAACGGACGTTCTAAAATGCCCGAAGTGGCAGATAACATAGTTTATACGATAACATGGGTAAAATGTATATCATATGTGGGCATAGTAATAGTCAGTCGTACCCTACTATGCACACACTGGCTAAGAAACTGATAAGGGGTCATTAGAAAATAAAATCGGAAAATCGGACGTATTTTAGGGAGGAACACATTTTAAAAACAATTAAGACTGCGCATTTTATAATCACACATTTCTAAGCATGTCATATTCATAAAAGATGCACCAATCGCCTCGAATGAACATACTGGATTGAATGTGTAGCGTAATGTCTAGCTTATCTCCAACAGTCCAGACATAGTCATATAATGTAACTTCAAAGTATAAAACAGTACTTAATCATAATGAAGTATCAATCACCAAATACGCCTTGGTAGGAAAATGAATTTAGTTATGCTACTTTTATTGAAATCAGGAAAAAGTAACCAAAACATCCTAAATATTTATTTCTTCTTATACTATTTGAAAGTTAGATTATATATATAATACAGTTCAAGATATGTAACAGCATCGGAACTCAAAATATCAAATTGTGGAGAAAATGGAAACATCACATCCGACTTAATGGTATGTGAACGTCATTAAACACAGATTTTTACCGAATTGGGGTTAGCTACTCAAAATGCATTCCATAGGTTTCGTATGCATTGTTTTGGATACTTGTTACGTAATTTCTACATTGATTTGAATGCCCTTTGATCCTACATATAAATCAAATATGTGAAGCAATACATTAAGGAGTTATACGTCCTCAACAAGCCGACATGTATTTTAAGACACCCTGTACATGTATGGATAATTTATAATAGGTTAACATAAACATGTAGGCGTGGTTTATACTAGGTTAACATATACATTTAGGGATAGGTTGTAATAGGTTAACATATAAACTTACCCTCGGGTTGTGTGGCTAATGCTGCAGGAATTAACAGAAGCAGGAATGTATAACCAATCTGAAATAGATCAAAGTGCAGTGTAAGTTGTTATCTAAAAATAAACGCTAGATTTCCTATCCGAATAATACTCAAATTAATTCAAAAAATATAGTTACCGTTTTTCTTGCATGATCATGTCATACAAGAAACGCTTTCTGGTTGGATCATGTCTTACAAGAAACGCTTTCTGATTGGACCATGTCATACAAGAAGCGCTTTCTGATTGGACCATGTCATACAAGAAGCGCTTTCTGATTGGACCATGTCATACAAGAAACGCTTTCTGATTGGTCCGTGTAGTATATGTAACACTTTCTGACTACGGGTTTACTACGTGTAACAAGGAACTAGCTTACTGGTGTATCCACATGTAACTGTTTCATTGATAAAGACAATTTGAAAACGAAAATATAATACATGTAACTTTCCAAAAAGATTGTTTTTCGTGTTCAACGATACAATAACATGTAGGTTTATCTATATATTTTTTTGAAACTTGTATAAAGATATCACTCATACGGTGTAACCTAACACTATTATTATAAGTAATCATGAATAATAAAACATAACATAAAGTCTGCACAAGAGAAAAAAATAAAGTTAAAGCAAAGCGGTTAAAAAAAGTTTTCCCAAACATACAGTGTGTATACTTTAACATTTATTCTACGGTTGATTGATAAACAGAGTGGTTCTGATTGACAATGCGCCTGTCTACCTGTTATTGTTGTTCATGTTGTTGTTGATGCGGGGTATTTACCCAGATCAGATTTTATTGTTGTTGTTGATGCGGGGTATTCACCCAGATGTTATTGTTGTTGTTGATGCGGGGTATTTACCCAGATGCCGATATAATCATGTTCTAGGTGACTTATGACTCAGATAGGTAATCACTGTACACATGTAAACAATAAATACAACAGAACAACAGAATTATATAGCACGAGTCGTAAACAGAATACAGAACATGCTATGTGAGACAGACATTGACGTGATTCAGACAGTAGTAAGGTGGTTCTGTGTGGAAATGTCTGAAGAATTAACCAATGTTAACATATACAGTATACTATATCTATTTTAGATCTACATTGTATTTTGGAATTTTACAAAGGACCAGAATGGAAATAAGGGTTATTTAACTTCTTTTAACACCTGTATTGTGTAAGGCTATACCAATCAGGTTTTATGTTAAGTGTCGTCGTGTGCCTAGGTTTTGAAATCGAATTGCTTGACGTTGAATCTGACGACCTGTGTTCAACATATACGGGTAGAGGCACTCATGTATAATACGTCTGGCATATATCAGCAGAAGGCTGAATGGCAATTAAAGGCTATGCATGCTCGGCATTCGGTAACCCAAAACCATACATGACGCTTGTAAAACATGATTACAGTTTGTACAAACATCTAATTCTTGCATTTCAATTTTAAACAACATAACTATAACAGAATATCAGTGGACGTAACCGTCGTTAACTAGACTAAGAGTATCAAGTAATATACTAGACAGGTAAGATCTGAACGAAAATGTCAATCATGTAATATCTTAGAAGACGAAGTTCATTTTATGTGGTAGTAATAATAATAATAATAATAATAATAATAACGACTTTATTTTAAGAGGGGACACTGTTGGGCTAGTCCAGTCTCCCCTCTGAGCCTCTATTACAAAACATGTTTACAAAGAGTATGACATAAATAATAGACAGTAAGAAATATAAATTTAACAATGGCATCTGCCAATATATTTCCACCTGTCGCAGGCAATTTGGCATTGGATATGAATTGGATGTGTTGATGGGATATGATTCAATGAATAACGTTAACTTAAACAAAGTTGATTATAATTGTACATTTAGACGATTTGTGTTCAGGAAAGATACCTGTAAGTGAAATAGTATGTTCTCATTACTTATGGCCTGGGTGACCTGCAACAGGTATAAAAAACTGAATATACATAAAACAATTGACATCATAAAAGATTAAAATGTAATGTCATATTATTTACAAAAATCTCAGAAATCATTGAAATTAAGTTTTCCATTAGAGTAGAACCATGATAGGTATGGTCATGTATGTTTATAGTCTATCAGGATGGACATACCACGTTACTTTTCGGCTAAGGCTACAAGTAAAAATATGAAAACAAAAATAAAGAACAACCATAGATATCTTATTCTGCGGTCGATGTTCAAGCCAAGAATCAGCATTACCCACGCAACTCAATATATTTCAACAGAATGACATAGTTTTTGCTCGAAACCGGCTCAACTGCTATACGCCCAGTTCAGTCGGTTTCGGGCATAAACTTTAAACGGTTTACAAAACTGTTGCATGGATAGTGCTTATTCTCAGCTGGAGCATATATGTGTAATTATTTGTTCTTTGTTTTGTACAATAATGATAGTTACATAAATAGAAACATATGATTGTGTATATTATCGCGTCACTAGCGTGTATAATAAGTATGATAGCAAGTAATAAATAAAAACAAAAGTTATGAAGGCATCACTCACTGATGGCAATGCATTTATATGTACAGACCGTTCATAGTTAAATGATAGCGGTGGTATACATACGTTCGTCCGTCACGTAAACTATGTTTATTTAGGTTTAAATGAGTTCGCGTCATACCCGTTATTCTTTCGAATGGGATAGTTCCTTCAATAGTATTACTTATTGGAATCGGCAGTAATTTTTGTATAATATAGTTACATAAATAGAAACATATGGTTGTGTATAGTATCGAGTGCGTGATATAAAGAAAAACAACAATAGTTATGAAGGTATTAATGATGGTATTTATATATACTTAAACTATTACATGAACATTATTGTTGTTAATACATACAGGGACCTTATTCACCAAACCTAGGAAGTATAAGACTCAGGCTTGGACTTCATATTATCGTTTGTAAAATAGTTATATTTATTAGTTTATGACACTGGTCTCTTGTAATTGTAGTCATTTATAAGTGATTTATTTCTGTCTCGTCAATATTTACAATTATACAAAAAACATCATATAAAACAACTAAAATATTGACGAGACAGAAATAAATCACTTATAAATGTTATATTTGCTCTCAAGTTGTTGAAAAGGTACCGAATTTTGATATAAATGGGTATACATGTTCAGTGGGCAACAAAAAATAGTCAGATAAAAATTCACATGGTTAAATGTAATTGCAAAGAAATGGCTGTGATTATAAATGTTGTCAAATCTTAAGTCTACTAAGTCTGAGTGTTGGTCTTACAATGTACATACAACATGTGAGTGTTAGATGAGGCCCAAACGGAACACTGTGAACCTAACTGTGTTATCTCGTTAAATAAAGACTGTTTTATCATGTTTTATTAAAGTAATATTACTGTTCAAAGTGATTATCATTGTTTTGTAAAACACAATAACCAATGAATTCTAATCATTGAAAAAGTATAATTCTTCCAGTATTCTTCTTCCAGTTATAACTAAATGAAACAATTGTATAAACTATACAATATCTATAACCCTAACAGTTCTATTCCTACAGACCATAGTTTCAAGAAATAAATCTTTTTTTAACCTACCCCCCCCGCGGGTCATAAATTAATTTTACGTTAAATTTCCAAAACTTTTTGTATGCTATTGTCTTGTATACAAAACATTTGTACAATAGTAATTGTTAATTTTCTTAAGATTTTCTTGTTAAAACGACTTTTCTTCACCGTAAATTATTGGATCAAGTATAACAGTATTAAAACTTGAATGTTGGTGAATTATATTCCTGGTTTATTTATTATAAGAACAAGAAACATAACTTACCATGGTTGTTATAGTTGTATAACACTGAGACACAATAAAACCTCCGTCTATATAAATCCAAACATTGTTTCTTCTGTGTAACTAACAGCCTGTACTATACTAGCATCAGTACCACTATGCCGAGTGTGTATCTACCAGCCTCTCTCTACCTACCCGTCAGTCTGGATGTATAATTATATTCGTGTTTATGTTATACAGCCAGTATGCTTATCAGCTGTCACTGCTGATAACAATTATCCTGTAATTATGTTTTGTGTCTGCAGCCGGGATCCAGCTAATTGAATGTTTTGAGCTGCACTGGGAACCAATTGTTTCTAAAGCCGAGATCCAGGTGGGTTTTTAGGGGGATTTTGAATCGCGCGAGGAACTAATTGTGTATCTGCTGCCGAGGTCGAGGTTTTTTAGGGGTTGGTGTTGAACCGCGCTGGGAACCAAGTGTGTAAACCATGCCGGGTTCAAGTTAAAGTGGTGTTTTGAACCGTATTTGGGAAGCAGACACCGCCCTCAACTGAAAGATCAAGTTATTAATATTAACTTAATACTGCCAATATGTTTATAGAAAGTAAATCAATTTTATTCAGTGGAACACTATCGATGCTGCTTCAAATTCCAAAACACAACTAAAATATTGTTTATGCACATAGTTATACAACTAGCTGTATCTATGTATGTGCGCCTTTTATCTAACGATATAAGTTTCTTCGAAACGTCGTTAAGTGATAGAATAAAACTACTTCTAAATGCCAATTCTCCGAGATTCGTTTTGACAAGGTAAACTTCGCAATGGAAACATTCTTCATTTTACAAATTTGAATTATAATTAGCAGTAATTTGAATTTACATTATAGATCTAAGTGTATTGATTTTATATATCAAACCATCAAAACTCTAATATGTAAATATATGTATGTATTTATCACTTGATTAATGTTCACATGTTTGTCCCGACATAGAAATGTTGATTTACCGCTTGCTTTCAAACTATATGTGTCTATTTCAGGTACTAGCCTATGTATGTTCTGTAAATATGTTTATATTATTGTTATGGGTTGATGGCCAATATCAAATAAAGAATTGTCATTGTCATAAATACTAATTTTTCGAGATTCACTGTTTTATAATTGCATCCATATAAGACGCATATAGTAGCCTATGTAGGACGTGATAATAATGACGTCACAATGACGTAACGCATATTTTGAAGCCCTGTGCCGATGACGTTGTGTTACTTTTTCTGCACGATACAGGAAAACCCATATCAAAAACAGTGTAAATAACAAAATGATAATTTCACTGTAGATAATTCACTGTAATCATTTGAAAGCAAATAATAATAAATATATCTTGCTAATTCTATCTGTTTCTTGCATATATATGACACCAGCAAATTTCATTTTATGATTTTGATCATTAATAATGAATCGGCACTCCTCGACGTTTATATCTCAGTGACGGAAATAGCCGAGTAGTTACGATTAGGGACGTGCCAATCGGCACTCCACGGCCTTTATATCTCAGTGACGGAAATGGCCGAGTAGTTACGATTAGGGACGTGCCAATCGGCACTCCACGGCCTTTATATCTCAGTGACGGAAATGGCCGAGTAGTTACGATTAGGGACCGACCAATCGGCACTCCTCGGCGTTTATATCTCAGTGACGGAAATGGCCGAGTAGTTATGATTAGAGACGGACCCATCGGCACTCCTCGGCGTTTATATCTCAGTGACGGAAATGGCCGAGTAGTAACGATTAGGGACCAACTCATCGGCACTCCTCGGCGTTTATATCTCAGTGACGGAAATTATTCATACTCTAGTGATGTTCAGTAAAAGCATGTATCTACATGCATGGTAGCAGTACGGAATGTTCTCGTACAGTCAGTATATGTGTACAGCTTGGAGATATTCACCTGATCCTGACCTTTATGCATGAATATATTACAAGGTTCTTGCTTTGAATATATTAATTTCCGAAAGCAAATCGTACAATATCGGTATTTCAAATTCGTGTTTGTAATACATCTCGAGCGTCTTCGTGATACTTCGGAGTTGTCGATTATAAAAACATACACAACGTAACGATTGTGAAATTTTTCTAATTAAAAGGTGAGGATCATGTCAAATTCTTCAAGCTATATTGGTATACAGAATGTGTGAACATGTCGTAACTACAAAATCAACATTTTGTGAAAACAAGAAAAACTGTCAGTCAATTACTCATCACTACTGGTAAAACAAGTTGTTTTCAACTTCAGTTTGGTTAACATGAAAAATCCGATTTTTATGAAAATATGCTTATAAGAAGCGCCTTGTGGTGTAGATTTCAAATATGCATTAGTCTAATAAGTGCCACTTACGACCTCCTCATTCTTAGCCAGCGATGTATGATACAGTTAACATAGCAACATCTTCATCTGAAGTAGACAACTTAACATATCATAGAAAATACGCGAATCCCGGAAACTGTCAACATTCACTTGTTAGAAGTGGTTTGATAAGACAAACAACACGCGGTCAATGTTCTCAATGTTCTCACTGTTGTTTGTGTGATTATCCCAGACACTCGAGTATCGTCTGACTCATCAAATAGCTTACTACATTACTTATCGACATTAGGTCCTGGTGCAACAATAAGTTCACTTACACAATATGGAAAATTCTGATCTTTCATTCACCAAAGGCTCGCTTAATACAATTTCCAAAACTATAAACATTGTAACGTTAGTTTCATATAGAATCTGAGTTTATATCAATTGACAACTCGTGAATCATGCGATCCTCTATATGAGGTCCGCATACCCTCGTGGCGATAGATAACATCAGGAATGAGGTGTCGAGAGTGACTAGATTCTAATATAAGTTGGAAAAACTTGTTTCAGAATCGACCTTAAATAAATAAGCTAAAAACTAGGTCCTCTAGGCCTATATATCAAAGACCTATCAAGATATATAGGGGAGACCGGGGCTAGTTCGGCCTCGGGGCAAGTTCGGCATTTTGTTGTATAAAACGTCTGAACCAAGATATAGGTGTGTTATCGATATAGTTATGTCACCCTTGTTGATTATATCCGTGTACACACAAATATGACCATATTGTAATGGTATGTGTTGGTTTGGGACCAAAACTTCAATTTTTCAGTTGTTGAGTATTTTTTCCACATATAGTTCAGTTTTTGTTTTTCTTGTGATCCGTGAAGATTCCAACTTAATTTCTATTCGTGTATCAATACACGTGAAAGGGCTTTAATAAGGAACCATATTTGTACCATTTTATGCACCATGTAAGGAGTTGTCACGTGATGGTTTTATACTTATAGCTCGGGGCTAGTTCGGCCCTTGTAGAAGAGGCAAGTTGGGCCTATAGCCTTATAACAATTGTTTTGGTCGGAATAGTGAATGATTGGTTGTTGCTGTTTATCTAAGTCTATAATATATGAGCCGCGTCAAGCATAAAAGGTCCTTATGGTATTTTATTGACATTTTCATGTTTTTGTATCAAAATAATCTTCATTCTTTCACCTTTCCAAAAATATATACATTATCGGGTATAACACGACAATGTTTACCTCTATAAAGCATTAAAGACGTCAAGTTTGATAGCAAAAAGGTTTGATGACGTCACTTTTTTCAGTCGACGTCGTTTATTTTTTTTACAACAATGATGAAATGTAGGAACAGTCAAAGACCAAACAAAATTATTAAGTCATAATGAATTGATAATTCTAAAACTATTGAATTGAAATACATTATTTTCTCGAATAACAGTAAATGCTACATATCTAAATTAGCTTTAAAGTGACCCCGTGCCAATGTCTAGCATAATTTATTCTACAACCTTATTTTTTTTCCAGCAAAAATGTACCTTATGGTAATTTTTCAATACGTTCGTGTTTTGATATCAAAATAATCTTCGTTATTTAAGGTATCTAAAATATATACATTATCGGGTATTGCATGATCGTTTATAGATTTTATTTATAAATAAAACAAAATACTCGACATGTTTAATACAGAGTTGAAGACGTAAGTTGAAAAGCGAAACTGTTAAAATGACGTCACGTACGACAAACGTTCATCGATCTGCAATCAAATACGTGCCGCCAAATTAGATAACTTTTATACGAAAAGCTCATGATGCTGCCGAATATGTGTTTCAGAACGCGCGCGTCCTGTATGCGACCAATAATTTCAACTGCCATTTGTACTCACAAAAAACGTGTTGACGTTTACATCTATCCGTATTCCTAGAAATCTGATTGACACGTGCTGTACAATTAGCTACATATTTTCAATCATTACCAATCCAAAATATGGTCTGGTATGTATTGTCACTCCGTGTAGGCAGTCGTGCTACAAATGTCCCGTTCACGACTACTCGCAACCTACGGTAATGCACGTGTCGATCTGCTTCAACCTTAGAAGTCAAAGTATCAGAGAGGGGTCTGCGTCAAAATCAAGAATAAATACAAAAGTTACTATCTTCACCGGTACGACTGATCTACGTTTGTTCTACGATTTCTCTACGACTATGCACAACGTTTCTGGTCATTTTGATTCATGTTTTCCATATGAAACCTCCACACATATAAACAACACACATTTGTTGCCGATTTTACCACGATGTTACTGCGACAACCACCATCACAGCAACGGCAGCTTTTTAATACTGTCAGTTGATGCTTAACTGATACATGAGCAATTGATATCACACCAGAGCAGAGATCACTCCTCCTGGTTGTATGTCGAAGGCTGCTTGGCAAAGGTTTTCAAGTTAATCCGTTGGACCATGCAAATACGATTTACCGTTATTGACGACTGGCGTAATGTCAATTGTGATATGAACCATATAGATCTCGTCATCATGCTACCCCGATATTACAAATACATATCGTAATGGAAGCTGTACGCCAGTGTGAGTAGGGTATTAAATAAAAAGAAAGCAGTTCACAAACGAAGCGCAGCATTATCAGTTATTTGAAGGTACCAACGAAGACGTTAAATGGTTGCCGCTAAAAGATGCCAAAGAGACCGACACATCCTAAGATCGACATGGGTTGGACAGGTGTTTTCCAATATTTGTACAACAGTTGCTATTCCACGTGTATGCCTACATGCCAAACTTAAATTGGATGGTACACTTATATGATGATTGTGTAAGTCTATATTTTCACCGATATTTGTGGAAATTATGATTTATTTATTTGCCGTTGATCAATACTCGAACAAAAAGGAATAAAAAATGCAATTTGATAGGTCTCTCATCGCCGTTTGATATGTCCGGCGTCGACATTTATCAATTATAACCATTTGAAGAATGTTATTGCATCAGCTAATAGTATACACGCACTCTGTTCTGAGGAGATGGTCGTGAATTTACATTCTGGTTTCTCTCGAACCGCCGGGGAAATGTATTGGGATTTTGTTGTCGAAATAATACCCCGGGAACATTATTTACTTAATATTTAGTTTTAAGGGGCCGGGGAAACGATCGCGTTTAACCTTCCAGCTTCCCCGCACTGTCGAGAAATGTTTTTTTTTCTCTGAACCAATACCCCGGGGACAATATTAAGTTGTCATGGGCCATGGAAATACCAAATATTTTACCATCAGCTGTCCCCCTGGGGGACGTGGAAGGGCGGTGGTTTGATACCCCAAAAAGTAAAAAGCCCAGCCCATCCCCGGGGGTGGGACCGTGGATGCAACTGACTGATATATTAGCTCTGTGTCGTTTGAAAACAGAGATTGCAGATTTGCACTAAAAGTTGATCTACTTAATAAAGGGTCGCTAAGTCCAAATTAAGTAAATCTTCTAACGTCTGCAAAACTATATAATAAAAATAATAGGTGTAAATGATTAGACTCCGTAGAAACCCTAAAATAGTATAAATATCATTTTAATAATATAGTAAAGAAAGTTTCATGGCCACGCCTCGAACCAGGAACCTTAGCTTTCACAGACCGTCGTCTCTAACAATATACCACGGCACCAATGCAGTCTGTTGCTTCCACGGCACCGGCACACTAGGGGATCCTCAACGGAACATTTACCTTCCAGCTTCCCCCCATACTGCCAGGGAATTGTGGAAGTTTTTTTCTCCGAACTGATACCCCGGGGACAATATTTAGTTACCAGGGGGCCGGGGAAATACCAGACATTTCACCGTCAGATGTCCCCGGCAGGGCCGTGGAGGGCGGGGATTTTTCAACCAAAATGTTAAAATCCCGACCTATCTCCGGGGTAGGGGGCGTTGATGCAACTGACTGGTCCATAAATATTATTGTTGCCATTAAAATGTATCATTATTAAATTAATAGGACCCTACGTGTCCGTGTTTTAAATCGGGAACCGAGTTTGATTATTGTACTCTAAATTTAGTGATTTGATTTATTGTTGCAGAGCTGGATCTACACGAAAATTCTATTTGTGTCCCAATAGAAATCTAAAATACTAGGACCTACTGTAGGTCTAGATCTATTCTAATTTTTGCGGGAAAGGTCCCAATCTAGATCGCAACTCGGTCTGAATTCAATGCGCTTTTTTAAGGATTAACCTACTTGAAATGTGCATTAATCTAACCTGGTTAATTCTTTGTGAGATTGTTGATAGACAGTTTCATTTGTCTGTCAATCAGGAAATAACTTATATCGACTCGTCATTCTTTACGCATTCTAGATCTAGGTCTAGATCTATTGTTAACAACAAATAATGAATTATTCATATTGCCAGTGAATATGGCAATGCATTGATTCACACTATGTTTTAACATACAAATCTACTTTTTTCAAATGTATGTATCTAGAGCTCTATGCAGCTTGTTTTGACTATGTACAGACGGGGCTGTGAACACACCCCTCCCGCTACGCACCTGAAGTTGAACTATTTATGGAGAAGTTGATCTATTTATAGATCTATTAATTATCCTATACATCCAGACTCATAAACTTTTCAAAAGACGTTCGTTATATTTATTTAATGTGAATAAAACAATCTAGACGTATTTTGAAATTGTTAAATATAGTGAAATGTTGAACTTTCCCTGGTTTAGACCTCAATATTTACACTGCGTGTTTACAATGGGCGCAGCCATCTTGAAACGTCACGATTTCTTCTGACGTCATTTGTGGCTTATGACGTAATTCACGATAAGGACCTTTTATGCTTGACGCGGCTCATATGGAATACATGTTCATTTACAGCATTCATCGTCATTTTATTTGTTTACGCGACGTTGGACATTAGTTAAGTGCATGGACTCGAAAGGCATATGAACATGAAATGTTAGAGCTATGACAAAGTACAGTATGTAAAATTATTGTTCAGACAAGAATTCATTTCAGCTGACTGGACATCTACAAACCCGATAATTTTAGTTGCGGTTAGTCTGATGTGATCTGTTTAACCATAGTTGAAGTGACATAACCGTTACTTATTATTACAAAAATAATTGGTGATCTAACACGTTTCAGTTTCCTTAAAATGATTGACTTGAATACCTAAGATAAACTGGATTCATTTAACATGCATTTTTCTAAACATAGGAGATGTATGTTACCAGAAAACGATGAACGTAGGATTGCGTTTAAAGTTTGGAACAAAAAGGGTTGTTTTTTTCTTGTGCGAAAAAGCGGAGTCGGGGTCAATGCCTTTAAAAGAACACATTTGAAAACTGCTTTAGCAAAGACCTCAATTGTTCGTCTACTTTCAATCTCTCATTGTGTTATTCATCCGAATCCAGTTAATTTTAGTCGGCTACAAGTCAATAATGTCCAGGGAACATAATTCTGGTATCGCGAATTCAAAATTCATATTTTAATTCATAATATACAAATGGGTACCCTGAAATACCAATAATGTACCAAATAGTCCCTGCTAGCCGAACTTGCCCCATGGGGTGGCCGTACTTGCCCCGAGACGGGGCATGTTCGGCCACCTTGATCTGGTCAGTTTGAGCAACATCACTCCTATAAACACAGAGAAACACTGTAGGGGTGATTGCAGACAGTTCCGCCTAACTTAGTTTTACATAAATATACATTTTCAGAGATCAAACTAGATAAACGGTCTGGAAATTGTTATTTTTCTAAAAAAGGGCCGGACTAGCCCCGGTCTCCCCTATATAGAATCTAGATCTATAAACCGAATATCTTCAAATTAGGAACAATGGATATCCTGGATCTAGAGTAGATAGATATAGATCTATATCAGTAATAAATTTTACTTCTCCCTTGGCTTTTTTATATTTTGCTAAATAAACGGCGATTATGCATTTTCATGCAGATCTGAGAGTAACAGACCTCATGGACCTAGATTCTACGCAAACTTTCGAAATGTAATTTGTAAAACATTATCTCGATTTCTATCTCTAGTTCCAAATTTATCTTATTGAAAATAGAACTTTAAAATTGTTTTAGATAAATTGGTTGGCATCTAATCTTATGATCTAGATCTAGTAAAATTGTGCTGATCATCTTTCTACGTTATTATGTAAAATCAAAATTTTCCCGCGCGGTGAAATGTTTGGAAAAAACACGGCGTGTTATTCTCACGGGACACCTGTCATGGCGGACAAAACAAACCGTCGTCAAACTGAGGATGTTTATTGGTCTACTATAGGTTTGTATGATAATGTTCGCATCATTTAGTTGTAGTATATCAAGTGAATATAGTTTGCAAATGTTGTACACTATTTGTGTACACTTTCATGATGGTAAAGCCTTGAAAACATAGAGGAGACTCTCGCCATTCACGTCTGGGCTTGTCTGTCTGTTGTTGAAAATTAACCCGTTTATACGGAAAATATATCTCGTAGCCATGTCCTGTCTCCTTAGCCTGTCATGGCTGCCGGTATGTTACCTCCAATCATGTTTAAACTATCGGGACACAAAGAAGCTCCCAGCTCATCTGACATGTAAAATATGCACTGGTCAGCAGGTCAGTCGGTTGCATCCACACCCCCCCGCCCAACCAATGGGGATGGGCGATAGATAGGGGAGGAAAGGGCCGTGTTTTTACCTTCCATCTTTTCACACACTGCGACTGTGAGGTTTTATATTACTTCCAACAATGTCTTACAAAACTTTACCAAATGTTTGATAAAACAAATAAATCCAACGGATTTGATGGAATGGCATTATGGCCCAAAAATTTGCCAAAATATCAGCTACATAATGTTGAACATGTTATTTTGGCGCTAAATCTATAATTCGTTGATAACCTTCATACCATCAGGATACTAGAGTTCCAAAGTCGGACCAAAATCACTATCAATAATCGGATCAAATGTGCTGTCCCTGCAGGGGTCACACCACATTGGTTGAATAGTGGATTGTGCTGTCCGGTGACTGGGTTACACCAGGTTTGTTGAATAGTGGAGCGCGCTGTCTGGTGTCAGCTCTTGTTAAAATTTTCATGTATTGAGATACTGTTCGAAATTTGTTGTTTTGTGTTACAGATATGGATTCTGGTGAGGAGGATGCATATATACCAGGTAATATACACCTCCGTATGTCTCTGCTTCAGTCTCTAGCACATGTGTGATTTTAGAGTTGCAAATGCAGGAGATTTCATTAAAATGCAGGAGATTTTCCTTGATCAAACTTTGAACTCAACTAAATGAAGTTTTTATGCAGTTTTCACTAATTAGGCTGGCGATGTCGCCAGACCTATTACAACGCCAACAAATGAAATCCACCAAGATGCATTTACTCCCGAAACTGACAATACAGAATCTATACACTCAATGAGAATAGTTCCTCCTTGTTAATCAGTTTTGCAAGATTAGAACATTAAACTTTCCTTGCTTCATTTAATCTGTTCTATTGTAATATATTTGTTTCTTCTTCCATTTATTATTAAAGAAGTTACAGCAGTTTTTGTAACTAAGAAATGCTCCAATTGGGGTACGGAGTATCAGCACGGAGTACGTACTCCAAAGTTTATAATCACCAGGCCTGATTGCCCCACATCATGTACGGATAAATGTCTCATGTGAGAACCATATTTTACTATTGGTATTGGGCTGCTATGGGGGGCATACATGTTTTACAAACATCTCTTGTTTATATAATAACAGGATTATCTTCGCCTGGAAACAAGCGTCCAGGTGGTAACCGTGGTAACAAGATGAAAGAAGTGAGAGTTTCCAGTCGTCCACCAATCAATGAGTCTACCCAACCAGTCTCTGCTGGACAACCAGTCTCTGCTGGACAACCAGTCTCTGCTGGACAACCAGTCTCTGCTGGACAACCAGTCTCTGCTGGACAACCAGTCTCTGCTGGACAACCAGTCTCTGCTGGACAACCAGTCTCTGCTGGACAACCAGTCTCTGCTGGACAACCAGTCTCTGCTGGACAACCAGTCTCTGCTGGACAACCAGTCTCTGCTGGACAACCAGTCTCTGCTGGACAACCAGTCTCTGCTGGACAACCAGTCTCTGCTGGACAACCAGTCTCTGCTGGACAACCAGTCTCTGCTGGACGTCGGACGTCAAAAACTTTAAATAAAGGTAACAACTTTCCTATATCATAAATGGTCGGCCTCAAGGTTTGTGCATGCCTTGAATTTAGTTTCAACCTTAAAATATAGTTATTCACCTGTCCGTACGTTCGTCCGTCTGGCCTGGTTAACCCAAATTGACTGTTTCTTCTAGCATTGATATGGCTTGCTACAAAGCTTTCAAACTTGCAAGGATGTTGTATATGACCACTCTCCACACGCCTGTATCATCTAACTCCATTTTGACCTTCACCTTGACCTAATTTTGGACTTAGACTTATAGAAATGGCTTCCACGGGGGCATAAGCGTTTATTGAACGCAGTCTTGTTAAGTGCTGCCTTGAAAAAATGTATTGAAAACCCAAAATTTACCTTGAAATGTCCATGAATTTAAGTGTCACAATTGTGTATGAAACTATGATAAAATGGAAAGAATAAACACTGTTTTTTTAATTTGTGAGACCATTAATGCTGGGTGTATTTTGATATTTCAGGTAAACCTAGGAACACCGTATTACCACAAAGTGTTTCATGTGAAGACAAACTGAGGGATGATAGTGGAATGTCTACAACATTTGAAGTAAGACCAAACAAAATATTTCTACTTTCCGCTACCCACTTTGAAAAAAATAGGGTTGGTAGGTTGGGAGGGAATAATATTTTTCATTTTTATTATTTTTTGGAAAAAATACTCAGTTGACCTTTGAACCATCTACTTTTATGTATAGAATACTCACAGACACCTTCCTTGATAAAGAAATGCAGAAATAACCAAAATGCCCAGATAGAATAGGTCACATTCAAAGATGTTGATTTTTTTCTCAAATTTGTCTAAGAAACCACACTAGGGTTGGGGGACAAAAAATAGGGTCAGAATACAGCAATAATTGTTTTGTTGGCCTAAGCCAGTATTGGTCATATGATATTATGTATATAGGGCTTTTTATGCCCCAGCATCTACTGATGCAGGAGGCATATAGACTTTTTTTTTAGTGATGCACCTGTCTGTTTGTTTTCCGAAATGTTGAAACTCAGATATTTTTAGGTCCATCTAGACATTGCTTTAAAACTTGTCATGATTGTTACCCTTGGTCACCTTGACCTTTTAATTCCAAACTTGACGTTGCTCCAAAAATGCAAATGCTTCCAGGAATCAGCTATTCTCATGCTAAATGCTCTGAATAATGAGGTTTCTGTTAACTCATGAATTTTTCTTTGGGCTTAGATTTCATAGCTTTCATGGTTCACCTTCAAATTTATGTATTTTATTTTGCTGAATGCTGACAGCTCAAGTTTAAGCGGTCATAGTTGTAGCAGGTGACATTTGTCTATTTCAGAGTTTTGCTGAGAAAAGTCTCCAACATTTACGTCAAGTTTCATTGAAAGATTTACGTGCGGAGGATAAACAACGAGTAGCAAACTTGATCAAAGAACTTGCCAGGTAATATATCATGGTGTTAGGACAATTGTTCATTATTTTGATTCTAACATCGCAAATATTTCATCTTTTACCGCACCAAAATGCGACCTAATTTTTACCTTGGCACTGTCAACATTGGGCGCCGTTCGAATGTACTCCCCATATTTTGACTCCCGATTTAATGATTTTATAAGATGTTGGGCAGTGTTATTTATTCCATTACAATAACGACGTTGAGACAAATACAGCCTTAACTGACATGAGTGAAGAAAAACTTGTTCAAGTGACATTTACAATAAATTCATGTGTTTTCGTGTTTTGTTCCTTGGTTGTTGTTGTTGTGGTTGTCCTGTTCGAATTTTGATTTTGTATTGTATGACCGTGGTGTTTGTATTGTATGACCGTGGTGTTTGTATTGTATGACCATCGTGTTTGTATTGTATGACCGTGGTGTTTGTATTGTATGACCGTGGTGTTTGTATTGTATGACCGCCATGTTTGTATTGTATGACCGCCATGTTTGTATTGTATGACCGCCATGTTTGTATTGTATGACCGTGGTGTTTGTATTGTATGACCGTGGTGTTTGTATTGTATGACCGTGGTGTTTGTATTGTATGACCGCGGTGTTTGTATTGTATGACCGTGTTTGTATTGTATGACCGCGGTGTTTGTATTGTATGACCGCGGTGTTTGTATTGTATGACCATCGTGTTTGTATTGTATGACCGCGGTGTTTGTATTGTATGACCGTGTTTGTATTGTATGACCGCGGTGTTTGTATTGTATAACCGCGGTGTTTGTATTGTATGACCGTGTTTGTATTGTATGACCGTGGTGTTTGTATTGTATGACCGTGTTGTTTGTATTGTATGACCGTGTTTGTATTGTATGACCGTGGTGTTTGTATTGTATGACCGCGGTGTTTGTATTGTATGACCGCGGTGTTTGTATTGTATGACCGCTGTGTTTGTATTGTATCACAGGGTTTGTATTGTATGACAGTGTTTGTATTGTATGACCGCGGTGTTTGTATTGTATCACAGGGTTTGTATTGTATGACAGTGTTTGTATTGTATGACCGCGGTGTTTGTATTGTATCACAGGGTTTGTATTGTATGACAGTGTTTGTATTGTATGACCGCGGTGTTTGTATTGTATGACCGCGGTGTTTGTATTGTATCACCTTGATGTTTGTATTGTATGACCGCAGTGTTTGTATTGTATGACCGTGATGTTTGTATTGTATGACCGCAGTGTTTGTATTGTATGATTGGATGTTTGTATTGTATGACCGTGGTGTTTGTATTGTATGACAGTGTTTGTATTGTATGACCGCGGTGTTTGTATTGTATGACCGCGGTGTTTGTATTGTATGACCGCGGTGTTTGTATTGTATGACCGCGGTGTTTGTATTGTATCACCTTGATGTTTGTATTGTATGACCGCAGTGTTTGTATTGTATGACCGTGATGTTTGTATTGTATGACCGTGGTGTTTGTATTGTATGACAGTGTTTGTATTGTATGACCGCGGTGTTTGTATTGTATGACCGCGGTGTTTGTATTGTATCACAGGGTTGGTGAAGAGAAAGAGAAAGCGGTTCAAGAGTTACACGGAGAAAGAGAACAATATGAACATGCTCTCGTGAAGATGGTTCAACAACAAGAAACTATACTACAAGAACGTGAAGGTAATACATACACAGTGATTTCTTTACCTCCGAGTCTCGAGTCCTGGACTCACAAAAATCAGAGAGGATGCAATGTTTCAAATTATGTGAATCCCAATAATGCATTGAGATTTCAAAAAAAAAGTTTTGAAGATTGTTTAATATCTTAATTATAATCTGAACCCTGGTTTCAAAAGCTAAATTTAATTGTGTAAAGAAGCCAGTTAACTGTTTTAAGGTTACTGTAATGTTTTTTAATGAATTATTTAGACTCGTTCTTTCAATTTATAGACTCGTTATTTCAATTTTTGGACTCATAGGTTTGCAAGTTATCAAATCCCAGGACTTGTTTATGGAAATTTGTAAAAAACTCAGTACAACTTGAACACAGTAACTCATGGGTAAAAGTTCTCAGTCCAAATACTGAAACTCAGTATTTATGAAAAAATTGGTCATATGAAATTAATGTGAAAATCATGTACCGGTAGTTCAGTATATTGACAAACATTTATCAGTATTTTGAACATTTTGTGTGATTTTTGATGTATTTTCAGATATCCAGGAGAAGTTATTTCAGTGTCAAAAGTTACTTACAGAATATCAGAACCAATTACTTAACAAACAAGATCGACTCAACTCATCCATCACAGAGATGAGAGAGGTATGTGTACATGTTTCACTCCTTTACCACTATACTCAGTATCGCTGTCATCTGGGACATGTTTCACTGGTCACTCGTTGACCACTATACTCAGTATCGTCACTCGTTGACCACTATGCTCAGTATCGTCACTCGTTGACCACTATACTCAGTATCGTCACTCGTTGACCACTATACTCAGTATCGTCTCTCGTTGACCACTATACTCAGTATCGTCACTCGTTGACCACTATACTCAGTATCGTCACTGGTTGACCACTACACTCAGTATGGTCACTTGTTGACCACTATACTCAGTATGGTCACTCGTTGACCACTATACTCAGTATGGTCACTTGTTGACCACTATACTCAGTATGGTCACTTGTTGACCACTATACTCAGTATCGTCACTCGTTGACCACTATACTCAGTATGGTCACTTGTTGACCACTATACTCAGTATGGTCACTTGTTGACCACTATACTCAGTATGGTCACTGGTTGACCACTATACTCAGTATGGTCACTTGTTGACCACTATACTCAGTATGGTCACTTGTTGACCACTATACTCAGTATGGTCACTGGTTGACCACTATACTCAGTATGGTCACTCGTTGACCACTATACTTAGTATCGTCACTCGTTGACCACTATACTCAGTATGGTCACTTGTTGACCACTATACTCAGTATGGTCACTTGTTGACCACTATACTCAGTATGGTCACTTGTTGACCACTATACTCAGTATGGTCACTGGTTGACCACTATACTCAGTATGGTCACTCGTTGACCACTATACTTAGTATCGTCACTCGTTGACCACTATACTCAGTATGGTCACTGGTTGACCACTATACTCAGTATCGTCACTCGTTGACCACTATACTCAGTATCGTCACTCGTTGACCACTATACTCAGTATCGTCACTCGTTGACCACT
This sequence comes from Spisula subtruncata, assembly GCA_963678985.1. Taxonomy (NCBI): domain Eukaryota; kingdom Metazoa; phylum Mollusca; class Bivalvia; order Venerida; family Mactridae; genus Spisula; species Spisula subtruncata. The sequence continues at coordinate 102,237 of OY787677.1, forward strand.
ATACTCAGTATCGTCACTCGTTGACCACTATACTCAGTATCGCTGTTATCTGAGACATGTTTAAAGTGTATAGAGCTATATCTAACGCTCATTTAATGTCAAAATAATTACTTGCATCGTTTTTAGTATGATACTAGACTACCTTAATCGCAAATTAAAACTTTGGATGGGTTCCGTGTACTTTGATTCAATCGTCGAAAAAATAGAAGATTCGTATAATTTCATAGGGTGTTCTAGAACACTTTCGTATAAAAACGGACAATTCGCATGTCCAATAAATTGATCACAGAGAGAGTTTCTGTTAAAACTGAAACAAAAAAAGCTCTACTAATGGATATGAAAGCATAATTGTTTTTCCGTTTTTGAAACTTTAAAAAAAAAAATTGTCCGATATAGCTCTATACACTTTAAGTAGCAAGCAAGTGCCACATAATAGATTCTCTGTAGTACTTGCGGCCAAAAGTTAAATGAGAGAGTTTAATGTCACTGATACAGCCAAGGCCATCATTAAAATAATTGTTTGCCCTAACGCGACCCAAGATTTTAAGGTGCGAAGGTTGGTGGAATTTTATTTTTTTTGTATTGAAATAATTTTTGAGGAACCTGTAAAAAAATTCAAGTCGATGTAGTTATTTGAGGAAATAGCCTTGAAAAAGTTTGAGTAGGGGCGATTTAAATGATTAGGTTGGGTTAGGGCAAATATTCAATTTTTTAAGGATGTCCCAAGATATAGAAGATCTTACATGAAAGTCTTTTCATAAATTTTTTTAAACAAGTTGGATAAAAGTGGTAGAATTCGAGGCTCTGCCGAGTTAAATAAATTCTATATGAATACATAAAAATAGTGATTAGCTGACTCATTTGCATAGTTATTATATTACTGAGTAGTGTAATATCATTCTATTAAATTGGCTTTATTAAACTCTTGCACTGTGGTTTATGTGATAAATGAGTTTATTATACCCGCTGCACAAGATAAGTTGTAAGGGGTGTTTCCCTTGTTTCCCTCTCCGTCTGTCTGCATGTAAGACAGATTCTTGTGGACACAATCATTCCTACAGTTATTGCATGATTTTCTTCCTACTTTCCTATGTGACGATGTGCATGAAGGAAAGAATTAGCTCTCTGATTATTTATGCTAGAATTAGCTCTCAGATAATTTATGCTAGAATTATGGCCTTTTGCTGGCAGGGTGTATATAAGTCTGCCGAATGACGACAGTTCTAGTTTGCAGAGTTTTCAATCCCAGCAGGTAACAGGCCAAATTGACTACTTAAAATTCATTTTGGGCCGGCTGAAAATATGAAATTAATTCACAATTTGAAGAAAATAGTTGCACTAAGGACCGTAGGATATTATCAGGCCTGTTGGTTAAGCATTTCGACCTGCTAGGTTAAAACTTACTGACAACCCTGGCATTTATGTTAAATAGACGTTTTTCTGAAATTAGGCTTTAAACTTCTTTACTTTGGGTTTGAAAAGAGAGTTTATAATATTATATATATAAATGTTTTATTTGACTTACTTAAATCAGGCATTAGAGGACAAACCGAGAGTTGCTAAGACGACAAGCAAACATACAAACAGCCTTGCTAAGACAGCAAGTAAATCTACAAAGGTGATAGAAATTTGTCCATTCACATGTGATCTGTCTGATGTTGGAGAACCAAGTCTAACTGTTGTCACTTATCACAGAACTTCTCACCCTATACAGGTCACATGATCTTGTTGTTCACTGTTCAAAGGTCACATGATCTTGTTGTTCAAAGGTCACATGATCTTGTTGTTCAAAGGTCACATGATCTTGTTGTTCAAAGGTCACATGATCCTGTTGTTCAAAGGTCACATGATCCTGTTGTTCAAAGGTCACATGATCTTATTGTTCACTGTTTAAAGGTCACATGATCTTGTTTAAAGGTCATATGATCTTGCTGTTACTTCAACATAACCTTGTTCATTGTTTATATAAACCAGGGTTGTGGAAATTCTTTTTTACCTTGCCATGTGTTGATTTGCCCTCAGGTAAGTTTTCCTGAAAATCCACTCGCCTGAAGGCAAAATCTACTTAACCAGAAAAACAGGAAAGCAGAAGCTACAAAGTGAAATGGATGATTCAATATTTGTTTTATTTAAATCATTCTTCCGGAAAAGTATATGCAAAAAGCCCGAGTGGGACCAATCAGACCTGGGAATTCCACACCCCGGTATAAACTTCATTGTTCACTGTTTATATAAACTAACAACTTGCAACCTTCACTGCCTCTTGTTCATATACTACTAAATAATAATGTCCTCTAAACTTATAAGCTTAAGTTAAACTTCATTTCTTGTCTGTATTTAATTTGTCTTTGGCCTTTGTTTTAATATAAAAGTAGGATTACAAATAAGTAGATTTTTTACTATAAATTCTAATCTATATGATGCATAAAGGTCTAGGACCAGGTTAGCTATGTTTGGTTAAATTCACAATTACTGAGTTGATAAAAACATAACGTTGCTGTTCATAGTTTGTTGTGACTGATTTTTTAGTTTTTTGTTCATTTTGCAACCAAACTACAGGACTAGACACTAACACTGGTGCCCTGGTCCGAGGCCAGTGAAAATCAAGAAGGACCAGTGAAAATCAAGAAAGACCAGTAACTGTTTTATTTAAAAATTTTACGTTTCTTTGCTAGGGGACCAGTGACCGAAAATAGTTAGTGTCAAGCCCTGAACTATTGGAAGTTTCTTCTCTACAATCATTTTCAAATCATTTAATTTCGATCGGACGAAATTTCGTGGCTTTGGTAAAAAAGACCAATTCTTTTATGATAATGGCGAACGTTCTCAACATAGCACATTAATGCCATGCCATGCCAATTTAATGGGATGTAAATGAGTGAATTTTGCATTTCAGGTAATAATACCAAGTAGTCCTATTTAGGTGGAGTTACTCCTATTTTCATCGATAAATTTCTGGTTTCCAAGACTTAGTTTGCTTACCTTTCTGGTTTATGCATCTCAATCCCTTGTGATGGGGAGCGATGGCCTAGAGGTAGGGCGTGCGCTTCGGGATCGAGAGGTCCCGGGTTAAACCTCCTCTGGACCACTGGTTAATTTCTCTGAGCAAGACCCATATGCTCCACTCTACCATGAAACCACAGATTGATGTTGCCTGCTACACCCACAAGAGAGAAATAGTCTCCGCAGGGAGACAAGAGTGTAGTTTTCCATAGGTAGCCCAATGACCTGGGGAAGTTAAAATGCCAAGGGTGCTTGAGCGGCATAGAAGCTGAAAAGAGCCCTAGAATTATTTTTTTTAAATCACATTTATTTGGATTTAACAAACTTTGCTTAAGATTAAGGTTAATCTAACATCATTGAATAAACTGCTCAACAGATCAATGCATTTTTGGTTCTTTATTTTGCAGGATTGTTTGGAACCTCCCTGTCATGAGCGACAATCTCGAGATAGACGAGTGACCAATCAAAACAGAGATGCCCAACTCTCGACCAATCAGAACAAAGTTAATAACTGTCCAGATAATTCTATAGGAGAACTTCTTATGAACCCAGCAGAAACTATTAAACGACCTTATACATCAATGATTGATAAAGAAATAGCTCGAGAACGTTCAAGGTCAAGGTCACTGAGTCAAGGATCACGCAGTTCTTCTTGTTCAAGACCTAGAAGTGTCTCACCTTCAGGAGGACGTCCAAAGTTTGCCTATCCTCAAACACTCAATGGTTTAGGTCCTTTAAAAGAACCGCTAGCTTCTAGTACACAAAAATCCATGGAACTTCCATCCCAGTTTGACAATGAAACATTAAGGTCAAGGATATCTGCTATAGGTCAAGGTCAGCATGTAGATAATGTTAGATCAGGTCATGTGACTACAGGTCATGTGACTAATACTGCAGGTGTAGATAGTGACAGATGTAGAAGTAAGGTTGTATTTAACGACGTAGATGAATACAATGATGACGTAACTCTACATTCTCCTACATTGAAATCTGCTTCACAAATGTTCAGTGATCCTGTATATGCTAGTTATTATAAACAATTATCCCCCAGTGGAAGAAAGAAGGAATTATTAAAACAGAGACAAACTTTATTGGATGAACAGGAAAGATTACGTCACGTTCTGGAGAAACAAGAGCAACAACTCACGGAGAGAAAGTACGAGTATGATCAACGTAAGCAACTACAACAACAACGTATGAATTTCTATCAACAAGATGGAAAGTTTCCTCCACTTAAACTGAACTTTGACTCTGCAAGTGATAGAGAGACTGTGGACGAGACAGATAGAGGGACAGATAGAGGGACAGATAGAGGGACAGATAGAGGGACAGATAAAGGGACAGATAGAGGGAATGTGATCATCGGACATAGTTCACATGCTGAGTTGTATAGTCCTCCAGTTACAGATAATATAGAGATAGGTAAGTTACCAGTCTATCACTCACACAAACCAGTCCATTACTCACACAAACCAGTCCATTACTTAAACACAAACCAGTCCATTACTCACACAAACCAGTCCATTACTTACACAAACCAGTCCATTACTTAAACACAAACCAGTCCATCACTCACACAAACCAGTCCATTACTTAAACACAAACCAGTCCATTACTTACACGCAACCAGTCCATAACTTACACAAACCAGTCAATTACTTACACAAACCAGTCAATTACTTACACAAACCAGTCAATTACTTACACAAACCACTCCATTACTTACACAAACGAGTCTATTACTAACACAAACCAGTCCATAACTTACACACAAAGCAGTTCATTACTTACAAAAACCAGTCCATTACTCACACAAACCAGTCCATCACTTACACAAACCAGTCCATCACTTACACAAACCAGTCCATCACTTACACAAACCAGTCCATTACTCACACAAACCAGTCCATTACTTACTCAAACCAGTCCATTACATACACAAACCAGTCCATTACTTACACAAACTAGTCCATTACTCACACAAACCAGTCCATTACTTACTCAAACCAGTCCATTACATACACAAACCAGTCCATTACTTACACAAACTAGTCCATTACTCACACAAACCAGTCCATTACTTAAACACAAGCCAGTCCATTACTTACACAAACCAGTCTATTACTCACACAAACCAGTCTATCACTCACACAAACCAGTCCATTACTCACACAAACCAGTCTATCACTCACACAAACCAGTCCATTACTCACACAAACCAGTCCATTACTTACACACAAACCAGTCTATTACTCACACAAACCAGTCCATCACTCACACAAACCAGTCCATTACTTACACAAACCAGTCTATCACTTACACAAACCAGTCTATTACTCACACAAACCAGTCCATTACTTACACAAACCAGTCTATCACTTACACAAACCAGTCTATCACTTACACAAACCAGTCTATTACTCACACAAACCAGTCCATTACTTACACACAAACCAGTCTATTACTCACACAAACCAGTCCATTACATACACAAACCAGTCCATCACTCACACAAACCAGTCCATTGCTTACACAAACCAGTCAATTACTTACACAAACCAGTCCATTACTTACACAAACCAGTCTATTACTAACACAAACCAGTCCATAACTTACACACAAAGCAGTTCATTACTTACAAAAACCAGTCCATTACTCACACAAACCAGTCCATCACTTACACAAACCAGTCCATCACTTACACAAACCAGTCCATCACTTACACAAACCAGTCCAATACTAACACAAACCAGTCCATCACTCACACAAACCAGTCCATTACTCACACAAACCAGTCCATCACTTACACAAACCAGTCCAATACTAACACAAACCAGTCCATTACTTACACAAACCAGTCCATTACTCACACAAACCAGTCCATTACTTACACAAACCAGTCCATTACTTACACAAACCAGTCCATTACTTACACAAACTAGTCCATTACTCACACAAACCAGTCCATTACTTAAACACAAGCCAGCCCATTACTTACACAAACCAGTCCATTACTCACACAAACCAGTCTATTACTCACACAAACCAGTCCATCACTCACACAAACCAGTCCATTACTTACACAAACCAGTCTATCACTTACACAAACCAGTCTATTACTCACACAAACCAGTCCATTACTTAAACACAAACCAGTCAATTACTTACACAAACCAGTCCATTACTTACACAAACAAGTCCATTACTTACACAAACCAGTCTATTACTAACACAAACCAGTCTATCACTCACACAAACCAGTCCATAACTTACACAAACCAGTCCATTACTTATACAAACCAGTCCATAACTTACACACAAACCAGTCCATTACTTACACAAACCAGTCCATTACTTACACAAACCAGTCTATCACTCACACAAACCAGTCCATTACTTGAACACAAACCAGTCCATTACTTACACAAACCAGTCCATAACTTACACGCAACCAGTCCATTACTTACACAAAACAGTCAATTACTTACACAAACCAGTCAATTACTTACACAAACCAGTCCATAACTTACACAAACGAGTCTATTACTAACACAAACCAGTCCATAACTTGCACACAAACCAGTTCATTACTTACAAAAACCAGTCCATTACTCACACAAACCAGTCCATCACTTACACAAACCAGTCCATCACTTACACAAACCAGTCAATTACTTACACAAACCAGTCAATTACTTACACAAACCAGTCCATTACTTACACAAACGAGTCTATTACTAACACAAACCAGTCCATAACTTACACACAAAGCAGTTCATTACTTACAAAAACCAGTCCATTACTCACACAAACCAGTCCATCACTTACACAAACCAGTCCATCACTGACACAAACCAGTCCATCACTTACACAAACCAGTCCATTACTCACACAAACTCTATCACTCACACAAACCAGTCCATTACTCACACAAACCAGTCCATCACTTACACAAACCAGTCCAATACTAACACAAACCAGTCCATTACTTACACAAACCAGTCCATTACTCACACAAACCAGTCCATTTCTTACACAAACCAGTCCATTACTTACACAAACCAGTCCATTACTTACACAAACCAGTCCATTACTTACACAAACCAGTCCATTACTTACACAAACCAGTCCAATAGTAACACAACCAGTCCATTACTTACACAAACCAGTCCATTACTCACACAAACCAGTCCATTACTTACACAAACCAGTCCATTACTTACACAAACCAGTCCATTACTTACACAAACCAGTCCATTACTTACACAAACCAGTCCAATACTAACACAAACCAGTCCATTACTTACACAAACCATACCATTACTCACACAAACCAGTCCATTACTCACACAAACCAGTCCATTACTCACACAAACCAGTCCATTACTCACACAAACCAGTGCATTACTTACACAAACCAGTCCATTACTTACCGAACCAGTCCTTTATTTACTCAAACCAATCCATTACATACGCGAACCAGTCTTTATTTTCTCGAACCAGTCCATTATATACGCGAACCAGTCCTTTATTTATTCAAACCAGTCCATTATATACGCGAACCAGTCCTTTATTTTCTCAAACCAGTCCATTATATACGCGAACCAGTCCTTTATTTTCTCAAACCAGTCCATTATATACGCGAACCAGTCCTTTATTTACTCAAACCAGTCCATTATATATGTGAACCAGTCCATTACTCACATACGTGATCGTTATTGTTTGTTTCTGCTAACACTTATTTCAGTAGTATAGTTACTGTAATGCATGTAGAATGTGTTGTTGATCAAAGTGTCTTATTTCATAGTTTTTACCATGACGAGGTTCATGATGTCCAACAATGGTTGCTATGGTAACACAATTATATGTTATACCTGCATGTAAAACTAAAGCATCCCTGGACATTCTTGTTATATGTCAGGGCCATACCATGCACTTGTATATGGGACATGTAGGGTTGTGTATGAAACATGTACATAGCATGTATGAAACATGTCCATAGCATGTATGAAACATGTAAATAGCATGTACGAAACATGTAAATAGCATGTATGAAACATGTAAATAGCATGTATGAAACATGTACATAGCATGTATGAAACATGTAAATAACATGTATGAAACATGTACAGTGCTTGTATGAAACATGTACATAGCATGTATGAAACATGTCCATAGCATGTATGAAACATGTAAATAGCATGTATGAAACATGTAAATAGCATGTATGAAACATGTACATAGCATTATGAAACATGTACAGTGCTTGTATGAAACATGTACATAGCATGTATAAACATATACAGTGCTTGTATGAAACATGTACAGTGCTTGTATGAAACATGTACATAGCATGTATGAAACATGTACATAGCATGTATGAAACATGTACAGTGCTTGTATGAAACATGTACATAGCATGTATGAAACATGTATGGTGCTTGTATGAAACATGTACAGTGCTTGTATGAAACATGTACATAGCATGCATGAAACATGTACAGAGCTTGTATGAAACATGTACAGAGCATGTATGAAACATGTACAGTGCTTGTATGAAACATGTACAGTTCTTGTATGAAACATGTACATATCATGTATGAAACATGTACATAGCCTGTATGAAACATGTACAGAGTATGTATAAAACATGCACATAGTATGTATGAAACATGTACAGTGCTTGTATGAAACATGTACAGAGCTTGTATGAAACATGTACATAGCTTGTATGAAACATGTACATAGCCTGTATGAAACATGTACAGTGCTTGTATGAAACATGTACATAGTATGTATGAAACATGTACATAGTATGTATGAAACATGTACAGTGCATGTATGAAACATGTACATAGTATGTATGAAACATGTACATAGTATGTATGAAACATGTACAGTGCTTGTATGAAACATGTTCAGAGCTTGTATGAAACATGTACATAGCTTGTATGAAACATGTACAGAGCTTGTATGAAACATGTACAGTGCTCGTATGAAACATGTACAGTGCTTGTATGAAATATGTACATAGCTTGTATGAATCATGTCCAGAGCTTATACAAAATATGTACAGAGCATCTATGGTCACATACTAAGGATTGTGTAGGGGCATGTATGGAACATCTATGGTCACATACTAAGGATTGTGTAGGGACATGTATGGGACATCTATGATCATATACTAAGGGTTGTGTAGGGACATGTATGGAACATCTATGATCATATACTAAGGATTGTGTAGGGTATGCATGGAGCATCTATGGTCATATACTAAGGGTTGTGTAGGGACATGTATGGAGCATCTATTATCATATACTAAGTGTTGTGTAGGGGCATGTATGGAGCATCTATGGTCATATACTAAGGATTGTTTAGGGGCATGTATGGGGCATCTATGGTCATATACTAAGGGTTGTGTAGAGGCATGTATGGAACATCTATGGTCATATACTAAGGATTGTTTAGGGGCATGTATGGGGCATCTATGGTCATATACTAAGGGTTGTGTAGAGGCATGTATGGAACATCTATGGTCATATACTAAGGGTTGTGTAGAGGCATGTATGGAACATCTATGGTCATATACTAAGGGTTGTGTAGGGACATGCATGCAGCATCTATGGTCATATACTAAGGGTTGTGTAGAGGCATGTATGGAACATCTATGGTCATATACTAAGGGTTGTGTAGGGACATGCATGCAGCATCTATGATCATATACTAAGGGTTATGTAGGGGCATGTATGGAGCATCTATGATCATATACTAAGGGTTGTGTAGGGCATGTATGGGACATCTATGATCATATACTAAGGATTGTGTAGGGGCATGTATGGAGCATCTATGATCATATACTAAGGGTTGTGTAAAACATGTATGGGACATCTATGATCATATACTAAGGATTGTGTAGGGGCATGTATGTAACATCTATGATCATATACTAAGGGTTGTGTAGGGACATGTATGGAGCATCTATGGTCATATACTAAGGGTTGTGTAGGGGCATGTATGGAACATCTATGATCATATACTAAGGGTTGTGTAGGGGCATGTATGGAGCATCTATGGTCATATACTAAGGGTTGTGTAGGGGCATGTATGGGGTATCTATGGTCATATACTAAGGATTGTGTAGGACATGCATGTAGCATCTATGGTCATATACTAAGGATTGTGTAGGGGTATCTATGGAGCATCTATGACCATATACTAAGGATTGTGTAGGGGCATGTATGGAGCATCTATGGTCATATACTAAGGATTGTGTAGGGGCATGTATGGAGCATCTATGGTCATATACTAAGGATTGTGTAGGACATGTATGGAGCATCTATGGTCATATACTAAGGATTGTGTAGGGGCATGTATGGAGCATCTATGACCATATACTAAGGGTTGTGTAGGGACATGCATGGAGCATCTATGGTCACATACTAAGGGTTGTGTAGGGGCATGTATGGGACATCTATGATCATACACTAAGGGTTGTGTAGGGACATGCATGGAGCATCTATGGTCATATACTAAGGGTTGTGTAGGGGCATGTATGGAGCATCTATAATCATACACTAAGGATTGTGTAGGGGCATGTATGGAGCATCTATGGTCATATACTAAGGGTTGTGTAGGGACATGTATGGGACATCTATGGTCACATACTAAGGGTTGTGTAGGATATGTATGGGACATCTATGATCATATACTAAGGATTGTGTAGGACATGTATGGAGCATCTATGATCATACACTAAGGGTTGTGTAGGGACATGCATGGAGCATCTATGGTCATATACTAAGGGTTGTGTAGGGACATGCATGGAGCATCTATAGTCATATACTAAGGATTGTGTAGGGGCATGTATGGAGCGTCTATGGTCATATACTAAGGGTTGTGTAGGGGCATGTATGGAGCATCTATGGTCATATACTAAGGGTTGTGTAGGGGCATGTATGGAGCTCTATGGTCATATACTAAGGGTTGTGTAGGGACATGTATGGGACATCTATGGTCATATACTAAGGGTTGTGTAGGGGCATGTATGGAGCATCTATGGTCATATACTAAGGGTTGTGTAGGGGCATGTATGGAGCATCTATGGTCATATACTAAGGGTTGTGTAGAGGCATGTATGGGACATCTATGGTCATATACTAAGGATTGTGTAGGGGCATGTATGGGACATATATGGTCATATACTAAGGGTTATGTAGGGACATGTATGCAGCATCTATGGTCATATACTAAGGATTGTGTAGGGGCATGTATGGGGCATCTATGGTAATATACTAAGGATTGTGTAGAAGTATGTATGGAGCATCTATGGTCATATACTAAGGATTGTGTAGGGGCATGTATGGAGCATCTATGGTCATATACTAAGGATTGTGTAGGGGCATGTATGGAGCATATATGGTCATATACTAAGGATTGTGTAGGGGCATGTATGGAGCATCTATGATCATATACTAAGGATTGTGTAGGGACATGTATGGAACATCTATGGTCATATACTAAGGATTGTGTAGGGGCATGTATGGAGCATCTATGATCATATACTAAGGATTGTGTAGGGGCATGTATGGGGCATCTATGATCATGTACTAAGGGTTGTGTAGGGACATGTATGGGGCATCTATCATCATATACTAAGGGTTGTGTAGGGACATGTATGGGACATCTATGATTATATACTAAGGATTGTGTAGGGACATGTATGGGACATCTATGATCATATAACTAAGGGTTGTGTAGGGACATGTATGGAGCATCTATGATCATATACTAAGGGTTGTGTAGGGACATGTGTGGAACATCCATGGTCATATACTAAGGGTTGTGTAGGGGCATGTATGGAGCATCTATGGTCATATACTAAGGGTTGTGTAGGGACGTGTATGGGACATCTATGATCATATACTAAGGGTTGTGTAGGGGCGTGTATGGGGCATCTATGATCATATACTAAGGATTGTGTAGGGGCATGTATGGGACATCTATGGTCATATACTAGGGATTGTGTAAAGGCATGTATGGAGCATCTATGGTCACATACTAAGGGTTGTGTAGAGGCATGTATGGAGCATCTATGGTCACATACTAAGGGTTGTGTAGGGGCATGTATGGAGCATCTATGGTCATATACTAAGGATTGTGTAGGGGCATGTATGGGACATCTATGGTCATATACTAAGGATTGTGTAGAGACATGTATGGAGCATCTATGGTTATATACTAAGGGTTGTATAGGGACATGTAAGGGACATCTATGATCATATACTAAGGATTGTGTAGGGGCATGTATGGAGCATCTATGGTCATATACTTAGGGTTGTGTAGGGCATGTATGGAGCATCTATGGTCATATACTAAGTGTTGTGTAGAACATGTATGGAACATCTATGGTCATATACTAAGGGTTGTGTAGGGACATGTATGTGACATCTATGATCATATACTAAGGGTTGTGTAGGGGCATGCATGGAGCATCTATGATCATATACTAAGGATTGTGTAGGGACATGTATAGGACATCTATGATCATATACTAAGGGTTGTGTAGGGACATGCATGGAGCATCTATGGTCATATACTAAGGGTTGTGTAGGGGCATGTATGGAACATCTATGGTCATATATACACTAAGGGTTGTGTAGGGACATGTATGGAGCATCTATGATCATATACTAAGGGTTATGTAGGGACATGTATGGAGCATCTATGGTCATATACTATGGGTTATGTAGAACATGTATGGAGCATCTATGGTCATATACTAAGGGTTATGTAGGGACATGTATGGAGCATCTATGGTCATATACTAAGGGTTATGTAGGGACATGTATGGAGCATCTATGGTCATATACTAAGGGTTATGTAGGGACATGTATGGAGCATCTATGATCATATACTAAGGGTTGTGTAGGGGCATGTATGGAGCATCTATGGTCATATATACACTAAGGGTTGTGTAGGGCATGTATGGAGCATCTATGATCATATACTAAGGGTTATGTAGGGGCATGTATGGAGCATCTATGGTCATATACTAAGGGTTGTGTAGGGCATGTATGGAGCATCTATGATCATATACTAAGGGTTATGTAGGGCATGTATGGAGCATCTATGATCATATACTAAGGGTTGTGTAGGGCATGTATGGAGCATCTATGGTCATATACTAAGGGTTATGTAGGGGCATGTATGGAGCATCTATGGTCATATACTAAGGGTTATGTAGGGACATGTATGGAGCATCTATGATCATATACTAAGGATTGTGTAGGGACATGTATGGAGCATCTATGATCATATACTAAGGGTTGTGTAGGGCATGTATGGAGCATCTATGATCATATACTAAGGGTTATGTAGGGGCATGTATGGAGCATCTATGATCATATACTAAGGGTTATGTAGGGGCATGTATGGAGCATCTATGGTCATATACTAAGGGTTGTGTAGGGGCATGTATGGAACATCTATGAACATATACTAAGGGTTGTGTAGGGGCATGTATGGAGCATCTATGATCATATAACTAAGGGTTGTGTAGGGGCATGCATGGAGCATCTATGGTCATATACTAAGGGTTGTGTAGGGGCATGTATGGAACATCTATGGTCATATAACTAAGGGTTGTGTAGGGGCATGTATGGAGCATCTATGGTCATATACTAAGGGTTGTGTAGGGGCATGTATGGAACATCTATGATCATATACTAAGGGTTGTGTAGGGGCATGTATGGAACATCTATGGTCATATACTAAGGGTTGTGTAGGGACATGCATGGAACATCTATGGTCATATACTCAGGGTTGTGTAGGGACATGCATGGAGCATCTATGATCATATACTAGGGATTGTGTAGGGGCATGTATGGAGCATCTATGGTCATATACTAAGGGTTATGTAGGGACATGTACAGAGCATCTATGATCAGATACTAAGGGTTGTGTAGGGGCATGTATGGGACATCTATGGTCATATACTAAGGGTTATGTAGGGGCATGCATGGAGCATCTATGATCATATACTAAGGATTGTGTAGGGACATGTATGGAGTATCTATGATCATATACTAAGGGTTGTGTAGGGGCATGTATGGAACATCTATGGTCATATACTAAGGATTGTGTAGGGACATGCATGGAGCATCTATGATCATATACTAAGGATTGTGTAGGGGCATGTATGGAGCATATATGGTCATACACTAAGGGTTGTGTAGGGGCATGTATGGAGCATGTATGATCATACACTAAGGATTGTGTAGGGACATGCATGGAGCATCTATGGTCATATACTAAGGGTTGTGTAGGGCATGTATGGAGCATCTATGATCATATACTAAGAGTTGTGTAGGGACATGTATGGAACATCTATGGTCATATATACACTAAGGGTTGTGTAGGGACATGTATGGAGCATCTATGATCATATACTAAGGGTTGTGTAGGGGCATGTATGGAGCATCTATGGTCATATACTAAGGATTGTGTAGGGACATGTATGGAACATCTATGGTCATATACTAAGGGTTGTGTAGGGGCATGTATAGAGCATCTATGGTCATATACTAAGGGTTGTGTAGGGGCATGTATGGAGCATCTATGATCATATACTAAGGATTGTGTAGGGACATGTATGGGGCATCTATGATCATATAACTAAAGGTTGTGTAGGGACATGTATGGAGCATCTATGGTCATACACTAAGGGTTATGTAGGGGCATGTATGGAGCATCTATGATCATATACTAAGGATTGTGTAGGGACATGCATGGAGCATCTATGATCATATAACTAAAGGTTGTGTAGGGACATGTATGGAGCATCTATGGTCATACACTAAGGGTTATGTAGGGGCATGTATGGAGCATCTATGATCATATACTAAGGGTTGTATAGGGACATGTATGGAGCATCTATGATCATATACTAAGGGTTGTGTAGGGGCATGTATGGAGCATCTATGGTCATACACTAAGGGTTGTGTAGGGGCATGTATGGAGCATCTATGATCGTATAACTAAGGGTTGTGTAGGGGCATGTATGGAGCATCTATGGTCATATAACTAAGGGTTGTGTAGGGGCATGTATGGAGCATCTATGATCATATAACTAAGGGTTGTGTAGGGGCATGTATGGAGCATCTATGGTCATATAACTAAGGGTTGTGTAGGGGCATGTATGGAGCATCTATGATCGTATAACTAAGGGTTGTGTAGGGGCATGTATGGAGCATCTATGGTCATATAACTAAGGGTTGTGTAGGGGCATGTATGGAGCATCTATGGTCATATAACTAAGGGTTGTGTAGGGGCATGTATGGAGCATCTATGATCGTATAACTAAGGGTTGTGTAGGGGCATGTATGGAGCATCTATGATCATATAACTAAGGGTTGTATAGGGGCATGTATGGAGCATCTATGATCATATAACTAAGGGTTGTGTAGGGACATGTATGGAGCATCTATGGTCATACACTAAGGGTTATGTAGGGACATGTATGGAGCATCTATGATCATATACTAAGGGTTGTGTAGGGGCATGCATGGAGCATCTATGGTCATATACTAAGGGTTGTGTAGGGGCATGTATGGAGCATCTATGATCATATACTAAGGATTGTGTAGGGGCCTGTATGGGACATCTATGGTCATATACTAAGGATTGTGTAGGGGCATGTATGGAGCATCTATGGTTATATACTAAGGGTTGTGTAGGGGCATGTATGGGACATCTATGATCATACACTAAGGATTGTGTAGGGGCATGTATGGAACATCTATGATCATATACTAAGGATTGTGTAGGGACATGTATGGGACATCTATGATCATACACTAAGGATTGTGTAAGAACATGTATGGGACATCTATGGTCATATACTAAGGATTGTGTAGGGACATGTATGGAGCATCTATGATCATATACTAAGGGTTGTGTAGGGACATGTATGGGACATCTATGATCATATACTAAGGGTTGTGTAGGGGCATGTATGGGACATCTATGATCATATACTAAGGATTGTGTAGGGACATACATGGGACATCTATGATCATACACTAAGGGTTGTGTAGGGACATGTATGGGACATCTATGATCATAATTATACTAAGAATTGTGTAGGGGCATGTATGGGACATCTATGATCATATACTAAGGGTTGTGTAGGGACATGTATGGGACATCTATGATCATATACTAAGGATTGTGTAGGGACATACATGGGACATCTATGATCATACACTAAGGGTTGTGTAGGGACATGTATGGGACATCTATGATCATAATTATACTAAGAATTGTGTAGGGGCATGTATGGGACATCTATGATCATATACTAAGGGTTGTGTAGGGACATGTATGGGACATCTATGATCATATACTAAGGGTTGTGTAGGGGCATGTATGGAGCATCTATGATCATATACTAAGGGTTGTGTAGGGACATGTATGGAGCATCTATGATCATATACTAAGGGTTGTGTAGGGACATGTATGGGACATCTATGATCATAATTATACTAAGGATTGTGTAGGGGCATGTATGGGACATCTATGATCATATACTAAGGGTTGTGTAGGGACATGTATGGGACATCTATGATCATACACTAAGGGTTGTGTAGGGGCATGTATGGAGCATCTATTGTCATATACTAAGGATTGTGTAGGACTTGTATGGAGCATCTATGGTCATATACTAAGGATTGTGTAGGGACATGCATGGAGCATCTATGATCATATACTAAGGATTGTGTAGAGTTCAGAGTTGTTTGAGGAAGCCTGATTGGTTATACAGGCTCTTTACTTTATACTGAGAATGAGCACTACCTATGACCCTTCATATGCATCCACAGAAGGTCACAAGTTTTGTCCAGATGACTCAATTTCCATTCTGTATCTTACATACATGTCTCCTAAAAATGGGGACAAGAAATAAAATACCTAGAATTACTTTTAACTTTTTGTTGACATATTTTGTACGTGCAGTCTTAGACAGTCATGTGCTATATATATGTATATGAAGCTTATATTATAATTCTGTTTTACAGTATACTCAGGTAACAATATTCACAATTATCTCATTCTATATTTGTATTACATATTCTTTATGGTTACATGTTCTTTGCGGTTACACATTCTTTGCGGTTACATTTTCTTTGTGGTTACATTTTCTTTACAATAACATTTTCTTTGCGGTTACATGTTCTTTGCGGTTACATGTTCTTTGCGGTTACATGTTCTTTGCGGTTACATGTTCTTTGCGGTTACATGTTCTTTGCGGTTACATGTTCTTTGCGGTTACATGTTCTTTGCGGTTACATGTTCTTTGCGGTTACATGTTCTTTGCGGTTACATTTTCTTTGCGGTTACATGTTCTTTGCGGTTACATTTTCTTTGCGGTTACATGTTCTTTGCGGTTACATGTTCTTTGCGGTTACATGTTCTTTGCGGTTACATGTTCTTTGCGGTTACATGTTCTTTGCGGTTACATGTTCTTTGCGGTTACATGTTCTTTGCGGTTACATGTTCTTTGCGGTTACATGTTCTTTGCGGTTACATTTTCTTTGCGGTTACATGTTCTTTGCGGTTACATTTTCTTTGCGGTTACATTTTCTTTGTGGTTACATGTTATTTGTGGTTACACATTCTTTGTGGTTACATTTTCTTTATGGTTACATTTTCATTGTGGTTACTTATTCTTTGCGGTTACATCTTCTTGAGTGTAAATTGACACCCCTGTATATGGTTCATATTATTACATGGTCAATATCCGTAACCTAAATCTATGAAATTAAATTTTCTTGAATATTGTTGATTATTATTAGTATTCAGTTATTGAGCTCTTACTATAAAACCTTATTTTATAAAAAATCATTACTATATAATATGTCAACTTTCTGTTTCTGCATTTGTTTTAACTAGGAGAACTTTTACATAATTACAGATAATGAAGTACAAGTAAAGAGTCGTGTTTCTATGGCAACGTCTCCTATCACAACACCACGTTGTCAAGGTAACAAAATGTCCTCATCACCTGTATTATCACAAGATTCAGACGATCAACCAAAGTTAGTGGATGTTGCTACCAGTATATCATACAGGTAAAACTCTCACAGTTTTATCTCATTTTACATCACTCACCGTCTGCCGTCCGTCCACACTTTACATCACTCACCGTCCACCGTCCATCCTCATTTTACATCACTCACCGTCCGCCGTCCGTCCACACTTTCATAGGACATCTCCTCTTAAGCCATTTGGCCAATTTTGATGAAATTTTGCCAGAATGTATGTGGCATTGAGGGATAAAGTAATTGCTCAAATTATTACCTTGGGATGAAAATTGGCCCCGCCCCGGGGTCACCGTTTTACATAGACTTACATAGGGAAAATCTTTTTGTCTAAAACTACAATGTATAGAGCTTCGATATTTGGTATGTAGCATCATCTAGTGGTCCAGTACCAAGATTGATCAAACTGTAAGATTTATTTTTACTTAATAACTGAGGTAGAAATTTGGCTACTTCACAATTTGTAGGAGCTTACTTTACAATTCCAAAATGCAAGCTTCACAAAAAAGTTAATTCAATATCTCGCTTACTCTTCCATATTTCAAATTTTCAAAAGCTGAGCAAAACAGCGCTTGAATTTCACAACTTTCAGACAAACCATGCGTTATGTTTCACAAATCGCAATTTTTGCAAATTTTGTTGTCACCCGAAGTTTATGCGAGTTTTGTCTACCCAAAGTTTATTAATAATGTCTACCTGACGTTAATGCGAGTAATGTCTACCTGACATTAATGTGAGTAATGTCTACCTGACGTTAATGTGAGTAATGTCTACCTGACGTTAATGTAAGTAATGTCTACCTGACGTTAATGTGAGTTATGTCTACCTGACGTTAATGTGAGTTATGTCTACCTGACGTTAATGTAAGTAATGTCTTCCTGACGTTAATGTGAGTTATGTCTACCTGACGTTAATGTAAGTAATGTCTACCTGACTTTAATGTGAGTAATGTCTACCTGACGTTAATGTAAGTAATGTCTACCTGACGTTAATGTGAGTAATGTCTACCTGACGTTAATGTAAGTAATGTCTACCTGACGTTAATGTGAGTTATGTCTACCTGACGTTAATGTGAGTTATGTCTACCTGACGTTAATGTAAGTAATGTCTACCTGACTTTAATGTGAGTAATGTCTACCTGACGTTAATGTGAGTAATGTCTACCTGACGTTAATGTGATTTATGTCTACCTGACATTAATGTGAGTAATGTCTACCTGACGTTAATGTGAGTAATGTCTACCTGACATTAATGTGAGTAATGTCTACCTGACGTTAATGTGAGCAATGTCTAACCAGGCATTATATGAGTTTGTGGTTGATTTATTACAGGACACCGACCAAGGAGAGCATAGATAGACAGCAGGGAAATCTTACATTAGGATGTAACAGACAAAGAATGGATATAAACATCTCTGTTCCTACACCAGGGTAAATATTGAAGGTTCTACCTATATAAACATCTCTGTTCCTACACCAGGGTAAATATTGAAGATTCTATCTATTAGACGATAAGGCCATACTAAATTGCTTTTAGGTTTTATGGTCTGGCTTTCTGAAACTTAGCTACCTTTTTACAAAAACTAACAAAGCTGTTTAAAAAAGCATTGCATCAGTTGGATCAGTATAGTTAGGGCCCTGCAAATTTTTTGCAGGTGCCCTATAGTAATCACCCTGTCCGTCTGATGGTTCTAGTTGCATTTACACACCAAAGTTTGGATACCTGCCCAGTGTTTAGACATTGCACAAACCAGAAACTTTGCCAGATCAAATTACCTCTGGAGCATGAAAATCAAGAATTTTTTAAGTTTTTTATTCTGAAAATTGTCTTCAAAATCTTGGTACACGACAATGCTAAACATAAGAACTGGTTGGTATGGCCTTATTTTGCGCTTATGTATACTAACTACTAGATATTCCCTATGGGCGAGGCCCCCAGAAGAGTTTTGTCATGTTAGGTTTCGGGAATAGTGCAAATATATTTGATACTTTTAATAATACAGCATACAGTTATAATAGTAAATACAATGTGACATTGTTGTCAAGGAAGTTATGACGTCGCGATGTCACAATGTCATTATGACGTCATAACGCTATTATGACGTCATAGCATAGTAACCTACATAGAAATTAACACAGGACGTGTACTTGTTCCAGAGTCTTTTACATGCCAGGTGCATGTCATGTGACCACCTGGGTTTTAAGTCTCGTCCGAATATTTAGTTGGACTTACATGACCATTGTTTTCTAGTTGGATTATACTGTCGCTGGCTTAGAATGAGAAGGTCATAACTACTACTTACGATCTTAAGACTGAGATTTAAGACTGTTAAATATTAGAAATGTGCATCATTAGGCATTTCTTATGAGCCTATTTGTGGTGCATGTGGTTGAGCGGATAGCATGCTTGACTGCTGATCAAGAGGTCCGGGGTTCGATCCTCGGCCAGGGCACTTGATCTTTTTGAAACACTTTTCTGTGTTTCCCACCCAATTAGAGATAAATTGGTTAGCCATCCAGATGAAGTCTCGTCTGTAGCGGTGCTATACACCGGGCAAGTTAAGGAACCATGGTGTCTCTTCGAAACGAGATAGGGCATCGCGCCCGGATACCTTATATCACGCCACTGTCTCCTCCACTTGCTGACCCTTCAGCAAAACACAGGACCCCATTAGAAATGAGTGCTTGCACTTTCATGGGTTATCCTTGACGGAAAGGTTTCAATAATAACCGCATACATATTTTCATGAAAATTGGAACTTGTCATGTTGACCAAACTGATGCGTTAACAGTATGCTATAGGTAAAGAGTAATTTTCAGACTGTGTTTAGTGTTTTCACAAAATATCAATTTTGTACTTATGACCTTCTCATTTTAAGCCAGCAATATATTTTACATATTTCTGATGTTAAACAGAGAGAAGACGTTAAATGTTCTGGAACTTGTTAACTCTATGGAAGAAGAACCATTCTCACCTAAGCAACCAATGAGAAGTCGCGACTCTACCAAACAGCCAATCAGAAGAGGGGAAAGTATTCAACAGCCAATCAGAGACCAGAATAATCAAGAAAATCAACCAATCAAAGTTTACACACCAAATAAATATGTCACTTACCAAAAAGGTATATATTATTTTATGTTATTTTGTTCACTATCGTCAGGTATATACCATACTTTGTATTTGTAACTCTACCATTTATTAGAAGTGCATCAATATTAAAAAAAATTTAACCTTGGAAGTTCAAACAGAACAGAAGAGATATACCGGTAGGTTCTATATTTATGCCCTCATCAAAATATTCGGAGGTTTATTGTTTTGCCCTCGTATCGATTGATTCGGAGGTATATTGATAAATATTTATACGGCCCTCTTGTTTGTTCACTTTGTTGGTCTGTGATTTTATTGGTAAAGTTGTGAACCAATTAAAAAACGTATCATTGTTAGGAGACTTGGGACTTACCTGCATTTCAGTTTGTCACTTGGGATCACCGTTGCTTTGTTATTTCTTTGTGAAACTAGGTAATCCTGCATTTTTACGAGGACTTGGGCTTTTAATCATTTTGTTGGGATGTGTTGGCATTGTTCCATGTAGTTGTGTTGTAACTGTTTTCTGTGCTGGGCTGGTTACGTCGAGTGCTGCCTTTCCTGTACGATTTCCTCTTACATTTTTTATGCCCCTGAATTGACTGATTGGGAGGCATATAGTGATTCACATGTCCGTCCGTTCATAGGTCCATACTAGGTCAGCCCAAACTCACTGTTCCTTCTTACATCAACATGGCTTGCTACAAAGCTTTCATACTTGCATGTATGTTGTATTAGAACACTTTCAGCACATCTACATCCCCTGACCTCATTTTGACCTTCACCGTCACAGTGACATAATTTCGGACTTAAACTTAGTAAAATGCCAATTTCTTTGGTTGTCCTTCAGAATTGACTGTTTCATATAGAGGATCTATCACTCGTTGTCAATTGATATGAATTTATATTAAACGAGTTTTGGAAATTTTATTAAGTGAGCCTCTGGCGAGTTTAATGAGTTTAATGAGTTTAATATAAATATATCAATTGACAACCAGTGATAGATTCTTTTTATCATATGACACTAAATATGCACAATACGCATTGATTTATTGGAAAAACATGGTACGTATAACTTTATACGTACTGGCTATACTAAGCTGGATACAAGGAAAGTCATGTGATAAATAATGTTTATAAAACTTTTTTCCAGACAAGGCTTCCCCATAGGGCACAAGCGTTTATTGAATTCAGTCTTGTTTCAATAGATTATCATTGAATGAATGTTATATTTTCAGATGTCAGTCCATACACACGTAAAGTTCTTCATGGTAAGCAGGTAAACAATGAAGAAGAATCGATGGAAGAAAATCAAATTCTTGAAGATATTTTCTTTCTGTAAAAAATCCAACATCTACCATTGTCAAGTCATTAAACATCAAACTTCCTGGAGGCGTGTCAGAGTGGACCAATGACATTGTGTTACACATGGAGGCGTGTCAGAGTGGACCAATGACATTGTGTTAGACATGGAGGCGTGTCAGAGTGGACCAATGACATTGTGTTATACATGGAGGCGTGTCTGAGTGGACCAATGACATTGTGTTATACATGGAGGCGTGTCTGAGTGGACCAATGACATTGTGTTATACATGGAGGCGTGTCTGAGTGGACCAATGACATTGTGTTATACATGGAGGCGTGTCTGAGTGGACCAATGACATTGTGTTATACATGGAGGCGTGTCTGAGTGGACCAATGACATTGTGTTATACATGGGGGCGTGTCTGAGTGGACCAATGACATTGTGTTATACATGGGGGCGTGTCTGAGTGGACCAATGACATTGTGTTATACATGGGGGCGTGTCTGAGTGGACCAATGACATTGTGTTATACATGGGGGCGTGTCTGAGTGGACCAATGACATTGTGTTATACATGGAGGCGTGTCTGAGTGGACCAATGACATTGTGTTATACATGGAGGCGTGTCTGAGTGGACCAATGACATTGTGTTATACATGGGGGCGTGTCTGAGTGGACCAATGACATTGTGTTATACATGGGGGCGTGTCAGAGTGGACCAATGACATTGTGTTATACATGGGGGCGTGTCTGAGTGGACCAATGACATTGTGTTATACATGGGGGCGTGTCTGAGTGGACCAATGACATTGTGTTATACATGGGGGCGTGTCAGAGTGGACCAATGACATTGTGTTATACATGGAGGCGTGTCTGAGTGGACCAATGACATTGTGTTATACATGGAGGCGTGTCTGAGTGGACCAATGACATTGTGTTATACATGGAGGTGTGTCCGAGTGGACCAATGACATTGTGTTATACATGGAGGTGTGTCAGAGTGGACCAATGACAGTGTGTTATACATGGAGGCGTGTCTGATTGGACCAATGACATTGTGTTACACATGGAGGCGTGTCTGAGTGGACCAATGACATATAGCTGTTACAGGATAGCTAAGTGTGAAGTCAGTGCTAACTACTGTCAATGTTTTCTGTGGAATAAATCTTGTTGACTGTATTAGAACAATTATTTCTTCAACAATCAACATGTTTATAAAACAATAAATAAACTAATCAGTTAGATAGGGGTCTCAGTGTATAATATTTCATGTTCTAAAGTTGACTGTTTTAAGAGAACTGTATTTGGTTTGTGTTCTTTGTGTATTTATAAGTCTGTGATAAATTATTGTATAATATATAGAGAATGTGTGTGTTTTACTGTGTATGATCCGTTCGTATTTCACCGAGTGAACATCTCAAGTTATCAGTCAGCTGCTCACGAGGTGAAATACCTACCGATCGTATACCATAAAACACTAATATTCTATTTAATTCATGTTTCAAATTGCGTTAATTAATTATAGGTCCCCAATTAAATTAAAATAATCCACTATATGCCTCAAATGTTTTGTGCGACGTCATTTCCCGCCATGCACGCGCCACATTGTCATCAAGTAGTTTTTCTGCAATGGCTTCAATTTCATCCATGTTTGTACATTTATATACATGAAGTGTTTTGTTATTTGTCAAAGATTAAGAGAAGAAGTCAAAATGCTTCATTATTTTCTGTTGATGATAGGGAAATTTGCTTAAAAAAAGTAGTCCGTTTGAGTGAAATTATCAACAGTGAAATTACCAGAGAATAATTCAGTTATTCCGCCCTAGAATGTATTGCTAGTGCATGTATATAGAACACAGTATGCAGGGGAATATCTCTGGTCTTGTTTAAATGTAAAAATGAAACCTATTTGATTGATCTTGTGCATAATTACATTAGATGAAGTATATCGCTGGCTTAGAATGTCGTAATTACATATTTGAAATCTGCTTCACAATGTGCTGCTTATGAGCATATTGTCAGGAAAATCTGATCTAGTCATGTTGACCAAACAGAAGCTGAAACATTTTTTTTACCAGGAGTAAAGAGTAATTGTCAGACAGTTTTTTATTGTTTTCTCAAAACATCAACTTTGTACTTACGGTCTTCTCATTCTAAGCCAGTGATATAATTATGCAGGCTACAAATCGATGGCTAAGAATTAGAAGGTCGTAACTACCAAATTGATATTTTGAGAAAACACGGAAAAACTGTCTGACATTTACTCTTAACTTATGGTAAAACAAACTTTTACAACTTCAATTTGGTCAACATGACAAGTTCAGATTTTTATGAAAATAGGCTCATAAGAAGCGCCTTGTGATGCTTATTCTAAATATGTATGAATCTTAAAAGGTCGTATGTGGCACTTATGACCTTCTAATTCTAAGCCATCGATATGCAGGGTTGTCATTAGGAGGCGGCAAGAGGCCAATTTGACTGCCTCAAATTAGGTTTTGGCACCTCAAATTTACCCCCAGCTGCCTTCTATCTTCAGTGCTCAAGCACTTTGGCCTCCTCAAATGCAAAAAAAACTCATACATGAAATCCTAATGAAAACCCTGATACGTATCTTGTCATACTTTG
The DNA here is from genome assembly GCA_963678985.1 of Spisula subtruncata. Taxonomy (NCBI): domain Eukaryota; kingdom Metazoa; phylum Mollusca; class Bivalvia; order Venerida; family Mactridae; genus Spisula; species Spisula subtruncata. Next base: position 127,349 of record OY787677.1, read on the forward strand.
ATGTGTAAAGCTTGTCTTGTATTAAGTGGCACGGTGGTTAAGTGGATATTAAAGATGCTCGACTCCTGTTCAAGAGGTCCCTGGTTCGATTCTCTGCTGGGGCACTTGGTCATTTCAGAAATGCTATTTAGTGTTTCCCACCCAACAAGAGATGAACCTGGTAGGAAACCCAGAGGTCATCTCGCATGTATTGGTGCTTTACATTGGGCACGTTGAAAGAACCAAGGAATCTATACAGTGCACCCAGGATATAGAGAAACTCGAATCCCTGTCTGGTGAGATCAATGTTATCAGGCAAGGTGATATCGTTCGGGTGGCGAGGTTTACGGAGCCATCCCGGGCAATATCGCCAAGCCTGATAACATTGTTCGAGACAGGGACCCGAGTTTCTATTTATCATGAAACCAACAACGGGGCACAATTTAGAGGCAAATTTTTTAATTTAAACTAGAGTTGTCGATCGTTCTTGGAAGAAAATGTAATAAAACATTCAGATGGTTTGTTGACAAAAAAACAATTTGTAAACAATAAATGCATGATTTTCAGTCTAAGAGGAGCAACTCTTGCATTATGAGTATTTTGTTCACCATGCAATTTGCTAAGTACAATATTTGGTCTTCTTTTTCGATAAATATAGGTAACATTATGTCGCCGAGTATTGGTCATTTATTAAGAAACAACCCAATGGTTCCATAATTAATTGTATGTACTGTAACGGATGATCAAAAAAATTGTCAGAGCCAAATCGTTTCTTTGTTTAGCTTGCGAGGACAGATAGGTTTGAGCATCTTGGGAAAGAAAAAACAACAGAATTTGCAACCTCGTATATCTTAAATCCATTGAGATATTGCTTTCATACCCATCATACTTATTCACCATCAAGACCCCAACCCCTACACAGCAGTAGCTTCTACACAAACATGTTTTAAGTTATGTCAGTAAGTTTTTATGATAGACAAAGCCTGATAGCTATATTTATTAGACATATGACTACATGTATAATGATGATGATAGAAGTCATTTTGACTTGTTTGTTTCGAGTGTTTTGTTTTTTGTCTCAGGATAGCTAGATAGGTTTTCTAACTGCTAAACGAAAATACGATTTGGTATGGCCTAATGTGACTTTAAACACTTTGTGAGATATTTCCAGTATCATAATTACTGTGTTATATGACATGACTTTTGTTGTATCCGAGTTAGTATAACGAGTATGTATAATCTTATATCTCACATGTGTAGTATAACGTTCATATGACATCACTTTATCTTCTAAATGACGTCATTTTATGCCGTTTATATAGGGGAGTTTTTTTCCAGCTGAAATGTTTTTTTCATGTTATTAGAGTCATATGATATCGAGAATCTGCCAATTGATAAAAACCTGTATTAAACTTGTTAAGGAAACATGGTTAAGCTCGCCAAAGGATCGCTTAATAAAATTTTCCAAACTCGTTTAATATACAGTACTGTAAAATCATTAAATTTCGATGGGACGAACTTTCGTGGTTTTGGTAAAAAAAACCATTTTGATGGGACATTAATTCGTGGATTTTGCATTTCGGGTAATATTTACAAGGGCCAAAATTATTGTTCAATGGGATTTAATTTCATGGTTGAAGGTGAACCATGAAATTTAATCCCCCAGGAAAATTTATGATTTTACAGTAAGTTAGTATCAATTGACAACTTGTGCTAGATGTTTGTATGTATGTTTGTTTAACAAGTAAAGTGATATCAATTTATGTTACATTATATTTAAATATGTTCAATAAACAAAAAATATTCTCAAAGTTGTATTTATTTATTTATTTATCTGTATTGTATTTACACAAAAATTATATACATTTATAAACAACTTCATATAAATATTTACAGTGCCAACCAAAAATAAGAATACATGATCACTTCTTCATACATGTAAATCATATAGAGGATATTGCCTGATTTTTTGGGGAAAGATCAAATTTTATATCAGAAATCAATACGTTCATACATGGCGCAGTCAGCAAATATAATTTTATGTGATCACCAGTGAAATGAAATAAGATATTTAAAATCTACCAAAAATCATCAAATTTACTGTTTATTAATTGCTTCTTTTTCTTGTAAAATGGTACAGTAATTCGCTAAATTTGAAAAAAGACTGCGTTCAATAAACGCTTATGCCCCTGTGAAGGTCAAAATGGAGTCAGGTGATACATGCGTGTGGAGAGTGGTCATATACAACATCCATGCAAGCTTTGTAGCAAGCCATATTAATGCTAGAAGAAACGGTCAATTTGGGTTAACCAGGCTGGACGAACGGACAGGTGAATCACTATATGCCATCCGATCTATCAATACAGGGGCATAAAAAAGTTGGAATTAGAGCGTCATGATGTGACTTATAAAAAAATTATAATCTCGCATAATGACGTAACACAGATTTTGACATGAGGCGAAATTTGCTTCACTTTGAAAACAGTTGTAAATACCAAATTTACGCCACACTGAGGGAAAGTATTGACCTTTCTGTGACATATAGTATCACTATCCGCAGCTGGACCGTTTATGCAAACACTCTGTGGAACCGTGGGAGTGTCACATTAAAGTTTTAAGTAGATTTTCCGAAGATATTGGATAAAGTTAACATATTTCCTATTTTAACCTGTTATTCAGATATTGTATAAACATATTTCCTATTTTAACGTGTTATTCAGATATTGTATAAACATATTTCCTATTTTAACGTGTTATTCAGATATTGTATAAACATATTTCCTATTTTCGTCGTGTCTTCCACCGGATGCATCTTGGTATAGCTGATAAATTGTCGACGACTTCGCTGTAACTCGGCCAAACTGAAAGTTCGGAGTAATATTAACTGATGACATGTTAAGGTTGACAACATACAATGTACATGCAATCTTTACCTTGTGTGTATCTTGGCGAATTTGAAACAATCATGACCTTTTAATTTGCATAATTTACCTGCCGAAATAATGCCATATTTATAACCCCGGTTGTAAGTTTTCATAATCGGGGAGTATCACGAAGACGCTCGAGGTGTTATCCAAACACAAATTTGAAAAACGGATATTGCACGATTTGCTGGCAGAAATTTACATATTCAAAGCAAAAATATTTTAATTAAAAATTACAATATATTCATGCATAAATGTCATCCACTGCTACTGGCCAATCTCTATGTGTCAAGTTTGAATATCACAGGACAAATTGTTCGCGAGTTACAGAACAGAAATCATTTTTCCTGTGTACCAACAGACATGTGCAATGCAATAAATCCCTCATCCAAAATGGGGGGATAAAAAATATGTATGTTTTTAATTTTAGGAATATAGCCCATGGCTTCGGGATTGGGAATTTTAGCGGCATTTAGTTCAAATTGGTAAAAGTGCAAATTTAATACACCAACCTGTTAAAGCCAAAAGGTGTACAATAACATAAATGCTGTCATTAAGAGTTTTTCAGGCTCAAGTTTAGTTGTGCTGGCAGTTTTTTACTGGAAAATTGGTCAATTTTTTCACAAATTATTTTTTACTCTGAATGGGGATCCTAGCCCATATTGGGCTATAACATCACACGGAAAAAAACACTGTTTAATGTACTCAATATTTCGCTGGCTTAGAATGAGAAGGTCATAACTACTACATAACCTTATACGACTGATACATATTTGAAATCTGCATCATTAAGCGCCTATTGATGAAAATCGGAACTTGTCATGTTGTAATGACCAAAATTAAGTTGTAACAGCTGGTTTTACCATAAGTAAAGAGTAACTATCAGACAGTTCTCCCAATTGTTTTCTCAATATATAGATTTTGTAGTTACGACGTTCTCATTCTGAGCCAGCAATTTGTAGTTACGACGTTCTCATTCTGAGCCAGCAATTTGTAGTTGTGTGTGTTTTAGTGAAAGGATACTCTGTCTGTAGCACCAGGTATCATAATCTCATCACCAGGTACAAACGTCTTCATAGTTACCATGACAACTTGTAGAACATCATTAGTTACCTTGTCTAGTTCATACAGAAAACTTGTAGATGATAAAGGTTGCTGTAATATATAGGAGGGTTGATCAATATATTCCTGATAGATGATAAAGGTTACTGTAATATATATATAAGAGGGCTGATCAATATATTCCTGATAGAGGATAAAGGTTACTGTAATATATAGGAGGGTTGATCAATATATTCCTGATAGATGATAAAGGTTGCTGTAATATATAGGAGGGCTGATCAATATATTCCTGATAGATGATAAAGGTTACTGTAATATATAGGAGGGTTGATCAATATATTCCTGATAGATGATAAAGGTTACTGTAATATATATATAAGAGGGCTGTTCAATATATTCCTGATAGATGATAAAGGTTACTGTAATATATAGGAGGGCTGATCAATATATTCCTGATAGATGATAAAGGTTGCTGTAATATATACATAAGAGGGCTGATCAATATATTCCTGATAGATGATAAAGGTTACTGTAATATATATATAAGAGGGCTGATCAATATATTCCTGATAGATGATAAAGGTTACTGTAATATATAGGAGGGCTGATCAATATATTCCTGATAGATGATAAAGGTTACTGTAATATATAGGAGGGCTGATCAATATATTCCTGATAGATGATAAAGGTTACTGTAATATATAAGAGGGCTGATCAATATATTCCTGATAGATGATAAAGGTTACTGTAATATATATATAAGAGGGCTGATCAATATATTCCTGATAGATGATAAAGGTTACTGTAATATATATATAAGAGGGCTGATCAATATATTCCTGATAGATGATAAAGGTTACTGTAATATATATATAAGAGGGCTGATCAATATATTCCTGATAGATGATAAAGGTTACTGTAATATATAGGAGGGTTGATCAATATATTCCTGATAAATGATAAAGGTTACTGTAATATATATATATAAGAGGGCTGATCAATATATTCCTGATAGATGATAAAGGTTACTGTAATATATATATAAGAGGGCTGATCAATATATTCCTGATAGATGATAAAGGTTGCTGTAATATATAAGAGGGCTGATCAATATATTCCTGATAGATGATAAAGGTTGCTGTAATATATAGGAGGGCTGATCAATATATTCCTGATAGATGATAAAGGTTACTGTAATATATATATAAGAGGGCTGATCAATATATTCCTGATAAATGATAAAGGTTACTGTAATATATATATAAGAGGGCTGATCAATATATTCCTGATAAATGATAAAGGTTACTGTAATATATATATAAGAGGGCTGATCAATATATTCCTGATAAATGATAAAGGTTACTGTAATATATATATAAGAGGGCTGATCAATATATTCCTGATAGATGATAAAGGTTACTGTAATATATATATAAGAGGGCTGATCAATATATTCCTGAGAGATGATAAAGGTTACTGTAATATATAGGAGGGTTGATCAATATATTCCTGATAGATGATAAAGGTTACTGTAATATATATATAAGAGGGCTGATCAATATATTCCTGATAGATGATAAAGGTTACTGTAATATATAAGAGGGCTGATCAATATATTCCTGATAGATGATAAAGGTTGCTGTAATATATAAGAGGGCTGATCAATATATTCCTGATAGATGATAAAGGTTGCTGTAATATATAAGAGGGCTGATCAATATATTCCTGATAGATGATAAAGGTTGCTGTAATATATATATAAGAGGGCTGATCAATATATTCCTGATAAATGATAAAGGTTACTGTAATATATATATAAGAGGGCTGATCAATATATTCCTGATAGATGATAAAGGTTACTGTAATATATATATAAGAGGGCTGATCAATATATTCCTGATAGATGATAAAGGTTACTGTAATATATAGGAGGGTTGATCAATATATTCCTGATAGATGATAAAGGTTACTGTAATATATATATAAGAGGGCTGATCAATATATTCCTGATAGATGATCAAGGTTGCTGTAATATATATATAAGAGGGCTGATCAATATATTCCTGATTGATGATAAAGGTTGCTGTAATATATAGGAGGGTTGATCAATATATTCCTGATAGATGATAAAGGTCGCTGTAATATATAGGAGGGCTGATCAATATATTCCTGATAGATGATAAAGGTTACTGTAATATATAGGAGGGTTGATCAATATATTCCTGATAGATGATAAAGGTTACTGTAATATATATATAAGAGGGCTGATCAATATATTCCTGATAGATGATAAAGGTTGCTGTAATATATAGGAGGGTTGATCAATATATTCCTGATAGATGATAAAGGTTGCTGTAATATATAGGAGGGCTGATCAATATATTCCTGATAGATGATAAAGGTTACTGTAATATATAGGAGGGTTGATCAATATATTCCTGATAGATGATAAAGGTTACTGTAATATATATATAAGAGGGCTGATCAATATATTCCTGATAGATGATAAAGGTTACTGTAATATATAGGAGGGTTGATCAATATATTCCTGATAGATGATAAAGGTTACTGTAATATATATATAAGAGGGCTGTTCAATATATTCCTGATAGATGATAAAGGTTACTGTAATATATAGGAGGGTTGATCAATATATTCCTGATAGATGATAAAGGTTACTGTAATATATATATAAGAGGGCTGTTCAATATATTCCTGATAGATGATAAAGGTTACTGTAATATATAAGAGGGCTGATCAATATATTCCTGATAGATGATAAAGGTTGCTGTAATATATATATAGGGGGGGCTGATCAATATATTCCTGATAGATGATAAAGGTTGCTGTAATATATAAGAGGGCTGATCTATATATTCCTGATAGATGATAAAGGTTGCTGTAATATATAGGAGGGTTGATCAATATATTCCTGATAGATGATAAAGGTTGCTGTAATATATATATAGGAGGGTTGATCAATATATTCCTGATAGATGATAAAGGTTGCTGTAATATATATATAAGAGGGTTGTTTATATGTTGCCAAGAGGGCTTTTAAAAATATGAAAAATTATGGGCTCTATATATATTTTCAAAATGTAATTTTCACTGTTATCTTCACTGAAAATCACCGTAAGCTGCTGAAAGCAAATAATAAAGTTTCAAACTATTACCGGTAATGTAGAAGCATTGGGTGGAGGTGGTTTACGTTTAAATATAACATCTGCTATATCATCTACAGGTAACGTATCATCTGGTTGTACGGTGAATAACGGAGAGTCCCATCTGTTAGTTCCAACTGGTTCCTCAAATCTCATAACTAGAGCATCAAATCTATAAATAGTACCAAAACATTGAATCTATACATAGCAACAACATTGAATCTATAAATAGTAAGAAAACATTGAATCTATAAGGAGTACCAAAACATTGAATCTATAAATAGTAACACAACCTCATCACTACTTACATTTCTTGTTTATATTGATTAACTGGTTCCCGATGATACTTACATTTCTTGCTTATATTGATTAACTGGTTCCTGGTGATACTTACATTTCTTGTTTATATTGATTAACTGGTTCCCAGTGATACTTACATTTCCTGTTTATATTGATTGACTGGTTCCCAGTGATACCTACATTTCCTGTTTATATTGATTGACTGGTTCCCTGTGATACTTACATTTCTTGTTTATATTGATTGACTGGTTCCCAGTGATACTTACATTTCTTGTTTATAATAATTGACTGGATCCCAGTGATACTTACATTTCTTGTTTATATTGATTGACTGGATCCCGGCTTTGATTCCACTGTGATGATGTCATAGAATTTGTACAACAATGTATCTGGTAAAATATAACATTAACATATAATTAGTGGTGGTATTATGTATTTCCTGTAAGAAAAAACTTCTTAAATTCAGAGGAGACAAGATATGGTTGTAAAACATGTATGCCCCATGGCAGCTAAATTCAAAAATGTCTAATAGCATAGTGATCTTAACCTTTGCACCACTGCACAACCACTTGATGACCATGTTTATTTTAAGTTATCAAACGAAAATCATTTTGCCTACCGTTCAACTGACATTTGTAAAGCAATTTACCCGCTAAACCAACATGGAGGTCAAAACAATTGTAGTGACTGGATAAATAGAATAATTGGTTAGTGTCGTGAAGTGAGTAAAAGTTTATCCTGATCGGCTGCGGAATTTATCGGATTCGCCAGCAGCTCATCCGATAAATTCCTCTGCCTTGCGAGATAAACTTACTCATCCACGGCACTAACCTATTCTTCTCTATATACCTATATGCCTCCAGCATCAAAAGATGTCGGGGCATACAATCCCACCAGGGGCATAAAATCCCCACCCGGGGCATACAATCCCGTACAGACATACATACTTACCACACACTGGGTAGTCTGGGCTTCTTTTGTTACACAATAAAGTTCATAGCGAAATCCTGAAAATAAATACTTTCAACTTAAACAACCACTTATTGACAATCGCTCACTGGAAGGAACACGTTGAAAGGGTTAAGTTAAGTCCCTAAGGAAACAAAATGGCACTTAAATTCAGGGGCTATGTTCGGTTCCCAAAATAGGGAGAAAAACAAACAATGCAGTACAAAATTTGTTAATACAGACCAATTATAATATAACAAGAAGCAGTCACTGACAGCAATATCCCCCGCCGAAGGAAAAATTGAGGTAAATGACAAATATTATCACGAAAGCTTCATAAAGCGGACCACTACAGTTGAATTGTTGTTGATGATGCAAGATTATATAGTGTACATGTAAAAAAAACAAAGGGCAATAACTCTGTCAAAAATGGTCAAATAAAAAAATTGACAATATGCGCTGGGGGACATCATAGCAGTTATTCTGTGAAAGTTTCCTCGAATTACCTTAAGGTAAAGAACCACTAAATGCCTCCGCGGACCAAGTGGTGATACACTCAAGTAGTCCTTAAAAAAACTTTGGTTTGCCTGTAAATGGAGATATTTCTTGACAAATGTGGAGTTGAATGATGAAATTGAGTTTAAATGGTTGGTAAATATGCATGTGGTGTAGTAAAACTGTAATATTTGTATTATTCCACTATTTTGTTCTTGATACCAAAGTGAAAGTAGACTAGTGTAAAACCCAGAACTCATAAATCCGGACATGCGTAAAAACGGATAGACCGTGTTTGAAGGACAAAAACTTTCTTAGAAGATACATGACCCCCCTTTTTTATTTTATTATTCTGAAGCTTAAATGCCCCTCTTAACAATGATATATGTGGTCCAGGTGGCCATAGACTAAACAAGACTGCGTTCAATAAACGCTTATGCCCCCGTGGAAGCCATGTCCATAAAAAGCTAAGTCAATCAGGGGCCATTATTCAGTTAAAATGTTTGATAGTGTTACACGGCTTTGAACTATAAGGGGCTTATGATGGTAAATAATATGCCACAATTGAAAGCAGTCCCTTAGCAAAAAGTACTGGTCTTTTTACCAGTTAAAATGCAGTTAAATACCAGTATTCAGTTTTTTTCCAGTTATTTTCCAGTAATTTGATCAAATCTTTGTTAGTGATCAAGAAAAACAGTTTTTCAAACCAGTTAAATGACCAGTTATTTGCATTTTATCCAGTATTTTATCATTGTTTGAAAACAGTGGTTGATTGACCAGTTTTTTTCCAGTAAAAATCCAGTTATTTCTAAAAACCAGTTTTTCCTCAGATGACAGTAAATCAAATACATTCATATATTACTGTATTTTTAATACATAATGCCTATACTCAGTTGAGCTAAATATGTGAAGCATGACAAAATTATAAGTGTTTGACATTATGTCTCTCCATCATAATTGCATGACAAGTTTGGATTTTATTCTTTAGGACATATTTGACTAAAATAATTATCAGATTGAAGTAAATTACTTAACTAAACCAACTAAATAATTTTAACAAACAAAAAAAGAAAGCTGGAAAAATCATTTTTTCGAGTAAAAGTGACCTAAATGACCCAAACTACAATCTCACATGAGGTTTTCATGCTACATGTTCATTTTCATCAAAGTTGGTCTATCAAAAATATTTTATTGACTGGAAACCATCCAGTATGACGCCCGCCTGTCTTTGGCCAATCTAAAAACCCAGTTTTACTTAGTGAAAACCTGGTTAATAAAGACAGTTATTTGGTTTCGAACAGTTTTGCAAGCAATTACCTCTGCATTCACTAATTTTATTGTTTAGAACACCGATTTCTACAACTATAAAATATATCGGAAAAAATGAAACAGGGATACAGATACACAACATAAATGCAAATTAGATAAAATTGATATTTTCATATTCTAACTTAGTAGAAGAACACACGTGATGTTAATACTTATAGCCCAGATGGGCCACAAGGATATACATGTAGGTTAAGAATATCAAAGTAAGATGTGTAAGTACACTTTTAAAACAAGGTTACTGTCTCCCACAGCTTAGTGTCTGATATCATTTTTGTAGATACAAATATGTGGTTAACTCATTGAGCCCTACTGCCACGATTTCGTGGCAAGATAAGCAGCCTTCGTATCCCGCGCGCCCCGATAACGCGTCGCTGTATTCTTTATCCTAGTCCCGTACGGCACGATATCGTGGCGTGGTCTTTAGCTATTCTGTGTACCGCGTGCCACGATAAGTCGTCAAATTTCATTGGGTTAAAATCGTCCTATAAACCAGACATTTGAGGTATTAGCCAATCAAATTCGAGGTTACATAAAAACGACGGAAGTTGATCAAAACGGAAGTAAAGTTGTCAAAACATTTTAACAAAGCGAAAATAGTGATTTTGAAGGCTAAAAGCGATGGAAAATAACGAAAATCGGCGCTCGATGTTTGATATTACGTTCCAGTCGGACGTTGACGAGAATGATGATTCGAACAGTGATATTAGTTTGAATTTAACGAGTGAAAGCGATGCCGAGAGTTATTCGTCTGATTCGTCCAGTGATGAAGAAAATTTTGTTATTCAAGATGACAATCCGTGGAAAATTAATGACAGAACGAACATTCCTAAGCGTGAATTTAGTGGTCCTGTTCCAGGTCCCAACATTGATTTAGATCCTGACCAATTGGAGTTTGATTTCTTTGAACTGTACTTTCCTTTGAGAATGATTGAGTTATTAGTCAGCCAAACAAACCTGTATGCTACCCAGAGACAGCAAGCAAGGGGAGTTGTAGACTCAAACTGGAGACCGGTTGTGTTCGACGAGATGAAAGCTTGGCTCGGGATCCGTGTGTATATGAGCATACTTGAAGTATGTATAACTCTATTATTATGTATTTATAATTTAATATTTTAGCATTTATTAAAATATATATGTCTAATGACTAAATATGAAAATAAATACATAGATGACAACTAGTTTAATTGAGATTTCAATTTAATTTTGACAGGTTACTACATGAAATGAATGACAAAAAAATTCCAAGTTCTAAAAATATTTTTTTTTGTATTTTCAGCTTCCCCAAATGGCTATGTATTGGTCAACAGACTCATTGTTTGGTGGATTGGGAATAAAGAAGATAATGAAACGTGATCGGTTCGACAAAATCTGCCAGTATATTCATGTGAATGACAGTACTCAGAATACTCCAAGGGGTCAGCCCGGACACGACAAATTGCATCATGTACGCCCTGTTCTTGACTGTTTGAGACAAAATTGCCTTCAAAATTATAATCCTCACCAGAATACTAGCATTGATGAAGCTATGATCAAGTTCCGAGGACGGTTAGCTTTTAGACAATACCTACCAGCTAAGCCAGTGAAATATGGTATCAAAGTTTGGATGCGTGCCGACCCAACCAATGGTTACACCAACGATTTTCAAGTGTACACTGGGCGAGAACAGGGATTAAGGAATTTGGATTAAGTGGGGTCAAAATTGAGGTCACAGAGTCAAATTTTAGAAAACCCTTATTCAACCCTAGAGGCCTCAGTGTTGGTCCATTATTCATAAAACTTGGTCATAATGAATGTCTCTATGATATCTAGGTCAAGTACAGATCTGAGTCAAAGGGAGTCAAAATTGAAGCCACCATTTAGCCCAATCTTGAAAGTGGTTAAGAATTCTGATCTTTTCAATATCTAGGTTAAATTGGAATCTGGGTCAAGAACTAGGTCACTAGGACAAAATTTAGAAACAACAGTTGAACTTCAGTATAGTTGTCACATTTGGATATTTTCATGAAACCTGATCAGAATGTTTGTCTTGAAAATAGGTAGGTCAAATTCAGCACCAGTTGTTGATTTGCTCAATAGTTAGCTTTATTCACAAACTCAAGTCAAAACTAAAGGTTTGATGTATGTTATTGCCCAAACAGTGGTGCATGGGCTTATTCTTATGCAACATGCCTTTTGTTTGTTTGTACCAAGACAGTATTAGATGTTTTTTTTCTTTAAGGATGGTTTTTGTTTATTTTCCGTATTGCATTTAAATTCAATTATTATACCAATTTGACCCGAGACTCCATTATAGTTGTGGTATAAATCATTATGCAAGGCAAAAAAGATAAATAATGAGATTGTAACATTTACAGTACTGCTAAAAAATAACGTAATATTCACAAGTCTCAGGTCAAGTTGGGCGAGTAATGAATTCAAATGCACCCACAAATATCATGTTACTATTTTTTTTCAATAACATGATTTTTGTTTTCAGTGTTATGATGTAGATGTAACACATTTGTAATGGTGTGATGGAAAATAAAACAAAATAAGCGTGATTTAAGTAGTATTTTATTCAAGGAGACTCTTGATCATACTATTATGTTCGTAGTCAAGCATGTTTAACTAGCCTATATGAACATTGGGTTTGGGTCTCAGAGGTCAAGGTTACCATATTTATGTCTTCAGGTATGTTAATATTCTATAAAATGTTCGTTTTTTTCACTGCAACAGGCTGTGTTCAATGAGTTGCCTGCTGCTTGAGGTCAAGGTCGTTCAAGGTTCAAATCAGTTCGAGCATCGGATTATCTATCCACTTAAATGAGCAGTTATTTTATGAAACCAATTAACTGGCATTTAACTGGTCTATTTTTAGACCAGTATTTTTTCCAGTTTTTATTATATCATTTAACTGGCTAGTTAACTGCTCATTAATTATGCAAATTAACCAGTATTATTCCAGTTTTTTGTGATGTCATAGAACTGGTCATCTAATTTAAATTTTTCGCTCCAAAAAACTGGTTTTTAACTGGGAAAAAACTGGTTTTTAACTGGGAAAAAACTGCTTTTTAACTGGTTTTCCAGTAAAACTGGTCAAAATACTGGCTAATTTGCATATTTCAACATTAGAACCCCCATTCACAATTTACTGATTAGACGCTCAAATAACTGGTAAATAACTGGAATTTAACTGGTTTCAAATAACTGGTAAATAACTGGAAAAAAACTGCAGTTCTTTTTGCTAAGGGGTGCCTTGGTCAACTTCATGTGTGATCTGGTGATACAGGTGTTATGGTTCTTTGTCACTGCACTTCTCCAAGTTGACATCTATTCATATACCAAGTTTCAAGTCAATATTTTAAATACTTTTGAAGATACGCTCCGGACAAACAATTATCATAAAAATACTGAAGGGGAGATAATTCAAAATTTAAGACAGACAGAGTTATGGTTCTTGGTCCCTGCACTTCTACAAGCTACCATCTATTTACATATTAAGTTTTAAGGCAATATCTTAAACACTTTTGAAGATACACTCCGGTCAAAATATGATTCTGAAAATCATAAAGGGGAGGTAATTCAAAATTTAAGACAGACAGAGTTATGGTTCTTGGTCATTGCACTTTTCCAAGTTGCTATCTATATATATATATTTCAAGTTTCAAGTCAATATGTTAAATAGTTTTGAAGATATACTAAGAGCAAAATTTGACTATAAAAAAACACTAAAGGGGAGATAATTCAAAATTTAAAACAGACAGAGTTATGGTTCTTTGTCAATGCACTTCTCCAAGTTGCCATCTATTTATATTTCAAGTTTTAAGTCAATATGTTTAATAATTTTGAAGACACGCTCCAGACAAAATTTTATTGTAAATATTCTTAAGGGGAGATAAGGCTAAGTCTAAAATTAGGTCAAGGTGAAGGTCAAAATGGAGTAAGGTGATACAGGCATGTGGAGAGTGGTCATATACAACATCCATGCAAGTATGAAAGCTTTGTAGCAAGCCATATTAATGCTAGAAGAAACGGTCAATTTGGTTTAACCAGGCCGGACGGACGGACGGACAGGTGAATAACTATATGCCTCCCGATCTATCGATACGGGGGCATAAAAAAGTTGAAAATTGGGGCCTACTATGGCCAATTTACATTGAGCTATAGAGCAAATCTATTTGGTGGTTTCTAACCTAAAGAAGGGCAAAATTCTATTAAATTCATGTTTTCATTTTTTTTGCATTCAAATGTATGGAAATGCATCCTTGATAGGGTTTTGACCACTTTTATCTGTTTAAATTGTCTAAAAAAGTGAAAATTTGGATTTTTATAATGAAAATCTAGAAAATTTCAGATTTTTTTCTTCTAAAATTGACATTTTTATGCCAAAATTGACCTTATTTTAGTGTCAGACAGGGGTAATTGTAATTAAATATGAAGAATAGACACATTATTAGGCATCTAAAGCATAATTAGTTTTCAGTGAAACAGTTTTTCACAAATACAACCCAATTTAAAATCACTATTCATAATATTTTGCAGGTGCTGGCCAAATTTCTCCTTAAAGATGTTTGTCATTTTTTCTAGAATTCATGCACAATTTGTCTAGAATTGATTGTTGTGTGCTGCATATACATAGTAGTATTGAAAAAAGTGCAAAAATCACTTTAATAAGTAAAACTAGGCTGTCTTAAGGTAAAGAACCACTAAATGCCTCCGCGGACCAAGTGGTGATACACTCAAGTAGTCCTTAAAAAAACTTTGGTTTGCCTGTAAATGGAGATATTTCTTGACAAATGTGGAGTTGAATGATGAAATTGAGTTTAAATGGTTGGTAAATATGCATGTGGTGTAGTAAAACTGTAATATTTGTATTATTCCACTATTTTGTTCTTGATACCAAAGTGAAAGTTGACTAGGGTAAAACCCAGAAGTCATAAATCCGGACATGCGTAAAAACGGATAGACTGTGTTTGAAGGACAAAAGCTTTCTTAGAAGATACATGACCCCCCTTTTTTATTTTATTATTCTGAAGCTTAAATGCCCCTCTTTACAATGATATATGTGGTCAAGGTGGCCATAGACTAAAAAAAGTTGAAAATTGGGGCCTACTATGGCCAATTTACATTGAGCTATAGAGCAAATCTATTTGGTGGTTTCTAACCTTATGAAATGTAGGAGGAGCTGCACAAAGAAGAATTTATATGTAAAAAACAACAAAGGGCAATGACTCTGTCAAAAATGGTCGAATAAAAAAATCCTGACAATATGCGCTGGGGGACATCATAGCAGTTATTCTGTGAAAGTTTGTCGAATTCCCTTAAGAAATGTAGGAGAAGTTGCACACAGAAGAATTTATATGTAAAAAAACAACAAAGGGCAATAACTCTGTCAAAAATGGTAGAATAATAAATCCTGACAATATGCGCTGGGGGACATCATAGCAGTTATTCTGTGAAAGTTTCGTCGAATTCCCTTTAGAAATGTAGGAGGAGTTGCACACAGAAGTTCGGACGGACTGATGGAATGACGCCTACCATTACCATATCCCCTAGCCTTCTGTGGGGGAAAATAATTTGAAGGTGTGTCAACATAGACCAATCACAATACAATAATTTGAAGGTGTGTCAACATTGACCAATCACAATACAATAATTTGAAGGTGTGTCAACATTGACCAATCACAATACAATAATTTGAAGGCGTGTTCAAATAGACCAATCACAATACAATAATTTGAAGGTGTGTTCATATAGACCAATCACAATACAATCATTTGAAGGTGTGTCAACAATGACCAATCACAATACAATAATTTGAAGGTGTGTTCATATTGACCAATCATAAAACAATAATTTAAAGGTGTGTCTATACTTACCTTTGATATAGTTCAAAGAATCAAGTATGGTGACGCTGTCTGCAGTTAGACTTCTGTAATATACAAGTACAAAATGTTCATGTTACAAACATTCAACTGCAGTATACTATAAAATTATATTTTGTGGGGTAATAAATTTTGTGATTCACCTCAACCACGAACTTAAATCCCAACGAACACTATTAATTTCGACCCTTGTTTTATTACCTGAAATGCAAAATCCACCAATTCTAGTCCCAACAAATTAAATGATTTTACAGTGATTGAAAATCTTTAAAATGAGTTACAGGTCTATTTTAGGTGCCATTGTTATTGTTCAACACATCCCTTTACCTTTTAAAACATTGTCTCTGACATTATTTATTGCTAAAAGACAGATTGAATAGTACTGCAAATAACCATAACTTTGTTAATTCTTCAAAATTAATGTAAAACCCCTGATGACATTTTTTTATAATCTTCTAGCCTTAGATTGCAATTAATTAGTCCTAAATGATAATACACTGGTCCTAAATGACAAAACACTGTAGTCCTAAATAACAATACACAGGTCCTAGATTACAATACACAAGTCCTAAATAACAATACACAAGTCCTAAACAACAATACACAAGTCCTAAATAACAATACATGAGTATTAAACGACAATATACAAGTCCTTGATGACAATATATGAGTCCTCAATGACAATACACAAGTCCTAAGTGACAATACACAAGTCCTAAATAAAAATAACTGAGTCCTAATGGACAATACATGCGTCCTAAATGACATTACACAAGTCCTAAATGACAATACACAAGTCCTAAATGACAATACACAAGTCCTATATAACAATACACTAGTCCTATATGACAATACACAAGTCCTAAATAACAATACACACTTCCTTAATAACAATGACTGAATTTGGATTATGACAGAAGAGAAATCAAACATTCTAGCTCAGACTGCCGTGTCCATAAACTTCCATATCGAGGGCTCAGTGCAAAACTATGGTAACTACATTGATTTATAGAGGCACATACCATAGCTTTGCGTTGAGTCCTCGATATATGAAACCTTGAAGCCATGTTTTATTTGTTATATATTACCTTTGAACAGAGGATTTCAGATTTCCTCGAATTATCTTCTCATTTTTGGAATCTGAAATATGTAGAAATAATTAAAATTATAGAGATTAACATTATCAATAGCATAGAGTGATCTTTTTAAAAAACAACTATTTACAAAGTTATTCATACCTGCCAAGTACTACTACTAAAGTGGAGTTACTCCTATTAAAGTGGAGATACTCCTATTAAAGTGGAGACCCTCCTATTAAAGTGGAGATACTCCTATTAAAGTGGAGATACTCCTATTAAAGTGGAGATACTCCTATTAAAGTGGAGACCCTCCTATTAAAGTGGAGATACTCCTATTAAAGTGGAGTTACTCCTATTAAAGTGGAGACCCTCCTATTAAAGTGGAGATACTCCTATTAAAGTGGAGTTACTCCTAGTAAAGTGGAGACCCTCCTATTAAAGTGGAGTTACTCCTATTAAAGTGGAGTTACTCATATTTTCGTTGTTATTGTCTGGTTAGGGTTACACAGTAAGTATCATGATAGGGTGGCACGGTGGTTGATAGGGTGACACGTTGTTTGATAGGGTGGCACGGTGGTTGATAGGGTGGCACAGTGGTTGATAGGGTGGCACGGTGGTTGAGGGGATAACATACTTGACTACTCATAGAGAGGTCCCAGGTTTGATCCTCGGCCGGGGGCACTTGATCATTTCTGAAACGCTTTTCTGAGTTTCCCACCCAACTAGAGATGAACTGGTTGGCAACCCAGAGGCAACCGAGACACGTGAATTGGTGCTATACACCGGGCATGTTTAAGAACCAAAGTGACTCTTCGGAAAGAGTTAGGGCAACGCGCCTGGATATCTTATATCACATCGCTGCCTCTCCCACCTGCTGTCCCTTCACATTGGTAATAAGTGCTTGCACTTTCATGGCTTATCTGCGACCGAAAGGTTTAAATAATTACATACATACCTCATTCCTAAGTAGAGTTATATAATAACTTATATAGCGAAAAACAAAATTTGAAATCTTATATCACTATCGGTATCAACTTGACCCTAGCTCTCAATTCTAAGCAAACTTTTTACATTCATAAACTTCATACACGGCCAGTTTCATTATGATACCTTATTCCAAACTAGAAATAGAGAGTGGATTTTTTTTAGTAATAGTGACCTTGACCCCTATAGCCCATCACTGATACAAAGCCATTAATTAGCTATAAAGCCTATATGAACAGCAAGTTTCATCATGACAATGCAATAATTAATAAAGTTATTGAGCGAAAAAATTTGTTTCTACTTTTAGTAACAGTGACCTTGACCCTAACAACCTTTCTTCCCATTGTAAATGTTGTCACCACACAGGCAACCATGGTAACAAGTTTCATCATTATATATCTCAATCTGACTTCAGTTGTCTCGGAAACAAAGTGTGTTTTCTCTATATAACTTAAAGTTGTACACAATAAACAAACTTTAGGCCATTTATTAATTTTGTCAAATAAAGATGAAATTTAAAAATCATGTCAATATTAACGGCCCTGTGGGGGACAGCTGTTGGTAAAATCTCTGCAGTTTCCCCGGCACCTGGCAACTAAATTATTGTTCCCGGGATATTGGTTCGGAGAAACTTCACAACAATGCCCCGGCAGTTGGTTCGGAGAAACTTCACAACAATTCTCCGGCAGTTGGTTCGGAGAAACTTCACAACAATTCCCCGGCAGTTGGTTCGGAGAAACTTCACAACAATTCCCCTGCAGTTGGTTCGGAGAAACTTCACAACAATTCCCCGACAGTAAACAACTGCTAAAGGGGCAGCTGGAGCACTACATTCGTTTTCCTAGTCAAACAATCTCGACTTAGAGTATCCACTTCTAAGTCAAGACCCATTATGCGCTTTACTGATCAGTTTTTGAGTTTCATGAATTCTGTCTTTTACGCCAAATTAGAGCCATTTTCAGCATTCAACATGTAAAATATAATAAAAATAAACGAATGGTACAGAATACCTGTTAATATTGGTCCTTATAATCAATAAATCGATAAATAAATCAGCACGGTAATTTCCGAAAATCCAAATGTAAACATAACTGTGAGTATCCGGTACGCGTATAACGCCCGTACAGCCCGTACAGATGAGCGCAACACGTGTGAAATTCATATGCTAACGTTGTGCGAATCGCTAAGCGAGCAGTAAAATTGATTTAACTTATCGTATTCTGTTCATAAGTCATCAACTATCAGCTTGATTTGTCAACAAATCTTCGTTAATTTTTCGTTTTAGTTTCACCCTAGCGAGCTCAGTGTAATTGGTTTCACGCGTACCAGTGTACATCACTGTGAAAACCAAATAGTGCCGAAGATCTCCCAGCATCCTCTATTGTTCTAGAAACTCATTCCATCGAGTATTCTGATTGGTCGATAGGGGAATGCGATTTGCATATCAACAACAAATAGCTGTGTAGTGGAATTTAAAAGTGCGACATCGTCGTGTTAAAATTGTCGGACAAACGAACCGCTGAGTGTTTTATGGATGTTTTTGGTGCAGATAACGAGAAAAAGGGTTGATCTTCGTGGACATGCTATATATTTCATGGTATTTACAACTTTTCATTCATCTTTTCAAGTTGCGCCAAAAATTTGATCGCAAACACACCCAAAAATATGACACTTTAGAGCACATCTGCACTGGAGATAAAGGTCAGAAATTAAAAAATCTCCTAGCAGATTGCCCCACATCTATCGTTTTCCCAGCTATCTACAATTTCTGTTTCCAGTGGTATTCTTAGGCTATCCAACGCCTGCATCCACATGTGGTGTTTACGGGTCAGAGGTCACCGGCACAGACGACCAATCAGAGGCAATGTAGCAAATGACTTTACTTACTTACTAGTGTCTGGCAAGGGCAGACATACAATGAAGAAACAGAAGTGAGATACAAGGAATCCGGGTGCGATAACCTAGCTCGTTTCGAATAGATTCCTTGGTTCTTTAACGTGCCAGGTGTAAAGCACCGATACACGCGAGATTACACTGGGTTTTAATACCAACCAGTTCATCTCTAGGCGGGTGGGAAACACTTAAAACAGGAGTCAAGTGTGTTACCACTTGACTACACACAGATCGAACCAGGGTTCTCTCTACCACTCTTTTATTCTAAATGGTATAGCAAGTATACCATTATAGACCATACTTTTCGACTCAATTAACATTATCACTTGATGAGTTCGAACTTATTGAGGACGAATCGCCGGGGTCGAATTGATTGGGGACGACTTACCGTCGTAGACTTTATTTCTATCAACTCCTATACTGTGATCACTGATTAAAATCACTTTCTTATTGTATTGAGTTTCGAAATATTCTTGCAATTCTACGGCTCGTCTGGATTTACCGCTAGAAGGAAACCCACAGATTAACACAAGCGGCATTCTTATTTTTGTTTGTTACAGGGCGCAGCCATATTGGATAAGGATAAAAGATAAACCGTTCGGTCCGTACCCGGTATGACTTAGACTGGTACCACGTACAGTTACAACGTCCCCGATGGAAAACGTCCCCACACGAGAATGTCCTCATAAAACCGAAAACGTCCCACTCAGAATGTTGAAAAATCTCGATTTTACCTAAAGTAGATTTTTACTATATATCTGGTATCCAGTAAGAACTTCCCCACTCGAAAACGTCCCCAGTCGAAAGCGTCCCCAAAATTATCGGAGATCTACAGGGATTTAGACACTGTAACATGTATCCACCATTGTTTTACAATTATTACATGATTACCACTTTTGGTTATGTCATGAATTACATTTACTATTAATGTCCATAGTAGGGAAGATATTGTGATGTGTTTTTCCATATTGTTTTCCCACTGGATGGATGATTAACATACATTGTTATGTGCCTTCAGTAATATTTGATAATGGGGATAATATCGTAGTCTTTGGTAGACATTGTTTGTGTCTCTTTACAGGACAGCAGGTGGAAGAGACAGTGGTGTGATACAAGGTATCTGGGCGCGATGCCCTAGCTCTTTCCGAAGAGACACCTTGGTTCTTTAACGTGCCCGGTGTATAGCACCGATACACGCGAGACTACCTCTGGGTTGCTAAGCAGTTCATCTCTAGTTGGGTGGGAAACACTGAAAAGCATTTCAGAAATGATCAAGTGCCCCGACCGAGGCTTGAACCCGGGATCAGCAGTCAAGCAGGCTATCCGCTCGACCACCGTACCATCACCCTATTGTATTGCATATTATGGCAAATAAAACATAACAATCAATAAATTATAATGTTTACTAGCAAAACAGTATAATTTTAATAGTACCACAATATTATAAAACAGTATAAACACTTAAAATTATGATGTTTACTTAGAACATATTGTACTATTGTAATAACGAGTATTCATATAAAGCACTTCTTAAGTTCTACTCTCGCTATATAGACGAGTATTTATAATACTAAATCATTGTTAATCTTACGTGATATTAAATCATGGACTAGCTTATAACAAATCATTCTAAACGCAGACCACACTCTGCATGTAAACATAGTCTTCATACTCTTGCCTGTCACGTGTTCGTCTGTCACGTGTTCGTCTGTCACGTGTTCTCTATCAGGTTTTGATTTATCAGCGCTTATATTTGAATGTTCTGTTTGAAATGTTTCATCACGTGATTGACGAATGTCATCTTCAATTTCACTCACAAACTCCTCTATACATAGAACGTATTCACCGTCAATACATATCATAGTAACTGGAAGAGACTCATCTTCCCGATCACCCGTTGTTTCAGTCTCAGAGTTCGTGACAGCCTCATCATTATCACCCGTTGTTTCAGTCACAGAGTTCGTGACAGCCTCATCATTATCACCCGTTGTTTCAGTCTCAGAGTTCGTGACAGCCTCATCATTATCACCCGTTGTTTCAGTCTCAGAGTTCGTGACAGCCTCATCATTATCACCCGTTGTTTCAGTCACAGAGTTCGTGACAGCCTTATCATTATCACCCGTTGTTTCCGTCTCAGAGGTCGTGACAGCCTCATCATTATCACCCGTTGTTTCAAGATTAGAGTTCGTGACAGCCTCATCATTATCACCCGTTATTTCAAGATTAGAGTTAACTTCAGCATTCACACTAGCAACCGTTTCAACATTGAACTTTGTTTCAACTTCAGCGTTGTCATTGGTATCAGTTTTTCTAACATTTGCATCACTTGTGTTATCAACCGTTGTTTCAACATTAGAATTTGTTGCATCACTTGTGTTATCAATCATTGTTTCAACATTAGAATTTGTTGCATCACTTGTGTTATCAATCATTGCTTCAACATTAGAATTTGTTGCATCACTTGTATTATCAATCATTGCTTCAACATTAGAATTTGTTGCAGCACTTGTGCTATCAACCGTTGCTTCAACATTAGAGTTTGGTTCAATTTCAGTTGTATCTATTGTATCATTTACTGCAGCATGTGTTTTTGCCGCTGTATCGGTAATGTAAGTTATGTCAGTATGAGGAGTCACGTTATTTTGTTCACGTGCTTTATTTTCCTCATCCTTGTTTACAACATTGCTTGTTATATCAGCATTACCATTTGTTTGTTTATTGTCAGACTCTATGTCAGTGGGTGTATCAGATTGTATGTCAGTGGGTGTACCAGATTGTATGTCAGTTGGTGTATCAGATTGTATGTCAGTGGGTGTATCAGATTGACAATCATCCTTCACACGGACACCATCGATCACTATAAACGTTGTGTTGAACACCGTACCATCGATAGCTTCACCAGCCATATATTTCACTACGTTATTCTCATATCTCTCCAGATCAACTACTCCATCAAAATGTGGAGATAATGGATCTTCTAGATTAGGATGAAACAGCAGGAATAATAGACCAAGTACAACACCGTCCAGTCCCAATGTACTACTCCATATACCACTTTCCAATATATTCAGACATACGTTAGTTGAGTCAGAACCACCGTACGCGTCTGTGTCATCAATATTGGGATGATAAATGTCGGTTAAACACCAGATCTTTGGTGCTTCGTCAGGATATGTCTCGTCCAAACTAACCTGTAATACACAAAATAAAAACTGTATAAAGTGTTTATATAGATGCACATTAATGTCTAACTAAACTTGGTATGAGGCTCTTGAATTATCGTATTGTTTTATTTTCGAATCAGATTTCGAATTTGATTCCATTAGTTCTTGCATTAAAGTAGTGAATTAAATGTGCTGTAGTACTTAATGTTTGTCACGTGTGTTTGTCAGTGTTTGTCACGTGTGTTTGTCAGTGTTCGTCACGTGTGTTTGTCACGTGTGTACATGTTGTGCATAAATAAATAGATTCAACGGTCGGCATAGCATTCAGTGATATCAACTAGTAGGCTATATGTACTATTTATAGCAATGATTACGTGGTTACCATTTATAGCAATGGGTATTTCTATCCGTATTTATCCGAATTTCTGGAATGGCTATTTCAGAAGATTACGTCATTCGAATGGACCCCAAGTAAAAAATGCACATATTATGCACAGGCACAGGTGTCATCGATTTAAAAAAACGTCAGAGGACTACGTTCTTATTTCATGTAAGTTTATTAAATCGATGACACCGTGTACCTGTGATATTATGTCGAACCATTGAACAATGCACTTCTCGTCTTTATATCGACATGCTTAACACGTACAAATGTATATAGTATGATCATGAAGAATCAATCATAATTAAGTCCCGGGTAACATTACTATTTAATTATCTAAAGTCGCCCGATGTAACAAAAGTGTCAGTGTCTCCCAGTGTCGCATTATTGTCATCCTGTGTTACATTAGTGTCATCATGTGTTACATTAGTGTCATCCTGTGTTGCATTAGTGTCATCCTGTGCTACTTTAGTGTCATCCCGTGCTACATTAGTGTCATCCTGTGCTACATTAGGGTCATCCTGTGTTACATTAGTGTCATCCTGTGTTACATTAGTGTCATCCTGTGCTACATTAGTGTCATCCCAGTGTTACATTAGTGTCATCCTGTGCTACATTAGTGTCATCCTGTGTTACATTAGTGTCATCTTATGCTACATTAGTGTCATCTTATGCTACATTAGTGTCATCTTGTGTTACATGAGTGTCATCTTATGCTACATTAGTGTCATCCTGTGCTACATTAGTGTCAATCTGTGCTACATTAGTGTCAATCTGTGCTACATTAATGTCATCCTGTGCTACATTAGTGTCATTCTGTGCTACATTAGTGTCAATCTGTGCTACATTAGTGTATCCCTATGCTACATTAGTGTCATCCTGCGCTACATTTGTGTCATCTTGTGCTACATTAGTGTCATCCTGTGCTACATTAGTGTCATCCTGCGCTACATTAAGGTCATCCTGTGCTACATTAGTTTCATTCTGTGCTACATTAGTGTCATCCTGTGTTACATTAGTGTCATCCTGTGTTACATTAGTGTCATCCTGTGTTACATTAGTGTCATCCCAGTGTTACATTAGTGTCATCCCAGTGTTACATTAGTGTCATCCTGTGTTACATTAGTGTCATCCTGTGTTACATTAGTGTCATCCTGTGCTACATTAGTGTCATCCAGTACTACATTAGTGTCATCATGTGCTACATTAGTGTCATCCTGTGCTACATTAGTGTCATCATGTGCTACATTAGTGTCATCCTGTGTTACATTAGTGTCATCATGTGCTACATTAGTGTCATCCTGTGTTACATTAGTGTCATCCTGTGCTACATTAGTGTCATCCCAGTGTTACATTAGTGTCATCCCAGTGTTACATTAGTGTCATCCCAGTGTTACATTAGTGTCATCCTGTGCTACTTTAGTTTCGTCCTTTGCTACTTTAGTGTATCCCTATGCTACATTAAAATCCCTCGATTTTTTCAGAAGTGTCGGTCTGTACAAGATTAGTTTCACACTGTCTTACATTCGTGTTGGTCTGTGAAGCGCGTGCAACAATTTATACAGCGTCAATCATTTAATTGAAAACAGTATACTAGCTAGTAATTAACTAAACATTTACCTGGAAGTCAAACAGTCCATTCTTGTATGGACCTCCATTAGGTCGTATACTGACTGTAAACTGTTTCACCTCACTGTCCCAGTCTATGTTGGTTATAGAAGCTTGTTTGTCTGTCAGCCTGGAGACTCTTCTCATTAGACGATGAATTTCCTTGGTAGCAGAAACCATGATTGCTGTATTCACCAACTCTAGTAGCAGAGTGTTCAACAATTAGTGTTGTACCATACAAACTCCGTGGTATTTATATATTAAAATGTTTGCTAAAAGTTCCTGCTAAAACATATAACGTTACTCCTGCCACGTCCTGTATAACCGTGAAATAGTGTATGAGTCTAGAGAACTACGTACCGTCCAATGTTTATATCGATACATGAGCAACTGTTGTGAAATCATGTTGGCATGTGTGTATTGTGTATGGGTTTAATAAAATAGATCCGCTGTATCAGTAGAAACTATTGGGACACAGTCAATACGAATCATATCTATATTTAGAATTCGCTATTTTTAGCGAAAATGGAAATATGAAATAGCTAAAAATAACAAATGTTCTGCTATTTCATCATACATGAATCAAATCAAAGTACTGTTGGAAGGCGATAATTCCGTTGTATGTACACTACCCACAAGTTCTAACCCGCCACCTTACATTTTTCGCCATAACCTTTTTATCTAAGTATGTACCCGCATGAAATTTTGCATACCCGTACTTGAATCCAAGATGCAGTCAACTATAAATTTATTTTGGACGGCAAACGATTATGTTCGTTGTCACAGGCGTGTTACGTAATGTGTTATTTTTTACCAATTCACAAAAATACCCAAACTCTTGATGGCAGTGTGCATAAATCAACGCGTGGAAAGCACATTTTCATAAACATTTTGGCATAACTGATCCCTGTCCCTATTCGAAAATCACGTTACATGCCGTGATTTACTACAGACGAACTCTGCTGAAAAGTAACAATCTTCGAACAAAATGAGAAAAAAGGCTTTGTCAAAACGGTTGGTTTTGCAAAATCACGCTTGTATGTCAATATCCACAAAACTAAGTTTGTTGTTAATAAAAAAACGGAGATAACCACTTAAACTACAAAAACAAACAAAAACATAAAATAATATTCTTGTGAAATTTGAAAAAAAGGGCTGCGACTCTAACCAAAGTCATAACATTCCGACAGGTCTGGCGCGTTCTCTGCTGATACAGTTTGGCTTTTATTGTGTTTTTCGCGTAGGAAATTCATCCTTTTAATCAAAACCGTTCGTGAGCACGTGATTTCCGTTGTTTATTTCTTACACGTGTAAACATGCTATATTACGTAACACGTCAAACATGGTAAATTCAACTGCAATTAGGCCAAATATCAACACATATTTGAATTTAATACATCTTTATACGTACTTATGTGGATGTTCATGCTAATAAATGCATTATAAAAAAGTATTTAAAAAAAATCAAACATTGACACCTACGAAATGTGTTCCAGTGATTTTTCGAAATCCTGTGAGTGTTCCTATCGAGTCAATTTCATGATGTAAGGAGTTTTTCAAGATAAGCAGTCACCAGTAATGCCGAATTCGTTCATGTACACGTAAATGTTGGTGCGCATGCAATGCACGTGCAAAAATACGTCATTACGCAATACGCCGAATGCACCAAGTTTAGCCACAATACCGCTAAATTAAACTAACTATCAGCTGCATCTACTAAAAATGTATCGGTATGCGAAATCTCACTTGAATATGCCAATTTTTGACACTACAGGACTGAAATATCTAAGTGGCGGGTTAGCACTTTTGGGTAGTGTACATGTAGTGTAATGAACAGTAACACGTGGGGTGTTCAATAACTGATAGGACTGTTTTCATAGTAGCACAGCAAATCATAAATTAAGAAAACTTATAATTTACTATAAATCTGTTAACTTGTAAGTTCATACCTTGACGTTCGTCGCCAAATACAAAGCTTCAAATTTAAAATCAATATAACAGTTTTTGAGTTAATCTTGTACTAATCATCGCGCGTCATTAAAATTCACGTACACCAAAACTGTACTACATGTATCCACATTAAACAATTTACTGGCATGGTGCTTGCCTTTATCTTCCGCATTCAATTTAAAAGATGTCGTACGTTTTTCCAGGCATGTCTAAATTTGTAGATCTACATATTAATTTTAATTTAATCCAATGTGTATCATATGTACGCTCTCGATAACATTCTGATGAGGTCATTTTAGTCGAGATCAAAGATTTATTCCTGCTGTGAAAGGAGTACAAATGTACTACCGTATACACTCTAAAATCATTTCATGAATGTGTATTTTTTGTGTATAATGTTGTGTTAAAATTGGCCTTTGATTATTAAGTTTGTTGATATACAGTGTACAGAAATATGTGATATTTTTATTCCCGATACGATGCATCGCCCCGGGGTTGTATAAACGGGGGGGGGGGGATACGGTACATAATTTATGTACGACAAATCATGTAAATACACTAGCTGTATGTAGAATTGTTTAATGAAATGCCAAGAAATAATTTTGAAACAAAGAATCTATTTCATTTTCAAAGTTTTGTAACTTATGTTAATCTGAATTACTGAAATAAAAAATATTTTGAAAGTTTCATGTTCCGAGTTGCGTGAATGTCGTCGAACTATTTTTGATAGTGTAAGGATATGTGTGTTTATGTCCGCAGCACTTCCGGTTGTAGTGGCGACTATAGAAGGTGATATTGTAGAAGGCGATTCAATATCGCGATTTAAAAGGAATTTAGATGCATAAACAAGGAATATATTATTTCTAGTGGTTATAAATATAGGTCAGAAAATCATTAAATGAATCAAATGTACCTTTGTTCAAAGTTAGATGAACTTGGAAATTAACAACGAAAATAGGAGTAACTCCACTTTAATAGAAGTACCAGGTATGCATTTAGTGACTACACTAAACTAGTACATTTGGACCGGACGGACAAAGATTTATCACAAATACCTTATTTGAACACGAGATGCTTGTTGAGCACATGTCACATGGCAGCCCAATCGTCGGAAAGGGTACGTAAAGGTTGCAGTCATCTTGACATCTAAATCAATAGTGGTCTATTCCAGTTGCTGACCAACCTCGATGTAAAGTTTGAAGATGCTCGGGCAAATCTTTCTGTAGTTTTTGTGCCGAGACCATCCGACATGTGCGAAGACATAACCAGTTGTCTATGAACAGGGCCGGTATTCATAAAGCATCTTAAGTGAAAACTAATATTAACCATTATTTACATTGTTTAGAAGCTTTATGTAAAGAGCTACAGTCCAGTTAGGATATTATGACAGTGACGTCATCCTTTGTGTGTACCCAAAATATTAAAACGGTTGCTTAAACAGGTAGTTTGGTTTGGTCAGGAGCTCTTCAATAAATACTGGACAGTATATAAAATCCATGGTTTGGTATTGAACTGTTGGTATAAGCATTTATACTTGTTTTAACACGGCAATAGTGGATTGTTCCACTGTGTCACTGTATTTTTACCCTTACTGGACTGTACATATAGAAAACATGGGTTACTTTTCGTTCCTTGTGAAATATGCGCAGCTGCCAGCACAATAGTTTTACTTAAGTCAAAATATCTAAGTTTTCACTCAAGAAGCTTCATAAATACCGGCCCTGTTGTTCATGTTAGGTATAAAGTGTAGTTTCATGTGCTCAATCTGACGAGGAGGGAAAGCGTGGACTGTGACAGACATGTAGCACAAAACAATATCTACCCCAATTACTAACTTCTTTGTAAATTTTGAAGATCCTAAAGCAAAGCGATTTTCAGTTATTGAAAGGAAACTAGTTGGTCTACCAACCAAAAGACCAACAGATAAAATAGCAATGTGGGCGTTATTCAATATACAAATGTAGATCTTACTTGACTTAAGGATAAGGACAACCAATCAGATCACACCATATTAAAACTCTTGGACAATAACACTTCATATGATTGGCTATCCATATTCTACACTTGAATAAGATCAATAATGAATACCATTCCAAGCCTGGTGATTATAAACATTTCTCTTTCCCATATTCTGTACTCCATGCTCAGCTAGAAAACAGCTTTTTATAATTTTGCATCAAAACCAACACCATCTTGTAGCAAATGATATAATTAAAGAGGCGTACCCTGTAACTTTGATCGTTGAAATCGATTCAGGAAATTTATACATTAAATGAGAATCATTATTGCTTAAACTCTTCAAATCTTCAACAAAAAGCTCCCACCAATAACCGAGAAAAAAATGAAAATATGTTTCCATAAGGGTCAAAATAGTTGAGTTGATTCCCTTTGACCACATAATAATAAATCACTGGAAGCGATAATTATTATTTGTCATTTGAATATATTTTTGACATTATAGAGACATATTTGCACACACTTCCTTCTATTGATAGTGCTTTGTTCATTTAGCTTATTTAATGTGATAGCAGAGAAAAATATGCTAGTTGTAGGGAATGCCTCTTTAAGAAAATGACAGCAATTTTTGTGACGAAGAAATAATCCACTTACAGCACAGACTACAGTATGAGATGGAGCATGTGGAGTAGATGGAGCATGTGGAGTAGATGGAGCATGTGGAGTAGATGGAGCATGTGGAGTACATGGAGCATGTGGAGTACATGGAGCATGTGGAGTACATGGAGCATGTGGAGTACATGGAGCATGTGGAGTACATGGAGCATGTGGAGTACATGGGGCATGTGGAGTACATGGAGCATGTGGAGTACATGGAGCATGTGGAGTACATGGAGCATGTGGAGTAGATGGAGCATGTGGAGTACATGGGGCATGTGGAGTACATGGGGCATGTGGAGTACATGGAGCATGTGGAGTACATGGAGCATGTGGAGTACATGGAGCATGTGGAGTACATGGAGCATGTGGAGTACATGGAGCATGTGGAGTACATGGAGCATGTGGAGTACATGGAGCATGTGGAGTACATGGAGCATGTGGAGTACATGGGGCATGTGGAGTACATGGAGCATGTGGAGTACATGGAGCATGTGGAGTAGATGGAGTATGTGGAGTAGATGGAGCATGTGGAGTACATGGGGCATGTGGAGTACATGGGGCATGTGGAGTACATGGGGCATGTGGAGTACATGGGGCATGTGGAGTACATGGGGCATGTGGAGTACATGGGGCATGTGGAGTACATGGAGCATGTGGAGTACATGGAGCATGTGGAGTAGATGGAGCATGTGGAGTACATGGGGCATGTGGAGTACATGGGGCATGTGGAGTACATGGAGCATGTGGAGTACATGGGGCATGTGGAGTACATGGAGCATGTGGAGTACATGGAGCATGTGGAGTAGATGGAGTATGTGGAGTACATGGAGCATGTGGAGTACATGGAGCATGTGGAGTACATGGGGCATGTGGAGTACATGGGGCATGTGGAGTACATGGGGCATGTGGAGTACATGGGGCATGTGGAGTACATGGAGCATGTGGAGTACATGGGGCATGTGGAGTACATGGAGCATGTGGAGTACATGGGGCATGTGGAGTACATGGGGCATGTGGAGTACATGGGGCATGTGGAGTAGATGGGGCATGTGGAGTACATGGGGCATGTGGAGTACATGGAGCATGTGGAGTACATGGAGCATGTGGAGTAGATGGGGCATGTGGAGTACATGGGACATGTGGAGTACATGGAGCATGTGGAGTACATGGGGCATGTGGAGTACATGGGGCATGTGGAGTACATGGGGCATGTGGAGTACATGGGGCATGTGGAGTACATGGAGCATGTGGAGTACATGGGGCATGTGGAGTACATGGGGCATGTGGAGTACATGGGGCATGTGGAGTACATGGGGCATGTGGAGTACATGGGGCATGTGGAGTACATGGGGCATGTGGAGTACATGGGGCATGTGGAGTACATGGGGCATGTGGAGTACATGGGGCATGTGGAGTAGATGGAGCATGTGGAGTACATGGAGCAGATGGAGCATGTGGAGTAGATGGAGCATGTGGAGTAGATGGAGCATGTGGAGTAGATGGAGCATGTGGAGTAGATGGAGCATGTTGGAGTAGATGGAGCATGTGGAGTACATGGAGCATGTGGAGTAGATGGAGCATGTGGAGTACATGGAGCATGTGGAGTAGATGGGGCATGTGGAGTAGATGGAGCATGTGGAGTAGATGGGGCATGTGCAGTACATGGGGCATGTGGAGTACATGGGGCATGTGGAGTGCATGGGGCATGTGGAGTGCATGGGGCATGTGGAGTGCATGGGGCATGTGGAGTGCATGGGGCATGTGGAGTGCATGGGGCATGTGGAGTGCATGGGGCATGTGGAGTGCATGGGGCATGTGGAGTGCATGGGGCATGTGGAGTGCATGGGGCATGTGGAGTGCATGGGGCATGTGGAGTGCATGGGGCATGTGGAGTGCATGGGGCATGTGGAGTGCATGGGGCATGTGGAGTGCATGGGGCATGTGGAGTACATGGGGCATGTGGAGTACATGGGGCATGTGGAGTACATGGGGCATGTGGAGTACATGGGGCATGTGGAGTACATGGGGCATGTGGAGTACATGGGGCATGTGGAGTACATGGGGCATGTGGAGTACATGGGGCATGTGGAGTACATGGGGCATGTGGAGTACATGGGGCATGTGGAGTGCATGGGGCATGTGGAGTGCATGGGGCATGTGGAGTGCATGGGGCATGTGGAGTACATGGGGCATGTGGAGTGCATGGGGCATGTGGAGTACATGGGGCATGTGGAGTGCATGGGGCATGTGGAGTGCATGGGGCATGTGGAGTGCATGGGGCATGTGGAGTGCATGGGACATGTGGAGTGCATGGGGCATGTGGAGTACATGGGGCATGTGGAGTACATGGGGCATGTGGAGTACATGGAGCATGTGGAGTACATTTTACAATGTACTGTAAAATCATTAATTTTCGTGGGGGATTAAATTTCTTGGATTTCGTGGTTCACCTCAATCATGAACTTTAATCCCAACGAACATCAATTTTGACACTTGTTTTATTACTTGAAATGCAAAGTACACGAATTCAAGTGCCAACAAAATTGTCTTTTTTACCAAATCCACGAAATTTGGTACCAACAGAATTAATTGATTTTACAGTATATATAATGTAATCACCGAGCCAGCTCAAATAATTCTCATAACATAACAACAGAAACTAGAAACAGACTTTATACATATATTTAAACAACAGTAATTGATCAGCATGAACATGTTATTACAGGGGTGCGAACAGAGCCAAATTTCAGATCAGGAAAATCATAAGCGGTCAAACATTTTTGACAAATAAGAGGCTTTAAACCACATTGATTCCATATTTAACACATGATTTTTATTAAGAAATTCCTTCAAGACAAAACAGACAACAAGTTTGCCATTTCTCCAAATATTTTCTTCAAATATATTTTATTTTGGTCATGAATTATGGCTCTTTCCGAATGTGTAAATGCAGAATTCCTGATTAATCTGGAAGAATGACACCTCTAAAGTTATGAACACAGAGATGTAGACATGTAAAACATGGACTTATACAGCCTACTTACACCAACATATACAAATACCAACACATGCATAAACATATGAGCCGTTCTCCAGGAAAACCGGGCTTATTGACAAAATTGTGAAAATGTTGATAATTATATGGTTAGAAAGAGAAGACGTTTATGAACAGTTAAAGACTGTTTAAACCAACCACTCCCGCCTTCTTTATGAGTGACGTCGCGAACGTCATTCGCTACGTTTTTACATTCTACATTGGCATTACAATGATCCAATATCTGATACATTTTTGACGTAAACTTTTTAAATTGTTGCAAATTTTATAATCCTATTCTTATTTTAATAAAACGTGTCCAGTTTGTGAGTATTGGCTTCAAGGAAAAAATAGCAAGTGTTTTAGCCACTTAACCCTTGTTTTCCTTGATATGAGTTCTTTTTAGAAATCGATCACCATAGCAACACCAGACATTATTTTAACACAATTTTAAAGAAAACTTGAAGCCAATGAATAGTAGTATACTATCCAATTACTTAAATATGAAATCAAAGGACATGATTTTTTTCTCATTTTAGACATTTTTCTAACTCTTAATAATTATTGCATAATTACAATGCAATGTCATTAAGCCCGGTTTTCCTGGAGAACGGCTCATATATACAAAATTATTCACACACAAACGCACACAATATTTGATCAGAAATATGAGATTCTAAGAAATAATATGAACACATGGTTTTCTGCAGCATGAGATCAGCTGTATACAACACACAGGTGACACAGAGTGTCAATCAGTGCCTAATTGTGAGTCATTCTCCTTTTAAAGGAAGTATCACTATTCCTTTAAGGGTTACCGACATGTGGTAATGTTACTTGACGTTATCCTTGTTCTGGTTTGAAATTTACATTCAGTTAATACCCCTACATATTATCAAATTGTTTATTTTAAATGTATATTTTATGTACATTATATATTGTTTCAACCATGTACTAGTCATGATTGTACAGCACTTTTGAACGTGTGTATACATGAAAAAAGGGCTATATAAATATGATATAATAATAATTGACAATCTGGAAACTACTGGTAATATCACTGTATACACTGGAACATTGTACCAAACAAGAGACCTTCAATAACATCATTTCCATATTCAACCTTCAATAACATCATTTCCATATTTAACCTTCAATAACATCATTTCCATATTTAACCTTCAATAACATCATTTCCATATTTAACCTTCAATAACATCATTTCCATATTAAACCTTCAATAACATCATTTCCATATTTAACCTTCAATAACATCATTTCCATATTTAACCTTCCATAACATCATTTCCATATTTAACCTTCATTAACATCATTTCCATATTTAACCTTCATTAACATCATTTCCATATTTAACCTTCAATAACATCATTTCCATATTTAACCTTCATTAACATCATTTCCATATTTAACCTTCAATAACATCATTTCCATATTTAACCTTCAATAACATCATTTCAATATTTAACCTTCAATAACATCATTTCCATATTTAACTTTGTATTTATAGAGGGAAATTCTTCTGAGCATGTTAAATTGACCATAACTTGACCATAACTGAGCCATTTCTACATGTATCTGCATCAAATAACTGTTCGTTTGGTCTAGTCATAGATGTTCGAGAAGTGATAAATCCAGAATTGCGATAAATCAGGAAAATTGACACTCGACACGAGCACACTCGATACAAGCCCTGTAGATTTTAGTTTTTACCCGTAGATCCAAATCCACCATCCCCTCTCTCAGTAATATCTAAACTCTGAAAATAACAAGAAAAGTTTGTTAAACATGTTACATGTCTATATCGTAATTACTCGAGCACTTACGTAACTGAGAAATACACCTTGTAGGGTTACAAATTTTGGTTATGCGGTTTCCGACAACAGCCAATCCTCTTTCGTTACATAAATGCTGAGGAGTTCCGATTGGTTACATTTATGCTCCCATGGCAGCAAATTAGTCATAGTGACCTTAACAAGTGACCTCATTATCAACCTCAGATTCAATAAAGGTCATCCGATGCTGGCCAACCTACATGTAAAGTTTAAAGATCCTAAGGTAAAGAGTTATTGAAGTGAACATACAACCTCTTCTAGTTCTAGAGAGCTATCAAATTGTTGATGCCACCCCATGGTCATAGAATAATCGCTATCAAATTGTTGATGCCACACCATGGTCATAGAATAATCGCTATCAAATTGTTGATGCCACACCATGGTCATAGAATAATCGCTATCCAATTGTTGATGCCATCCAATGGTCATAGAATAATCGCTATCAAATTGTTGATGCCACACCATGGTCATAGAATAATCGCTATCCAATTGTTGATGCCACCCCATGGTCATAGTATAAACGCTATCAAATTGTTGATGTCACACCATGGTCATATAATAATCGCTATCCAATTGTTGATGCCACCCCATGGTCATAGTATAAACGCTATCAAATTGTTGATGTCACACCATGGTCATATAATAATCGCTATCAAATTGTTGATGCCACCCCATGGTCATAGAATAATCGCTATCCAATTGTTGATGCCACCCAATGGTCATAGAATAATCGCTATCCAATTGTTGATGCCACCCCATGGTCATAGAATAATCGCTATCCAATTGTTGATGCCACCCCATGGTCATAGAATAATCGCTATCCAATTGTTGATGCCACCCCATGGTCATAGTATAAACGCTATCAAATTGTTGATGTCACACCATGGTCATATAATAATCGCTATCAAATTGTTGATGTCACCCCATGGTCATATAATAATCGCTATCAAATTGTTGATGCCACCCCATGGTCATCTAGAGAGCTATCAAATTGTTGATGCCACACCATGGTCATCTAGAGAGCTATCAAATTGTTGATGCCACCCCATGGTCATCTAGAGAGCTATCAAATTGTTGATGTCACACCATGGTCATATAATAATCGCTATCAAATTGTTGATGTCACCCCATGGTCATAGAATAATCGCTATCAAATTGTTGATGCCACTCCATGGTCATCTAGAGAGCTATCAAATTGTTGATGTCACTCCATGGTCATAGAATAATCGCTATCAAATTGTTGATGTCACTCCATGGTCATAGAATAATCGCTATCAAATTGTTGATGCCACTCCATGGTCATAGAATAATCGCAACAATTCTCATAGCTAGGAACTCAAAGACTTGGCAGTGGTTGAAACTTGCAGTATAAATAGTCTAGGTCTTAGCAAACAAAAGGGCAATCAAGGCCCTATATCGCTCATCTGATTATACAGTCTGTTCCACAGTGACAAAAATCAGCTCATTTTTGAGCAGGCCAGTACAGTTACTTCAGTAATCACCATGAAGTCATAAAGGGCCACTGTGGCTAGTTTCACAGCATGAAGGCAATAAATGTTGGATCAACTTCCTGATAAGCCCCAGATGTTTATTATTGCAGAGGTACTATGTATACTAGTATCTGTATTGGTAGTGCAGCTCAATATACATGTACTACAACAATTTTATGCTAGAGTAAAAGTTTTATTGAAATTGAAAGATGCATTACTGAATGAAACAATATGCATAGGTCTTCTTATGATAAGAGTTTATAATAGTGTTTATGATAAGTAAAAGGTCAAAGGTATACTAGCACAGACTGAGTATATTCCTGAGCATGTTTTGTTAGTTTTGTTATGGTTTCATTATGCGATCCACCCCTAATTTTACACATTGAACTAGTAAACAAAATATTGAACATCATTAAATAAAAAAAGCATGCTACTTAATTTTTTGGGGGGACATAAAGTAATTTAGTTTTTTAACAATTTTTTCTATTCAATAACATGTTTCGATTTTTATGTTTTTATTATACTGAATTCTAAGTAAAAAATAAATAATTATGCTAAATAATGGTACTATGTTTTTTCGTTTCTCAAAGAAAATCCAACCCTGTAACAACCTAGTATGTTGAAATCTTGCTTTACTGCCTGTGACCATATGGTTCCAATCTATTGAGATTGCTATCAGGAAATCACCATGAAGGAAACTCCTTGGAACCCTTGGTCAAACTGGGTTTATGATAGAAGAGCGTGAAGAGATCAATTAGTGTTAAAGACCTGGATTTTGGCTCTGAGCCATCTAAATTTGGTCATTACTTTCTCAGCATGTGGTTCCAGATTTTAAAGATATCTGAACATATTGTACCCTATTACATAATATTATGTAACATTGCACAGCATGTTAATTAGTTTACAAGAGGCCCTGGTATTAGATAATAAGACAGCAAGAGTCCTCTTTATGACAGGAAGTTATAAAATATGCGTATAGTAAAAATAAAAGTAGGAGAAACTCAGATAAAATTACCGGAACAATAGTACAGGTGGGTGGGGAACCTATTTAGTTCATGTATCCTAATAAATGAATGAAAAAAAACCTGAACCATCAAGATTGACATATTTTTTTTTATCTATTGTGTTGCTTGAAAGGAGTGATTAGACACAAATGCACACAATTAATGTAAAGTTATAAATGTATGAAATCTGAATATATAGTATACAGTACGCCTCAAGATTAACATGTCTAAATAATGTATTCCTTGAAATGAGTGAATTGATATTATTCATAAGATATAACAAGAGCTGTCACTAGACAGCGCGCTCGACTATTCGCAGCCATTTGTCAGAAAAAATATAAGTTCAAAACAGGCCATTTAAAATTTGTATTATATTGAAACGTGAGTTACGCTACTTAGTTGACTACATGGCAATGAAAGCTAATGTACAATGGTTGTTGAGGCATGGCAATTATCTCAACACTGGACTATTAACAAATATTTGTCAGTGAAAATGATTTTAAGACTTCAAGCGGCACTGTACTCTATTCAAGAAATGTGTATGTTTAAAGGGAATTGTATACATCCACTGACATAACAAAGTTTCTACAAAATAATCATATGAGTAAGATATGATTTGTTAAAGGAGTCAATTTTAAAACAATGGTGACAAATTAAAATAATAATGTAGAGGATACAGTCATGTAATAAATCAGTGATGAGTTTAAAGTAGTTTAGTAATTATTTTTAGTATTGAATACAATACCATGCCAAACAACACAAGTTTGATATCCTCGCTGGAAAGGATCATAGTTTGCATTAAAAAGTTAAACTTTTCAATGCAATATCATTGATAGTAGGTGAGATATGGTTTGAATGTAACTTGCATGCAAAACTTTAACCAAGGAAAGTCTAAGTTAAAAGGGGCATAACTCGAATTAAACTAAAAATGGAGTTATTACAATTGACCAGTACCATTGACTAATGATGATAAACAAGTGTTATAAGTTTCAATGCAATATCATAAATAGTAACTAAGATATGGCGTGAATAGAACTTGCATGTAAAACTTGAACCAATAAACTCCTATGTTAAAAAGGGGCATAACTGAAATAAAAAAAAATAGAGTTATTGCCCTTGACTGATACCATTGACTGATGATGGTAAACAAGTGTTGTAAGTTTCAATGCAGTATCATGGATAGTAGCTGAGATATGGTCTGAATGAAACTTGCATGCAAAACTTTAACCAAGAAAATTCTATGTTAAAAAGGGGCATAACTCAAATAATAATCATAATAGAGCTATTACCCATGACCGGTACCATTGCCTTATGATGGTTAGTAAGTGTTGTTAGTTTCAATGCCATAGCACAGATACTATTTGAGATATGGCCTTATTAGTAACTTGCATGCAAAACTTTAACCAAATTTTCTAAGTAAAAAAGGGCCATAATTTGCATTAAATTAATGCAAGAGTTATCTAACATGGTTGATTACATGACAGGGAAAGCCAGTGCAAAGTTTCAATCCAATATATGCACTGGTTATTGAAATATAACCAAGGTTAAAGTTTTGCATGTAAAACTTTAACCATATGCAAAGCCGACGCCGACGCCGACGAACAAGTGACTGTAATAGCTCTCATATTCTTCGAATAGTCGAGCTAAAAATGTTATTTTGATGATTTTAGTTAACATGTTTTAAATACAAAAATATATTAACTTGATCTATGTTTATTATGTTATCTTATATTTATTTTTAAAAAAACTATATACATGTATTTACAGACATACAATCACAATAGATATTCTGTATACCTCTGTGGTATATTTGGTTAGTTTTATTTGTATCTGGTTTGGTGTGTATTTATTTTAATAACTCTATATAAATAACTAAATTAGTAAATATTGTGGCAAATAGTTTCCATACACTCAAACCAGATGGAAGCAAGAATGAAATAAATATATCTAATTATACAAATTAAACCTACACACAATATAACACAACTTTTCTAGGGTACATATTTCAGTAGCACATTATTGATTATCAGTAGCTATATGGGCCTCTTGTCTCTTACACTGACCAGTTACAGTGTTTTATGACCCCAGATAATCACTGATAGTGATCTCATGCTGGCACAATGCTGGCATCATGCTGATCCCTCTATAAAGTTCTGGACCAGAAGCAAAGAAGGGAAAATCCAGGGCTTTAACCGTTACTCTATATCAGGGATTTCTTCTGAAAAGTGGGGCTGTGGAACAGACTGTATAAATGAAGCCCTACACAATTTTTACCAAAGCTCTAGGCATTGTAATTTTTTTTATACTTTTACTATTTAGGCTAATGGTTTAAAGTCCTCCCCAACCTTGACCTCAGATTTCAACATCAATAGGGATACTCAACTGTTACTGATAATTTTGTAGAGGTTTAGGTATCCCAGACAAAATCTTGTAGAGGTTTGGGTATCCCAGACAAAATCTTGTAGACGTTTGGGTATCCCAGACAAAAACTTGTAGAGGTTTGGGTATCCCAGACAAAATCTTGCAGAACTTTGGGTATCCCAGACAAAAACTTGTAGAGGTTTGGGTATCCCAGACAAAATCTTGTAGAGGTTTGGGTATCCCAGACAAAATCTTGTAGAGGTTTGGGTACCCCAGACAAAATCTTGTAGATGTTTAGGTATCCCAGACAAAATCTTTTAGAGGTTTGGGTACCCCAGACAAAATCTTGAAAGGAAAATGTTTAATTGACTGACCAACCTATGCAAAGCAATATAATACATAACCTTCATATATATGTGTAACTATAAAATCATTAATTTTCATGAGGGATTAAATTTCATGGAATTTCGTGGTTCACCTTCACTGAACTATGAAATAAAATCCCATCAAACCATAATTTTACCCTTGTGTTTATTACTTATTTAAAATGCAAAATCCATGAATGTCCCATCAAAACGATTTTGTGTTGCCCTTGAAAATATATAACAGCAATTAAATACTGTAAAATCATTTTAATTTCGATTGGACAAAATTTCGTGGTTTTGGTAAAAAATACCATTTGGAAGGGAAGATAATTTGTGGATTATGCACTTCAGGTAATAAATACAAGGGTAAAAATATTGTTTGATAGGATTAAATTTCGTGGTAGAAGATACACCACGAAATTTAATCTCTCACGAAAATTAATGATTTTACAACAAACCTTTTCTTCCACGAGGTCAGGTAAAAAGATTCTTTCACATATTAATTGAGCTATACGGTCGCCGGCTTTCACTGAAATTAAAGTGATATAACTTTTTAAAGCAACGATCATTGCTTTGTAAAACACAACTAGAACCATCACTGTCGTGATCAGGGCCCTGTCGTTATCATTGTCATTAAGTATTGCAAGTTTCATTTGAATATCTTGAAAAGTTTTTGAACTATGGCCAATGTTATAGTTTTGAAGTCGAAAAAGGGGCACAAGCCCAAATTTATTAAAGCTAGAGTTGTTGCCCTTTGCTACACATGTGGGCATTGTCACTGTCAATATGTACAGCAAGTTTCATTTGAATATCTGTAACGGTTTTGAAGTAATGTAGAAAAAATGATGAAAAATGAGGAAAATTGTAATTTTACAAAGGGCCATAATTCTTACAATATTGTAGCTGGAGTAACATAACTTGGCATACAATAGTGTATTGTTGCTGTGACCATATGTTTAAAGTTTGAAGTCGATACCTTTAACGGTTTGCAAGTTATAAAGAAAAAAACATGAAAAATGTGGACGGACGGACGGACAGGGTGATTACTATAGGGCACCTGCAAAAAATTTGCAGGGCCCTAATAACCAATGATTTCTGATCATTGAAGTAGTATTATTCTTATTCTTCCCATTATAACTAAATAAAACAATTGTATATAACAGTTCTATTCCTATTGAACATAGTTGCAAAACAATAAAATCGTTTTGACCTGCCGGGTCATAAATTAATTTTACGTTAAATTTCCATAATTTTGTGTGATATTGTCTTGAAAACCCTAAGGAAAACATTTGTACAATAGTAATTGTTAATTTTCTAAACTTTTTCCTGACTGTATACTTTCTGATCAATAATAACAGTATCAAAACGTGGAACAATTTTATCAGGGCTCGACAAATCCACTCGTAATTACGAGTAGAAATTCAAATTGGACGAGTCAACATCCAGCAACGCTCATCCCGCAGGACGAGTGCAATTTCTGGCAGAAAACAATAATTAATCGCGCATTAAACAACATAATTCGATAAAAAAACCATCTCGTATTCGATACACACGCCAGATCATCTGTCAGTCAAAAACGAAAGTTGGAAGAATCAAAACACGAGTGCGCTGTGACGCCATGGGAATTCCCCGGTTATGCACGATTAATGAATGACACTTTCTTAGTTTAATCGATTGAAACATATTTTTTAGCGTTAAAGCGACGTTTTTGGTTCGTCACAGTGCGCAAAATGAATATTATGTATGAATGTATGGACTAACAAAAAAAGTCTTTCCATCGGTTTGCGTAATTAAGGACAAAATTTGATGCCAACATAGTGGTCATCACGTGAAGAATAAAGTTCATATAGACACAGTGTATTTACCAATCAAGCTGATCAAAAGTTGTCTGCTTCAGAATGGAGAAAGGAGCGAAAATGTCAAAATGCGGAACACATTTATATTTTCACAATTTTATTGACAGTTTGAGACGAGAATCACATCTTCCAGATTTTTTGTTGACTGAAAAATACGGGCGAGTTGATTTTGCTGCTGGACGAGTGGTTTTTTGGCACCGCTCGTCCGGCAGGACGAGTGGCTTTTGAAAAATTTGTCGAGGCCTGTTTATAGTAGATTTTCACCATGGACCACTGCTTAATTTCTCTGAGCAAGACCCACGTGCTCTACTCTACCATGGTGTAAAATGGTACCTGTGAGGGCAGTGTCTATTCCTGGGCTCCACAGATCGATGTTGGCTGCCACACCCACAGGAGAGAAATGGTCTCCCCAGGAAGACACAAACTTAGGTTTCCATAGGAAGCCCAATGACCAGGGGAAGTTAAATGTCAAAGGGTGCTTAAGCGGCGAAACAGCTGAAAAATTGGTAACTTAACAAAGAGAACACTAACCTTCAAAGTCAACATCGGAGAAGTTGAACATAACAACACCCACGTTTCCCCGGTAATCTTGATCTATCACGCCCGCTGAAAATATACAACATAATTAGAAATGTGTCCATTCATACAGGTGCCCCTCATACAGGTGACCCTCATTACAGTATATAGTACATGTATAGCTAAAAATTGCAAAAGCAAAAATTTCATCCTTTGCAAAATTATGGTGAACAACACATCTATCAAGCACACTGCAACATACCACATTATTAACAAGAGAGAGCCCAAAGGGCCCTAGTTCGCTCACCTGTTGCACATTGGTCTAGGTATCAATACAACTAACATTCTGACCATATTTCATTAAGATTGGATCAAAACAGCGGGGTCTGCAATGTACACCAAGTTTTTCTAAGTATGACGAAGTGACCTAGTTTATGACCCCACATAACCCAGTTTCAAACTTGGCCTAGATTACATGGAGAACAACGTTCTGACAAAGGTTCATGAATGTAAGATCAAAACTGTTGCCTCTAGAGCAATTGTTGACGGACAGACAGACGAAGAGTGATCACAAAAGCTCACCTTGTCATTATGTGACAACTAACATTCTGACCATATTTCATTAAGATTAGATCAAAATGGCGACCTATGGAGTGTACACAAAGTATTTCTAAAATTTGACCTAGTGACCTAGTTTCAAACTAGGCCTAGATTTCATGGAAACCAACATCCTGACCAAGTTTCACGAACATAGGATCAAATTGGTGACATCAAGAGTGAACACAATGTTTTTCTAAGATTTGACCTAGTGACCTAGTGTTTGACCACACATGACCCAGTTTCAAATTTGGCCAAAATTTTATGAAGAACAACATTCTGACCAAGTTTCATGAAGATTGGATCAAAACCGTGACCTTTGTAGTGTACAAAAGATTTTTCTTAGATTTGACCTACCTTTTGACCCTACATGACCTAGTTTCGAACTTAAAGAACAACATTCTGACTTTATTTCATATAGATTGGATCAAAGCCATGACTTCTGAAGTGTACACAAGGTTTTCCTAAGATTTGACACAGGGACCTAGTTTTTGACTC
Organism: Spisula subtruncata; assembly: GCA_963678985.1. Taxonomy (NCBI): domain Eukaryota; kingdom Metazoa; phylum Mollusca; class Bivalvia; order Venerida; family Mactridae; genus Spisula; species Spisula subtruncata. The sequence goes on from OY787677.1 coordinate 170,664, forward strand.
TACAAGATCCAGGGTCGAACAGAGCCTAAATTTAATGGAGAACAACATTCTGACCAAGTTTCATGTAGATTATATCAAATTGGTGACCTCTAGAGTGAACACAAGGTTTTTCTAAGATTTGACCTAGTGACATAGTTTTTGACCCTACATGACCCAGTTTGAAACTTGGCCTAGATTTCATTGAGCACAATATTCTGACCAAGTTTCATGAAGATTTGATCAAAACCGTGACCTCTGGAGTGTACACAATGTTTTCCTAAGATTTGACAGTGACCTAGTTTTTTGACCCCACATGACCCAGTTTTAAACTTGGCCAAAGATTTAAGAAGAACAACATCTTGGCCAAGTTTCATGGATATAGAATCAAATTGGTGACCTCTAGAGTGAACAAAAGGTTTTTCTAAGATTTGACCTAGTGACCTAGTTTTTGACCCCATATCAGATTTTGTGATGACCGGTAACTGTACTTACCTCCAACGTCAATAAAATGTTTGTGAGCCAGTCCTGATCTCGGTGCTGAAATATACAACAAAATAGACTGGTTTAGGGCGACAGTTTATGAATATTTCTAGACATAGACTGGTTTAGGGCGACAGTATATGAAGATTTCTAGACATAGACTGGTTTAGTTGAAAGTATATGAAGACTTCTAGACATAGACTGGTTTAGGTTGACAGTATATGAAGCCTTCTACACATAGACTGGTTTAGGTTGACAGTATATGAATATTTCTAGACATAGACTGGTTTAGGTTGACAGTATATGAATATTTCTAGACATAGACTGGTTAAGTTGACAGTCAGTGTTCGCGTTTACGGCGTAAACATGTCTTTTTACGCAACGAAAATCGGCGGAACGTAAAATTCTGGAGTACGTTGCGTACGTGGGACGCAATATTTATAATTACCAAAAAGAAGTAGAACAATTTCATAAAACAAACCCGAAACCTTGAATTAAAATCTCTTCCCCTTTTCTCCGAAGCGCCATAAATAAAATCATGTTTATTTTTATTTTGATCTCCCGACATGCAATTTTATCGTGACGTCACGCGGACACTTGCTTGACTGGGTTACAGCGCTGCATAATTAAAAAACGATGCAAGGATGAGTTATAGTTCTTGTGCACTGCTCTTTGGCTTATTGCAAGAAACATGCATACCAAATCTTGAGTCATTTGAACATAAGGCGACAAAGTTATGCTCTTCAATTTGACCTTTGACCTCTAACTGTGACCTTGACCTTTGAGAAAAGAACCAGGGGTTGCTCATGACACTTCGATTAATAGAGGTTGACATTCATGGCAATTTCAAGCAAGATTGGTCAATGCATGACAAAATTATAGTCCAGACAAGCTTCTTTAGAAATTTGATCTGCAACTGTGACCTTGACCTTTGATATAGGAACATGAGGGTTGAGCATGACACTCCAGCATATGGAGGTGAACATTCATGCCAAATGTAAGACATATTGGTCACTGCACGGCAAAGTTATGGTCTGGACAAGCTTCAATTTGACCTTCAACTGTGACCTTGACCTTTGAGATATGAACCTCAGGGTCTGTCATGAACCTCTGTCTCATTAAGGTGAACATTGATGCCAAATATAAGAAAGGTTGGTCAATGCATGAGTGAGATACAGCCCGGACAAGGTCTATAATGGTCAATTTTGAAGTTTGACCTCTGAGTGTGACCTTGACCTTTGAGCTAGAGACCTGTATATTGCGCACTGCACACTGCCTCATGGTGTTTAACACATTTGCCAAGTTATTTAAAAATGTGTCAATCTATGAGTGAGATACAGCCCGGACAGGGTCTATAATGGTCATTTTTGATGTTTGACCTCTAAGTGTGGCCTTAACCTTTGAGCTAGATACCTGGATCTTGCGCACTGCAAACCGCCTCATGGTGTTTAACAACTATGTCAAGTAATTTAAAGAAGAGACAATGCTTGAGTGAGATACAGCCCGGACAAGGTCTATAATGGCCATTTTTTACTTTTGACCTCTAAGTGTGACCTTGACCTTTGAGCTAGAGACCTGGATCTTGTGCACTGCACACCGCCTAATGGTGCTTAACAACTATGTCAAGTAATTTAAAAAAGAGTCAATGCTTGAGTGAGATACAGCCCGGACAAGGTCTATAATGGCCATTTTTTACTTTTGACCTCTAATGGTGACCTTGACCTTTGAGCTAGAGACCTGGATCTTGCGCACTGCACACCGCCTCATGGTGCTTAACAACTATACCAAGTAATTTAAAAAAGTGTCAATGCATGAGTGAGATACAGCCCGGACAAGGTCTATAATGGTCATTTTTGATGTTTGACCTCTAAGTGTGACCTTGACCTTTGAGCTAGAGACCTGGATCATGCGCACTGCACACCGCCTCATGGTGCTTAACAATTATGCCAAGTTATTTTCAAAAGTGTCAATACATGAGTGAGATACAGCCCGGACAAGCAATTTGTGACGCCGCCGCCGCAGCCGCAGCCGCCGCCGCCAAAGTAATACCTATATGTCGCCTTTTGAGGCGACACAAAAATGATACTTTTCATTACAACCATTGTTAAACTTTGCTCAGAATGAGTTGATAGGTCATATACTGCTATTTAACTATTCTAAGCATATTTAAGTATCATTTTATATCAATCTTGACAGATTGTGTGCCAATTTATTGGGACTCAGTAAATTTGTAATGGGACCCAACTTTTTTAAAGGCATTGGGTCCCTGGGACCCACAAAAAATTGAGGTAAACGCGAACACTGACAGTATATGAAGACTTCTAGACATAGACTGGTTTAGGTTGACAGTATATGAAGACTTCTAGACATAGACTGGTTTAGGGTGACAGTATATGAAAATTTCTATACATAGACTGGTTTAGGGTGACAGTATATGAAGATTTCTAGACACAGACTGGTTTAGGGTGACAGTCTATGAAGATTTCTAGACACAGACTGGTTTAGGGTGACAGTATATGAAGATTTCTAGACACAGACTGGTTTAGGGTGACAGTATATGAAGATTTCTAGACACAGACTGGTTTAGGGCGACAGTATATGAAGATTTCTAGACACAGACTGGTTTAGGGTGACAATATATGAAGATTTCTAGACATTGACTGGTTTAGTTGACAGTACATGAAGATTTCTAGACACAGACTGGTTTAGGGTGACAGTATGTGAACATTTCTAGACATAGACTGGTTTAGGGTGACAGTATGTGAACATTTCTAGACATAGAAGTTACACAATGACCCCATGTTGGCCCAATAGTCGAAAATGCTTAAGGTCACAGTGACCTTGACCTACTGTCAGCTTGCTGACCAACCTACTAGGGCTGTAACTGCGGTACACGAACAACACAGAAATCAGTCCCACACGATTCAGGGTCAAAGATTTATATATTATACCTTTGACTCCACTGTTATACAGCATCGTAAATGAAGTATTTGAGCTGCTGGTAGAGAACATTGTATCATACCGAAATATACCGAACTGTTACAAAAATGGACGGTACATATCATATTGTGAGCTGAGCGTACCATTACACCCCTACAACCTATATCAGTGTTTCATTGTGGTTTTGAAAACTATGAGTCCCTTTCCATTGAACCTAGAAAATCCACGAGTCCCACTATGTAAAAATAATGTTTTTCAAAATTTAATGAGTCCCCAGCAGATTTTGTGAGTCAGGGACTCGGGTTGCGCTCAAAAATGAATCACTGTATATGTAAAGTGAGAAGATCACAGGGCAAAATGTTATTGAGTTAATGAACAGAAACCATTTGGTCTACTGACCAACCTACCGACACACAGACCAACTGACATGAGCAAAGTAAACTAATATACCCAGGGCTCGACAAATCCACTCGTCCGCACGTAATCACGAGTAGAAATTCAGATTGGACGAGTCAACATCCAGCAACGGACGAGTGCAATTTCTGGCAGAAAACAATCAAGTTTCAATTATTAATCGCGCATTAAACAACATAATTCGATAAAAAAAAACATTTTGTATTCGATACTAACATCAGATCATCTGTCAGTCAAAAACGAAAGTTGGAAGAATCAAAACATGAGTGCGCTGTGAGGTCACAGGAATTCCCCGGTTATGCTCGATTAATGAGCGTTAAAGCGACGTTTTTGGTTCGTCACAGTGCGCAAAATGAATGTAATGTATGAATGTATGGACTAACAAACAATCTCCTTCCATCGGTTTGCGTAATTAAGGACAAAATTTGATGCCAACATAGTGGTCATCACGTGAATAATAACGTTTGTATAGACACAGTGTATTTACCAATCAAGCTGATCAAAAGTTGTCTGCTTCAGAATGGAAAAAGGAGGGGAAATGTGGAAAACATTTATATTTTCACAATTTTATTGACAGTTTTGAGATGAGAATCACAAAAACAGATTTCCAGATTTTTCTTTGACTGAAAAATACGGACGAGTTGATTTTGCTGCTAGACGAGTGGTTTTTTGGCACCGCTCGTCCAGCAGGACGAGTGGCTTTTGAAGTTTTTGTCGAGGCCTCATCAAAGATTGGGGGAGGCATGATTTAAATCAGCGGCAAATATAGACAATTTTACAGCATTAAGACAGTACAAAGAATCAGCTTTAAACTGCAGACATCGCGAAAGCCGTCGGACCGTCGGACATGTCTGGTAAATTTTGGGACGGTCCGACAAGATGTAGCAAGTTTACAAGACCGAGTGTCCGGTAAAAATACAAGTCAACAATGTTCCCATTCGCGTACATCGCCAAAAAGTACGTGAAAAAACGGAATTTTAGCTCATCCGGAAGTTTACATAAAACCAATTCGTCTGCGCGTGCATAACAAGTGCTCGTTTGCACACGACCCAAGCACTGTTGTTCTACGTCTATTTTTAGAAACGTATTTATAACGACACCTACGATTGGTTCAGTGCGTCCACGTGGTTTAATCAGGGTCAAATTCACACATGTTGCATGTAATTTGTAAACAAACGTGATAATTTAGCGTAAGGCATAAGATGACCGCTCGCCGCTAGCTAGATATCTTATTGTATGATCGTAAAAAGTCGTATAGTAAAGCAATATTCCGTCGATATCCATTGATTGCCGCTTGATTTTAGTCGTAAAACGCTGTTGGAAATTATGCATTCGTCCCCAACACTTTTCGACCCAAATGTAAAAAAATACGTAGACTTCTATATTTTCTTTCAAGTTAGAGTACTTTTAACTAATTTCACCCCCTTATTTGTCTGGCAGTGGTGAAAACACCCCTGCCCCCAAAAAGGAGTGGAAACACTGGTCAATGACATAGGCCAATATGTACAGTAATTAATATGTTATGTTGTTTATAAATTGCAATTAAGTAGTGAAATCATTCAGATTTAGATTTTTAATTCCGGTCCTGTAAACTTTGGTTCGGTCTGGTAAAACATTTCAGTTTACCAGACCGAATGTCCTGTAAATTTCTTGGGTCTTTCGTGAAGTCTGAAACTGAAATCATGTTCTTACCAACGCGACCATAGCAACCGTCAGGTAGTTCTATCTGTATATCTGTCTTCACCAGTGACTTCCCTTTAGCTGGTACCGTCATATCATAGGCACTGTAAATATAAATAGAGAATAATAGGTTAGTGTCATGAATGAATAAGTTTATCGGACAAGAGGGACAAATTTATCCGGTAAGGCTATAATTCTATTTATCCGGTCACTACATCCGGTCACTACATGTGGTCACTACATCCGGTCACTACATCCGGTCACTACATCCGGTCACTACATCTGGTCACTACATCCGGTCACTACATCTGGTCACTACATCCGGTCGCTACATCCGGTCACTACATCCGGTCACTACATCTGGTCACTACATCCGGTCACTACATCCGGTCACTACATCTACTTCAACAAGATACCAAAATGTCACAAAATACGCCCGTCTTGATTGTGCTAGTGAAAAAAATATTGATTATGAAATAAAAGCCCATATTATGTCAACAAATTTTTGAACAATCATCTTGAAACTTACTTGGCCTAGATATTACACCCATAAGCATCGTCAGCAAGTTTGAAGACGATCGGATGAAAATTGTTTGAGCTAGAGTACAGACAAGGCCAATTTCACATTTATTTTGGTAAAAGAAGGACCATAACCCAAGAAGGCCTGCACCGATTTGGCCTATAATAGAACTTGGCCTAGATATTACACCCATAAGCATTGTCAGCAAGTTTGAAGACAATCGGATGAAAACAGAATGAGCTAGAGTACAGACAAGGCCAATTTCACATTTATTTTGGTAAAAGAAGGACCATAACCCAAGAAGGCCTGCACCGATTTGGCCTATAATAGAACTTGGCCTAGATATTACACCCATAAGCATTGTCAGCAAGTTTGAAGACAATCGGATGAAAACAGAATGAGCTAGAGTACAGACAAGGCCAATTTCACATTTATTTTGGTAAAAGAAGGACCATAACCCAAGAAGGCCTGCACCGATTTGGCCTATAATAGAACTTGGCCTAGATATTACACCCATAAGCATTGTCAGCAAGTTTGAAGACAATCGGATGAAAACAGAATGAGCTAGAGTACAGACAAGGCCAATTTCACATTTTTTGGTAAAAGAAGGACCATAACCCAAGAAGGCCTGCACCGATTTGGCCTATAATAGAACTTGGCCTAGATATTACAACTATAAGCATTGTCAGCAAGTTTGAAGACGATCGGATGAAAATTGTTTGAGCTAGAGTACAGACAAGGCCAATTTCACATTTATATTGGTAAAAGAAGGACCATAACCAAAGAAGGCCTGCACCGATTTGGCCTATAATAGAACTTGGCCTAGATATTATACCCATAAGCATTGTCAGCAAGTTTGAAGACAATCGGATGAAAAGAGAATGAGCTAGAGTACAGACAAGGCCAATTTCACATTTATTTTGGTAAAAGAGGGACCATAACCAAAGAAGGCCTGCACCGATTTGGCCTATAATCGAACTTGGCCTAGATATTACACCCATAAGCATTGTCAGCAAGTTTGAAGACGATCGGATGAAAACTGAATGAGCTAGAGTACAGACAAGGCCAATTTCACCTTTTTTTGGTAAAAGAAGGACCATAACCCAAGAAGGCCTGCACTGATTTGGCCTATAATCGAACATGGTCTAGATATTACACCCATAAGCATTGTCAGCAAGTTTGAAGACGATCGGATGAAAACTGAATGAGCTAGAGTACAGACAAGGCCAATTTCACCTTTTTTTGGTAAAAGAGGGACCATAACCCAAGAAGGCCTGCACTGATTTGGCCTATAATCGAACATGGCTTAGATATTACAACCATAAGCATTGTCAGCAAGTTTGAAGACGATCGGATGAAAACTGAATGAGCTAGAGTACAGACAAGGCCAATTTCACCTTTTTTTGGTAAAAGAGGGACCATAACCCAAGAAGGCCTGCACTGATTTGGCCTGTAATCGAACTTGGCCTAGATATTACAACCATAAGCATTGTCAGCAAGTTTGAAGACGATCGGATGAAAACTGTTTGAGTTTGAGTACAGACAAGGCCAATTTCACATTTTTTTGGTAAAAGAAGGACCATAACCAAAGAAGGCCTGCACCGATTTGGCCTATAATAGAACTTGGCCTAGATATTACACCCATAAGCATTGTCAGCAAGTTTGAAGATGATCGGACAAAAACTGTTTGAGTAAGAGTACAGACAAATATTGGACGCCGCCGCCCGCCCGCCCACACACACACGGCCGCCGCCAAGGGTGTTCACATAATACGTCCCGTTTTTCAACGGGCATGTAAAAAGGGAATAAAAATTTGGACGATTTAGTTGCCTTTTCATTATATGTGCGTAACGTCACGTTTGTTCACTGTCTTCAGGTCATGTTTGTTCACTGTCTTCAGGTCATGTTTGTTCACTGTCTTCACGTCATGTTCTTTCACTGTCTTCACGGCAAAACAACAATGTCAGACATCTTGATAACGTCATGTACACGCAGGTAAGTCGCAAAAATATTATTGATCGTCCCAGGCTCATTTTAAATAGGAAATCCTCATCCTCGGATACAGAGTTTCAGCCGTCGCCTGCGCTTTATGAAGAAATCTGTCAGATCATGTGGGTCAGTAGACTGGATAAAGCAAGTCACATGATCAATTGGTATCAAAAAGTTGATCTGGCATCTCTTTATCAGGCTAATTTTGCCGGAAGTGTCTGGATAACCATGTTTAGCTGGTAATTACAGAAATTAAACAATACACGACACTGCCACGAAACCTAGGCCCAAAAACCAATACTTAAACTAGGGGTGTAACGATACGGTCACTTAACGATACGATACATATCGCGATACAAACATACCTTATTTCTCCTGTAAAGTATTGATACTTTTCGGAATATAGTTGACATTTTACTTATTCATATGAACTATTTAACTTGATCATTTTAATTTAACTCGAAGAAATTGTACACTGAGCTTATTGAAACAACAGTGAACAATATTTTGCATTCAGTGTTTAAATTTTTCTTATAATTGTCAGACATTTACAATATTATTCTAATATCACTTTAGGTACAAATCGTATCATGACCTGCTTTATGTCACGATACGTATTGTATCGTGGGCTATGCATCACGATACGATATACGATATATCGTTGCACCCTTAACTTAAACTATGCACTCAACACTCAAATATTGATTTTAATTATATAATAAGCTAATATATGTTCTAGATTGCTAATGTAGAAGCGGAAAATGTATAGAACTGTTGTTTGATCGTCGAAAATAACATTAAAACAAGAGGGCCATGATGGCCCTATATCGCTCACCTGATTATAAACCCTGCACAATTTTCACCCAAAGGAATAATTTGAACATCTTGGTAGAAAACCACAAGATGATGCTACATACCAATAATCAAAATTCTAGGCAGTGTAGTTTTAGGCAAGAAGATATTAATATGTTTTCCCTATATATAAGTCTATGTAAAACGGTGACCCCCGAGTAGGGCCAATTTTGACCCCAGGGGCATAATTTGAAAAATCTTGGTAGAGGATCACTAGATGATGCTACATACCAAATATCAAAGCTCTATGCAGTGTAGTTTTAGACAAGAAGATTTTTATATGTTTTCCCTATATAAGTCTATGTAAAACGGTGACCCCCGGGGTTGGGCCAATTTTGACCCCAGGGGCATAATTTGCACAATCTTGGTAGGGGACCACTAGATGATGCTACATACCAAATATCAAAGCTCTTAGGCATTTTAGTTATAGACAAGAAGATTTTTATATGTTTTCCCTATATAAGTCTAGGTAAAATGGTGACCCCCAGGGTGGGGCCAATTTTGACCCGAGGGGAATAATTTGAACAATCTCTGTAGAGGACCTCTAGCTGAGTCTATATACCAAATATGAAAGCCCTGGGCCAAGCAATTTCGGAGAAGAAGATTTTTTAAGGTTTTCTCTATATAACTCTATGTAAAACTACGGGCCCCCGGGGCGGGGCCAATTTTGACCCCAGGGGTATAATTTGAACAATCTTTGTAGAGGACCTCTAGCTTAGTCTACATACCAAATATGAAAGCCCTGGGCCAAGCGGTTTCGGAGAAGAAGATTTTTAAAGGTTTCCCCTACATAACTCTATTTAAAACTAAGGGCCCCCGGGACGGGGCCAATTTTGACCCCAGGGACATTATTTGAACAATCTTTGTAGAGGACCTCTAGCTGAGTCTACATACCAAATATGAAAGCACTGGGCCAAGCGGTTTTGGAGAAGAAGATTTTTTAAGGTTTCCCCTATATAACTCTATGTAAAACTAAGGGCCCCTGGGGCGGGGCCAATTTTGACCCCAGGGACATAATTCGAACAATCTTTGCAGAGGACCCCAAGGTGGTGCTACATACTAAATATGAAAGCTCTAGGCTTTACGGTTTCAGAGAAGAAGATTTTTAAAGTTTCCTTTGTGAAAATCTATTTTTAGCCTGTGTGACCTAGTTATGCGACAGACCGGAAACTTTTTAACAACTTTGAAAGAGGACCACCCAAGGATCATTCCTGTGAAATTTGGTTAAATTCCATCAATTGGTTTAGGAGAAGAAGTCATTTAAAGGAATTGTTGACGGACGACGGACAATGACGGACGACGCCGGACAGCCACCTATCCTAAAAGCTCACCAGTGAGCACTTCGTGCTCAGGTGAGCTAAAAACATATCCTTTGCTATTTTGTACTATTTATGAGTTTTTTCACCGAACCAGGAAAGCCATCTTTTGATCTTCACCGACTCTCCGAAAGTCTGACTTAAAAATGTCCAATTCAACTAAACCAATTAGTTGCTTTTATAACGACGGGAACAATGAGGGAATCTTTACCTTCTTATTGGAGGTTATTGTGCATTTATAAGACAGATTAAACTTTTTAGTAGGGATGTCAACGGTTAATAGCAAAATCGCTAACCGGTTAATCAGATTAAAAAAAGTTTATTTTATTCAAAACAAATCGCATAATAAACCCGACGTCAGTCAATTGCCGCATTCAGTGTTACCGTAAATCTAGTCTGCAGGTGGTCAATGTTTATAATCCGCAATAAACAACTTGACAGGTATGGTAACTTGCACCAGAAACCAGTTACTGGTCCTTCATGATTTTCACTGGCCTCGGGCCAGGGGACCAGTGTTAGTATCGAGCCCTGCAAACATAAACAAACAAGCTATGGTGGCGTGGCCTATGAGGCATACATAAGTGCAGTGCACATTGATTCCGTTAAAATGATCCATGTACGTAAATTAATATTAAAAGTTTATTTAAAATTGGGGGAAATTGTTCTTATTTTCGATTGCCATGGACTAGTGATCCGACGATAGTCGCTGACAATTGAACTATCGTCGCTGTAAGGTCGAAGTCGCCGACTATCGATAGTGAATTGAAACAATCGATAGTCGCCAGTAATTGACTGCCAGGTGAACTTATCTGTCGCGATTGAAAATAAGAACCATTTCCCCTAATTTTAAATAAACATATCACTCATTTACTTGTATGGATCATTTTAATGGAATTAATATATGCGTTGCGCTTGCGTATGCCTCATAGACCACACCGCCATTGCTTGTTTGTTTATGTTTTGACGCACGTGAGAATAATTTCTTACAAAATCGCTAAATCACAATTTTTACAAGTAGTATATATATCCACAATCCTTTAAATAAACTCCGCCTCCAAGCTCTATATATTTCTATTGGAAGGCGGAGCCTACGGCTGCTAGAACGATTTACCGCACATTGATTTAGTGAGTTTCTGAAGCGAGGAAAAATAAATCCTATTACCGTATATTTGGATTCGTATTTCTGCTTTAGAGCAATAATGAACAGCGACAATTAAATCATAAGTTCTTGGAAGTATCTAAAATAACATAATTTGATATTTTAGGCGTTATTGGCAACCGGAATTAAGCCACTTCCGATTGTCATATATTTTCGCGACCTTATTTTGTAAATCGAAAGTATAGCAATACTGTTCATCTTAACCCACCCAGAATTGTTTATTTACACGCACATACACATATTTATTTGTTGTCTTCAGAATCTATATAGGAAAATGCTATAACAATAACTTTTCTTTGTTTGATGAAATATTACAAGAAGGCTTCATTCATGACACATTTATACATAATTTACATTTATAACACAATTAAGCTGAAGCTAAAATCAATGATCACAATATCATTATTGTTTAATTTTAAAAGAACAGTTTATTACCATAAATAATTTCAACCTTTTAATATCCACACATAAGGCCACCGTCAAGTAGAGTTCTACTCTATGTTTTAGAAAATGATCAATCAATATTGAGTTTAACTGTTTATAAGGGTCCTGTGACTGGGGTCACACCCAGGTAACCACTGCAGTCAATTACTTTGGTTCATTGCTCATAGTCTTATGAGTCAATGTTCATTCGAGTTTTCAATAGATGAATTCGTTCACAAATGTTGGATAATTTTTCTTTCAAGCGACCGAGCTGGTTGTAATGGTTTCACGCATACCAGGGTACATTACTGTGAAAACAACTTAGTGCCAAACTCCCAGCATCCTCCACTGTTCTAGAAACTTTTTCCATTGAGTATTTTGATTGGTCGATAGGGGAATGACGATTTACATATATCAACAACAAATAGAGCGTAGTGGAATTTAAAAGTGCGACATCGTCGTGTTAAACTTGTCGGACAAACGAATCGCTGAGTGTTTTATGGATGTTTTTGGTGCAGATACTGAATTAGAGGGTTCCTGGCTGCGATTTTTTTACTTAAACATGTTTTCTTGAAATTTGAGCCCTTTATTGTGTAAATTTACAGATATTCATTATTGTGTAAATTTACAGATATTCTGTGAATATAACACATTCTTAGACCTGACTAAGTCGAGATTGTTTGACCAGGGAAGCTGGAAGGTAAAAACATGGCTATTTCCTTGGTATTCCACCGCCCATCCCCGGGGTTAGGCGCTGTAGATTTAACTGACTGGTGCATAATGTCTAACCACCGCCCATCCCCGGGGGTAGGCGCCGTAGATGTAACTGACTGGTGCATAATGTCTAACCACCGCCCATCCCCGGGGATAGGCGCCGTAGATTTAACTGACTGGTGCATAATGTCTATTACTAAGCTAGTTCTGGGTACCATAACTAGCAAGAACCATTGATTTTTAAAAATTCATAAAATCTTGATGAAACTTTGTATAAGGTTGGAGTGATGCATGGGAATTAGGGGTGTAACGGTACGCTCACCTCACGATATGATACGTACCGTCAATTTTTCTAACGGTTCGGTATATTTCGGTATGATACATTATTCTCTAACAACTGCTTAAATATTTCAATTTTAAAGTAATAATGAATTTGTTGCTTCTATTATATAACAGAACATATTATGTGCCTATCAACTATTTTAAGTGAATTAAGACAATATGAAGCATATCTCAATACAATTAAAACGAGTGATACATGTTTAATTTACATAATCAGAAGGCTGTTGGGTGTTTTCGTTGTCTGAATATGATTTTGCTCATAAAAAAGCTTCTACCGAACCGTACCGAAATTTAGAAGTCTTGTATCGTGAACCGTGTGGGACTGAAGTCTGCGGTATTTCGTATACCGCGGTATACCGTTACAGCCCTAATGGGAATGATGAAGCACTTTGTCTGGGGTTCCAAATACAGATTTTATTCATTTTCATAGTCACCACTGCATTTGATCAGAAATAAAAAATGGCCCAAAAAGTGGTAAGTGAATATATTGATAGTTTCAGTATGAAAAACTGTTTTTAACTATCAAGTATCCCTTTATGAAGTATAATAACACATTAAATTAAATGTTGACATTAGAATAACCATTCTGTTTGTCAATAATATACATATTATCAGTACCTACATAGAGTTAGAGCAGAGTTACTTCCCTTGTGGTTTTTGCTAAATAAGTTAACTAACCCAATTCTTGATTAATTGATCTAAATAATGAAGTTTAGATAGAGAACTGAACATTGAAAGTGGACTTGACAATAATAGTAACAATTTTGAGGTTTTGCAATAAAATTTAGGTGGTTTTTATGTGAGGTCATTTTCTACTTTCAGTTTCACATCACTTCATTTTAATAAAACTTTGGTAGAATACAGTCTTTTTAAGCAAATTTTTTTATTGATTTAAATAAATATATGATAAATACACATTTTCATAGCTAGAATGTAGGGGTGCGCTTACTCAATATTGGTTTCTTTGAAGTTTTTAAATCAAAATTACTCATCCAATATATAAACATTTTTTGGTCTCGTTTATGAATGCACCACTGCTTCCAAGTATCTTCTTTCATAATTTGATGAATAAAAACAGGCAATCAATCAAAAACTTATTTAAAAAGCTGTATTCTTATTCAGTCAGTAACTCTTGACATTTTTTGGGCCAAAATTAATCAAGTCAAAACGGAGTTAGCCTGTTGTCTCCTATTTCCGGGCATCTAGGGATAAAACTGATTTTAAAAATGGTTTAAAAAACCTTTTGAATAAATTAAATTGAAAGAAAGTATGACTTAACCATTTATGCAAAACATGCAATCAACAAAAACACAAAAATCTAACGCCCATGGTCTATTTTTAGCATCATATCACGTGACCTCCATGATCTGAATTTACTAGCACTTTCTCGTATTACCGGTTTTTTATTTTATTTTTCATTGACTTGTATCCTTACAAACTTTACATGGGGCCCAATTTGTAGTTTCATCCTTCCGTCACATGTTGAAATCCTGATTAAACATTGCAAACCAGTCTAAGTAAGAATTTGAGCAAGGAGATGAGGAGTTGTTTCCCTTTTCTAATAGGCAGTGGCTAGGATTACGGTACTGTAATCCTAGACCCACAGGCTAGAATTACGGAAGTTCCGTAATCCAAGCAAGTCCTAGCTAGGGCTGTCTAGAATTACAGAAGTTTTTATACCGAGTGCAATTAAGCGTGCATGTCGCCTTATATTGCATGATGTCATCATTATTTCATGAATTTATACAAATATTGGTGTATTTATTGACAAATAAATAGAAATATCAGAATAGCATGCTTCGAATTTTACTTCGCTAATATTTTGTCTTTCCAGGGGAAGAAAATAGAGGCATTGCGAATGTTTAAATTAATTCATTTAAGTAGGTGGTTGAATACACAAATGTAGTTCCATTGAAATTGATTGGCATGATCGAAACAAATTGTGTAACTAATTTTGGTAGATATGATATGTTTGTTCGTCATTCGGTCCTAAAAATAAATATTAAGTAGCTAAATCGTTTGATGATTCACAAATTACAGCCTACTACCGGATCTACGTTGTGACAGCGCGTAGTGATACGAATCCCATATATGGTCATATTTAGTTTCTTAATTCTTTGCTTTAATATGTAACTGATTAAGCTTTGCATGTCATTTGGACATTAGGAATCTTTTTAAAATTAAATTATGTAAATTGTAAGGTCCTCTGTGCGTTTATAATAAAAATCAAAAGGGTTTTTTGGCTCCACTAACGTATATACCTTTGTGTATATACTTTCGTGTTTGCACTGATCACACGAGCGGCATTTGCGATATAGGTTGAAGTATTCTTGCTCACACTGTTATTATCTCTTCTCTCAACAGAGTTTCCATATATTTTAAAAACTTTATAAATGTGTAGATAAAAGTACATGTAGGTTTTATAAAACAGTATCAAAAATATTTGCATTTGGATATTTTTCGTCTTTCTAATATCTTTACCATAACTAAAACTGATCACTCACCAATATTTGTATAAATTCATGAAATATTAATGTCAACATGCAATATATGGCGACCTGCACACTTAATTCAACTCGATATAAAAACTTCCGTAATTCTAGACAGCCCTAGCTAGGACTCGCTAGGATTACGGAACTTCCGTTATCCTAGCCTGTGGGTCTAGGATTCCGTACCGTAATCCTAGCCACTTTCTTTCTCAAAATATGCTAATTTTTTTTATTTTTCGAAAATTTTCGATTTTTGCCCAAATCTTGTGCATATTTTGGTGGAAATCAACTAATATCGGTTAAATCTATCAAATTACTCCAAAACAATAATTCATTAATGCAGCTTTATGTGTGCTGGAAATGTAAGAAACAAGGATACTTCCCTTGTGGTTCACGTCATGCTACGGTTGCTACCATAACTAAATGATCTTTTATTGACTGACGACGATCTTTATGATTGGAATAATCACTGAAATGGAATAATATGAAGCTTGGATTAATACTAAGCATGCAAGTCCATGAAATTATCGCTTTCTAGGTCGATATAATGGAAGCCCCGATACTAGGAGAACTCACCTGTATAAATCGTAACCAGCAGCAAGTTTTGAACCTCGAGTTGGAGTGTATGCCTTTGGTGTCAGCTTAGCGAATCTAAGCAATACTTTATCTAACGGCATCACGCACTGTTTTTTGCAGTCAGGTTCTAGACTTTCGGTTTGTAAATCTGTTTCAACTGGCATTCTTTCAACTACACGATTACCGATTAATAAAGCGCGCCAAAATTATAGACTGGTTCTCTAAAGATAATGTCTAAAATTTAACGACTGCTTCAAAAACGCTGTCGTCTTTACAATTTATGGTCGACTGGGCCTTGTTGGCTCCAATAGACAAAATACACCACTAGAATATCCCGAGGTTCTAAATTTGTTTTGATCAGCATCTATTATTTAGATCTTCTTCTTCTTCCGTTTAAACTTCATCCCTCATGTTGAGAAGTATCGAAGTTGTACATAAATAAAAAACACATTTCTGATGTCTTTATTTTCTGGCCAGTTTTAGCTCTCCTGAAGATAAGGCAAAACATACGATCGGGGGCTAGTCTATGTATTTGTTACTTTCTTATATAATATGAACTAAGGCACCGCCTAAATGAGGGATTACATACACATCGGATATCTGCTAAGCTATGTTTCAGATAGAAACTGACTAAATATGAGTTGAATTTAGATGTTATACAATAGGCCTATACAAAGATAATTCTTGATCAGCAACTGATCACTTTTCCTCTTCAAATTTAAGACTAGAAATAATAATTATTCAAAATTTTAGATTGGCTATGTATCTGTGGTTTATGTTTGGAATAAGTGTAGGCATCCCTAACCTGGAGTTTTACCTATAGTATACTGATTTGTTATACATTGCAACGCAACGTCATGAGTCTATTTGGCGTACTTTTGGTATGACGTCATTTCCTGTTATTTGTGACGTCATGACATCACGTCTTGTATTGGCGCCGTGTATTCAGAGTAGCGTATTTCTTACTTCCGTATGCTTTTTTAAATAATTTGTTTTATTTATTGAATATTTTTAAAGATGGTTAAAATTCGAAAGAAAATGATAGGGGGCAACCGTTTACAGATTACTATTTTTTTTATTTTCAAAGGACCATTCACCTCGGAAAACTGCCTGAATTTTTTTACCGGAAATAACTTTTTCTGAAAGCATTAGTACCTGCAGAGACTCGACGAAGATATGCACGTGGACATTATTGGTATGGGTATTTACAATAGCCAGCTTCGCTGGCTATTTAATCCCCTATTAATGAGTTGTTTATACTAGATATGTTTTACAATGTGTTATTATGTTATGGCTTTATAAATAGATGAGAGCTAAAACTGGCCAAAAAATAAAGACATCAGAAATGTGTTTTTATTAATGTACAACTTCGATACTACTCAGCATGAGGGATGAAGTTTGAACGGAAGAAGAACTCAAATAAGACTTAGTCTTTCGTTCCAATCCTTTCCGATATTTAAAATGTTATCGTAGTTAGTTATTGTTAAATGTGTATACTGCTGTTAATATTGTGAATAAACAGGGAGGTATATAATATATGTAATTCCTTGGAATAAACTAACAGTTAAACCATTTATTGCAGAAAATAATTGCATATTGTCTTATGTTTGTCATATACGAGGGGCGTTAAAAAAGTACTAGGACTGGAGCCCTCACGGATACAGTTTTAAAAGTTATACAAATATTAATACATAAAATTAAATCGGAATTCAGTTGCGAAAAAGTGATATCCGATTTATCGCGTAATTCTGTCATGTCCGTCCGTAATCGTCCATTTTGAAACCATAGTAACGCGCACCCGGCGCAGCCCATCAATAACCACTGATGTGGACTATTCAATGAGCTATATCTTCACTACTATCCTATCGTAAGATTTGAAACATCGCCAAAACATAACTTGTTGTATGTTGGACTTTGTCTGCAAAAATGACGATAATTGATCTATAGGAAGTTGAATTATTATGAGGGACAACTTCGGAACGCAAAATGGACGTCATCGGAACGTAACGAAAAAACAGACAAATAACAGGTTCTGTCAACAGTAAAATTATATGCGCTCGAAATAGTATGCAAAGTATCGTAACTACAATAGGACATATTTCTGCAGTTATTTCTACAGTTTTAGAATGTCAAAAAGGTTTTATGGATGGTTGTTCTAGCATGAAAGACATGTAAGTAATAGGCAATTAAAAAAAAGATGACGTCAGTTACCGCGACATTTTCAATACATCAACATTTTATTGTGGGGATTCTCGCCCCGATATTCGATATAAAATTCGGAAAAATACATGCGATTCTCACAAACGATATACGTGTATATAGATCTGTGTGTTACAAGCATGTATTCATCACCATTATCATTAAAAACAGCGTTTTCCATAGCCCTATGAATGACACTTACGACGTATAAAATAGCGCGACGTCATTTTGTGCGCCGGGTAGAAGTACGTGTCTAAGTTTAAACACCTGTAACTATCTAACCGCGCATTAATTTACCTTCCAAATTGCACTGTTTGTAGAATAAGGTTTGAAATTTCATTTGATATAGAATTTGATTCTTTGTATTAAACAATGCAGGTTTTATGACAATAATCCTAGTACTTTTTGAACGTCCCACGTATAGAGGATATTTGTTGATTTTGGTGTAAGACCGAATTTTATTGTACCGATTGATCACAGAAATCATTATTTTCACGAGTGGCGATTGAAATAAAATGAGAGGTTTCACCAAAAATCAACAAATTTTCTATTTACTGGTACATAGATAAATGCCAATATATCTATAGATCTACACATTTTAGAATGATAGTTTTTCCCGTTAAACAGTGTACTAATTAATGGCAGTACTGCTGAACTTAATCGCCTTCAATCTTCACTACTTTGTATTTTAGTTCTCATTATATTCATATGATTTTACAGAAACGTGATACATACAAAGGAAAGCGTTCTAACTCTCCGTACACAGCACAATTACTGGCATTTGTCGGCACTTTTAAAATACGCTTGCAAAACTTTAAATGCAATCTTTCTAATTCTTTTGAATTGCTGAAGCCCCTAATTTCGCTGCCATAATTTAATATAGCACCAACAAACGAATCAAACAACTGACACAGAACTTTTACTTTTAAAGGTATTTTTTTGCAATTAAACAATAAAGTATTTAAAGCCTTTAGAGCTTTACCAGATACATAATTGTGATAGATAGCAAAATTTCCATTATACGAGAATAATGTTCCTGAGTAATTGAAGGTATCCACGACTTCAACATCTATACCATTGTAAGTCCACTTTTCGTCTTGTTTTAGCCCTCCCCATTTTCTGAAAACCATGATTTTCGTTTTGGTCGCATTTAACTCTATACCCCATTTGTTACAATATTCATACAATAAGTCAAGATTATGCTGCAAATCAGCTGGTGTTTTACCGAATATAGCCATATCATCGGCAAAAAGCAATAATATTATAACTATGTCATCAATCAATAAGCCGCTATTTTCGTTATCTTGTAAAAATAACTCTAGATCCTCGAAAAATAAGGAAACTAAAATTGGCGACATTATCTCCCCTTGTCTTAGCCCAATAGCGAATTCAAAAAAATTTGAGAACGTATTGCATTGTTTAACACAAGACTTTACTACATTGTACATATCTTTGATTATTCTAAGAACTTTACCTTGAATCCCTGATTTAAATAGTTTTAACCATAAGGCGTTTCTGTAAATAGAGTCAAAACATTTTTTTAAATCAATAAAACCAACATAAAGTCTGTTTTTGTGGTTGAGGAAGTGTTCTATTAAAGAATTCAAAGCAAACATCGCATCAATAGTAGAACTACCCCTTTTAAAACCAAACTGCGCATCTGAGATACCCTGATATTCTTCGCAAAAAGTTACAATTCTGTTGTTTAAAACAGAGGTGAATAATTTCGACAAACAGCTTAATAGCGTTATACCTCTGTAATTATTTACATCATTTTTATCGCCCTTTTTATGAAGAGGTATAATAATGCCTTCTCTCCATGGATCCGGGAAAATTCCAGAATCTAAAACAGCAGGGTACATGTCAGCAACGACCTGAGCAATCCCATTAAAACCAGACCCTTATTATACACTCCAGATTATTTACGCTGACTATGTAAAAAGTAAAAGAAATGAGCAAAATCAATGTAAGGATCTGCTTTTAATAAAATTGCAACATGAGCTGGTAAAAACACATATATACACCAAGCTACAACATCAGTCAACCGTACGCTGGGGTTTCTAAAGCCGTGTTGTACCGTGTTTTACCTTCCATCTTCTCCCACACTGCCTGGGAAATATTGGGCTCTTTCCCCGAACCCATACCCCGGGGAAAGTATCTATAATAAATCCCGGCACATCCCCGGGGGTGGGGGCCGTGGATGCAACTGACTGGTACATAGATAAATGCCAATATATCTATAGATCTACACATTTAAGAATGATAGTTTTACCCGTTAAACAGTGTACTTATTAATGGCAGTACTGCTGAACTTAATCGCCTTCAATCTTCACTACTTTGTATTTTATTTCTCATTATATTCTAACATTTACATACACAACTTGACCTGCGTTTAAGTACCTGTACATAATCTCCACGAGGGGATATTGCTGAATACATAGGTATAGTTAGCATGGCTACGCTCCATATAGCGGACAAGACAATCGTGTTTTTGTCCTTCGAGGGGATCCATTTCTCAAACCAAATAAAAGTTGATAAATATCTCAAACTAGATGATGATTTAAATTCTAAAAAAATAATAGTTTGTAATACATTTTATACTAGATTTCTAGTAAAACACGTTTGAAAGACTTGTGTTTTTATTTGTCATGACATCGTACATTTATATTATGTTTACATATGTGAGAGACAAACATGGCTCCTACAGCACTCACGTGATTCGGATCTGCCATGTTTGAAACCACCCATCTATGCTGCAATCCTACCAAATTAGACTTGATTCGACAAGTATATTCTATTTAGCAAGCTTGAAGACTGAAATAAATATGTAAATCTATACCATGTTGTAGGCCAACATGTATAGTGCGTTAGCGACTAAGCTGGACCCCCATAAACCTTAAATATCTTAAAACATAATTGTGCAATTTTATTGAAATTTGGCAGAGTTATCTTAATGAATTACCTTTACCAACTCTGTGTTTAAATTTCAGATTTTTTTACTGTCTAATTAATGTTTTTCCCATTCGGTCTAATGTATCATTTTTGGTATTTTAATCAACAAATAGAAAGGGAGTAAAATAAGCTATTACAATCAGCTAGTTAAGATTATGTTATTGTATTATGTAACAACTATAACGGTATAATTTTATAACTTTGACTTACATTTGTCCGATCATCAATGTTTATATAGTTGAGGCCCATCTTCTGATTGGAAGGATCATTTATACAAACAAGAAGTACATTGTTTATCTTGCAAATATTGCCACGAAGTTGCTTCAGTTATACAAACTAAGATAAACGTTCGTGTGTGGGCCTCATTATATATTTTCAACAGTCACTGGTGTGTGACTAAATGTACAGTTATACCGGACCAAGTTGTTGACTTTTGCTGTTCCGGTCACTCCAATACCCATACGTATTTACCCTGTTTTAGACTCAAAATTTTGCATAACGCGTCTATGCAAAGTACACTTTTCTGTGGACCGAAAATTCCGTTTTATTTTATGTGAGTTGGTAAGGGTGTTTTACGAAGACATACCCATTTTTGTTCTAATCGGCATTGTACTTTTTAAAATATTTAAGATTTATGGGGGTCCAGCTTAGTCGCTAACGCACTATACTAGTATTTGACACAAAGTGTGCCTTAGTATTGATAATTAATTGTTTTCCACAAAATGTATTATTTGTTTTGAGCGAAACCGACTCAACTGTCTGTACCGGTCAAAACCTGAATTCTTACACCAAAGTATATGTTGTATGGATAGTGCTCTCTCTCTCTCTCATTTTCCAAGACCCTGTTATGATTTAAACTATTAACAGACATGTTCTTTAACTATGTTGAAACCCTCGTCAATAACCATGCACTAACAAGCATGTTATTGAAGAAAAACATCATTGCGTTGTGTATCCTTGTTTCTTATATTTCCGGGCTTTCTTATATTTACGGGCTTTCTTATACTTCCGGGCTTTCTTATATTTCCGGGCTTTCTTATATTTCCGGCACACATAAGGCTGCATTAATGAATTATTGTTTTAGAGTAATTTGATAGATTTAACCGATATTAGTTGATTTCCACCAAAAAATGTTACACATTTGGGCATAAAACGAAAATTTTCGAAAAACAAAAAATATCAGCGTATTTTAGAAAAGGGAAACAACACCTCCTCTCCTTGCTCAAACTCTTACTTAGTTTGCAACCATTAATCAGCATTTCAACATGTGACGGAAGGATAAAACTACAAATTGGGCCACATGTGAAGTTTGTAAGAATACCAGTCAATGAAAAATATGAAAAAGACCGGAAATACGAGAAAGTGCTTGAAAATTCAGATCATGGAGGTCACGTGATATGATGCTAAAATAGACCATGAATGTTTGATTTTTGTATTTTCGTTGATTGTATTTTTGCATAAATGGTTAAGTCATACTTTCCTCCAATTAAAATTATTCAAAAAGTTTTTTAAAAACATTTTAAAAATCAGTTTTATCCTTAATGCCCGGAAATAGGAGACAACAGGCTACTGGGTCTAGCTTTTTATTGTACAGAGTCTAGTTTTTATTCACATAACAAGTGTTCGGGTCTAGCCGGGTGTACGGGGTCTAGACAATGTTATTTATTTGATTTTCTCGTTACATTTATGTATTTTTTGTATGCAAATATTGTTAATATGGATTAATTTTCAGGCTTAGTCCGTGTGGTTAATCATACACGCTTGACTATTAAATAAAATTAGCTTTGGGTCACAGATATATGTTTATTCATTTGAACGTTCTGAGGACACACATCGGGATAGTTTATATAAAATATTATCATGGTTTTAAGTCTTTCAACAAAGGTACAGAAGATAAAGCGTATGCAACTACATTTGTATAATATGCGGGATACTATTCGTTCTTGTAGAGCATGATTTGAATTACATGCAAGAAATATTCACATGCAGCCCAATGCTATAAAGAGACCACATCAGTGTTAGAATGCCAGCCAGAGTAAGACGTTTATGCTTTGATTGATCGTTACTCGGAGCCTGTAGGCATTTGTTTGTCATTTAAAAATATTGAAACTTAGCAAACTATCGATGTATGTCAAATATTAATTATGAATGTAAACTACGCATCGTTTTATCATATTTTTATTATATTATTTCATGACAAAAAAAACTCGTTCAGTAAATCGTATCAAGTAATGTATCTGAACACTACGTTAGTCTAGTGCATGAATGTTGCAGCGTCTTTAACATTGGGGGTGGCCAAACATTACGAGTGTGGTAGAAAATTTTATTTTGAAGAATGAAGGAGTGACAATTACACATACATGTAGATAAAACATCATGTTTATGGATGCGTATGTGGATGTCTTGTATCTATATAATGACTAAGATAGCTTATATCTAGGTAGTTGTTGCTTGTAAAAAATACCTGTTAGGAGTCATTATATTGGGGATCCGGCATGCTCATCGGGAACATTTTCAAAAGAGTAGATCCATCTGGTGCATTCTGAGATACCTTATTTTGTACTATTTGGACATTTTTATTATTATTATTCCATATTTATATAGCCCTTTTTTCATGTATTCACTCGTTCAAAAGTGCTGTACAATCACGACTAATACATGGTTAAAACAATACACAATGTACATAAAATATTCAAGTATGGACACATTTATAAATCACATATAAAATATATCTACCACGCATTTACGCAAATGGGTAAAGTACTTCCCAACCCAATAGGCGGGGCACTTCGCAACGCTTCGGGAAGCCTTCGGGACCAAAAACAATTCGGAATCGAAATTTTAAAAGTTTTGTTCGGTAGTGCTTTGAGAGAGCTTCGGGGTAATCGGGAAACCATCGGCAACTGTTCGGGAAGTTCGGGAAACCATCGGCATTCACTCCGCATCATCGTGACGCCTTCCGCGAGGCTTCGTAATCATTTAGCTATCTCGAATGGTTTCCGAAGGAAAGCCGAATCGATGCCGAAAGCTCCCCGATAACGCCGAAAGGATGAGTTCTACACACGGATACGATGCCGATGATGTAAAGAACACATGCCGAACAGTTGCCCAAGGCACCAGTTGATCGCCGAAGGGATGCCGAGTCGTCGTCGTATATCCCGAATGACAGCGGAAGCGATGACGTCAGTTTGCCGAAAAGTTGAGATAGTAGTTCGGCATCGTCTATATACATCGTTAACCTTTCGGCAATCTATCGGCATCGATTCGTAAACCCTTCCGCATACTCTGCAACGTTACTGCGTCCTTTCCACACGTTCGGGAAACATTCGGGATTAATTCCTGAACTATCGGCATTAAGTTGGGATACATTCGGCTACTTCAGATAGGCTCCGGCATTTATACCGCATGTATACCGCAACCATTCCTATACCGATCCCCGAATACTTCCCGAACAAACACCTAGACAAAGCTCCGCCAATTATTATTGATAAATGATCCCGAAGGGTTCCCAAATTGAGTAAATTGTAATCGGCATCCCTTCCGGACATCAGGCCCGGTTCCAGAAATTTCGGACTGGGGGGGGGGGGGCACAAGACATTTTTGGAAGGCTAAGTTGGGGTGGGTGCGGGAGCGATGTCCCCCCCCGTTGACGAATTTTTCACTTTTTGAATTAAAATCATGCAATTTCCTGCACTTTAAGCTTTTAAAATTAAAAGTAAACGTATAAATTTGAACTGCTACATCATCAAAAACTAACATGAATTACAAAATATTCTTAGAAAAAGGTTGTTTTGTTATTGTTATCCTGAAGAAGGCTTCGGCCGAATTACAATATAAATCTACGTGTTGTTGTTGAATTCATAATTATTACAATATTCTTAGAAGAAATCTTCCAGACTACCCATAAATAATACTTACTTTGAAGACCAGTAGTGAAATTATTATGCACCAGTCAGTTGCATCCACCCCCACCCCGGGGATTGGCCGGGATTTTCACTTTTGAGTTGTCAAAATCCCCGCCTTTCCACGGCCCTGAGGGGACAGCTGGTAGTAAAATCTCCAGTATTTCCCCGTCCCCTAAAAACTTAATACTGTCCCCGAGGAATTGGTTCGGAGAAATATTTCCCAACCTTTCCCCGGCACTGGGGAAATGCTGGAAGGTAAAAACATGTACGGTTGTCTCCCCCGGCTATCCATCGCCCATCCCAGGGATGGGGCGTGGATGCAACTTGTTGGTGTATTACATAGGCCATGCACAGTTTTATCTTAGAAAGTAGTGTTCACAGGTGCAGATCATTTTTTTTATAATAAGAATCTTGCAAATAATTGCGCCCTTACATTTTAGAAAAATTATTTGAACTTACAAAAAATAGACAATCTAATTGTGCCCCTTGTGAAGATTTGTTTTCAATTTTGAATGAAAATCCTTTGTTTAACGTTTTTCTTTGAAAACCAGACAGGCTTGATATTATCAAAATTATAGTGTTACATAATCAGTTATAACAAATAAACATGTCAATAAGAAAATTTACTTTCTTCAAATTCATGTCAAAATTTTTAATCTGTTAATTCAAGCGCTGTAGTGACATTGATCAAGGAGCACAGACAGCTTAATTCATCATTCAAACGCTGTAAAATATACATCTGGATGATAAGATAAAGCGTAATCTGGACCTGGAGATAACACAACAGGGGGCACATGGACCTGGGGATTACACAACAAGGGGGGGGGGGCACATTTTATTGCCCTCGCTTCCGGAATATGTAATATACAGGGTTATTGTCACAAAATATCGATCCACAGCCATATCGATTGGTAATATTTTAAGGATTTTAACAATTAAGTGATGAAAAAATTTGTCACTCCGAAGCCAACTGATGGGGAGGGGCACGGGCCCCTGTGCCCCCGGTGGATCCGGGGCCCCTTGAACATCACGAGGTTGTGGCATCCAGCGAGCATAACCCGTAATGTTTTCACTATATATTACGTAGTTTCATATCCGTCGCCTTAGCATGAACATATTTGGACAAAAGTTAAGTATGTGGTCAACAAATACAATCAAAGTACTGAAAGTACTGACAGGCTGGCGAACTTCTAAGGAACAATAGCTTTTCAAGTGATATAACATCAAGTGGTTTTCTAAGTCGAAAGAGAGGTAAGTGCTGGACTTAACAAAAACAATATTTATATATATAAAAAATTTGGAGCCGCCGTGATTCGATCGCTGGACCTTAGCATCAGAAAATTACTAAGCGAGTTGCTTAACCACTCTACCACGATCTCGTTGGAAAATGTTGATCTAAATAATTTAACATAATAAAAATAAGATCATTGATGCGCGGTATCTCGCGTTCGTAACGCGTAGTAATAATTATCAACGCCTTTAAACACCTTTTCTTTTAATTTCATACAATTTCCTTCCATTTCACGAAGAAAGTAATATATTACAATCGAACAGAATAAGTCAAACAAGGAAAGTTGAATGTTCTTATCTTGCAAAACTGATTAACGAGGAGGAACTATTTGCATTGAGTGTATAGATTCTGTGTTGTCAGTTTCGGGAGTAAATTCATCTTAGTGGAATTCATTTTTTAGGATTGTAATAGTCTGGCGCAAATCGCCAGCCTAAAAACAGGAGGTGCACTGTTCCCTATATTGGTGACAAATTAACAATACCTCACAAAGGGGGAGGGGTACCTCTGGATGAATCTGTGTAACTGACCATATTTCACATAGATTATTCACCTTGGGAATGTATGCTACGCGTGACGGTTTTTCTGCACTAAATCATTGATCGAGCAATACTACAATATATTTGATACCTGTCTGATAAAAATGGTTTTCCATGCGGGTTAAGAAGGAAATATTCCTGTAGCTATGTAGTTTACAAGTACAAACATGTGTCGTACTTTCGTAATATATATATAATATATACGTCAGGAATGAGTCCTAGAACTTGGCCGTCGTTGTTCAAGTTGCGTATCAGGCGATTAAAAAACACCCGTTTAACGAGGTATACACGCGGCAATCAACACAGTATCCAAACAAACTACCAATTTTCAATATGAAATCAATGCACTTTTAGTTATACTCAGGTAGGTACCACGCAACTAAACACAAGCTTCATATATTGACGACTTTGTAGACATAAATCTGTTGCAGATGATGCCCAGGTGGGTATAGTTTCAACTTCACTGATAATTTGTAATCTTCAGAATGTTTTAATCATAGTGTAATGATATTAGTCCGACTTATTTATAGTGTATTTGCAACTAACACGGACTGGTACGCGGAAATTAATACAATACTCAGCAAGTCAACTTGGATTTACATATCAAGTGATAAACCACATTCTTATTGCTCAAATAAATCAATAAGTGATTGTTGCACTTAGATAGCAGATAGGGGGATTAAACATTGAACTATTTAAACTATAGTGGAAATTATTTGTAAACACAATACTTACATTACGTAACCAGGTGTTATTTAAGGTCTTTTGAAAAATATTCAGTTGAGAATGTTGACAGCATTTCTAAAATACGTATTCAAGAACATGAACAGAGAGGTCATCCATGCAAACGATGTTACTTAGTAAGAATGGAAACAAAAAGCATATTTAACTTCTATTAAAATAACGTTTACAGTGTAAAAAGGCTGATCTACCTTTAAAGTAAAGTAAATTTATTCCAAAAACTCCAAATTGCATTAACACTCAAGCAAATAAAAGGAAAGTAATACAAAATACATCGATTACGTTTCAAACAACGGTGAATCTAGGCTTTAACGAAGGCTGTATGCACGGTTATAATATCTACCGTTGTATCTGTATATTATATTATCTTTTTCATCATCAGCTGTATTCACTCTTCTTGTGCTCAGAATTTTGTGTACTGATACCTCGTTCGATTACGAATAAGTGTATACACTTTGTTTTGTTCGAACCCTGCAAAAGGTATGTAAATACAATCGTTGCTAACTTCCGCTCGATTTTTGCACATATACATGTATGCAGACAGCTGTATGCTAAGTATTATCTGTATGTTAGGTATCGGGATGAATGGTGTGATAATCTGTTTGATCTATGAAGCCTTGTATAGAACTCGACCACGTTACATAATTGGTCTCATTTCAATCTCAAAAGTTCAGTTTAACCTATAGCAAGCACTTTGACGATTATCAAAGACTTTTCTTATTCTCAAGTTTATAGCTTTACGAGACAGATTGGGTCGCGTTCGTTTAATGACAAAGCGTACGTTTTCGACAAAATAATCATCGATGCCTTATAATTTGGACCATATTCTACCAGTGTACACAAAAAAAGATATTTCGCAAAACATTCTATCAATTCCGTCAATTGTTCAACCCCTGCATTTTAAATGTTTTCCTTAGGCAGTAAGGTGATCACATACAGCCCATAATTGTAGTCATTCGAACGTTATTTGACGTAACGTTAACAATCATTTCATTAATCAAGTATTTGATAATTTTTTGACGTGAACCTTTCAAAGTGTTGTCACATTTTAGAATGATTGTCTAATTTTAATAAAACACGACACGATTGTGGGCGTTTGCTTAAAGAGAAAAGTAGTTGCATAATATTATGTACACGTAAAATGACATGTTGTTAGTTTTAAGAATTAATTAAAAATTTGATATTATGATATTACATAATTATTAAACCTATACATGCATTATAATCATTTCGATTTTTCCAAATCTACACGTCGTTCTACGCTTCAACAATTTAAACGACATTTGTATTTCTTGAGAAAGTGAAAACTACACTTAGATATTTACCAACTTCAGATATTCATATCTTATATAGCCATCTTCATAGTAAGTTACATGGCAATGAGTGGTTCAATACAATTTCTGAATCAATCTTCATTATTAGGAAATGTTGTCCCCTACCAAGCGGAATATGTGCACCAAATAATTATTGTGTCACTTGACACAAGAAAATAACACTGCAAATGTTTTTTCCTTTCGCTCTTTGTAATAGGCAGATTGTGTTTTTCTTTTTCTTTTTTGTCCAAAATCCGTGCAAAACGTTGTACTGAAAACATGTAGAAACAAAGTATTAAAAACATACATACAGAGTTAATCTAATTACCTAAAACAAACATACATAGCAAAAGTTTCAGGTAATTAGATTAATTCTGTATGTACGAGTGTTGCCTATTCTTGCTATAAACTATTAACTATCTCACTGTGATATATATATTTATCTGTATGCAATTAATTCTGTGATATCCTTATTTTATTTGTATTCTTACTTATCTATTATAGACAGTAAATTACTTTTGCCTCTCTATGTCATGACATTAACTCAAGGACCACAATGGAAATAAGAGTTTTCTCTTTTTTGTGTAATCCTTGGTGTTGGTGTCCATGCCATGGTTATTAATAATCATGCTATAATTTATTTTTAATTATTTCCATGTTTGTTTTATTATAACCATGTTTATGTTCAACCTTTACCAAAATAATCTAATCTAATCTAATCTAGTTTTTTAATAGTTTGTTTCTTCATGTATTCAGTTGTTCTGAAGAAGGCCGAAATATAAACAATGTGAAAAAACCGAAGCTTTTGAATTCTTATTTCCCTACGGAATATATATGAAGATTATCTTCCAAGCAATTTGTCTATTAAGATAGTTTAACGTTTTTAATGAAAGTGTTATTAGCATAAATCAGCCAATAATTTAATATCAATGTATTTGCGTGGTGTAAGCCATTTACATTATTTCACGCACTGTTGTTGGTGCATATTTGCGATTTTGTAGATGGCATTGCTAGGTCATTGGATTGTGCAGTATATAATCGAAACGTGCTATAATCATGTGTAACTATTTATTTGGAAAGCCAAAAATAATTGAATGCGCCGCAGTTTATGTAAGCTTGTATAGCTACAGTCCAGTTAGGATAACTTGACACTGACGTAATCGTTTATGTGTACCCAAAAGATTAAAACCATTGCTTAATTAGGTAGAGTTTAGTTTGATATTGAACTGTTGGCATAAGCCTTTATACTTGTTTTTACACCGTACTAGTGGAATGTTCCACTGCGTCACTGGATTTTTAGTCTAACTGGAATGTAAACGTGTTTATACATACGGCACATACATTTATAAAATTTTAATGTTTAATCGACGTTCTAATTTATGAAACATTCATGTGACTGACTTGATTTTAATGTTAGATATAAAACACAATTAGGTCAATACATACGTAAATACTGAATCCGATATCAACGAGCGCAATGGGTGGCCCTGATAACGGGTCTGCATTTAACCGTCGTTATAATAACATGCAATATCGGGTGTACGTCAAGTTATAAAATTCAGACAATAATTTCGGTTACATGACTAAGTTAGTTCAAAGTAAATAATTGCAGACGCTAAAATTGGGTACATAACCAAGAGAAACCAAAGTACAAATAATTGCAGACGCTAATATTGGGTACACAATCAAGTGAAACCAAAGTTAATAATTTTGGACGCTAACATCGGGTACACAAACAAGTAAAACCAAAGTAAATAATTGCAGATACTTATATTGGATACACAATCAAGTGTAACCAAAGTTAATAATTTCGGACGCTAAAATTGGATACACAAACAAGTGAAACCAAAGTAGATAATTGCACATGCTAATATTGGGTACACAACCAAATGAAACCGAAGTGAATAATGGCAGACCATAAATTGGTTGAACAGAAAAGTTAGTCGTAAGTAAATTCAAAAACAAACAATTGTCGGAGTGAGACCAGAGTAAATAATTACAGACAGTTATTATGTTGGTTACACGAATATGATAAATAATGTTTTAAGTAAATACATTTCTGACGATAACATAAGGTAAACGATAAAGTGAGTACCAAGACAATTTCAGATGAAATAGGTAAAACTATCGATATACGAATATCGAAAAAATTAGACTTTTATAGGCATTATTGTGAGATATATCGATATCAGATAATACTCTGATATTAAAAGTATAATTACAATGTACAATCTTTCGGATGGTAATATAGGGTACAAACTATCGCGTTACAATGTACAATCTTTCGGATGGTAATATATGGTACAAACTATCGCGTTACAATGTACAATCTTTCGGATGGTAATATATGGTACAAACTATCGCGTTATAATGTACAATCTTTCGGATGGTAATATATGGTACAAACTATCGCGTTACAATGTACAATCTTTCGGATGGTAATATATGGTACAAACTATCGCGTTACAATGTACAATCTTTCGGATGGTAATATATGGTACAAACTATCGCGTTACAATGTACAATCTTTCGGATGGTAATATATGGTACAAACTATCGCGTTACAATGTACAATCTTTCGGATGGTAATATAGGGTACAAACTATCGCGTTACAATGTACAATCTTTCGGATGGCAATAAAGGGTACAAACTATCGCGTTACAATGTACAATCTTTCGGATGGTAATATATGGTACAAACTATCGCGTTACAATGTACAATCTTTCGGATGGTAATATAGGGTACAAACTATCGCGTTACAGTGTACAATCTTTCGGATGTCAATATAGGGTACAAACTATCGCGTTACAATGTACTATCTTTCGGATGTCAATATAGGGTACAAACTATCGCGTTACAATGTACAATCTTTCGGATGGCAATAAAGGGTACAAACTATCGCGTTACAATGTACAATCTTTCGGATGTCAATATAGGGTACAAACTATCGCGTTACAATGTACAGTCTTTCGGATGTCAATATAGGGTACAAACTATCGCGTTACAATGTACTATCTTTCGGATGTCAATATAGGGTACAAACTATCGCGTTACAATGTACATTCTTTCGGATGTCAATATAGGGTACAAACTATCGCGTTACAATGTACTATCTTTCGGATGTCAATATAGGGTACAAACTATCGCGTTACAATGTACAATCTTTCGGATGGCAATATAGGGTACAAACTATCGCGTTACAATGTACAATCTTTCAAAGGGCATTTATTATTAAAAAAAATAGTAGTAAATGTTTCTTTGACTAAAAGCTTTATGACAATAGGTTTCTATTTGATTTTACATTTTCTAATTCCACTAATTCAATGATTTTTGGTATATTTGGTCTATTCCAATAGTATTTATCTATATATGTAGTTATACCTTTATATATCGGGCATTCTAATATAAAATTCATCTTCTAAAGTATGACAAAAGTGGCATTTTCTTTCTTGGAAAGGTATGGGTGCAGGTTTATGCCATCTACCAGACTCTATTTGTAATCTATGTCTATGAGATGAAGCTCTTAATTTACCAAGATCAATTCTCCTTATTTATATCATACCCAACTATTTGTCCCATTTGTATTGAATGAGTTTTCAAGTCGACCACAGTTACCTTTCCTTGACTGGTGTAATTACGGTTTTAATCTGATCGATCTTATCTCGATTGCGTAATCGCGCTATGCTAACTCAGCGGGTTGTCGGAGTGTATAAATTAATGTATATCCTTTGCTGGAGTTACTTTGTGCGTTCTGTTACACTTTTCGTATTTTTGACATTTTGTATATGATGCATACTAGGATCTTTTTTATGGGCATGTCTCTGTCATTATGAAATTTTGTTTATAAGGTAGGTATCATCAGTATCATTTAAATATTTCCATGGTATCATTCAAAATTCGTTGATCATGTGTGAGGAATCTAACAATTATTTTGCATTTGTTATACTAGTAACCACAATACATGACGATATGTATACTTATAATAATGCATATTCGATGGATGATAAAAAAGAAACGGTAACTAGTAACTGTGCAATATCACAAAGTATAGTTTAAATGAAATTTAGCAACCACTGCTGATTTTGTGCGGTTTGTTCAGTTGCATCTTCAAGCCATAGACCACACAATCATAGAACTGGTTTTTTAATATCTTGAAAAATAAAAAAGTTATGACAATTTTAAGTTTGTGAAATAGAGCGTTTTTTTCTTGAATTAAATAGGGGAATATTCGCGCGCTCGCGGACCCGACAAAACTGCAATTTTCCATCTAATTGTCATAATTTTGTTTTCATGATATCGGAATGAAACATTTGTTCAACTTATATTTATGTTGGACAAGTGCTTTCAAAGTTATGAAGAGTTGAAATGTTAAACAAATACTAAATCAGTTTTCATTGTTTTAATCAATTCATAACATCAATCATATATCACAAACAAAGAGGTCTTTGGATTCAGTTACAGAAGCATATAGTTTTAGCGACCTTTAAAACAAAACATTTGTGAACTTGAGTGCGCGAATAATTAGCAAGTGATAGATGATAGTTTTATTCTACCCCTTTTATTTTCTTCGAATTTTCGAAAACAAAGTAGAACTTTTATTTAACGTACTGGTCAGTGATTTAGGAAATAGATCTTTAGTTTTCTTTTAGTTTAGTTTTCCGTGATATACCGGCCAATATATCACGGTTTGGAGTTCATATGCGTAGGAATTAATATTATTAAAATAACTATGCATGTGAACGACGACAAACCGTGATATATTGGCCGGAATATCACGGAAAACTAAGATCTATTTGCATTCTAACACGTGTAATATGGGCAATTTCATATGGACTCATTTTTATTGCAGAGTGATGCGTTGTTTGTCGTGTTGCTATAGACAACTTCCGCTGTTTAAAGTATAAAACCTCCATCCCTGGAATATCGTTTTTTGCTCATTTCATTTAAACAGAGGCATAACTAGAGCTCATTCGAAAGTATGTACTTCATAAAAACTAAAATGAATCGATAAATGCAATTGCTGTTGCAATAATACGGATATAATTAAACAAATTAAGAAAGAACGCTACGCAAATCAAAGTTCGCACAAAGTCACGTTAACGTTGACGCCAAATAAACGTCATACAATCCATGACGTCATGTGATAAACAAGACGTAAATTCCATTCATAAAAAGCGTTATTTATACGCGGGAGGTAATTTAACAGCTAAAAAGTAGTACGGCAAAAACTGTGATATACCGGAAATTTAACCACGGTACAGTCCTATACGTTTACACGGTGCTAAAAATAGACTGTGTTAGAATCTTACTTTACAGTTACCAAACAAAAGCAATATTTCCCTTTCTATTTTTCTATTATATTATGAAATAAAGAAAATTTATACTTACAACATCAGATGTCTTCTTGTTTTTCTTATTATTCAGTCAATAGCTCACCTTTCCTCACCTTTCTTGACGTTTAATTTTCATTTTTACAATTCGTATATATTCAATTAGGTGGTACAACGTGTCAATTAACCAGTTTATTTAACAAGTGTCATAGGAATGATATGATTCTTCATTTTTATGTCTCAACTGTACGATTAATATAATTTTAATTTATAAACTATGCGTGAGCTTATGACATTTCACTTTATTTTAATGCATGTATTAGTTTCCCAATCGGCAATAAAGTTTCAAATCTTTAAAATCATAATTAAGTATGTATACAGGAAATATAACGGTTATAGAAATATAGCGGTTATAACCCTTTAAGCGAATGAACCACTTTCATTACCCCACATGCGGTGACAATCGCAGCGGGGCGCGTCATAAAACAATTAACAATGTGCAAATTAAATATGTGTATTACCTTTTTACTAAAAAAAAATGATACCTGTTTTAAAAAACCGTAAAAAGGGGGCAGATCTAATTATCGCATTTCTTATATCAAAACACCAATCTGACGGGAAGAAATTAAACTATTAATCAAGTTTACACAAAATATATTCCCCGAGAAACAAAAGGACTACGGACAAGAAAGTAACCAAGTTTGATATCAAATCCGTTCATTTCCTTCTTTGTTCAATGTGAGTGATAGTCATGTTAAAAACCTTTAAAAAGGGGGCTGATCCCAAAAAGATACAATTATGAAATTTAGTGCATCATTTTGGAGACATATCAAACTACAAAATATGTTAGCACATAAGAAATCTCTCAAATAGTTTCTATCATATGGACAATGTTACGTGGAGTCCCCATGCCTTCCAATGGTAACAAATTGTCACATGTGCGAATACAAATGGGACAAATAGTTGAATATGTCACATATGATAAATAGGGTTGAAGCTAAAAACTAGAAAATAGTGTATATACCTATTAATTTAACTGTAAATGAATATTCTTGTTCCAACAGTATAAATAACTAAAGATGTCCATCAAACAGGATGTGTCCAAAATACGACTGAAAATAGCAGTTTTACCGGAAATACATAAATTACGGGTTATTGCATTGTTCTGCTAGACGTGTAATATGTCACAAACCACTAAATAACTTTGTTCTATAACTCAATGTAAAGTTACAATAGTCAGTCCTAGGTTGATACATGTTAAAGTCTATGGCCACGTGGCAAACATATATCAACTAAAAGAAGGGGCTACCAGCTTTAAGAAAATAAAAAAACATGGGGTCACGTATCATATAAGAAAACTTTTGTCCGTCCAACGCGGTCAACATTTTTTTACAGTCGCGTGGACCGACCAAATCCGGGTTTTTCGCTTTGGTATTTTGGCCAAAATCTCAAAACATGTAAGATAAAACAGTTTCAATACATCACATACATGTATACAAAGCTTGTAAACCCAATTAGATGATCCCAGTTCCACGTTGTCATAGCATACTACCATTTTAACACAATCAAAAGTTTATTTTGGGATTAATAACGTACCCCATAATGAAAATATACATTCAAATGTAGACAATTTGACAGGTTTGGAATATAAATGCGCAATTGGTTTTAGTCAATACCTAAAACCAGGAATTGTTGGAATAACAATAAAATGTAAATTGTCAAACATCAATTAATACAAGTATGATCGATGTATGTTTACTGTAAAAACATTAGAAGTAGCTATAAAAAGTTGTCGCTCAGTTATCAGACATTCAGAATGCCCCTTGTTCATTCTTTAGGGTGACAAGTACAGTGTACATGCACGTTATATATTACAAACGTTACTATGTTATCAGTGATTGAAGTGACATCCCCGTATTGTGCGAGGTCAGTAAACAATCATATTGTAACGAGATAACACATGATTTCGTAACTTATCAAGACATGTTTCGATGACCGAATTAATTGTGAACAGGATACATGAGCATTCTGGTCTAAGTTAGCCTAATCTGAAAACCAGATAAACTTGGTGCTAAAAAAAGATAAAGAGGTGTATCTGATGCTGCATATACCGGTTATCTGACACGGACTATAATATTGAGTATACGATGAAGTGTGACCGAAGTAAATAACTGCAAACAATAAAATTGGGTATAGTGCGCCCAGAAAAATGTTATGTATTAAGAGGTTAATACACGACATGGCAGGCCCGGCAGGCGATTATCGGCCTCAGGGTGATTATTCATGCTGGGCCGATTATCAACTTCCGGCCAGGCTCTGAAGTATATTTAAGTATTTAATACAATTGTTCAATTTAAAAGCTCAATGGGAGTAACAACAACTCACGCTTACGTAACATGTGCCTGTTCAGTGGGCTGATTAGGATTATGAGATTGCGGACCGGGCGGATAGGCGATACTCAATCACGTGATGGTCACAACCAGCCTGAAATAGGCTCAGTTTTGTTACTATATATAGTAACATTTTACTAGATCTACCACACATAAACGATGCGTATTTTGATTATTTAGTGTGATATTATATAAAGAATATATAACTCGTTGTCAATTGATATATTTATATTAAACTCGTTCATGGTAAATGATATTAAATTTCCAAAACTCGTTTAATATAAATTTATATTAATTGCCAACTCTTGATAGATCCTCTATAATTTATACCACCACGCACTGCAATGTTTCTTCATGTTGTTTTTATGACCATACTGGGAAGTACATGTAATGATTACTACAACGATTGTACGGCGAGATAACTTGCTGGCTCGTAATTAGTTCAATTAAACAAATCAAAATAAGTATGATTGTATATGGATCTTACTACACATAATTACACTCTAATACATGTAGTGCAACGAGTATAGAAACTGATTAGTAAGTATAAGTTTGATAAATGTCATAGACAAGTGATATGAATATACGAGTACGTGCTTACAAACATGTTTTTTATCTATTGCATGATTTCTTTACGTCTATATGTACGTTATATATTTCAAACTGTTCTATTATATCAGTACATACATTGTATGAGGACAGGATCAGTTGAAAAACATGACTAGACATATCTATTGGACACTTATCAAGAAACTAGTTTCGATAACCGAATTAATTTCCTTCACTCTGTAGAAGAATTCGTGTCCTCTGTTTGTTGGGGTAGTTTATGCACACCCTTTAGTGTGTACATGTATGTCATTGAGAGATAAAGGCCGCGTTATGCACTCGATCGTTACGTAAATTCGTAAACTTGTAAAATTGTACCTGGTGATTATACAAATTTCACGAAGTGCATGTTATGGCCATTCTACACGATACATCTTGGTGTATACACCTTAAGATGTACATTATACACTTAGTACATCTTGTGTAACTACACGGTAAGTCATGACCTATGAGATATACATAATTTCCCTCCAAAAATTGTAAACAATGGCGACATTTAAAGACGACTTATTGATAGGGCTGTGTAAAATGATGATTTGTGTTAATTTTGAACAAAATAGAATAATTTGAAACACATGTAGACCCTAAAATTATATAACTTTGTCTAAATCTCTTTTCAACAGCATTGTATTGTTTCAATAACACTTCATAAAAAAGCATAATTTACAATATAGTATACTGCAACAAATAATTCGATCAAATGTTCCGTATTATTATTATTTCAATTAAGCCATTGTGTTTAAGACACAGGGGAAAATGAGTAAATATTGTGTGAAAATCCACTAATTGGCTTGAATTTCATTCTAATCTGCCGTTATCAGGAAAATAAATTACTTCTTCACGGTCGGTCTGTACCACAAGACTTACGAATATAGAACATGTTCTATCCTGTACATCTCCAAAAAATGTGTGGTAGGGATGTACTATTCACATCTACACGATACATTTTGACCCCATAAGTCGAAACTTATACACCAAGATGTATCGTGTAGAAAGGCCATTACAGAATCAAGTACCCCTACACTCTGTTCGTATTATGGGAGATCTTGATACACTACCAGTGTTATCAGTACTACCTGTCAGAAATCTACCACATCTGACATCATTGAGTTTGACTGGTATCAAAATGGAACACAACAATCAGTACCATCTGGTGACATACTTGTCCAATAACCTTCTCTTACAAAATCTATACTTAGTTCATGTACAATGTAATAATCACCAGAAGGAGGATGTAGACTGTACAATGATGTAATTGGACCGACTGATTATTTGGCATATTTTTGTATTTAGTGTGAGTTTGACTACATTGAGAGACAGATGTGTTTTCCCCTTTTTTTAAATTTAATTTTGTATCTGCCTTACCACAAATGAGAACCCATACTATAATTTTTATATGACAACGGAAACATCCGAGAGGAACCAAATTATTTTATGGACCGGTTACGGCGGGGTTCGATCCCGGAACCTCTCGCTTACTAAGCCAGTATTATTACCACTACACTACAGAGACACCCATTGAACAATCACTGTTATTAATAATATAACCATAAACTTAAATCGATTTAAACCATTGCTATAGAAAAATGTAAAATCAGATAACACTACAACAATTTGATTGGCTGTTGAATAAAACTGGACCGCTTTAACTGTATATATTTTAAATGTGTCGTCTGCTAGTTACGCTTACTGGGTGTATACTTCAACTGTTAGGGATGTTGAGAGGTTTAACAAACATATAGTTGAGTTATGCCGTCTGCTATCCTTGCAATTGTACAAGAAATTGAAATATGTCGTCTGCTACAGGTACAATAAAACATACTGAAAAAATGTTACGTTAATAAAGCTCTATAACCTGTCCAATGATATTATAAACCTGCATAACCACACTATACAAACAACGCTGTTGACCTCAATAGACCTTATTAATTGGGTTTAAAAATATGGTCTGTTTGCAATATGGGAGATTGCGGCTTTTGACGGGTTTACAACGATCGTCTGCTATGTTAGAGAGTTACGCAAGCGACCCAGTTACGCAAGAGGGACTTCGCGTCTGCTACACTGACCGCACCAAACGGGCTAGATCCGGTTCCCGAAAATTTCCTCATTTTCACTATCGATCAAAGATGGCGGCTTAACATACACATAGAGTAAAAATGACCGGGGTCACCGAGTGCGTTGTGGACTGGATGAGCCCCCCCTGACTACTCAAAGTTTAATGCATCGCTATTATAGGCACCAAGGGGTCAGCCCCCTATGCCCTATCAGCCCCAAGATAGGAACGTGCGGGTGGTCTCGCTTGACTTGCATGAGCATACTCTTCGTCTGTAGAACCGGTATTTTGGAATCACAAAGCATGGTTTTGACTGTAAACAGGCTCGAACCCATACAAAATCGCCTATTGCATACCGCATTTGAGGCTACTTTGGGGATCCGGCCCCTCTTTCAGCCCCAAAATAGGGGCCTCGCGACTGTCTAGTTCGACTTTCTTCAGCCTGACCTACATCTACATACCCGGTCTTCCGGGGTCAAAGAGCCTGGTTGGCTCAATACGATCATTTTTATCATAGCAAATCGTATTGTTTGCTAGGAAATGTAGAGGTGAAAAATTGTTAACACCGTTTAACAGCGACTGCGACAATCGAGCGATATTTGCGCGACATAATGTCGCGCCTCGCTTCGCGTGTCGAGCCATTTTTGTGCCTCGCTTCCATTCTGATCACCTCGATTTTTATCCAATGGAAAATACCTCTGACATAACAAGGTGACATTTTGAACTTCTTCGATTCGAAAATGTAGGCTAACCCAACAAACATGTTCAGGTTTAAACTTGAGAAAGAGAACGACAGCTGCTAAGTAGTAGAATTGAAAACAAGAATACAATTATAATTGTTTATTATATGCTTTGAATGGATTATGGTGATTTTCAGTGAAAATAAGAGTGAAAATAACATTTTGATAATTTCACTGTTTTTGACCGAAATACTTTCTTGAAGGAAAATACAAATTACCGTCTTGTTTTGTTTGTTCAATTACAATGTATCGAAGCATATAGAATCTACTGCCTGTAAATGCATTTTGAGATTCAAAATCGCATC
The DNA here is from genome assembly GCA_963678985.1 of Spisula subtruncata. Classification (NCBI taxonomy): domain Eukaryota; kingdom Metazoa; phylum Mollusca; class Bivalvia; order Venerida; family Mactridae; genus Spisula; species Spisula subtruncata. The sequence goes on from OY787677.1 coordinate 210,899, forward strand.
TCGTTAAAAATAATCAACATGTCACCCTAGAAATCCGATGTTATGATGACGTCAAAACACATGATAAAGTCAGTCCGTACGTCGATTCCCGTTTTAAACTGTCAGTACGAGTATTTCCCTTTCTAATCAGACTGACTACATAGAAAAAATAAGTCTATGACGTGTTAGTGATTACAAATTCTAGGCATCGCGACATGAATTCACAATGGTGGATGACAAAACCGTTTGATGACAATGAAATTACTCCGCGATTAAATTTAATAAATGCCAGTTATTTCGACTGCAATCAAACATTAAAATAGTTTTGTGTTCGTCAAATAGTATATTTGTTTTATTTATAAACTTATAAACATATCTTGTTTGCTGTTTTGCAGAAAAATACTACAGCAAATAGTTGCACTACTTCCAGCGGAACTTCTGTTTAAAAAAATGAATAGGCTAAAATGAATCTGGGGCGCCCCACGGGGTAAGGTTCCAAGAGGGAATTGTCAAATATTAATAATATGATTAATTACGCATATAATAAATAGAAAATTTATTGATTTTTGGTGTAAGATTGAAGTTTATTGCACTCGTGATCACATAAAACTATATTTTCACTCGTGGCTACACCACTCGTGAAAATATTGATTTCTGTCATCGCTCGGTGAAATAAAATTCGATCTTACACCAAAATCAAGAAATATCTTCTATATAAACTAGGAAAGAACGTTACGAAATAAAACTTCGCACAACGTCACTTTTACGTTGACGCCAGATAAACGACATATCATTCATGACGTCATGTGATAAACAAGACGTAAATTACATTCATAATACATGTACGCGCTAGATATTATTTTGTCTACAAATATATTTGACATTTTCGACGTCCTGCTATGCCGTAGGAATAAGAACTTACTATCGTATTGACGGATACATAATGTGTTATTTTCACGATTTTTTCAGTTACGGAAATACCCGAGTAGTTACGATTGAGAGATAACGAGATATTCCGATTAAACTATTTCAATGGATGGTGGAGAATGTCGACTCGTTACGATTTTATCCATATAAGGCATCCGGATAAAATAGATAAAATGCGTCAGTATTGATAAGTCAGGGTTACATCGTAATCATTATAGGGAGTAGCTGATGGTTGTTTTATAAATGTGAGTTTATTTCATTTATTGTTGTTCCTATTTTAAATGTTTATTTAACATAAAACAGTTAAAATACATAATTATCTTATAAATAGGTACATGTAGTAAGTATTGATAATTGGCACAGCTTAAAATGAACACTTTGTTTAATCGTTTACTTCCGGATCTTAGTGTTGTCGTCAACACCCAGCTTCAAACCCCACATCAATAACACCTGGAACATTGTGTTGTGGTCAGCACCCAGCTTCAAACCCCACATCAATAACACCTGGATCATTGTGTTGTGGCAAGACACAGCTTCAAACCCACATCAATAACACCTGGAACATTGTGTTGTGGTCAGCACCCAGCTTCAAACCCCACATCAATAACACCTGGAACATTGTGTTGTGGTCAGCACCCAGCTTCAAACCCCACCCCAATAACACCTGGAACTTTGTGTTGCCGTCAACAGCCAGCTTCAAACCCCACATCAATAACACCTGGAACATTGTGTTGTGGTCAACACCCAGCTTCAAAACCCACATCAATAACACCTGGAACATTGTGTTGCCGTCAACACCCAGCTTCAAACCCCACATCAATAACACCTGGATCATGGTGTGTTGTGACAAGACACTGCTTCAAATCCCACATTAATAACACCTGAATTATGGCGTGTTGTTGTCAAGACACAGCTTCAAACTCCACACCAATTACACCTGGATCATGGTGTGCTGTTGCCAAGGCACAGCTTTAAACCCACATCAATAACACCTGGATCATGGTGTGTTGTGGCAAGACACTGCTTCCAATTCCACATTAATAACTCCTGAATTATGGTGTGTTGTGGTCAAGACACAGCTTCAAACTCCACACCAATTACACCTGGAGCATGGTGTGCTGTTGCCAAGGCACAGCTTTAAACCCACATCAATAACACCTGGATCATGGTGTGTTGTGGCAAGACACTGCTTCAAATCCCACATTAATAACTCCTGAATTATGGTGTGTTGTAGCCAAGGCACAGCTTCAATCCTAAATCAATAACATCTTGATCATGGTGTGTTGGGGTCAAGGCACAACTTCAAACTCCACAGCAATTACACCTGGATCATGGTTTGTTGTGGCCAAGGCACAGCTTCAAACCCCACATTAAAATCACCTAGATCATGGTGTGTTGTGGCCATGGCACAGCTTCAATCCCAAATCAATAACACCTGGATCATGGTGTGTTGTGGCCAAGGCACAGCTTCAATCCCAAGTCAATAAAAACTGGATCATGGTGTGTTGTGGCCAAGGCACAGCTTTAAACCCAAATCAATAACACCTGGATCATGGTGTTGTGGTCATGGCTCAGCTTCATCCCCACATCAATAACACATGAATCACGGTGTTTTTTTTTCAAGACAGAGATTCAAACCCCACATCAATAACACCAGGATCATGGTGTGTTGTGTTTAAGGCTCAGCTTCAAACCCCACACCAATAACACCTGGATCATGGTGTGTTGTGGTCAAGACACAGCTTTAAACTCCACATCAATAACACCTAGATCATGGCGAGTTGAGGTCAAGACACAGCTTTAAACTCCACATCAATAACACCTGGATCATGGTGTGTTGTGGAAAGACACTGCTTCAAATCCCACATTAATAACTCCTGAATTATGGTGTGTTGTGGTCAAGACACAGCTTCAAACTCCACACCAATTACACCTGGATCATGGTGTGTTGTGGCCAAGGCACAGCTTTAATCCTAAATCAATAACATCTTGATCATGGTGTGTTGGGGTCAAGGCACAGCTTCAAACTCCACAGCAATTACACCTGGATCATGGTGTGTTGTGGCCAAGGCAAAGCTTCAATCCCAAATCAATAACACCTGGATCATGGTGTGTTGTGACCAAGGCACAGCTTTAAACCCAAATCAATAACACCTGGATCATGGTGTTGTGGTCATGGCTCAGCTTCATCCCCCACATCAATAACACATGAATCATGGTGTTGTGTTTTCAAGACAGAGATTCAAACCCCACATCAATAACACCAGGATCATGGTGTGTTGTGTTTAAGGCTCAGCTTCAAACCCCACATCAATAACACCTGGATCATGGTGTGTTGTGGTCAAGACACAGCTTTAAACTCCACATCAATAACACCTAGATCATGGCGAGTTGAGGTCAAGACACAGCTTTAAACTCCACATCAATAACACCTACATCATGGCGTGTTGTGGTCAAGGCACAGATTCAAACCCCACATCAATAACACCTGGATCATGGTGTGTTGTGGTCAAGACACAGCTTCAAACCCCACATCAATAACACCTGGATCATGGTGTTTTGTGGACAAGACACAGCTTCAAACCCCACATCAATAACACCTGGATCATGGCGTGTTGTACTCAAGACACAGCTTCGAACCCCATATCAATATCACCTGGATCATGGTGTTGTGGTCAAGACACAGCTTCGAATCCCACATCAATAACATCTGGATCATGGTGTTGTGGTCAAGACACAGCTTCAAACCCCATATCAATAAAACCTGGATCATTGTTTTGCGGTGCATATATAACTTCAAACCGCACGTCCATAATACGAGAGGTGTTCAACTTATTTATGAACAGAAAATGAACATCCATATGTTGTTACTCTTACAATGAAATTGAATAAAAACTTTTATATTCTGGAAAGTAGTGTTTCAAGAAGTATATATAATAATTGTAAATTGCCAATACGTTACGGTTAAGTCATAATCAGCATTAGGGCAGAGGGTGTTGTTATTTGCGTTTTGAAGGTCCAAAACTCGTAATATTTACGTTTACATTTTCCTTCTTTAATCGTTGTTTTAGTATCAATCAGATAGAAAATTTAATTGTTAAAGCATGAGAAGACTTTGACATCCACTGTTTGGTTATAGTATATATCAAAGTTATATTCTTAAGTTTTTTATTTGGCGTTGTATATGGTGAATTGAAGCTGAATCTGGGTGATACACTATGTTCTTGGAACAGTCACTAGGAACGATATGTAACACTTTTTGTTGAAAACCTGATTTGAAACGGTTTGTACATAGACCACAGCCTTCAATTTCGTCAATTTGATATTGATTTTGAAGTGCGTATTTCCATAATAACGAACCCAATACCTTTCCATGAAAACGGCCGCGAACACCCAGAGCTGGACAAACATGAACTTCTCCCTACCACTGTGACCTTTTCTAAAATAGCATAACATAATATAACATAACATTCTTTAAGATTTCAGCATTGCTTTGCCATAATGAAGCAATATTTCCACATAATTTTGTTTATTTCGCATTTCTAGATTCCAAGACTTTTGACTGCGAGGCATGTTTTTCTCGATTTTCAGCGTAGGAACTTCGCATTTTCCCAGAACCATGCATTAAACTGTTTCAAAATAATTTCACTGACAGTTTCTATGGACAATCCCATCTATGGTACAGTACGGCTCGCGAATAAGTTCCGTGTAAAATTATTTTCGTTCGATCGTTAAACGAGAATGCGTTACCGTTAAAGCGTTAAGCGTTTGCTACAACTGCGCATGCGCATCGTGTATAATCGTGTAAAACCGTGTACCGATTCATCCGTCTGCGCATGCGTACCGTGAAACGAGAATTTGAAATTCTAAACGTGAACTTACTGCGCATGCGCAGCGTGTATAGCCGTGTACTGATTTTCCGTCTGCGCATGCGTACCGTGAAACGAGAATTTGAAATGTTAAACGTGAACTTACTGCGCATGCGCAGCGTGTATTGTTCCACCTATCTGCGCATGCGCAGCGTGAAAGGTGTATTCGAAAATATGTGTATTCGAAAATATACAACTTTTATCAATCGTCATTCATTAGATTCGTTCTTCAGTAATAGAATATCGCTAATTTAAACGCATTGTTGTCAATATTTTGATTAAATAAATACACCCGTTGGTCTTAAGAATGAAAGCAATTGACTTCAGAACATCAAATTACCGATAACAATGGATATAAATACAGTCCGTGACTGTGGCCGAGTGGTTAGGGCGTCCGCCTTCGGTCAGAGCTAGGTTCGATTCCCGGCGGCAGCTGGGTTAATTAACAACTAGTTAAAGAATTGTTATCGTAGGCCCATATGTACCAGGCGCCCGTCAATATGGGCAGGGATTCGGGAGGTACTACTGTGTAGGTCCATTTCACGATTTTAATACACTATCTACACGATGCTATCAGAAGCTCTTCAGTATATTTGTATAGAGAAGATCCCGATGCTATTGACTGATGATGTTTGTGTATAATTAACGTTCATAAAGTCTTGTTTACAAACAGACGGCGGCAACTCATCACTAAAATCGATTCAACAATACGTACATCATCAAACAGTTCTGTTTGATTTTTAAGGGCAAGCCAATTTGACTTATGAGATACGTATTTTTCATGCCATCTGTGCCAGGCAAAGGAATTCAGGAGGTACTGTGGGCATTAAAGATGTCCCTAAGTCAAATTGGCTGGCAAGTCACCATGCGACCACATCAGTTGTAATTAACCCAGCTTCCGCCGGGATTTTCTAATTTACACAGCTTCCGCCGGGATTCGAACCTAGCTTTGATGGTTATCTGCGGCTAATGCGACCTAGCTCTGACGTCCCTATCTGATAGTTACCAGAGGCCAATGCCGACCCAGATCTGACATAATTTTTTATGGTTACCGGTGGCTCATGCAGAACCAGCTCTAACATCCACATTTAATGGTTTCCTGCGTCCAATGCTGACCCACCAGTGGCATCCACCTTCAATTGTTTCCTGCGGGTTATACAGACCAAGATTCTAATACTGAGTCAGCTCTACCATCATTATCGTAGGGAATCCGGTTAGTGTCATATGAATTATCGTGCCTCAAGCGGGCGAGGGTCAAGATTCCGCAACACACGACAATCGGGCGATACAAGAAGCAAGGCACGATATTCAAACATAAGATCTCACTCCATTTCAGTATCTAAAACCACAAGATTTCGCGGTAGAATATCGTGCCTCGCTTCGTGTGTTGCTCAATGCTCGCATGTTACTTTGTGTCTCGCGCTGAAATATTGCACCTCGCTTCGTGCGTCGTGCGATTATCATGTCTCGCGTTCCAAGGTCAGGCACGAGATGCGAAGCGAGACAAGAAGTGACATGCGAGAATTGCACGACACACAAAGCAAGGCACGATATTACATTGCTCAATTATCGCAGTGGCATAAAATATTCAAACCGCGAAACACGACACGCGAAGCGACAGGCGAGAATAGCGCGACACAAGAAGCGAGGCGCGACATTATGTCGCACAAATATCGCAGTTGCTCTTTAACGGTGTTAAATAAGACTAGGTTTGATAAAAAGGAGCCTACTGAGGCAACCAGGTTCTGTGACCCCGAAAGAGACCGAGTATGTAGATGAAGGTCGGGCTGATGGGAGTCGAACTAGACCGTCGACCCTAGGCCTCTATCTTGGAGCTGAAAGAAGGGCCTAATGCATACCGCTTTTGTGGCTACTTTGCAGGTCTGGCCCGTCTTTCAGCCCACAGATAGGGGCATAGCGACAGTTAACTTCGACTCCCTTCAGCCTGACCTACATATACATATCCGGCCTTCCGGGGTCAAAGGGCCTGGTTGCCTCAGTACACTCCTTTTTATCAAACCAAGTCTGATTATTTGCTAGGATATGCAGTTGTGAAATTACTTTTACACCGTTTAAGAGCGACTGCGACAATCGAGCGATATTTACGCGATATAATGTCGCGCCTCGCTTGTGTGTTGTGCTTTATCGCCTGTCGCTTTGTGTGTTGTGTCTCGCGGTTTGAGAATTTGATTTGACAATCGCATGATATAATATCATGCCTCGCTACGTTTGTCACCTGGATCTTGCATGTCGCTTCGTGTCTCGTTTCGCATCTCATGCCTTGACCTAGGGACGAGAATGGCGCGACACACAAAGCGAGGCGCGATATTTCAGCGCGAGAATGGCGCGACACACGAAGCGAGGCGCGATAATCTACTGCGAAATCTCGTGGTTTTTTATACTGCGACAGAGCGAGATCTCATGCGTGAATATCGCACCTCGCTTTGTGTGTTGTCTGATTGTCGCAAGTCGCTTCATGTGTAACGCAATTCTCCCCCTCGCCCACTGGATGCGAGACACGCTAATTTATATGGCAAGTAAAAATCCCCTATTCCATGGGGTTGGTGGCCAGGATTTCAATTGACTAGTGGTACATCTGAAATTCTTGTTGTTCTTATATAGTCAAAATATCAGGGTACAAGTGTGATAGTAACTTCAATGTGAGAGTCCTTTGCATAAAAAAGTTGAAGCAGTGGTATGGTGTGAAATTGAGAGGTCCATCAGTGTCATTGCTAAACCTAGTTGTGTGAAGGGAAACTAGGAGGGTAATGTGCTTTAGCTACCCTCAGACATGAGTGTAACAGCTTACCGGGACTTATGACATAATGATGGGGTAAATGTACAACTTGTTGAACAAACCCACATCAGTCATCACAACACCCTCAGTTGAACTATGATACAATTCAGACACAGAACAAACACTAAGATATACTATTTAAGCCCATGCTTTTAATGTATGAAACTTAATAACACAACCTTGTGTTTTAGATATTTAAACTTAAGTGCAAGTTTAAAAATGTCCAATATTAAAAGTGTACAAATGATACCAGTTATAATTTTATTTATCAGTATCATAACAAATAATAAAATACAATAAACATTAATTATAAACATTTATAAGTATATAAAAATTATGCCATAAAATCTTAAACATGACTACCAAGCGTGCAGGTACCTGCTAGTATTACAAAAAGGGGTTAATTAACTAATTAACTGGGCTGGCCCGTTGTATCCCCTGGGGATAAACTAGGCGGGGGGGATAAAACTGACTGTTACACCAGTATTTATCGCCGCCTTATTTATGGCCGTATCAGGCCAGCGTCAATCATTAGAATGTTTTAGATATGTTAGGGACTAATGCACCCGACCTTGCCCAAAATCATTATTGATCAGGATCAATAGTTTTCAGGAAGACTTTACGCATGTTTAATCAAAGGCCGAAATTCATTCAGTTTGTTTCTACATAACATTAACACAATCATAAATACATTTGAATACAAACTTAAAACTGTCTTAAATCTACTATAACCATATAGTTCAATCATATTCAGGCTTCGTCTAGGAAATGATGAAATTTCATTGAAATCCAACCAATAATTACAGAAAATTATTGGAGCTATATTTCTACCAACGATAATGCACAACTAAATACCAACTTTGAAATACAACTAATATAGATTACAGAGAAATGGCACAGACAAAAGTTATAAGTGCATAAAAGGCGGTTACTCCTTTAAATTCAACCGAATGATGACTGCTGACAATATGTACACCTAGACATGGTACTGATTGTTCAGTCATACCAACTTTCAATGAAACTAGAACCATCACTGTCGTGATCAGGGCCCTGTCGTTATCATTGTCAATAAGTATTGCAAGTTTCATTTGAATATCTTGAAAAGTTTTTTAACTATGGCCAATGTTAAAGTTTTGAAGTCGAAAAAAGGGGCACAAGCCAAAATTTATTAAAGCTAGAGTTGTTGCCCTTTGCTACACATGTGCGTATTGTCACTGTCAATATGTATAGCAAGTTTCATTTGAATATTTGTAACGATTTTTAAGTAATGTAGAAAAAAAGATGAAAAATGAGGAAAATTGTAATTTTACAAAGGGCCATAATTCTTACAATATTGTAGCTGGAGTAACATAACTTGGCATACAACAGTGTATTGTTGCTGTGACCTTATGTTTAAAGTTTGAAGTCGATACCTTTAACGGTTTGCAAGTAATTAGGAAAAAACATTTTGAACTATGGCCAATGTTAAAATTTTGAAGTCGTAAAAGGGGCACAAGCCAAAATTTATTAAAGCTAGAGTTGTTGCCCTTTGCTAAACATGTGGGTATTGTCACTGTCAGTATGTATAGCAAGTTTCATTTGAATATCTGTAACGGTTTTGAAGTAATGTAGAAAAAAAGAAGAAAAATGAGGAAAATTGTAATTTTACAAAGGGCCATAATTCTTTCAATATTGTAGCTGGAGTGACATAACTTGGCATACAATAGTGTATTGTTGCTGTGACCTTATGTTTAAAGTTTGAAGTCGATACCTATAACGGTTTGCAAGTTATTAAGAAAAAACATGAAAAATGTGGACGGACAGACGGACAGGGTGATTACTATAGGGCACCTGCAAAAAATTTGCAGGGCCCTAATCAGGTGGGGACCGGTGGCTTAGAGGTAGGAAGTGTGCTTCGGGATCGGGATGTCCCGGGTTCAACCCCCGTCTGGACCACTGGATAATTTAATTATCAAACATGATCCACTCCACCAGGGTGTAAATTGGTACCTCTTAGGACAATGTCTATTCCTGGGTGCTGCAGATCAATGTTGGCTGCCACACCCACAGGCGAGAAATAGCCTCACAGGGAGGCACAAACGTAGGTTTCCATAAGTAGCCCAATGACCAGGGGAAGTTAAAATGTCAAAGGGTGCTTGAGCGGCTCAACAGCTGAAAAGAGCCCTAGAAAATTGGGAACTTAACTTATCCAATGGTAACAGAGAAATAATGCAGATAAAATTGTAAAAGTGTAAAAAAACAAAGGGCAGAAACTCTCTATAAATTTATCCAATCGACTTCCGTTGCAATATGCAAAACTAGACTTGGTAAGTAATTATGGATAAGACATACAAACTTTGATGAAATATGGTTTTGCAGAAATAGTGTGGACAAAATGTATAAGTGTATAAACAGAGGGCCATGACTCCCTTAAAATGTATCAGCAATATACACAAGTAGACTTGGTAAAGATCAGTCAAGTTTTGATGAAGTTAGACCAGTTGTTACTGAGATATGGCATGGGCAAAATATATACGAGTGATCATTCAAAGGGCCATAACTGCCTTAAAATTTATCTGATCAACGTCCGCTGATGATATGCACAACTAGACTTGGTACCTAACTACCTATCAGTCATACCAAGTTTCAATGAAATGCACACCAATGGTTCCAGAGAAACAGTGTGAACACAAATTGCATGAACTAACAAAGCAAGCAAGCCACCAACCAACAGACCTACCTCAAGCTGAAGCATGGTATTAAAATAATCCTATATACTATATACCTAGGGGTATCTCTCAGTGTGTTATTCGAAAACTAAACATGTAGTGTATATGAGCCACTCTCCAGGAAAACCGGGCTTATAATGACAGTGTATTGCCATAATTCTATAAGATTTAGAAAAATGTCTAAAATGAGAAAAAACGTGTGTCCTAAGTAATTGGATAGTATAGTACTATTCATTAGATTCAAGTTTTCTTTAAAATTATATTGTGTTAAAATAATTTCTGTTGTTGCTATGGTGATCGGTTTCTAAAAAGTACTCATATCAAGGAAAACAAGGGTTAAGTGGCTAAATCACTTGCTAGTTTTTCCCTGTAAGCAACCACTCACAAATTGGACACATTTTATTAAAACAAGAAAATGATTCTAAAATGTGCTACAATGTTAAAAGTTTACATAAAATTTCTATCAGATAGTGGATGTTTGAAATGTCAGTTGACGTTAGGGCAGTAACGGTATACCACGGTAAACAAAACACCGCAGACTGCAGTCCACGGTTCACAGTACAAGACTTCTTAATTTTAGTACAGTACGGTATGAGCTTTTTTATATAAAAAACAAGACTATTGCCAAGCAATGAAAGTCCCCTACCGGTAGCCAATTGTAAAATTTAAGTATGAAAATTAACAAAGGGGAATAATCCAAAAAATAAGTAAGGCAGAGTTATGGTTCTTATGCACTGCAATTCTCCTCACTGATATCTATCCTCATGTAAAGTTTCAAAATCATATCTCTTTTGGTAATGGAGTTATGCTCCGGACAAAATTTAAGTAAGAAAATTAACAAAGGGGAATAACTAAAAAATTAAGTAAGGGAGAGTTATTGTTCTTCTGCACTGCACTTCTCCTCATTAATATCTATCCATGTGTAAAGTTTCAAAGTCATAGCTTGCTTAGTTTTGAAGTTATGCTCCAGACAAACTTCTGTGACGGACTGACAGACGGACGGACTGACAGACGGAGCGCAAACCATATTCAGACACTGAAAACATCTGACAGCCTACTTTAGGCTACTTATAATGTATAATAATCATATATCACTCGTTTTAATTGTATTAAGAAATGCTTCATATTGTCGAAATTCATTTAAAATGGTTGATATGCATAATTATACGTGCTGTAATAGAAACAGCAAATTCACTGTTATTTAAAAATTGAAATATTAATCTGCTGTTAGAGAATATTGTATCATACCGAAATATACCGAACCGTCTGAAAATTTACGGTACATATTACAATGTTCGAGGAGCGTACTGTTACATCCCTAGTTGACATTATGTCAAAAACGTAGAGAATGATGTTCGCGAAGTCACTCATAAAGAAGGAGATAGTGGTTGGTTTAAAAAATCTTATGGAATAATTTGTTCAAATTTTCAGAAACTGTTCGCAAGAGTCTTCTCCTTCTAACCATATATTATCAACATTTTCACAATTTTGTCATTAAGCCTGGTTTTCCTGGAGAATGGCTCATATCTATGTTGCATAGCACATGATCATACACAATATCATTATACAAAAAGTAGCATACAAGTTATTATCCTGGTCATTATCCTGTGAACTACTTGGGAACTTCAACATATTGATAAATTTCACTGTAATAATTTCCAGTCAATGAGAGATGACCTCAGAAATTTTAATGCTTGTTATTTACTATTCACAGTGTGTAAAAAGTCCATTTCCGGTTATCACAATAAGTCATACAGGTTGAAATGTATAGTATCCTGAAAGTCAATTGTGACATGTGCTTTCAATGGCAATAAGCCATACAAGTTGAATTTTACAGTATCACAATAAGTAATACTGTGATTTGGTTCATATGCTGTGGTAAAGCAAGCGTCGCACTCTGTTGTGTAAAATTCTGGTCAAGTTAGAACATAATTACGTATAATTTTGACCCATTAATTCTTCTTCTGATGTGAATTAAGTAATTCAATTAACAGGTACCGGTAGATAGCTTAGTAGATACCAAGTATCACAAGATCACCAATTTTATTTCACTTTCAAACACTAACAAGTTTAAGTTTATTTCAAGTTGTCATTTGCCAAACTAACGCACATTTCTAAGAAACATTTCTAAGATGTTCAGCCAGTCAATATCATATATTCAGTAAACTACCAGCAATAGTCTGTCCCCTAGCAGTTATCATACATCACTCTCATCTTCCATGTGTCCTCAGAACCTCTAGACTGGTATTTGAAGTCTGAAAAAAAAAATGTAAAAACATTTAATGATGTTTTCATAACTGGAGACATTTTACGCACAGCAAATACTGTATTATTGTATCCCTTTAAAACATTGAAGAGGGCTATATTACACAAAAAGTCATGTTAGATATTGTGACCTAGTTTTTTCATACACATATAAGCCAACATAGTGACCTCTAATATCTGTACAGACAATGTTCAACATAAAGTACTGTGGAACAATCAACTGACAATTTCTAGTTTTAGCAAGGGAAATAACTCCTCATAGCCATGTGTCTAATGAAATTGCTCCTTACAAATACTCTTCAGTTGAAGAGAATTCCATACCTATAAGCTACCCCGCCTATTGGATTATGTCCAATGCCTTAATGGGTTAAGTAGAGCCCAACCTACCGGGTTTTTAAAGTAGGCCCCAATCTACTGGGTTAAGTAGAGTCCCCGTCTACTGGGTTTAGTAGGGTCCCGTCTACTGGGTTTAGTCAGAGTCCAGCATACAAGGTTAAGTAGAGCCCCGCCTACCAGATTTAGTAGGGTCCCGTCTACTGGATTATGTCGTGTCCCCGCCTACTGGGTTTAGTAGAGTCCAGCATACTTGATTAAGTAGAGCCCCTGCCTACCGGGTTTAGTAGGGTCCCGTCTACTGGTTTAGTAGAGTCCAGCCTACTGGATTTAGTAGAGCCCCCGACGTACCGGGTTTAGTAGGGTCCCGTCTACTGGGTTAAGTAGAGCTCCGCCTACTGGGTTTAGTAGGGTCCCGTCTACTGGGTTTAGTCAAAGTCCAGCCTACTGGGTTAAGAAGAGCCCCCGCCCACCGGATTTAGTAGGGTCCCGTCTACTGGATTATGTCGAGTCCCCGCCTACTGGATTTAGTAGAGTCCCGCCTACTTGGTTATGTAGAGCCCCCCCTACCGGGTTTGATAGGGTCCCGTCTACTGGGTTTAGTAGAGTCCAGCCTACTGGATTAAGTAGAGCCCCCCCACCTACCGGGTTTAGTAGGGTCCCGTCTACTATGTTAAGTAGAGCCCCCGCCTACTGGGTTTAGTAGGGTCCCATCTACTGGGTTTAGTCAGAGTCCAGCCTACTGGGTTAAGTAGAGCCCCAGCCTACCAGGTATAGTAGGGTCCCGTCTACTGGGTTAAGTAGAGCCCCCGCATACTGGGTTAAGTAGGACCCAACCTACTGGATTAGGTAGGGCCCTGCCTAATGGGTTAAGTACAGCCCAACCTACTGGGTTAAGTAGTATTTTACCCGTTTGCATTAATGAGTGGTAGATATATTTTAAATGATTTATAAATTTTTCCATAATTGTATTTTTTATGGACATTGTATATTGTTTTAACCATGTGTTAGTGGTGATTGTACAGCACTTTTGAACATGTGTATACATGAAACAAGATACCTGATTATAGATGAAGCCCTGCACAATTTTTACCCCAGGGCCATAATTTGAACAATCTTGGTAGAAATACCACTAAATGACGTTATATGGCCTGATGCACGGTATTGTACAAGCTTAATTCTCAAAAACGGTTTACAGTGTTTTGAAAAATATACATGTATCAATTCGATTACACTAAGCTGCAGGTGTGCACAAAATTTCATGAAGAAATCTCATTCCATTTTAGATAGGTATTACAATCATAAACATTGTCAGCAGGTCTGAAGACGATCGGACAAAAACTATTTGAGTTAGAGTACAGACAAGGCCAATTTCACATTTTTTTTGTAAAAGAAGGACCATAGCCCAAGAAGGCCTGCACCGATTTGGCCTATATCCGAACTTGGCCTAGATATTACACCCATAAGCATTGTCAGCAAGTTTGAAGATGATTGGACAAAAACTGCTTGAGTTAGAGTACAGACAAATTACTGGACGCCGCCGCAAGCCCACCCACCCGCCAAGGGTGTTCACTGTTTGGCTGGTGTAATAAATAGATCTAATAATTAAACTTACATTCAACCAATGCTGAGACTTAAACAACTTAAAAATTACAGCAACAAACCGAAACATAATCCTTGCAAAAATTGCCAAAATTGTTTTATACAATTAATTAATGACAGACAATAAACAATACAGATCCCCAGTGTGCAGTATCAGATAAGAAATCCAGATTAGACCCTAATCAGTGTACACAGTGGAGTTCCAATAAGGACCAATATACAACCAATCAGTATATGCTCTCACCATAGATCTGTCATATTTATACAGTAGCTTGGATAGTTATCAGTAGCTTATTGTAATATTTGTTTGCTATTTAACATTAGAAATTGATGATTTAGTTGTACATCAAATATGTTTGATATCAAAGTAAAATACTAAATTATGCAGTGCCAGTTTGAACAGTATGTGATATATTGCTTATTTAACTTGTTATAGTTAATATTTAAATTCAATTTTAAAATGTGAATATCAATTAAACAGAAATAGTGAGGAAATAAGAACTTTTCTCCTTTATACCAATTCTGATAGACCCAGGTATCACATTGTAACTATTCAAGTCGAGTGTAGGACAAAATCCTGTGTGGACAGAATACCGTTCCGTCATTTTTGACTGGATGGACATAATCCCGTCCATGTTTTTACAGGGTGGACAAAATCCCCATCCTATAAATTTCAGGGTGGACATAATACCCATCATGACTATATCAATGGCTTAGAATTAGAAGGTCGTAAGTGCCACTTACCACCTTTTAAGATTCATACATATTTAGAATAAGCATCACCAAGGCGCTTCTTATGAGCCCATTTTCATAAAAATCTGAACTTGTCATGTTGACCAAAATGAAATTGTAAAAGTTTGTTTGACCATAAGTAAAGAGTAAATGTCAGACAGTTTTTCCGTGTTTTCTCAAAATATCGATTTGGTAGTTACGACCTTCTAATTCTAAGCCATTGATATAATAATAATATGATACAGTTGAAAGTATGCATGTTGAATAAAAAATCAACCTTTATTGTAACATATTCATAGAGAAGTTCCTTACAAAATCACACAATCACACACAATGATCATTAACAATGCAGCAATAACCCTCTACATAAGTCAAAGTCATGATGGGTATTATGTTCACCCTGAAATTTATAGGGTGGGGATTTTGACCACCCTGTAAAAAACATGGACGGGATTATGTCCACCCTGTCAAAAATGAGGAACGGTATTCTGTCCACCCGGGATATGGCCCGGATTCCATTCAAGTCTGGTATATCACCAAAATACTTAATTTTCTTGCATTTTCATTCAATATTGTGCAAATTTTATTTAAGATTATTAATAGATACTAGTACAATGCTTTAATATCATATTAATTAATATACTATTTACCAGGATTCAATTTATTCATTTTTGATGGTATAAAATAAGTATCCATTACAATCTGATATTGGCATGATTATAACAAACAAATTTAATACTAAAATACTTCATTAAATTGATTTTTTTATATATTAGAAAATTGATTGTAAATGTCATTAATAATACACATTTAAAATAACATATATCAATCATATATTATGTTTTACAACTAATTGAAACCAGAAGGTAAACAAGAGGGCCATGATGGCCCTATATCGCTCACCTGATTATAAATGAAGCCCTGCACAATTTAGACTAACAAAGGTAGGGCGTAAATATAGAAACTGGTGACCCCCGGGGCGGGGTCAATTTTGACCTCAGGGGCATAATTTGAACCATCTTGGTAGGGGACCACTAGATGATGCTACATACCATATATCAAAGCTCTAGGCATTGTAGTTATAGAGAAGAAGATTTTTACATGTTTTCCCTATATAAGTCTATGTAAAACGGTGACCCCCGGGGCGGGGCCAATTTTGACCTCAGGGGCATAATATGAACAATCTTTGTAGGGGACCACTAGATGATGCTACATACCAAATATCAAAGCTCTAGGCATTGTAGTTTTAGAGAAGAAGATTTTTATATGTTTTCCCTATATAAGTCTATGTAAAACGGTAACCCCCGGGGCGGGGCCAATTTTGACCTCAGGGGCATAATATAAACAATCTTGGTAGGGGACCAGTAGATGATGCTACATACCAAATATCAAAGCTCTAGGCATTGTAGTTTTAGAGAAGAAGATTTTTATATGTTTTCCCTATATAAGTCTATGTAAAACGGTAACCCCCGGGGCGGGGCCAATTTTGACCTCAGGGGCATAATATAAACAATCTTGGTAGGGGACCAGTAGATGATGCTACATACCAAATATCAAAGCTCTAGGCATTGTAGTTTTAGAGTAGAAGATTTTTATATGTTTTCCCTATATAAGTCTATGTAAAACGGTGACCCCCGGGGCGGGGCCAATTTTGACCCAAGGGGCATAATATGAACAATCTTGGTAGGGGACCACTAGATGATGCTACATATCAAATATCAAAGCTCTAGGCATTGTAGTTTTAGAGAAGTAGATTTTTATATGTTTTCCCTATATAAGTCTATGTAAAACGGTGACCCCCGGGGCGGGGCCAATTGTGACCCCAGGGCCATAATTTGAGCAATCTTGGTAGGGGACCACTAGATGATGCTACATACCAAATATCAAAGCTGTAGGCATTGTAGTTTTAGAGGAGAAGATTTTTATATGTTTTCCCTATATAAGTCTATGTAAAACGGTGACCCCCGGGGCGGGGCCAATTTTGACCCCAGAGCCATAATTTGAACAATCTTGGTAGGGTACCACTAGATGATGCTACATACCAAATATCAAAGCTCTAGGCATTGTAGTTTTAGAGAAGAAGATTTTTATATGTTTTCCCTATATAAGTCTATGTAAAACGATTAGTAAGGTTGCATAAGACTATAATTACAGCTTAATAATTGTTTAATAGTTTGTAAACATACAATCACTGTAAACGATGATAACCCTAATATCCACATTCTGCATTTAATTTAAATTAAAGCCTCAAAGCTGCTAACAAGTACACATTTCGTAGTTCTACAACTAAAATATAGTAAGAGAGACAACTCTTACATGATCACAACCAGTATAATTACAGAGTACACTCCCTTTGATAAATTGAAAAACAAGGTTTTTCTATTACTTGACCTAGTAGCCTAATTTTTGACCTCAGATGACCCAATATCGAACTTGACCTAGATTTTGTTAAGATGATCATTGTGACCAAGTTTCATAAAGATTAGGCCAAAATTGTGACCGCTAGAGAGGACACAACCCAATTGTTGACAGACGGACGGACGGACGGACGGACGGACGACGGACGAAGAGTGATCACAAAAGCTCACTCTGTCACTTTGTGACAGGTGAGCTAAAAAGGGATAATTAGGTTAAAAATAACGAGACCAAGTTTAAATTATTGCTCATCAATGACACAATTCAGAATCACTTTGATAACAAATCATTCATTTTACTACAGTTTTTCACAAATATGTAAAATAATTACATTTTGGAGGTATATTTTGCGTTAATTGGTCTTTTAAAAGATAGCCTTTCTACTAGTTTAATGTCCCTCCCCTCTCAGACACAAAATATTTAATTGTAAATTTTTTTTTTTCAATGACAAATTTATATGATATATGTCCCATAGTACCTTAAAAAGTAATTTTATAATTTACAAAAGTGGGTCAGTTACTGAGCACCAGGCCATAAACCATCATTACTGTCTTAATCCCTGGGGTCGGGACACATGATCATGTAGTATTTACCGGGTCTTGGAACCAACCAGAGTCTATTCCCCACAAATTCCCGCCTGTCTGGATGATTAATTCGTCAGTCTATATAATTCCCCCTGTATCCCACCATCCCCCCCCGGCATAACACTGACTGGCACATAAACACTTGTTTGAAAGCATTATTTTTTGCAATGATTGAATACCAAGTTTTTGTGTTTATCATTTTGTAAATTATTGTAACAGACAAACAAACGAAAATGGACATGACAATCACTTTTTGCTTCTGCATCAGTAGATGCAACTACTGTAACTGTCACTACATAGCAAGACCCCCATTTTTGACATGTCACATAAGCATGCATAATATACTACAACTGCAGCAGCATAGTAAATAGGAAGATAATTACCTTTTCCAACCAAGGTTTTCCACCTAAATAAGAAATATGACACCCTTCATCTGACTCAGTAATGTCGACATTGTTGACATCATTCCTCACTTTATGCTCAATGGGACTTTTTTTGTTGAAGCACAGTCAGCTTCTAGGCATAACATGTACTGGTACCTGAAATGTATCATTAGTTCTTTAAAAATCTGAATATTCAATGCACAAGAATGTTATACACAAATGAATAATTTTCCCAGGAAAGTCATCCCACCTGCATGCAGTCATTAAGCTCATGGAATCAAACAAGCTACTTTTCTTAAAGGAACTGGGTTATAATTCTTCTCAGAATCATATGATCATATCCCTGTACATTTCACGCAATGATAGGTAATCCTCAGACATTATTTATTTAAATGGTGTGCGTTGTCAAATAATTTAATATGTTTAATACCATTCCCTTCAGTGGTTACAGAGATACCAACTCACACACAAAATCTTAACATATTATATACAACACAGTGATGCTGATGCCACCACTGACACCACTGCCGACGCATGGGGGCAAGTACAATATAGTTCGAGAATTATTCGAATAGTCAAGCCAAAAATAATTTATGTTTCAAGTATTAGGTAGATAAATTTTATTCATTAAGGTTTTTGCTTTGAAATACATGAATTTCTACAAGTAAATAGTGCAATATCTGTATCTCAATGTTGTG
Source organism: Spisula subtruncata (assembly GCA_963678985.1). Lineage (NCBI taxonomy): Eukaryota > Metazoa > Mollusca > Bivalvia > Venerida > Mactridae > Spisula > Spisula subtruncata. Next base: position 230,191 of record OY787677.1, read on the forward strand.
TCTGTTTAACATATCTCTACAGTTTAATTATGCTAACTATACATATAAAGGGTCCGGATCATGTCAAATTCACCAAGCTTTACATACAGTAGCACATTACTGATATTAAGTAGATATAGGGGCTCTTTGTTTTATTACCCTAGATAAACAGGATAATGATCTCCTGCTGATATCATGCTGTTCCCTTTATAAGATTAAAGAAGGGGTAATAAATTACCAAGCTTGCTGAATGCATTTATTTAGTTATATAATATACAGTTCAAGTACTTTCACCTGTTTCTTACAATACATCTTAAGACCTTGTTAACACTCATGAATCATTGCAAGGTATCATTTCTTTTATCAAAATAATACACAAGTTATTTTTTGTGTTGTTTATTATACATTAAATTGAAAAAAAATTACACACATATTTAAACTACACCTAGTGATTAATTATCATATGCCCCTATCTGGTTTCATGCCATTATAACTGATGGCATATAAAGCTGTATAAATGTTATAAATAGTTGATTTATATTTTATTAAACAAAATATCTAGAACTATATATACATCACTTTGGTTTATTCCCTTTTCATTTAATCCCATTTCTTCTACTATATAATGTACTGTAAAATCATTTAATTTTGACGGGATAAAATGTTGTGGTTTTGGTTTTGGTAAAAAGACCATTTCGATCAGACCCCAATGTTTGAATTTTGCAGGTAATAAATACAAGGGCAAAAATTATAGTTTGATGGGAATTGATTTTGTGGTTAAAGTTGAACCACGAAATTTAATCCCCACAAAATTAATGATTTTACAGTAGTTACTACCCTGCTAGACAAACAATTCCCATTTCATCATATCATATTTCACACCTTATTTGACATCATTAACAAGGAGCTTTCAATATGATTTCAGAAGAGGGTTAAGTAAATTAGATGTCATCTGGGAGTCATATAAATTTAAATCATGCATTTGTATAAAATTAATGTAACTTTAGAGGAAACAGAAAGAAATGGGAATCTAGCTATTCAATAAATGGGAATTTGAATATTAGACAACATGGGAATACACAAAATGATGAAAGTATGAAAACTTTTTTAGGCAAAATTCAACCAATTTTAATACCTGCAAATTTTGCAATTTTGCTGTATACTAGTATGCTTATTTCTGCAATGAATTACTGTATAGACATACATGTATGCAAACCATAAAATATATACTTTCTTTGCCTTACTTTCAAGATTTCTTTCAGTCTAACTTAGGCTGTCCTTAACAATGTTTGTTTGCCCTAACACTTCAGCTTAGAACAAGAAGGTCGGAACTACCAAATAGATATATTGAGAAAACAAGAGAAAACTGTTTGTAATTTACTCTTTACCTATTGGAAAACACGTTTTTAAAACTTCATTTTGGTTAACATGACAATTTTAGATTTTCATGAAAATATGCTCATAAGAAGCGCCTTGTGAAGCAGATTTCAAATATGTATGAGTCTTATAAGGTCGTAAGAGGTAGTTACGACCTTCTGGTTCTAAGCCATCGAATTAATCTACAATACCCATCGAAAACTCTCCTACCAAGCTTTTTCATCCTATTTCCCTACAAAAAATCGACCTCAATGTATAATGTACCAACCCACCTTAAAAACTTTGCGTTGCAACAAACAATAGTTTAAAGACCTGCATTTTGGCACTGGGCCAACCAAATTCGGTCATAGTTTTCTCAGCATGTGGTTACTGATTTTTAAGATATCTGACCATATTGTACCCTATTACATAATATTATGCAACATTGCACAGCATGTTAATTAGTTTACTAGAGGCCCTAGTATTAGATAAGAGACAACAAGAGTTCCCTTTATGACAGGAAGTTATAAAATATCTGTAGGCCTATAGTAAAATTAAATTGATATATAAGTTTTTGTAATATTTTATTGTGAAAAAAAACCTGAACCATCAAGATTGATATACTTTTGTTTGTGTTGCTTGAAAACGACTGTCGTGAGATTAGACACAAATGCATGCAAATTAATGCACAATTATAAAAGTGTTTAAAAAATCTGAACATATATAACTTATATACCGGTAGCTGTATGCCTCATGATTAACATTTCTTAATAATTTTTTTAATGAAATGAGTGAATTGATACTATTCATAAGATATGAACATGTTATTTTTGATGTTGGTTTTGTTTTGATGTTTTGAATTAAAAAAAAAAATATTTACTAGATCTATGAGTATTATGTTATCTTATATTTATAAAAAAGGTATATTCACAGACATACAATCAGAATTGATATTGTGTACCTCTTTGGTATAGTTGCTTAGTTTTATTTGTTTCTGGTTTGGGTGTGTATTTATTAAAATAACTCTTAGGGAATATTAATAACTAAAATAGTAAATATTTTGACAAATAGTTTTTACACACTTAAACCAGATGGTAACAAAAATCAAAGACACATATCTAATTATACAAATTAAACAAACACACAATGGTAACACATATTTTCAAGGGTACATATTACAGTAGCACATTATTGATTATCAGTAGCTATATGGGCCTCTGATCCCTTACACTGACCAGTTACAGTGTTTTATGACCCCAGATAATCACTGATAGTGATCTCATGCTGGCACAATGCTGGCATCATGCTGATCCCTCTATAAAGTTCTGGACCAGAAGCAAAGAAGGAAGAATGTAGGGCTTTAAGGGTGGGAAATGAAAGACTCCCTTAAAACAGCAGGGGATATGCCATATAATATGTTTTATTGCCACTTATCATAGTATAACTTATAGTGACCTGTATATTGGACATTATATCATGACATCCATAATAGATTTTAATCTGCCCAGACAAACTACTTATATATAAGCAGTCAACAAAAACTTATACAGCTGATGAAGGTGATAAAAACACTGAAGTCTTTTGAATGAAAATGGTCAGTTAGATTTTACTTATGAATGGTGGTATTAGACACTTAATAAATTTAGGTTGAATGATAAATTAAAATCTGCTATTTTTCAAATTAAAAATGAATGAATCGAAATATTAGTAATTTACATATTTTCACAAGAATTCCTCCCTTGAAAAAAATACTTTAATAATCAATATATGAGCCGAGATCTCAGAAAAGGGCCCTTAATGACATTGACATCAAATTGAGAAAATTCAGTTTAAAGTTACGTCATCATTTTTTGAACGGGGCAAAAAATACACAAAAATGTTTTATGTCGTATCCTGCCACATTATAATTGTTGCCTTGCAACATACTGAATATGGAGTTTTATACTAACACATGAGGCCTATATTTTTTGGGTTAAAACATGATAAATTACAAACAAAAGTGAGGATTTTTGGATTCGGCAGACCACACATATATCATATGAAATGATCGGTTACTGGTTAAGATAGGATATTTTGGGGTAAAATCATACGAAATTTAAACAATTGGAATCTGTTTATTTATTATGTTATTAGAAATCAATATGATTGACACATGTTTTCTGCCTGCTTAAAATATTGCTAATCTGGTGTCTTAAATGTTGTGCATTTTTGGGACAAAACATTGCAAAATTAAACAAAAGTGAGGATTTTTGGAATCTATTGACCACATTGACATTTATAATTGTATTATATCTAAAACAACTGCAATTAGTTTGTAGTAAGTTAAAGTTTAGTATATCAAATAATACATTATCCATTTTGATCACTATATGATATTTTGGGGTAATATCGTACAAATTATAAACTAAAATGGTGATTTTCAGAATCGGTTTACTACAATGCTATTAATCACATAAAAAATTATTTAGTAATAAATCACTAAGATAGGCACATGATGCCTTTCCGCTTAAGATGTGTATAATCTAGTTTCAAAGTGATAAGAGTCTTGAGCTAATTTTGGGGTAAAACTGTCCCAAATATTAACAAAAGTGAGGATTTTTTGGAATCAATTGATCACAATATTATTCATAATCATGTTTAATCAAAAACAACTGCAATTGGTTTGTAGTATAATATAGTAAGAAATTGCTAACTATCTGTTGAAGATACCATGTTTTGGGGTAAAATGTTACAAAATATAAATTTAATTAATGATTTCTGGAATCGGTAAACCATAGCCCACAAACTGTAATATTTTATAATTTAAACTATACAAATAGGCACATGTCATTCCGCACAAGACATTAATAATATATTATAAAAGGTTGTTCATTATGTGAACTTTTTGGGGTAAAACATTACAAAAAAGGACTTTGCCGGTAGTGGTGAACTTCCGACAATCTTCTGGCGAAGTTACCGCAAATTTGCCAGAACGAATGGCAGGGCAAACTTTCTTGATGTTATTGCCAGAAGTTCACCGCAAACTTAGATTCTGAAAATAGTTTGCCAGAGGTTTGCCATAAACTTTTAATGGATACTATGTTATTGCCAGAAGTTCACCGCAAACTTATATTCTGAAAATACTTTGCCAGAGGTTTGCCATACACTTTTAATGGTTACTATGTTATTGCCAGAAGTTAATTTCCAAACCAAAGAATAGGTAAACAAATCATACACAAATCACACATAAATCGCACCAAAATCAGGAATTTCTCGAATTATTACTATGATTTGCCAGTGATTCATTTAATTAATCGCATGAAAATCAGTTTTCCCATTAAACCGCCTTCAAAAGTTATATTATGATTCATATCCAAATCATGATTTATTCGCAATTCATTACTAATAGTGTTTTCCGGGGTGTGATTTGTTTTTGATTGGTTACACTCTAATTTCATAATTCCGGAATAAACCGTGGTGCACCGGCTAACAACCCCGCTTTTTTAAAAAATGTTTAATATAACCGGGAGTCACGGGGAATGCTATTAATAAGGGGATTACTGGGACACCATCAGCCTTTTCTGGAACACTGCTGGATCTCTACCTTGACTTCAGGGTAACACTGGCATGTCACCGGACACAACCATGGTACAATTGGGTAATAACCGGACAACCACCAGCATCAACCGGGACCAAACCGGGCTTTTTCGGGCGCCTATTGAAACCGAAACTGTACTCAAATATTCTGTCAGACCAGGGTACACCGGTGTTACAATGAGAATGTACAAATGTAGTTCCTTTTTGTTTGAAAAACATTCTGGATTATCATGGTATACCAGCTTTCCTCCACTTTTAAAGTTCGCAAAACTTATGATCATTGTACACTCAACCGCTTTAAAAACGCACCACTATTGAAAATTATCAAATTTTGTCAAAATACATTTTTTGCTAAAATTGATAGTTTACAGGGTTTGTTCAGTTCATGAGCTTGACCTAATTAAAGAAAACAATTTATTTTTCATTTGGAATACCTCGCCCAGAGAACTTTTTTGATTTTGCATGTTTTGCGCTTGCAGCTTAATCGCGTCGACCTGTGTGGTCAATATTACATTTAAACTGTACACTGTTGGTTTACACATTGAAAAAACAAAATAAACAATATTTGCTTATGGTATTTTTATGCTGCGAATATCTCGAATATTTGTTGTCAATGATTGTGCCTTCGCTTCCAGCTAAAAAGAGCCTCGGTGCCTTAGCATGTCGGTTCAGCTGCAACCATACAATACATGTGGGCTAAGAACATCGATTCCTAGCGAATGGCACAGTCAAAGACCGACCTGGATGAAACCAGCTATAGGTATTGAGCCCGAGCTAGGAGAAAACATGACACAGGCTGTGTCACTGTAATTGGTTTCGAATGGCTGCACACAGTGTCAAAATAATGTTGGGTGTCAATCAACAGGCCAAAAGTACATTACTGCATTTTCATAATTATTTCGTTCATAATTGTCAATAGAAAGGAAAATTATTTCAGTACAATTTTAAATGAGTTTTCTCCCGTTTAGAGCATAGAGTCCCAACTTTTTGTCTTCAAGCTCCTTCATAGTGTTGTTTTGAGGTGCCATAGAAGCACCACGGGATATGTCCTGACAGTCTGATGCTCATAACCAAAACGTCAAGTTTGAATAAGGCTTGAATCCATCTTAGGTTCACATAATGCGCATGTCTAAACCGCTCTCGGTCGTATGGTATTAGCCAGACAGCCATAGCCACATAACACGTATAATTAAAGTCAAGCTTTGCTTGAATGGTGGTAAAAATCATGTCGAACATAATTCTATCCTATTACATAATTAATGCTATGCTTAAGGAGAAGATACCACGTGCATGCATCAATGTATCGGGATTTTATACTTGCTTTTGAAATTGTGACTTTCACTTTCATGGGTCTCCGTGTTATCTTTATCATAATTAATTTCAAACTCGTAATAGTGGCATAAAAATCACACACATCGTTGAATATAGACTGATGATTATTAATCCGAAAATAAATAACCCTAAATTGACGTTTTCATTACTAAAACCGATATTTCATATGTGGTGCGTTTTTAAAGCGGTTGAGTGTATATCCTTTCCGCTACCAAAGCAGACTAATGCAGACCATGAAAATGGGGGTCGCCATTACCACTAGTGTACATAGAAGGACTGCCACTGACGCCCAAAACGTACCACAAAAATGATATTCCTCAATACCAACATCGTACAGCGCTGGACTACCAGGAATTTTTAGGTTTTGTCTTATATTTAGGTGCATTTAAAATGCTTGTATCTCGTAACAGGATTTTTTATGAGGATAAAACCTGCATTTATATTATTAACCAAATAGTACACAATTAGCTGAGAAATTCATTTAGGTCATTTCTATTATATTATATTGCATAATATTGTTTTTAAAAATACAAGTTTTCCGTATTTCAGTACAAAAACAAACACCTTAGGTCTAATTATGAGCAGAAACGGTGGTTATCGCCAAATAATAAGCAAGTGACACAATTCAAGTTATTAAAGGATCCTCACTTTCAAAAAATACCAATTAGTTTTAGAGATTGCGCTTTGCGATTCTTATCAAACTCATTTTTAAAAAAATAATTAGTACTTCATTTCTACCCTACGGTAATTTGAACAATTTTGGTGTGTCTGCATTATACGGCTTTGGTATTCTAAGAGTCGAAAAAAGCAGATCTGCCACTGACGAGTTTTGCAGGCTTTGAATGAATGACTTGCACAATGACGTTATGGTCATTTTGAGATTGTTCTGATAAAGCTGCAAAACTGCACTCAGGTTATTTATTCAATAAGTCATTGCAGTTAAGCACATTGGACGATTCTTAAATGAAACAGTGTTCAGTATACACTATGGTAGTTATACATTTAAAACACATCATACTAAAGTACGCTGTGGTATAGTTCTACGTAGCATAAAATTCATGTTACTCAACTATGGCATTGCAGGTAACAATAATGTTTTTGGTCAATGTGTGCATTTATCCACTACGGATGTAGTGTCTGATTATTTTGGTGCCATAACTTCAGGCTCTTTTTTAAATTGAAAAACCCATTCGAATGTCAGCTTTGTTGTCATGTCTGCATTCGGCGGCTTAGGTATTCTAAGCGTTTGGAGATAACCTGTCTGCCACTGACGAGTTTTGAAGACTTAATTCAAATAATGTGCATTATGCCACTACGGTAGTCCAATGTCGCCGAAGGGCGTAACAGACGTATGCACATTTATACACTATGGACGAAGTCTCTGTTTATTTTGGTGCCATGTCTTCAGGCTCTTTTTTAAAGTAAAAAACCCCATTTGAATGCTATGGTAGTTTCAGCTTTTTCGTTTTGTCTGCATTGGGCGGCTTTGGTATTCTAAGCGTTTAAAGATAACCTGTCTGCCACTGACGAGTTTTGAAGACTTAATTCAAATAATGCGCAATAATTATGCCACTTCAGTGTTCTGTAGTATTCGTGGTGGACCATAGTGGAAGTGTGTCCATTTATCCATTATGGATATAGTGTCTGTTTGTGATGGTCCCTTGTCTTTTGACTCGCTTTGGAATTGAAAACCCCATTTGAATGCTACTGTAGTTTTAGCTGTTTTCTTTGTCTGCAAAGCGACTTCTGACAACCGGAATACAGGCATACAGGCAGCATTATACAGAAAGCTCCACTAGGATCTGGCCCTATGATTACAAAACCTTTTCCATGCTCTACTCAACTCGAGCACTATGAACTTTTATTTGCTCCTTTGCAGTGCAACTATTGAATCATCTTTATTTTATAATAAAACATTACTCTGCTTACTATAAGGCCACTTATCACATATAAAGTTTTATCATTTTACTATATGCGCACAGACATGAGTTGAGCATGAAGAAGGGGACCAGCACGTACCATAAACTATCAAAGTCAAACAAAACAAGAGATACACTTAATTGAATTTATTTCATGTTTGTCTTGTTAGATATATATCAGATATTCATTCAACTAAAACCAGAACGCAATGATAAGTATACTAATTGTTCTGGCAATTTAAGGAAACTTTCAAAACAATTGTATGTAAATACTGTCAATGAAAAAAATAGACAGGTTACATTACACTTTTATCGTTATACTTAAAAAAAGTACCAATTTGACGAACGTGAGTAATGCAAACAGTACAAATACCCCCAGACATTGTGTCGCAAGTCGGCTGTTACACCCGATGCAGATGAGCCACCAATGTGCATAGTATGATACTAAAAGTGATAGGTTGCAAAACCTTTTTGTTGTACACGCATTTACATAAACGCTTAAAAAGAAAATAATGAAACCAGCAAGTGAATGAAAACTATGGACTATAAAACTATTGAAACAAACAAGCGTATACAAAAATATAAAATTTACAACTTCTAAATCATACAAATTTACAAAAGGCTAAGAACAATGGCTTGTCTCAAAGTGACACCTTTTTGTTGTATTTACATAACCACAAACGTAATAATGAAATGAGCAACTGAATGAAAACTACGGACAACGAAACTATTGTATACAAACAAGTATATGAAACATATAGATCAAGATTGTTGGAATCAGGTGTGCCGGTTATGCATAGGGAACCGTTATCATACACATTGTATTTGATAATAACTGAACACAACTGGTTTCACATCGTGAGCGATTTTTACGCAAGCGGACGCATTATACGGACGTCACTCCAATAAGAATTGCTTTAAGTACTGCCATTGCGTGTTGTTCATCAAAGTCTGTAACGATTGTAGGAGGTTAGGAACGCACTTTGGTGTTGAACGCACTTCGGTTATGACAACCTAAAAGCAAACACACAAACCACAGAAACAACATAATGCGTTGCAATGCTTCATATCATTGTTAAATCAAAATGCATATTGGTGTTGAAAATGTAAAATGAACATAATTTAGCAGCAAAACACAAACTGTAACTATAAAATCGAAACACATGTATACTCTATGTAGGATAATATAAGTGTGTGATAAAATGTTCAATATTGTGAACATAATTTTATTTAGTTTGATAAGTGTACTCTGTTTAATGAGAGTCTTATGTTTGGCGTTATATGTTCATCTTTGGTATTGAAGTTGTACGGAGATTTAAAAATAGGGTATCCGTGTCCGTATGCGGAACGCGGGCACGGAACGAGAGCACGGAGCACGGACGCGTACACAAGCAGTTGCACAGTGATAATACTAGTAACTATAAAAATAGTGCGTGATCAAGCAAATGTTAGGCCGGTATTCCATGTTTCCGCGGCCGCGGTGCGCATCCTTATGTCCGCTTCCGCAAAACATCGAACTGGATAAAAACCGTAGGGTATATTCCATATATCTAGGTTCCGCAACTGCATGCGTCGTCCGCATATGACGTTCGGTGAGCGATTTTTTACGCAAGCCTGCGCAGTATACAGATGTCACTCCAATAAGAATGGCTTCTGTCATTGTTATTTGTTTGTCAATCGGGTCTGTTACCTGTGTATGAAGTTAGGAACGTACATTTGGTGCTGAACACACTTCAGGTTTGATCACCAAAATCCAAAAGCACCAAACCACCGCAATAACATGCGTTGCAATGTTTCATACTAGCATAGAATCAAATGTACATAGGTGTTAAAGATAAATGTAAAAAAGGAACATATTTCAATTGTGCATGATACTTTGTATTAAAAAGATGTAAACTATAAGTTTCTTATGCATTCTAAAAACGGTATTTTGATTAAAAATACACTGATGTGTTTACACAGAAAGGCAAGTAAGCGAACGCGGATACGGAACGCGGACGCGGGACACGGACACATGGGATATCCGCGTCTGCGCTGCGATTTAAATGTCGCTTCTCGAGTTAGCAGATGCATGAAATAGGGTATATGTGTCCGCATGTGGAACGCGGAAGCGTAACACGGACGCATACACGTGGAATACCGGCCTGATCTGGAAAATCAGTACTATATAGATGAAGTTAACTTTAAACATCAACAATCCTGAAAGATCATGGGCGTAGGAGCAGGGGGGGCCAGGGGGGGGCCAGGCCCCCCCAACGTCATGACAGTGGGGGGGCAACATATCTTTTGGCCCCCCCAATAATTCAGACGAAAAGTATAATTTACAACATAATATATTCTCGTTATAGGCAATTTGCTTTCAGTTCTTGGTGAAAACGTATAAAAAAAATTTTTTTGCTCGCTTCGCTCGCAAAATTACTTCCTTATATAAAATTTTCAACACCCATTGTTTGCAAAAAATACACTGGTGACATAAGTTGTACTCTTAAAGTCACCCAACCCTCTTAGACGACTTTGAGGGGTTGTCAATTATATAAAAAGCCTTCGAAACAAACGTTTTCAGGTTATATTAAGCTTCATTCTCAAAATCGAGCAATTTAAGTTTTTTGTAAGCACTTTAATGTAAGAACTTTAAAGTTCCCTGTTTTTTTGTCCTTTTTTAATACCAAATAAAGTATCTCGGAACGCTTAGAATGCACCAGATTGATCCATTGTTTAGAAAATTTTCCCGGGAGGCCCGGACTCCTGTATACTTGAACTGATTAACTTGCTGTTGCCACGTAATTACTAAACCAAATTACCACAGCACCTTAAACTCACATCTATTATATAGATATAGAAGGATTGTGGACGTTTAAGAGTACAATGTATGTACGAGTGTTTCATTGTGCAAACAATGGGTATGGCACATAATGCAGTTACTTTGCGAACGGAGCGAGCAAAAAAATTTTTTACCCTAAGTTGCCGAATGTTTGGCCCCCCCCCCCAATGTTGAAGACGCTCCTACGCCCATGAAGATAAGCAAATCGGACCGTAGCATAGCCTAGGTACACGGGTTCGAATCTCACTGGCAGATATGTATACGTATATTGAACTATTTAATTTATAACATAAGTTTCTAATTCTGTTTTGATGTATATTTCACGAACGTTTAGTATATTACTGACGATTTAGCGTATACATTTTCTACGTGTTTCAGCTTCATAAAGACTATTAATGTGTAAATGATTTACTTGTATCAATTATAAAGTTTTATTGTGTTCAATATACTCTTCCATAGAGGGAAATAAAGTTCTGAAGTTGAAGTTACTCAAAGTTCTCAAATACTTGTACTTTTTTGTTCATGGACATAAATACAACTGAAAAGACTAATATTAGAACTACATACGTTCTAAAACCTTCCAAACGTGGCCTGCACTTCGTATAACAATTACATATTATGATAATTGATAATAATCTGTTTAATAATTACTTTGCTTATTTATTTTTAATACACAATTCTTACTATCAAAATATAAAAATCAGCTATAATAGCTAACGGAATCAGTATTATGTGCTTTTCTTTGATATGCTACATGTAGATATCAAAGGTTTAACAACAGCTAGATTTGGTTACATCTTTGAATTGACTGATTGCTAATTGCTGTAGTAGATTACAACTGGAATCAAGACCACAGTAAATTAAATGTACTTCAGTCACTAAACAAAAGAATAGTGTTACTATTGTTACGTTATTTAATTGGAAACTTAGATTAAAGCCAGTGCTATGGTGTAATTTTGTATATTAAATGCAAACCCAGTATTGTGAAGTGTGTCCTACAAAAACTAACAAGTATATTTAATGCATCGTATTTCAGAGTACCGTAGTAGCATTATGCTGGACTTGCAAAACTTAACACTTAAAATATTCAATTCGAATACAAGTACCATAGCGGACTTATGTATTTGGCAAAAATCTTATAAACCGTACCTCAGTGTAGTAATGCCGATATCATAATATCAACAGAACAACCACAGTGTAGCAAATGTCGTACCCTACAACTACCATAGCGTAGAAATGTAGTATATTTTGGAAAATTCCTTCTATGTTCAATTGTAAAAAAAACGGATTTTCACCGAAACCCTGCATTAGTCCACTGTAGAAACAAGACCCCGTATTTTTCCGGTACGTAAAAGTCGTCTCTGGTAGCTGTTCGGCAAACAATAGTGGTAATGGGGGACCACCAAAATACGGTCTGCATCAGGCGGCTCTGGAAGTGCATCGGTGTATGATAGTGGCAGCGGAAAGGATATAAAACATATAGTATAAACATTCAACCTCATTTTCCATTTAAAATGTTGTATTGTGGTGCGCCAGGTTTGACCGACCACATGTTTTCCTATTAACGCTCATGTATAATTTACAAACATTGTTCAATTTGTTGACATAATGTTAGGGACGAAACTTCGGGTACGAAGTGGTTTGGGTGCACTTACTTTCGTGTAAAAGCTCAGCAACGGAGGCTGCTATAGTCGTATTTATACGATCAGTACATGTATAAATGATGCTATTCCTTGAAAATCAAGTACTCTCATCACGTTGGTGGCTATTTACCTGCATTTTAGCGATTTTTCGCTCGTCCTTGGCGTCAACTTCAACAACCGGAAACGGTGCGCATATAACTTGTTCTCCGTAGCAACGGTCGGACACCCCTAAATGTTGAAATATCGTAAAACCTGTATACCACGGCCGCTGCTGAAGGCGTTTTGATACAGAGGCCCCTATACTTAATTTTATTGCATTGATTTAGACCGATTTTATTATGTCTTAATGTGTTTTTGTGGTTGATTGTAGATTTTGGAAGGTGTTCTATGGTTGCCAGTACGCAATTTTTTTATGTGTGCAGCTCTCGACCAATCAGATTCGGGATTTGCGCACAAAATTTTGTGGTACGCATTTTGCGTACCACAGAATTTTGTGTACTGCGCACAAAATTTTGTGGTACACATTTTGTGTGCCACAGAATTTGGTGCGCAAGCTGTCTGGTATATAAGGCGAGGCTCCCGTCATTCGGGGTCTCCACACTTTAGAATTTTTTCAAGGCAAAACTCTATTTAATTATTTTTAGGCATTTTTATGTAGAATTTCACGTCTGAGTTGATTAATAACTGTATTTTTACGTTTTATTGTGTCTTTAGCGATTTTTTAGCTTAAGTAAGTACTTTGGTGATTTTTGTGAGAATTTATTCTTTTGAGTCCGCTTGATAGACTTTAGGTCAAAAATCACTAAATTATGTTTGAGTAATCAAAGCACTCAAAGTTATATTGAAACCTAGAATTGTTTTATGTATGATTATTCATGTTAGTGAATATTAAATTCAGTCATTCTTGTTAAACCATCTTATCCTTAACTGTCCCGTGGAGACCACCCCCCCCCCCCATCTGAGCAGGTACACACACACATGAACACACACACACATACACACACATGCATATGAGCTGGGATCTACTGATGAGCTGATGCTGAGTTCCTGTGAGCTGATGCTGAGTTCCTGTTAGCTGATGCTGAGTTCCTGTGAGCTGATGCTGAATTCCTGTGAGCTGATGCTGAGTTCCTGTTAGCTGATGCTGAGTTCCTGTGAGCTGATGCTGAGTTCCTGTGCAAGTACAAGACATCCTGAGAACTGACAGACAACTCAAGAAGCACTGGTTGGCCTGGTGTCTATAGATGTGCCGGGATCTGTACATATGCTTACATTTTACACACATATTAGCATTTTCATACAACTAACCAGTATACTTAAACCCTGCTCAGATATAGATAACCGGGTTTTGAAACGTAAAGCGTTTTAAAGTCAGGTGTTCATATAGAGTCACTCTACCAGTGTTATAATTAGTCAGGAAAGCACGCATACTATAGTGTGCGATATTTAGACACGCTACCATTAGGCTATTTCTACACATATAGAGAGTCACGCTACCAGCGAGTCAACTGTTGAGAACCCCTGGCGCATAACATATTTTGGTGGCAGCGGTGGGATCCTATATTATTATAAGGGATCCAGTGATTCGAACCTCACGTCTCGAGTAATTTGAGGGTTTGCCATGGCAGAGCGGTCGCCGGCTTCGAATGATGCAGAAGTGTACCTGAGGCACCAGGGACCGGTAGAGAAAGAACAGTTTGCACGAATGTCGCGAGCAAGCAGTGTCCAAAGCCTGACAGTGAATGAGTCTTCAGCTTCTATACCTGATACGGCACAGCAACCAGAAGAACCAGCAGGCGTTAGATCACCACAGGGACAGTGTCAAGATAGCGTAATTCAGCCAACAGCCTTGAACGAGATTACTGGGATGATTAGAGATATAGTATTAGAAATGCAAGTCATGAAACAGTCAATTTCCCATAATAATAGTGGTGCTAATCCGATGCCACAGCGAGCCCCCAGAGGTGTGCGTTTTACAGATGAATGCAATGAAGGAGGTGAAGGGTTTGATCCTTGCAGTCCTGATGTAAGACAGTATTATGCTGACAATAATTATAGGCGTCACACGCAACCTGCTGAACCTTGGCTGAGAGTACCCCAATATGATGCTAGTGGTAATTCAATCCAGCCACAGATCCCTGTGAGGTATGACACACAGTACAGTAGAGAATATAGAAACACAAACAGACCTAGATTCCAGTATACAGGTCCGAGCAACAGATACAGTAGGCGATCGGACAATATAAAGATCCCTGTCTTCACTGGTAAGCAGGATTGGCCTGTGTGGATTGCAAGATTTGAGGCGATAGCACAGAGGTATGGCTGGGATGATGAAGATAGACTTGATCAGCTATTACCGCGCATAGAAGACCAAGCCGCACAGTTTCTATTTGGGCAGCTACCACCTGCAGTACTAAGAAGCTACCCCGAAGTAGTCAGAGAGATGCATAACAGGTTCAGGGTTATTGAGACATCAAGAGCGTATGCAGCAAAGTTCAGCAGACGAAATCAGAGGTCTGGAGAGACAGCTGAGGAGTATGCAGCCGACCTGAAGATGCTGTATGACAAGGCGCACCGATATCGTGACAGAAGAACAAGGGAAGAAGACCTAGTTAGAAAGTTCCTGGATGGGCTGAGGGATGATGAGATCAGATTTGAAGTAGAATTTCATAAAGAACCTGACACCATAGACGACGCAGTCTACCATGTAGTCAACTTTATACAGACTCGGAACAGTAGCAACGCAGGTAGAAAAGACAGGGTGATGAGACGGGCTATAGAGTCAGAGGATGAAGAAGAACCAGACTTTGATACAGTGTTGAGGGTACCAGCTAAGGGAAATAGACAAGAGAAGTCAGCCAATAGAGATGGTGAGACAGAATCCAAGGAAGCCAAACTATTAGCAGAAGTCATTGAGAGGTTGAGCAAGCTAGAAGAAGCCCAGAGGGAGATGCAACAAAGAAGATCAACACCTCAGAATAGAAGGTCTGTAGAGTGCTACAGCTGCCACAGGACTGGTCACTACGCCCGCGATTGTCCGGATAGAGAGACATCAGGTGGAGGAAGAGGCAGAGGCTTTAGCAGAGAAGGCGATATGAATGAATCAGAAGGGAACCAGAATTTAAACTTCCAGGGACCTACCCCAGTGGCAGGGAGGTGGTCCAACTAGTTGAAGTCAGCCACACAGAGAAGACAGAGGTGAAGAAAGTGAATGGTGAAGATCCTCAGGTTGAACAGAAGAGCAGTAAGAGGGAAGAACTCAGTGATGGGGTTTATGTTAAGGGACTGGTGGAAGGAGTGGAAGTGCTGTTCACAGCGGATACTGGAGCTGCGAAGACTGTGATGTCCTTTAGGGTGTTTGAGAAGATACCAGAAGGGAAGAAGCCTAGGTTGGAGAAGTCAGGGAGTCTGCGGAGTGCTAACGGTTCGCCAATCCGAGAATTGGGGAGAGCAGATTTCCATATGACTTTGGGCGCCTATGAGACAGTACATGAAATAGTGGTTGCTGATATCGAAGATGATGTTCTTTTGGGGTTCGACATACTCATGGGAAGTCAGAGGGGGCCAGCTGATTTGCTGTTGAGCAAGGGTATGATAGTCTTGGACGGAGAAGAAATTCAATGTTTCCAGGTGGGGAAAAGGAACAGGTCCAGGAGGGTTGCTGTTAATGATGAGATTTGTATCCCAGTTAGAACAGAGGTGGTAAACGATGAGGCTGTAGAGAAGGAGCGGAGGAACCATGGAGAGTGCCGGGTGGAGCTGAGTGGAAGATGTAGTGAAAGAATTGTGAGCATTCGGGATGGCGAAGACAATGGTGGAGGATATGACCGGTTGAGTATGGTGAGATGTGTGAAATCTCAGGGCAAAGATGGAGCAGGCAGTTCTATGAAGACCGTGAGAGGCAAGACGGGTGTGTGCAGAGATGTGAGACCCAAAGGGAAAGGCGGTACTTGCAGTTCCGTGAAGTCCACAAGAGCGTACAGCGCTACATGTGTACCACCAAGGTCCAAAGACAGTGTCTATATTTCTATCAAATCCAGAGTATGCCACAATGCATGCAGGAGACCCAGAGATAAAGGAGGTACACATATGATGACGAAGACCATTGGGGAAGAACAAGACTTCGACAAGCTTCAAAGTGAAGAAGACGACCGAGGCACATGCCGAAGGCTGTTCACAGGAAATATGCCAGCAGCACCGGATGAGAAGACGATGGGGACTCTACATACAACTACAAAGGGCAAGGAACGACTCCCAGTGGACCTTGCGCTCAATAATGCGACCAGCAAGAACCCAGTGACGGAAGACGGATACGACATCATCGTTTCCAGGATCTATGATGAGCCAAACAGTAGACGGACCTATTTGGATGGAACAGTGAACTCTGAGTTAAATTAAAAGTGAACATAGTGAATCTAGTGTAACTGAAATTTGACAGTTGTAAATTGTGTTGAATAAGTGAACATTCTGGTCGAGGAGGACACAGGGAATTTCCTATAATACTTTTAGGAAGTGTTATCTTATGTTTTAATGAGTTTCCAAGTGTTGTTAATTCTAAGCAGTTGGCTTACTGTAAATTCATTTTTATGTCAGTCGGAGCTTTGACATTGTAAAGGGGGGAGTGATGTGGTGCGCCAGGTTTGACCGACCACATGTTTTCCTATTAACGCTCATGTATAATTTACAAACATTGTTCAATTTGTTGACATAATGTTAGGGACGAAACTTCGGGTACGAAGTGGTTTGGGTGCACTTACTTTCGTGTAAAAGCTCAGCAACGGAGGCTGCTATAGTCGTATTTATACGATCAGTACATGTATAAATGATGCTATTCCTTGAAAATCAAGTACTCTCATCACGTTGGTGGCTATTTACCTGCATTTTAGCGATTTTTCGCTCGTCCTTGGCGTCAACTTCAACAACCGGAAACGGTGCGCATATAACTTGTTCTCCGTAGCAACGGTCGGACACCCCTAAATGTTGAAATATCGTAAAACCTGTATACCACGGCCGCTGCTGAAGGCGTTTTGATACAGAGGCCCCTATACTTAATTTTATTGCATTGATTTAGACCGATTTTATTATGTCTTAATGTGTTTTTGTGGTTGATTGTAGATTTTGGAAGGTGTTCTATGGTTGCCAGTACGCAATTTTTTTATGTGTGCAGCTCTCGACCAATCAGATTCGGGATTTGCGCACAAAATTTTGTGGTACGCATTTTGCGTACCACAGAATTTTGTGTACTGCGCACAAAATTTTGTGGTACACATTTTGTGTGCCACAGAATTTGGTGCGCAAGCTGTCTGGTATATAAGGCGAGGCTCCCGTCATTCGGGGTCTCCACACTTTAGAATTTTTTCAAGGCAAAACTCTATTTAATTATTTTTAGGCATTTTTATGTAGAATTTCACGTCTGAGTTGATTAATAACTGTATTTTTACGTTTTATTGTGTCTTTAGCGATTTTTTAGCTTAAGTAAGTACTTTGGTGATTTTTGTGAGAATTTATTCTTTTGAGTCCGCTTGATAGACTTTAGGTCAAAAATCACTAAATTATGTTTGAGTAATCAAAGCACTCAAAGTTATATTGAAACCTAGAATTGTTTTATGTATGATTATTCATGTTAGTGAATATTAAATTCAGTCATTCTTGTTAAACCATCTTATCCTTAACTGTCCCGTGGAGACCACCCCCCCCCCATCTGAGCAGGTACACACACACATGAACACACACACACATACACACACATGCATATGAGCTGGGATCTACTGATGAGCTGATGCTGAGTTCCTGTGAGCTGATGCTGAGTTCCTGTTAGCTGATGCTGAGTTCCTGTGAGCTGATGCTGAATTCCTGTGAGCTGATGCTGAGTTCCTGTTAGCTGATGCTGAGTTCCTGTGAGCTGATGCTGAGTTCCTGTGCAAGTACAAGACATCCTGAGAACTGACAGACAACTCAAGAAGCACTGGTTGGCCTGGTGTCTATAGATGTGCCGGGATCTGTACATATGCTTACATTTTACACACATATTAGCATTTTCATACAACTAACCAGTATACTTAAACCCTGCTCAGATATAGATAACCGGGTTTTGAAACGTAAAGCGTTTTAAAGTCAGGTGTTCATATAGAGTCACTCTACCAGTGTTATAATTAGTCAGGAAAGCACGCATACTATAGTGTGCGATATTTAGACACGCTACCATTAGGCTATTTCTACACATATAGAGAGTCACGCTACCAGCGAGTCAACTGTTGAGAACCCCTGGCGCATAACAGTATTTAAATGTATTCCATTCGAATTTGTAAAGATTCTCTTCAGAGTTTATATTAATAGATCTACACCATTCTAATTCTTTTAAACATAGTAGCAGAATACACCCCCCCCCCTACTCCAGATACACTCAACCCTTAGATAAAGATCTCCTTATCATTAAGACCACCTCATCTATACTATTGAAGTTTTAGTGTTAATGTTATGTGTTCATATATGCTGCATTATATTTCACAGTATTTTCAGAGATATGTAACAGAGTATAGGAATCAAGATTTAGCTTATAGGTTTCAGTCAAAGAATTTTATAATAATTTTATAAAGGACATCTTTCTGTTAAAATCTTAATATTGGTAGTTTTCATAGTTTAATCATTTTCAAGATTTTATATACAAATTTAGTATCAAAGTAAATGTTATGTTATAAGGATTATGAATGTTATATTTCTAAATATGTATTGTTGATTTTTATTCAATATTCAGTTAATATTTCATTCTTGTTAATTTTCTAAAATAAATATCTTTGTCCATTTAAAGGAAAGCCATAAAAATTCTCTAGTTGTATAGTTGCAATTAATATCAGACAGTTAATCAGGTTAATCTTACATATTGAAGCCATAAAATTGACACTGGACAAATTTATAGATAATTGGTAAACATGATAATAAATACTATCCCAATGACATTTTGACAATTTGACTATCTGATGTGTGATAAATGCATTGCTTATGTTACTGGAATTTCATTGGTTAAAATTAATAACCAATCATTTTGTTAGAATGATTTTACTTAGATTTTTAGTCATATGAAAAGACAGTCTTAATTTAGAAATGAAACTGTAAACACCTTAGTTCTAATAAATTGGTGTAAGCTTAAGTCATCTGGTTTCAAGTTAAAAAGCTTCAAGTTAAAAGTTTCAAGCTAAAAGTTACAAGTTATAATTATATTGAATATCATTGGAACTGTTTATACATGCAAAGAAATAAATAATGGAAATGTGAAATGAGACTTGTCATTGAATGGTAGTTTAGGACATCGTTGGAGTTATTTGTATCAAATGCAATATACATTTACATTGCTATACATTGGACACTGTGCACATAGCTGCACATACTGGAGATGCTACAATCAAAGCATATACATTGGAGAACTATATGATACATTGGAGATTATACGACTATGTACATCAACCATCACTGATGTACAATTCGGACAATTATAACAATTCAATGTTATGCACATCAATGTAACATTGCGGAGAGCACTGTCTACTGGAGGTTTGGGATAAATGACACAACTGCGAGGTTACGCGGTAGCGGCAATAGGCGAACAACATCACAACACTGCTAAGCGAGCATTCCCCCCTCACACAAAGCGCCACAGTCAATGCCCCTGCCCAGCCGCCGGTGACAGATATATGAACTAATTAAAAGTATAATAAAAATAGAATATGTTTAAATGTGTTAATTAGAGGAAGCCATGGAGACAGATTTAATTTTTAAAGATATACATCATCATTTTGAACTTGTTAAATTCTAACTGCTACAACATTTGACCACAGATATAATGAAATTTACTGTGTAATATGTGTATGTTTCTAATTACACAAATTAGCATGAATATTAGCATCTGAATATGGCTTACATGCGCCATATTAGCATCGCGACATATTTGCCGCCTGCCAATGCGAACTTTACCTGTGCAAAGTAGTTTTCGCAAAATTGCGGCTAAATATTCTATAACCGCATAATATACCGTATATATGGAATATGCAAATAAGTTTGCAGCATAGTTTCGGTTAACAAATTTAGTTTGCGACAAATTGCGACAAAACCGATTTATAATTTCTTAAGGATTTCAGTCATTGAAATTAGCTTTTCAATTTAACTAGCCAGTCAGGCTGGTTACTTGCAGAAAAACACCCGCCCAGATTAAAAAGTACCCGCCCGACAATTTTTCGACATAATGTAGCAATGGTCTCATTTACCAATAAACAATAACAGCGTTTTTTTTCCTTCTTTGGACAGTACCGGTAAACGGACCCGTTGCAAATCGGGGTTTGGATTGGGTTTTTCCCAACGGTTTAATATCCAATGTCGGCAATTGTAAGGTATGTGCAGAACGGAATTTATCTGTTTCCGGAAGTTTACATTAAAAACAATTTGTTTGCGTAACAAGTGCCCGTTTGCACACGACCCAATCACTGGTTTTCCTATGCCTATTTTTAGATACGTATTTATAACGATAACTACGATTGGTTCAGCGCGTCCGCATGGTTTAATCAAGGTAAAACGAACGCATATTGCGTGACGCTGCATGTAAACAAACATGACAATTTAGGTCTGATAATTTACCGTGGACAAAAGATGGGCCGCTCGCCACGAGGTTTTGTATTGTTTGATTGTAATTAGTTGAATAGTAAACTTTTTTTTCGTTGATATTAATTGAATCCCGCTTGAATTTAGTAATAAGTCTTAAAGAATAAGTTTTTTTACACTTTATGCTGTATCAAATAGTACCAGTTGATATAATTGTAAGATTTTTAGTTCCCACTTTGAAGGATTTTGCGACTCAAAAATTCCCAATTCTAAGGATTTCGTGACACAAAAATTCCCAATTCCAAGGGGTACAGGACCCGTTCCCAAATTGGTGAAAAAAATCACTGAATAAAAAAAAACTGTTTGATGTTTTATTTTGATTTCATCATCTGATCATATAGATCACATGTACGTGACTGTCATAACATTCATAGTAGCAGCCTGCACACAGGAATTTTTAAAAGTGTGTATCTGTACCCGCAAGTTTGAAAAAAGTTGGTAAAACTATAACATGATAGGAATGTGGGTACAGTAGGCCTAGCTACATTGGTTGCTTGATATTAATTTCCAAACACAAGAAATGACATCCACGTGGGTTAATCAAAAAGTTCGTAGAAAAATATCATAACTCACAAACCACAGCTTCAAATGCTTTCAAATTTTATAATAACGTGATCATAAGTATAACAAAACAATTTGTCAAATTTCATTGAATTAGGCAAAACTACATGATTTTTACATGGAAACGCACACATGCTGTAACTGCATACCGGAGCACGTCAGCATCATTTGATGAACGACGTCAAACTTACGCTAGCGTTTTGACTCATTTTTGCTTCTCGAGCGACTAATATGTAGGTATTTTTGGATAACCATCGTGATCATAGTTGCTGCATTTTCAATAGTTTGATTAATATAGTGTGCGCTGGCCCATAAGATTAATCTAAGTGTTAATATAAGTATTATATAGCGCTTGTCCTCTTCGACGACGTTGGTTTATATTGGGTGTATTTTATTCAGTTGTCAACTTCTGGTATCCTACATGAAATCACTAATTCCACTTATGAATTGATGTCTGTTTATTTCAGAATATATACCTGCACGTTTAAAACCATGTATTGTCTCTGATGCCGTACGTATATTCCAGTTTCGCGCAAATTTTGATAGCAGCCCATGGTCCCGTAAATTCCTGTAGACCCGTTTTATTGCGGATATTTCTATATAGTGCGATTATGTAAATGTCGATTAAAGCATTATTGATCGGAGATGACGTTTGAAATTTTAACAGATTTTATAAATGATATCATGCAACCAGACATAACAATTTGACGGTTTTTGGAGGTCCTACAATTGAGATATTTTTGAAAATTTAATAAAATGTGTTTTAAATTATCTGTGTGCTCCGGTATGCGTAATCGCCATTTTTTAAGATATAAATTTTTTTAAAACGGTTATCATCAGGTCGCTATAAATCTGTGTATGCAAAGAGAATACCAATGTATTCATTCAACATAAATATGACGACAATAACTGTAAAAATAAAAAAGTTATGACAAAATTCTACGAACTTTTTTATTCACCCACGTATGTAGTAAAAATCAGAAACTAAAAGAGTAATTGTGTGCTTTAGTGTTTATTTCTCTGACAAATTTTATGATTTATAACAAAAGATAACCTATCTTGGGTATTTACGATTTTCGTCACTGATGATCCTGTAAGCTTTGCAGTTGTGCAAAGGGAGGTAAATCCTATCTAAATTATGAACAGATTTTTGGTCCGGAACGGTCTTTAGCCATTCTAAAAAACATTATTACTGATTTTCGCGAACTTTTTTAAAGATTGGGCTAAAACGATGTTTTTTCGACGTTTAGGCAATGTCCATTGGTAAATTTATACACGCCAGATCGGGCCACATTGATGGAAAATGTTACAAGCCCGAATCAAAATTGACCCGCCATGGCAATCGGGCATTCCTAATTTCGAAGAAGTGATTTATGCATAAATTTGCCAAAACAGTGTTTGCCAGAAGTTTACCAAAAATTGTTCGCCAGAAGCTTGCCTAAACCTGTTGCCTAATAATGTTTCACTGTATGTATGCAAATGACGTTTGCAGTAAATTTGCGGTAGTTTTCCGGCAAACTTTACGCGCACTTTTACCATGCAAATGAGTTTGCCGCAAGTTTGCGGCAATTGTCCTATGCCCATAACTGAAATATGCAATATGTTTGCAATATGCAAGTTTTACCTCATTTGTATGGTAAATGTTCGCAGAAAGTAGTTTGCGGCAAACATTGCCGCAAAGTTTGCCGGAGACCTTATTTTTCGGTAATGGACGCACATGAAGCTGGAGTTGTTTACATTTTTAGATGGGGGAAAGGCTGTAGTTTATAAAATTGCCAATTATTTTTGTAAACAAATAGTTTTTAAAGAACAAATCGGGAAAACCTTCATTTTTGTTCGCTTATTGGTCCCAAGCCAGCAAGTTATTTTGTTTTATTCTGTCTAGTTTTCGAGAAAATGCGAAAAAACATGCAAAAAATGTCGGAAAATACTCGCCAACCAATATGTCCTCTGTGAGGAATACATGTGATTTCATAACCAGGCTTAATCGTGACCAAAAAAGTATCGGCAAACTCAAAACCGCCGATTTATTATACGTTTATTTTATATAATGCAGGGTTTTCACTAGGATTTCATGTAGGAGGCTTTTTGTATATTTGAGAAGGCCAAGTGCCTGAGCACTTTAGATGGAAGGCAGCTGGGTGTAAATTTGAGGCGGCCCAAATGTCATTTGAGGCAGTCATATTGGCCTCCTGTCACCTCCTAATGACAACCCTGTAATGGCTTATTATATGATTTGATTATATCGTAGAAATGTGATTTAAAGGTGTTAAATAGTTTGATATTCAAAGTTTCAAATGGGCATGTCTGCACAAAAACAATTTAATTGGAACCATCTTTATTATCAACAACATCAATTATCTATCTTTAAACAAAATCCAAACACAAATTGCATGTCAATCTGCTAAAAATGACAAAATCAGCCTCAATGCTACATGCAGTCTGCAGTCATGAAATAAACATTGTGACCTGTGAGTTCCTGCACATAAATTGATGACGTCATCATGAGAGCACGTGAAATATTATTCCAACAAAAAGTCGCTCAAAATAAATTTTGATCTATTGTCAGTAAGTCGGTAGCTTTTCCGATCGAAATATATCGCATCTATTGAATAAAATAAGAAAAATAAATATTTATATATATGTCTCTGGT
Source organism: Spisula subtruncata (assembly GCA_963678985.1). NCBI lineage: Eukaryota > Metazoa > Mollusca > Bivalvia > Venerida > Mactridae > Spisula > Spisula subtruncata. The sequence goes on from OY787677.1 coordinate 254,680, forward strand.
TTTTGCGACCGGAAACGGTGAATATGTAAACAGTTGAATCGGTGCTCGGACAAAACTCGACACAAATGTAACAAACACTTTTTTTAATATATTTGTTGGCATTATTCGGCTGGCCGAATGTTTTCTCAATGATTTAAAATTAATTTGGCCATGATAGTGAGAGTTTTAGCATGCAGAGTAGTCAACGTTTTACTGAAATGCACGAACTTGTAGGTGTGCACAAACTTATAGGAATAGAGGCTAGTATTTTCGTTAATATTTACATACTGGCAAAGGAGTGATGACCGGACACAATTGGCATAAAATACGTCGTATGAACTTAAAAATCGGCTTTTCCTTACAAAATTTTGTGTTGACACATACCTGTGTTCAAGGTTGTTGCTAAAAATAGATCACCCAAAATATGACGTCACGTGAATTGCCAAATTCGGGGCCCAAACATGTGTACTTTTGGCGCCTTTTTCAACGATGTACAGAAGTAATGACCGGACAGTCTGTTACGAATATTCCTCGATTAATATTTAGAAAAATATGACCAGGAATGTTTAGAACAGTGTCCTTTCTTCGTATGCATGCAAAAATATTCATGATTTACGACATAACAACACGTGACACACAATGTTTTCCTGATAGGGGGCGTTCTGAGACAGGCTAAAATCAATAATATACCGTACCGTGTTTATTGACCAAAAAATCGAGAAAAATATTTTCAAACGACTTGAAAGTCTTCAAAATGTATGGACATGATATTAAAATGTTTAATTATCCGACATCCGAGAAAACACTTTATTAATTGCGGTAAAATAAATGTTGTAAAGATTTTTAAAAAAAAATTAAAAATTAAAAAAAAATTAGCCGCCGAGGAGATTCGAACCCGCGGCCTTCACAAGTAAAATTTGGAAAACATTTCCTGCATCGTTAGCCACTCGGCCACGGTCTCAACATGAAATATCCAATTTAATAATTTGAGCATAGAAAATTATTGGCGCACGCGCTCTTTCGCGCATGCGCACACACAAATACTTTTCCCCGGCGCTGCTAATGTCAACATCGCAGCAGCGGACGATATTTTTGATAAATAAGTAATGCTTTGTTGATTTTGTTAATTTTTTTCTGCCAGAATCCTTTTAAACATGATTCTGAGTGTTTTGATACAAAAATATACGATTTATTATACTAAACAAAGCGAGGAGACTGTTTGTCCGGTACTTACTAGCGGCCGGTCATCACTCCTTTGCCAGTAATGAATACAGTAGCAAATTGAAATATAAGCTATTTTAAGGAAGGTTACGAACTAGCCAAAAATGGACGGTTACGATTAAGCCTGGTTACGAAATAGTCGCATACCCACGGTACAGTAATATCCCATCAACTGATCAATGTCACCTAGAGCCTACATTGTCAACTAGTTTAGACAACAGGATTCATATGGCTTACCTGTATCAATGGTTGCCTCCATGCAACCCTTATTCGTCGTCATCAGATGTATCAAGTCGTAAATCCATGATTGAAATAACATAATTATCGTAATTTAACAAACGCACGTCGACACCGGAAATTTCAAGGTGCGCAGACGCTTGGGAGGTTTTGATTATCACTCCGTATTCCGGAACACATTCTTCTCCTGTTACACCGAACAGTCTAGCACATCTTGTATTCCAATTTTCTAAATTTTAGGCCTGCCAGTACGCCAACTCTTCCACAGGAAATTCCAATCGGATCTTTTATTGAACGAAATCCATAACTCGAAAATGGCAATTTATAATTTAAAACTAGTACTGTACATACAGTAACGGACTTTACAAAGAGTAAATAGTCCAGTAGGGCGTACACTTAAATATAATATTGATATCACCAAACTTTATATATATTATAAGTATACTCCGTATAAGCGAATCAAGATAGATCTTATCCGTATATGTTTAATTTCATACTAACATTAGTTTCTATCATGGAGAGTCTATACTATACTCAGTATAGATCTACTATGAATTCAAATTGATCTAAAAGCTAGATCTATTCACTCATACGTAAACACGAAAATAAAAGCTTATAAACGAAAAATCTCGCCTATACAGACGAATTAACGGATATGCACGAAAATTATCGGTAATAAACGAAAAATAACGGTTCTAAACGATAAAAAACGGTCTACACGAAAAATAACGGTTCTGCACGAAAAATCACGGTTCTACACGCTTTCTCGAATACACGTTCCTGAGTAACGAAAATGCGCCGATTTGATTGGTCAATCGCTTTGACGTTTATCGGTTCCTGATTAACGTTTTAACGGGCGTTATGCGTTAATCGTTAGTGGTATTTCTCGAATACATGGAACATATTCGCGAGCCGTACTGTACAATTCCACGTTTTGCTAATGCATTCATCATATATATCATAAAACCAATTTTAGGTTTATGTGTAGGTTTTGGCAATGTTGGGCAATTTTCAATTTTTGGTCCCATTTTACAATTACCGGAAACAGAATTTTAATAAGACGTCTTACAACAAATATTACTGATGTTCTCATTAAAAATTCAAAATGAAAATTTACTAACACTTTCTTGATGCTAATAAAAGTGCCATTTTGCCTTCAAAACAGGAAAAACAACATCGTCTACTAAATTGTTGTTTTAAGCTTTAACCAAAGGAAATGTACAATATATGATGATCATATGTTCAACTTAAAACATTTTCACATGGTTTAAAAAATGTATTTCAATTGTTTTTATTCAGTATTGCAAAATCGGTGTTCATGTTTTGTTCATAAATAAGTTGAACACCTCTCGTACTTTCATGAGCATCACGGAAAAAATCTTATTATCTTGGTTTACAATGATTTAAATTTTGCAAACAATCAAAGTTATAACTACAGCATGCTAAATTGTACGGTTAAAAAGGTAACATAATATAAATGAGTGTGCATTTTTCCGGATTTTATTATATTCACACAGATTTAAGCCCTTTTAATTTTTATTTGTTTATATTAGCAATATCGTCTCGATTGAACATAAGCCTGTACATGACTTGCTTCGCGCGAGGAACGTGATGTTTCGAGATGTTTCGAGATGTTCTCATTAGATTAGACCGTAAACCGCATAACGCATTTTTGTAACCCTTCACCTATGTACTAAGCGTATCTCACAGTTACGGAAATACCCGAGTAGTTACTTTTGATAACGTAATAACGAGATGTTCCGATTAAACTATGTCAATGGATGGCGGAGAATGTCGACTTGTTACGATTTCATCCATATAAGGCATCACGATATAATACGTCAGTATTGATAAGGCAAGGTAACATCGTAATCATTATAGGGAGTAGCTAATGGTTGTTTTATAAATGTGAGTTTATTTCATTTATTGTTGTTCCTATTTTAAATGTTCATTTTACATAAAACAGTTAAAATACATAATTATCTTATAAATATGTACATGTAGTAAGTATTGATAATTGGCACAACTTATAATGTACATTTTGGTCTGAAATAGTTTATACGTTTACTTCCGGATCAAAGTGTTGCCGTCAACACTTAGCTTTAAACTCCATATAAATAACACCTGGATCATGGTGTGTTGTGGTCAAGACATAGCTTCAAATCCACATCAATAACACCTGGATCATGGTGTTGTGGTCAAGACACAGCTTCAAATCCCACATCAATAACATCGAGATCATGGTGTGCTGTGGTCAAGACACAGCTTCAAATCCCACACCAATAACACCTGGATCATGTTGTTGTGGTCAAGGCCCAGCTTCAAACCCCACATCAATAACACCTGGATCATGTTGTTGTGGTCAAGGCACAGCTTCCAACCCCATATCAATATAACATGGATCATGGTGTTTTGTGGCCAATGCACAGCTTCAACCAACCCCTACATCAATAACACCTGGATCAAGTTGTTGTGGTCAAGGCACAGCTTCAAACCCCAAATCAATAATACCTGGATCATGTTGTTGTGGTCAAGGCAGAGCTTCAACCAACCCCACGTCAATAACACCTGGATCATGTTGTTGTGGTCAAGGCACAGTTCCAACCAACCCCACGTCAATAACACCTGGATCATGTTGCTGTGGTCGAGGCACAGCTTCAACCAACCCACGTCAATAACACCTGGATCATGTTGTTGAGGTCAAGGCACAGCTTCAAACCCCACATCAATAACACCTGGATCATGTTGTTGTGGCCAAAGCACAGCTTCAAACCCCACATCAATAAAACCTGGATCATGGTGTTTTGTGGTCAAGGCACTGCTTCAACCAACCCCACGTCAATAACATCTGGATCATGGTGCTGTGGTCAAGGCACAGCTTCAAACCCACACCAATAAAACTTGAATCATGTTGTTGTGGTCAAGACACAGCTTCAACCCCACATCAATAACATCTGGATCATGTTGTTGTGGTCAAGACACAGCTTCAAACCCTACATCAATAACACCTGGATCATGTTGCTGTGGTCAAGGCCCAGCTTTAACCCCCACACCAATAAAACCTGGATCATGTTGTTGTGGTCAAGGCCAAGCTTTAACCCCCACACCAATAAAACCTGGATCATGTTGTTGTGGTCAAAGCACAACTTCCAACCCAATATCAATATCACATGGATCATGGTGTGTTGTGGTCAAGGCACAGCTTCAACCAACCCCCACGTCAAAAACACCTGGATCATGGTGCTGTGGTCAAGGCTCAGCTTCAACCCCCACGTCAATAACACCTGGATCATGGTGTTGAGGTCAAGACACGGCTTCAAACACCACATCAATAATACCTGGATCATGGTACGTTGTGGTCTTGGCACAGCTTAAAACCCAAAATCAATAACAACTGGATCATGGTGCTGTGGTCATGACTCAGCTTCAACACCCACACCACTAACACATGAATCATTGTGTTGTGTGTTCAATACACAGCTTTAAACCCGACATCAATTAAACCTGGATCATGGTGGTGTTTGGATAAGGCACAGCTTCCAACCCCACATTAATAACTCCTGGATCATGGTGTTGTGGTCAAAGCTCAGCTTCAACCTCACATCAATAACACATGAAGCATGGTGTTGTGTGGTCAAGACACGGCTTCAAACCCCACATCAATAACACCTGGATCATGGTGATTGTGGTCAAGGCACAGCTTCAAACCCAAATCAATAACACCTGGATCATGGTGTGTTGTTGTCAAGACACATCTTCAAACCCCACGTCAATAACACCTGAATGATGGTGCTGTGGTCAAGACACGGCTTCCAACCCCACATCAATAACACCTGAATCATGGTGCTGTGGTCAAGAAACGGCTTCCAACCCCACATCAATAACACCTGGATCATGGTGCTGTGGTCAAGACACGGCTTTCAACCCCACATCAATAACACCTGAATCATGGTGCTGTGGTCAAGACACGGCTTCAAACCCCACATCAATAACATCTGAATCATGGTGCTGTGGTCAAGACACGGCTTCCAACCCCACATTAATAACACCTGGATCATGATGCTGTGGTCAAGGCACAGCTTCCAACCCCATATCAATAACACCTGGATCATGATGCTGTGGTCAAGGCACAGCTTCCAACCCCATATCAATAACACCTGGATTATGGTGTTGTGGTCAAGACACAGCTTCAAATCCCATATCAATAACACCTGGATCATGTTGCTGTGGTCAAGACACTGCTTCAAACCCCATATCAATAAAACCTGGATCATGTTGTTGTGGTCAAGGCTCAGCTTCAAACCCCATATCAATAACACCTGGATCATGTTGTTGTGGTCAAGGCTCAGCTTCAAACCCCATATCAATAAAACCTGGATCATGTTGTTGTGGTCAAGGCACAGCTTCAACCAACCCCAACGTCAATAACACCTGGATCATGTTGTTGTGGTCAAGGCACAACTTCCAACCCCATATCAATATCACATGGATCATGGTGTGTTGTGGTCAAGGCACAGCTTCAACCCCCACGTCAATAACACCTGGATCATGGTGTTGCGTGGTCAAGACACAGCTTCAAACACCACATTAATAACACCTGGATCATGGTGTTGCGTGGTCAAGACACGGCTTCAAACACCACATCAATAATACCTGGATCATGGTACGTTGTGGTCTTGGCACAGCTTAAAACCCCAAATCAATAACAACTGGATCATGTTGTTGTGGTCAAGGCTCAGCTTCAAACCCCATATCAATAAAACCTGGATCATGTTGTTGTGGTCAAGGCACAGCTTCAACCAACCCCAACGTCAATAACACCTGGATCATGTTGTTGTGGTCAAGGCACAACTTCCAACCCCATATCAATATCACATGGATCATGGTGTTGCGTGGTCATGACTCAGCTTCAACACCCACACCAATAACACATGGATCATAGTGTTGTGTGGTTAAGACACGGCTTCAAACCCCACATCAATAACACCTGCATCATGGTGTGTTGTGGTCAATGCTCAACTTCAAACCCCAAAGCAATAACACCTGGATCATGGTGCGTTGTAGTCTAGGCTCAACTTAAAACCCTTCATTAATAACACCTGGATCATAGTGTGTTGTGGTCAAGGCTCATCTTCAAACCCCTCATCAATAACACCTGGATCATGGTGTGTTGTGGTCAAGGCTTAGCTTCAAACCCCAAATCAATAACACCTGGATCATGGTGTTGTGGTCATGACTCAGCTTCAAACCCCATTAATATTTACATAATAATGGTTAAATGCTTAATACCCTCGGTGATCTACCTGCGGTGTCTACCAGTGTTTATACAATGTTCATAGATAGCACAGTTAACAGTATCGTTGAAAACAATTTTCTGTGATAGATAGCTGTAATCATAAATCAGTTTACATGTAGTGTTATACGTGTATCCGTAAATAGTTTATCACTAACGATAATAAAAATTGTGTTATCATTGACTAGCTTATGACTAACGATACAATAATTCGGAAATGACGTTTTATCGTCTGTCTCATTTATCATGATATATAGATGTGAGACCATATTTAGTGCTCATACGAAATGAACACAGTATTATGTAACTCAATTTAAAGGTAATAATACACTTTTTATGTTTAATTTATGCAAACTATCGTTTTCAAAAAACGCACAATTAGATCTACATGAGTCACTGCGGTACACCGGATATTGGTAGTAAAATTAGTAATATGATCAATTTTAAGGACACGAAAGGAAGACCAGGGTGAGTTTAGAGTCGATAATTTCCTAATTACTGACTACTTATGCATATCTCAATTGAGTTTTAACAATCCTATATCAGATATTCGTAGGAGGTTCAGGTGATCCAGTATTATGCCGTTACTCACTCGCAAATATTGACAGCAGTACTGTGCAAGCTTCTGGAATAGTTGTATTACCAAATTGTAGAATTTTTTAACTGGCCATTTTGTTTATATTGAACCCAAGAATGTTCTGACCACATTTTATAAACATTGATCGAAAAACAAGTAAGATACACCCAAAAACAGATCCAAGTGCTTGTACAGAGTATTGCTGTTTAGTGTACAGAGTATTGCACATAAACTCGACGTTAGTGTACGGAGTATGTCTTAATAAAATGAGTAAATACAGTAGGTAAATGGACAGTTTAATGATATTATTACGTCTGCTCACCAATAAGTTCATGTCTCATTGGTTGTATGATATAATAAGAATATTCTTATATGATAATGTTAACATATTTCAATCCGTTAGGCAGATGAATGCGATTTACAATATAGAATGCTGTTTTTCTTGTGAGTAGTACAAATGTGATATTAAGCTTGGATCTATGTTATTCGTTGAGAGTCATGCTTATGGCCAAATGGCAAATAAGGGCATTGCATCCATTTAATATGAGCCAATTTCAGGCTGATTATGACCTCACATGATTGATTATCGCCTATCGGCCCGGTCCACAATCTCATAATCGTAAACGGCCCGTTAAACAGACGCATGTTACGTTATCCAGGTTAACATGACGTCACGTTGGAGTCATAATGCCGTCACGTTGGAGCTAAAATGACGTTGCGTTGAAATTGCTTTGACAATTTTATAAATGTACAAGATTTTCACCATAAATTACTGTAAATCTCCATGAACTTTACTAAACGTGAGTTGTTGTTACTCCCATTGAGTTTTTAAATTGAACAATAGTATTAAAGACTTAAATACAATTCAGAGCCTGGCCGGAAGTTGATTATCGCCTTCAGGTCCGGCTATGTCGTGTATTTACCTCTAAATAAAAACACCAAGGTTTATTCTTTTATCTCTCAACTATTTCAGATGCTGTAAAGAAGTTACTTTGCTATAACTTTCATTTAAAGTTGCTAATTCAAATTATTGGACATTGTACTAGTTTTGTGTTTGTCTAATGAAATTGAATACACTCTTTTAATTTTCATATTTTGACAAGCAATGCCAAGCAATGTTACCAAATTAATGGATATAAAATAGTCTAGTATTCTAAACTAAAATTTGACAATGTCAGTTATACACTGTATTTCAGTCAAGTAATAGAAATTGTTATTTTTTAGTTTTATACCTGTCATTTACCTACAAAACCATTTTACATGAGAATGAAATAATTAAAATATAACTTAGTTATCAAATAAATAATAAATCATAGGACAAAATGAGTTGTAAGTATTTTATGTTGTATATGTAGTATGGATCTATTGAAGACAGTAGACGGGGCTCTACTTAACCCAGTAGACGGGCCTCTACTTAACCCAGCTTCATGTAGTCCATGCAATCCAATCTCAATAGGTACAGATCTATACAATCTAAATTATTTTTACCAAATAGCACTGATTATACCTTGCATTTATTCAATTTGTGTGATCAATAGTCACTGTAATTAAAAGCAATACTCTGTACACGATTCAGCAATACTCCTTACACCAGTGAGCAACAATATAGCAATATTCTTCTGCTGAAAAAATAACGTTTATAAATAGATCGACTACATACATGTACGAGCGTCATTCAATATATTCGTAGACAATCGTTCTCATTTTATTATATTCATATTTAAAGCCACAATAAGGTTCCGGAACGACATATTTTCTATAGATAGAAAACACAAATCTTTGTTACTGATTTGAAGACTGATAAATAATTAACACATCAAGCTATTAAAACACGCTCTTACTGTCATATATGTGAAATAATCTTCTCTTGAAGATTGGCATAACGAGCCCGGTTTGTTTACAAATACGGCGTTTAACAGCATCTCCGTCACTTTCCGGAGACTACCGAGAATTTTTCGCCTTGTATATTGACATTAATCATGTTGTTGAACACTACAAATAAAGCAGAACTTTTGTCATTATGTAAATTTATCAAAGAATCATTAGCTATACGCACCCAACAATTAAGTGTACAATAGTTACATTGTAAATAGTAAATAAATGTCTACGATAGAATATGTCAACTTTTAAATATTTTGTTAAGTTATGTTTTTCATTGTAAATAAAATGTGTTACGTTCAAATCGTCATTATATAGATAAACATGTATCTGTAAATAGATATTTTTGAAATGTAAATTATGAATGCAACTACTATTACTTATACTTATACAAACCATTACAGCTTGAACTGATTACTTTTTGAAATCATAGTGATAAATACATCTTCATATTATGTAACTTTATTAAACATATTGAGTCCATCCACATTAGTAAATTTTGCCTTAAAGGAAGTATTAAATTGTATGATTGTCTTTTCATCAACTATATATTATGTTCTTCGTGTATTTTTGTTTGATGTTTATCAATGTTTAGTATCGATATATATATATGTCAGGGACTGCAGAAATCAGGCCAGATGCTAAAATTTCACATTTTGAGTTTTCTTCATAATCTTGAAGAATAGCCTTTTAAGAATAAATTCTCAAAATTTCCGATGATTCCGGTGATTATTTTCGGTTTTACAGCATTTTCTTCACGTGCACTTGATGACGAAAACACAATAAAAAGGTGAAACGGCTGTACAAAACCTATAAATCCTTCAAAAGGAAAATCCAAGATCTTCTGCTTTTTCTTTGTTAAATGTATGCCATACAACATCAACAAGTTCATATATTGCTTGAACAACAACATTCTTTTTAAAACATGGTTACTATGGAAATATTTTGCATATTATAATAATTACCATGGCAGCAGTACTTCAATAACTGTACATGTGGCTGTGAATTAGATTTTCAGATCAAATACACTCATTTCTTTGTAGTGAATTATAAAATATGAAGATTCTGATAAGCTCACATTGTTATTTTGAATTATTTACATTATAATGAAATAAAATGCTGTAACTAAGTAACACTGCCTTCGCGCAAAATTATGACTTTTCCATGCCAAAAACAATAAGAAGACATTAAAACAGTGTAGCTATAGTACAACAATAAACACACAAGACATGTTATCATTTATTTTATTTTATTATTTTATCAACAAGTTGGAATATTTAACATCTGCTTGTAAATATTGACATTTTGGTTGCCTAGCAACGGATAGAAACTAAATTTTGATCAAAAATATCAAAATACATAGAATCTACAGGTATTAAGTTAAAAAAATTCTAAGGTCAAGTTAGTACAATATTAAAATTAATACTTTTGACAGTATAATGCCTTTGAATTGTAGATTTACATGTTTAATTATAAAGCTTTTGAAGCATTTTCAAAGAAAGCTGGATCACAAATTACCTTATATATATAAATGTTTTAGAGAACAACATTCAAACATGGTATACACTATATACAAGTGATATTCAAGCTGAACTACACATCATCTTATCATAACAGTACTGTATAAAATTATCATGCATTTCCAATCATGCAAATGTCCTTGACAACTGGTGGAAAAGAACATTTTGCATAAAAACTGCAAAAGTATAACAGACCGTTTCATGTGGTTTTTGTACTGAAATGCTCTCTCAATAGTTTTCTTATCCCATTACAATGACAAACTATTGTATAGCAACAAAACTACAGTTCAGTAACATCAGAATAATACAAGGCTTGGTAAACAATTCATTTTTAACCAGTAGTAGCAGCAGAAACAAATATAAAATGCATTAATTCATATAATCAATAGACAATACATGAAATAACATCAACATTTGCATAGACAGATAAGATACCAATGCAAGGCTATTACATCATATACATGTATGATATACAAATCTAAACTCATAACTGGAACATGCTTCACTTGACAGAATATAATTAAACTTTAGAAAATAAGTTATATTGTTACAATTGTTAAAAAGCATGTAGTTTCTTTAACAATTACAGTTATTCAGATGTTAGTAATGTACATTATTTTCATCATGTATGACAATTCAGGTAGAATTAACTTCCAGTCATGACTTGTTGATTTCCAAAACTGACTAATTGAGTTATAATAATCATCTGGAATGTTTCTAATCTTCACTTCTTTGTCATATGGTCTCTGTATCAACTTTTCTGAAAAGAAATTATAAGATTTTTTATTTAATGATTAAAGTGCAAAGTACTGGTACACAGTTTAAGCTGGTATCATATCCATTAATTAATAGTCCTGATAAAATGAAAGCAACTCAAATATTGGGCATATTGCAATCAAATTTAGGCCAATACTATTGAAAGAACTCATTATTAAACCAATCAATTAATATATTTGTGCAGCATCAGCCTTTTACAAATTAATGGACAATGCTCAAATAGAGTCTTGCAAGCATTTTTTATAGATGAATAATAGAAGATATGTATTATAGTAGTCTATATTCTATTTAAAAAAGGAAATGACATTTGAAAATTATTATTGATATGTTCACTATTGATAACAGATACTGAAATTACTGGCATAATATCAGCTACTGTCATAATCATGATACATTATGTTGAAATATTATAGTTCTGTGGAACAACCACTTCATGATCAGCAGTCAGGTCTACAGTATAACAACTGTTATACATATCCTTGGTCCAGTAACCACTACAGATAATTAGTGGAATAAGTAATATGAAGGATTTACAAATGGAAGTTTAATAATTGGATCAGTTGTATACCTGAGGTAGAGGTCTCTGTCCAAACTCAGCCTCCCCACAGTAAACTCCACATAACTGACATGTTCATGGTTTGTCCACACATGTTGTTCAAGATCAATTATTGAACATCCTGAAAATGACAATTAATTTTATGAAGATAATTATTCATATAGAATATAACTAAGTATAATTTGCCTTTTATTACATGTAGTCAAACTGTAAATACTAACCACAGAACAGACATACTGTATCTTACTGTTAGATGCATCAAGGATTTCCCAGTACTCAGTAGGCTTCTACAGTGTAGTTATAAGTAGAACATCTACTAGAGGCATGTGTATACCAAATTGTTACATTGTTGTAGAGATGTGAAGTTATTTGGGTGTGCGGTTAAGCTCGGATGAGCCGTACGCACTTGAATTAAACCCGTTTAAGTAAGCCGGCAGGAAATTGGCCTAGTGAATTGAACCGCATACATTTCTGTAGGGATGAAAGCCTACAGTAGCTGAAGTGTCAAATGAATTTACTTGTCAGTTCAGACAGTCTAAACCCGACCTATTTTACTAGTAAACAGTAGTGTTTGAACATTACTGAATTTCAGGATGTACTGGTGAGTTGGATATATGCATTCAAAGAGTTTGAAAAAATAAAGACAAATGACAGTCATTTTACTTGATGTGTGCAAACTTCAGCAAAGTAAGTAGGGTGGGGATATGTCAACAAACATGAATGCATCCATAAAATCAGCCATGAACAATCCTCATGTTAACTCATTATCTGCAGGCATAAAATTTGCACTATGCTATGAAGAATCGGGTATACAATGGACTTATCCACATAAAAACAGACTGCTTTGTAGCATTTTAAAGTCAACTTTCGCTTTCAAAGTCAATGTTATCAACGAATTTAAACCCATAATTCACAACAGTAAAGCAATCACAGACAATAAAAGATATGCTTACCTCCAAATACGAGCTTTATAATACGATATCAACCAGATCAAACCAACATCAGCGTCATTTCTCGTCATTATACCTTACAAACTGCACTCAACAAACACAAACAATCAAGTGTCCACCATTTTGGTTTGTTGACCTTTACAGAGTAAAAGGGAAATAACTATCGCTAAAATGGCTAGACTACACTAAAATATTCGTAAAGTGGTTGTGAAATGTTGCAAATATATCTTAATTGTTTATTTTTTAAAGCAGAACTTTTGTTATACAATTACACTTGAAAATATAAGTTAATAAATTAGAAAATCCGCGAAAAAAACAGCGCAAGTTTTTGACGTCATTTTTCTAAAAATAGACGTTACCGCATCTGGCCTGATTTCTGCAGTCCACGTCACATATATGTTTCATTCTTATTTCATCACGTTTATTTTATGTTGTATATATGTGTTTGTTTATCATGAGAAACTGTACAGTTTAAATGAATAATCTATCTATCTATCTATCTATCTATCTATCTATCTATCTATCTATCTATCTATCTATCTATCTATCTATCTATCTATCTATCTATCTATCTATCTATCTATCTATCTATCTATCTATCTATCTATAATTGAAACATGCCAGAGGCGGGGAATTAATTATGCGTATGCAGTATAGATAGTGCGAATGGCTGTGTGCAAATGTATTAACTTCTCCGATAATTATTAGATTTATATTTTCATGTAAAGTAGAATCTACAATAAAATAATAATTGTTTACTTGTAAGTATATAAATCTGCATGTTCAATACGTATACCCGAATGTTGTGAGTTATTTAATTTTCATAAATACGTGTCAATCATTATGAAGATCATGTTATATTCACATGCCCTCAAATTTTCCTATGCATATGTATTTAATTGTAGCTAGCTACATTTTGTTTATTGTCTGATGCAACATTATCTGTAATAAAATATAAAAAACTAGATGTTTTTGTTTGTCCTTATAATTTTATATCGCTGGCTTAGAATGAGTAGGTTGTAAGTGCCATATTTGAAATCTACGTGGGTGAATAAAAAGTTCGTAGAATTTTGCCATAACCTTTTTGTTTTCGGAGTTATTGTCGTCATATTTATACTGAATGAAAACATTGGTATTTTCTTTATATACAAGAATTTATAGAGACCTGATAATAACCGTTTTAAAAATATTTATATCTTTAATAAGGGCGATTACGTATGCCGGAGCACACGGATAATTTGAAAAACATTTTATTAAATTTTCTAAAATATCTCAATTGTAGGACCTCAATAAACCATCAAAATATTATATCTGGTTGCATGATGTCATTTATAAAGTCTGTTAAAATTTTAGACGTCATTTCCGATAAATAATGCTTTAATCAACATTTACATAATCACACTATATGGAAATACCTGCGTAAAACGGGTCTACCGGAATTTACGGAACCACGAACTGCTATCAAAATCTGCGTGAAGCTGGAATATACGTACGGCATCAGAGACAACGCATGGTTTGAAACGTGCAGGTATATATCCTGATATAAATAGACATCGATTTATAAATGGAATTAGTGATTTCGTGTGAGGCGACGAATTTTGACAACCAAATAAAATACACCCGAAAGTGGTGACGTTGGTTCGCAACGTCGTCGACAAGGACCAGTGCTATATAATTGCGGATATAGCAAAACACTTAGATTAACCTTATGTGACAGCGTACACGATATTAAACAAACAATTGAAAATGCAGAAACCATTATCACGATGGTTATCCAAAAATACCAACATATTAGTCACTCGAGAAGCGAAAATGAGTCAAAACATTTACGTAAGTATTGACAAATCTGGCGTAAGTTTGACGTCTAAGCCACCGATATGTTATATATCATGGAGTTAATGTGCTTGTCTATATAATTCCAAGATTATATCAAGTGATATATATTCATTCACACTTCTACACTAATCCTTTAATTGGATTATACCTAACAATTCAATTAGGTTTCAGTCGTGATTAGAATACAATACCCCACGCAATATACAATGCAATATAGGCCTACAACAGGGTACCGGCAGATCACGGCGTACCGGGTTTTGTGCATATACTTCCGATCATTGACGAAATCTTCGGAATCGTTCGAAAAATTTAAAGTTAAACACTATTGAGTATTTTGTACGGAGGACAAAATACTAAATATCGTTTTCAGTTGATTATTTCTCAGAGAAGGAACAGCGACCCGAGGTCAGATATGGGTCCCTTCTACACTATTTTTAGTATAATTCAATATCCCAATATTTCAATATTCTTTGTAGATAGAAAATTGTACCATTTTAAACCTTATTGGGACTTTAAATAATAATTTCTCATATCATTATAAACATTTATCTATTACCTACCATAGATACAAATTTATCTTTGATTATGCAACACAGTAATATGTCATCAGCCGTTGTATTACCATAGTAACCCGCTACCGGCCCCGACCGACGTAACATACCCTTTTAACTAGTTCAACCAGTGATACATTCCGAACTAATTAATTTACATTCCCATATATTTGCCAGATTATTGCAAGATATTAGCATGATATTTTGTGAAATTATTAAGTTGTTTGCACGTTTGAGTTTGAATTGAGAAGTATTTGATATATGCCTGTCACGTTTTCATTTACGTCAAAATGCCGATGAATTTGTGCAAGGAAATCCATGAAACTATTAAATCGTGCACTGGTCTTGGAAATATACAACACACAGACATAATTTGCTAATGAGAACAAACGGATCACATGCAGTATTCAGTGTCCCAGTGTTTTAGTGACAAAATCCAATTCCTGAGGAGCAGAGATCGAACAAAATTTGCAAACGTAGGGACATTTAAGGAAATGTCAGTCAAAATGTGTGAGGCGTTTTAACTTAGCATAAAATCACTGGTTCAAGCTTAATTCTTAACTTTGAATGCATTAAATGATTTGGAAGATCTACTTAATAATTTATAACTTAAATAGTTACGTTTAATTCCATATGAATGACATAATTCAGTTTCGGGTTTACCACTTGAGAAATAGCAAAACGTCCATAACGTCGCTGACGTCAGAATATATTTTCGTTGTGTGGTGGTTGCGGTAAGGTGATAGTTTTGTTTTAGCCATATTTTCTTTAAAAATTCGTCGTTTCGTGTACAAGTTTAGTGTGATATAATAAGTCTCTATGTCAATTTGTATTAAAATGACGAGTCCAGTCCACGAATTCATTGAATGACCCTCGTACATGTTCTCTATGGAAGTGATATATTGATTGTGTTGTCAACTTCACTAATGTAAAATGAAATTCATCAAATGAAATAAGGAATGATACGGTTTCCCGTCACGTGGGTGAGGCATTTTATCTGACAAGGCGGACTAATTCATCGGGTGATTTAATAAAAACTGATTATGGTTTTCCACTGATAAAACAAGTCCTTTAAGCTATACCACTCATTACGACTAGCGATGTTGTTGTTGTGATCTAGACATGCTTTAGATCTGAACAAGTTCGACAACTAAATAAGACGACCATCGTAGGTTTACATGATACCGAGAGTTTCAATGTTAGTAAATGGGCAAACAGTGTTGTAGCTAGGCAGTAAGGCAATACTGTAAACAATAAATTAGCAGGGTGGCTGAAGTTATTTTGAAATATTCTTACAGTTAAGCCGGATACTAGACAATTATTCATTAGCCGGGCCTGAGATCAGTTATCCGGAAAATTATTCATACAGCCTGACCAGGGGCAACCTATCCGGACAATTATTCTGATAGCCTGACTTGAGAGTAGTTTACCGAAAAGTTAATCTTACAGACTGGCCAGAGGCCAGTTAGTCGGACAATTATTCTCACATCCTGGCTGGAGGCCAAATAACCAGACAGTTATTCTCACAGCCTGGCTGGGGGCCAAATAACCAGACAGTTATTCTTACAGCCTGGCTGGAGGCTAGTTATCCAGACAAGTATTTTCACAGCCCTGCCAGATGCCAGTGTTCACTGCACACAGTACATTCTGGTCTGAAGTTGGTATCCTCATAACGTGCAGGGAAATGGCGCCCCGTCAGACGATCGGTTTTTTCGGAGGAAAACGGTCGACCCTTTCTACTAGCTCTCAGTTGAAAACCTTCTAGAAGTCCGTCTATCACTTTTTTCATATATTAACAATGTTAAGCTGTATATATTTCCATAGAAACGAGGAATAAGCCATATTTTCTATGTGATTAATTTAACTGTTAACATAATACTTCTTAAGTGTTCCACCGGGGGTAATTATAAGCACCCTATACGAGGATTATATTCACCATGTCCTGTGGTCGGTTCTCTCGTCGTGGAACTCTCGTATACGCCGGTATTCGTCTGCCATCGAGCTTCCTCTCGCGTTCTCACGTCATAATCTGGCATTCTGTGTAAAACGGATTGTCTAAAGACCGTACCATGGGACACCCGTAATTCGGCCGTAATACTCGATACAACACTTCTAAACATTCTAATAAATTGATAATCGTGATTTTACTATTAAGGTGATACACTTCAGGAAAATTTGAACTGTTTGGAAAATTCTAAATTCTCACTCAAGATGCTTTGTGAATACCACCACTGATGTTACCGCAATAATATGAATATTGGAAATTGTCTTCATTATGATATTATTTTATTTTCAGTATAAAGATGGGTATTGACATTGATGCGTATAGACAGAGAGTTGGTAGTTTCAGGGGTGGACGTGGTTGTAATATATTATATTCATCCAGGACATGTTATATGAACTGTGGTGATGTGGCGTGTGGTGTACTGTATGTTGGTACTGTCTGGTTATTCACTGCACTAATAGTGTTGACAGGACTAGAATTGAATCCATGGATACCAGGTAACTATACATGTTTGGAACATATTTGTCTATTTCAGATTTTATTCTTAGAATGACTATTTGGGTGTATCGTGTGCAGACGATAGATAGTAGTCCATATAGTTATGTTGTTGTGTTACTTATTTCTGTGCAGGACTGGTTATGTTGAGTGCTCCCTGTCCGATATCCTCATACCTTTTTTATATTGTAAATAGTTAGTGAACATATTGAGTTTTTCCTAATACGTGTGCGAGGATATTTCAACTGTTTCCACTATATAATGTTCAAACTTTATCGGGAAGTGGATAATTTTATTTTGACACGAAATATGATGTCGATAAAGTAATGTATCTCCCAGGTGGACTGTTAGGTTTGGTCCCTTGTTGAAAGGTCAAAGTCACGGGGGACTATGTTGCACTGTTATTCTGTATCCGGGCTGTATCTTTCTTTCTAAAGGTAGGATTTTAAAATTACCTGGCATCAATGATACCAACAGGCTGGCGATTTGTAATACACGAGTGCCCGATCTGTAGGTCAAACGTCAAGGTAACAGGGTGACTTTAAAGTTTTGCATGGCTCAATCGTGTCCGGTCTGTATCAGTAGGATTTTAAAATAACCTGATACAAATAATTAGACGATTTGTCACGCACATGATTCGATTCAGGTTGCTATGTCTAAGGTCAAGGTCACAGGGGAACATCAAAATTTTCCACTACTAGTCCGTGTTCAGCTGTTGCTTAATTGTTTTTTTACTTCCAGCGTATAATGTACTGCCCAGCTGTGGTCTTGTTTGGGTGTTCGGTAATAGCTGTTAAGGTTGGACAGTGTCTATGTCAATCCTTTCACTTTTAACTACGTTGGCAAGTGTCAGTGCATGTTTGGTTAATAAGTGTCTGATGGATGTTGCTTTTGTTTGTTAAAGCAATTTAGTTAATACGATAACACTGTGTAGTTCTGTGTGACACAGGAAAGTATTCATCTCGTATTTGTTCGTTCATAGTAGCATTGTTTGTAGAAAAGAGTCTGATTGCTGATTATATGTAATTTTATTGTCAGTGTTTAAAATGATAGTTTTATTACTTTCTTTTAATTTGAACGCATAACGTTGTATGTCTACTTTTTTAGATATCAAAGTCCATGTCACTTTTGTTCTGGAAAGTCTTTGCATTGGTATTTCTTTAAGTGGAAAGTGAAAATAGTGTATCTATATTGCATTGTAAATATATATAAACGGTAGGGTAATAAAAATATATATATATGCATTTTCCCGTTAAATATTGATCGTCACTCGTATATTGCATTATGAATATACAGTCAATGTATTGTATTTTTCAGCAGACTGTATGGAAACGGACACGTGTATAATGAGACCATTTATCTCCAGTGAATATACCAGCACTATACTGAGTACATTGGGTCTGACTTTCACTTCTATAATCAGAATGATTGGTGCTGTTAGTTTTGTTAAGAGGCTGTTGATCATGGCAGGTGTTGAGCAGAATCCTGGACCTGTGGGTAAGTAATTACTTTAACATTTAATAAGAGACATTTTTAAGGAATGATATATGAATGAGTCACCAGTGGGGTCCATAACGGAACTTGGGGCTGAATGAGTAACCGGTGGGGTCCTTAACGGAACTTTGGACTGAATGAGTAACCGTTGGGGTCCTTAACGGAACTTGGGACTGAATGGGAAACCGTGTGGGTCCTTAACGGAACTTGGGACTGAATGAGTAACCGGTTGGGTCCTTAACGGAACTTGGGACTGAATGAGTAACCGATGCGATCCATAACGGAAATTGGGTCTAGGTTCCTGTAACAAGAAATAGGAAATCAGTTTCTACCCAATACAGTGATGTTGGGTGATTATGTGTACCTAACGAGTTACTGTCGTACACAATGAAAATTATTCAATTTTTAGAATAAATTACGATGTGGTTTGAATAGAAACGTACATCATTGTCAATAAACATTGTCAAAAGACACACGCTAAACTAGGTTTAATGTCGTAATAAAACAAGATGAACGCTGATTTACATGACTTTATTTTATCGGATAATTCTGCGCATGCGGGAATCGTGGTCGGTTTCAAAGATGTGATTAACGAGATTATTTACACAGTATAGAGAGAAACGTTCTTTATGATAATGCGGAAAAAGGGAAATGAGAAAAGTGTATTTATCTAACTAATACGTCACATATAATTACTAATAAACGATAACCGCCGTTGATACTCCTTTTTAACATACTTTCGTCAGACATTTCGTAGAATTTCTTATCCGATGCCGTTGATGTTGTTGTCAGACTTTTCAATATAACACATATTTTCAAAAAACACTCGATGGCCAAAGGGAAATAATCCAAATGAAGTCTGTTCAATCTGACAAGTGAGGTGCACAGAATTAACCGATGTGGAGAAATAGCCGATGCGTAGAATTACTCGATGCGTAGAATTACACGATGCGCGGAAGTAGTCGAAACGACTTATATTAATCAAGTTATGATATATTTATTCCTAATTGATTACTTTTCAGACGAGTTCAACTTTCGTTATCAATTCTTGTTGGTTGAACTGGGCACGCAACTTTTGCGGAAGACGTTCGACGCCCAGTTGCCAATAGGGACCTCATTAAGTCAACATTTGATGAATAATATCAATACTATCAAAGTACTTGTCAGCAAAGGAGTTCTAACTGGAACACAAGAAGCATTGTTACCTCCTAAATGTGTCAATCCTGTGTTATCATCATTTGATATAACACTGCTAACATGTCTTCTACGAAACATTTGTGGTCTCAAGAAATCTGGTAATGCAGTCTGGACGACACCAGCTCAAAACGATACGTCACTTGAGGCCGCCATTGCAAGACTGCGAATTTGTCGAAACAAGGTAGAACATTTATAAGCACTTATGTTTATATATAGGTACATGTAAAATGTCGAAACAAAGTATGATATCTACAAATATTTATGTTTAAATATATTTATATGTACATGCAAAATGTCGAAACAAGGCGAAACATCTACAAGTATTATGTTTAAATATCTGTACATGTAAAATGATAATTGAAACAGATTGGCTTGCAAGCACTCAGCACATGTATTACTTTACTTGTTTAATTATAAAGTTTTATAATTTTAAATTTATTTCATTGAATACAGATTGACATCAAGTCATTATCGGAACAATAAAGCAATAAAAGCTTGTCAAGTATGTGTTAATGTAGCATGTTTTATTGTTTGTTTGTGTTTGTAATTTCAGCTTGGACATTCAGGAACAGTTCTTATACCCAGCACACAGCTTGATACAGATTGGAAGGAACTATGTCAGGTATATGATAATACTTTTGTTACAACATGTCTAATGTTTTTTTTTAACTAAGAATGTGACCATTCCACGATTAAAGACATCTATTATGTCTAATGCCTGATTTTGAAGTGCAAAACTATTCGTTTTTTTAAACTAAGAATGTGACCATGCCACGATTGAAGACATCTATTATGTCAAATGTCTGATTTTGATGTGTAAAATATTCATTTGAAACTAAGACTTTGACTAAAGATTCAAGATAGCTATTATGTATAGTGTCTTATGTTTGTGTGTGAAATTATTCTTTTTTGACTAAGACTATGACCATTCGAAGATTGAAGACAGCTATTATGTCTAAGGTCTTATGTTTGTGTATGAAAATATATTCCATTTTTGACGAATCTGTGAATTTTCGAAGATTGAATATCTTTATTGTAGTAATCATTCGCTGAATGCAAACGTTATGTCTGAATCAGAGATATCATTAGTGGAAAATTATCATAACATTCAAAATGTACGAGTAAACATGCAAGTATTTGTTTTCAGATAATGCTGAGTTTAAATTCAAAGCTCAGGAATGGTGTAGCGAATTTGCAGAGTAAAATTGACGAAGCTGCAACGATGGAAATTGATGAAAACCTTAAAAAGCAAAATGAAGAGACATTGAGAATTTGGAAAGAAAGTGACGAAGTTTGGGAACACGGTCAAGCAGAAATATTAGAAACTTTGAAAAGAATTGACCAGAATCAGAGTGATCGGTCAAAGCAAGTCGAGGAAAAACTTGGAAAAAAAGTCGATGAAGGTCTTGGAAAACTCGATGAAGGTCTTGGAAAAAAACTCGATGAAGGTTTTGGAAAACTCGATGAAGGTCTTGGAAAAGTCGATGAAGGTCTTGGAAAAAAACTGGATAAAGGTCTTGGAAAACTCGATGAAGGTCTTGGAAAAAAAATCGATGAAGGCCTTGAAAAACTCGATAAAGGTTTTGGAAAAAAACTCGATGAAGGTTTTGGAAAACTCGATGAAGGTCTTGGAAAAGTCGATGAAGGTCTTGGAAAAAAACTGGATAAAAGTCTTGGAAAACTTGAGGAAGGTCTTAGATCTGTACAACAACATGTCCAGGCGGTTGAGAAGAAAATAGATCAAGTTGTGCCTAAATCACCGAATGGTAATAAACAAAATACGTATTCACTGTTATTGGTACATAAATTAATACTGGTACTGTATTTTACTAGTTATATTCACGTGAGAATTAATTTCGCAAGTTGAGAGCAGTCATGGAAATATTTTATATATGTGTTTCAATAATGCCGAACCTAGTCAAGTATATGTTTTAGCCACAATGTCCGATATTTCCTCTTCCTCATTCAGCCTTCATAGTGTGAGTCCATAGCAAACATTTGCATACAATAACTCGTGTATGTGTATATATCATTTTGGAACTATCAATAATCTGTTCAATAAATATCGTCCATTTCAGATATTCGACAAACTTTGAAGATATACTATCAGCAAAATTATGCAACTATGGCTGTCTCACCATTGTACGAATTTGAGAAGGAACAAATGTTACAGCTTTATAAACTACCTTCCATGTTCATAGTGGACAATCATGGTCCTCAGTCAGCACAGAAAGAAACTGAAGTTAAAGCGTGTAAGGACATATTCTGTACAAATGATCATCTACATAGGGATATTTATATTACTGGCGATGCTGGTGTTGGCAAGTCATCATTTTGTCAGTTTTTGTGTCTTTTATGGTCAAAAGCTGGCAATATTGATGTAAATAGTGACATGAAAGAGTATTTGGATTTCATTGGAAAGTTTGATTTTGTATTTTATGTAATATTGCGTGATACTGAACGTATAGATGTAATCACTATGATTGTGGACCAATTGTTCTTCACCGACAATCAGAATGAAAGAGATAAATTGTACAGTGATATCAAAAATATGATCAAACAAAATGACTGTTTGGTCATTCTAGATGGCCTTGACGAATGGAGACCAAAACAAAGCGATAGGAAAAATTTGGAAAGTCCTAGTAAACCTTTTTCCAAGAAAGCTCTTTTTCTGACAACTAGTCGTCCTTATAAAACCGAACATCTTCTGAAACACAAAGATCTAATACACCAAGTTAAAATTACAGGTATAACTGATCAATCATCATATGACTATATTCAAGAACTTGTTAGTTATATAAATAAGAAGAATAGTGATAATAAAGATCCTGAAAGTTTTCAGAAGGACGTAGAGGAATGTGGTCTTGACGATTTACTCTGTATACCTATCATTGCGTCACATTTAGTTGTAGTATGGTTTGAACAGAAACTCACAAATATGTCTAGAGCGTTTATATATGGAAACATTGTGAACATACTATTTGAAATAGCTGATAAACGGAATGTCAATTTTCCACCATCCAAACCATCAGAAGTACAACTACCCAATTCTCTATCTAAGTTGACCTATTTTAACAACCATGTAACCTTGTTAGGTAAAGTATGTTTGCTTTCATTTAGATCTTTATTTAATCAAGACGAATGTGAAGCTACTCTCGTATTCACTAGGCAACAGTTGATGTCAAAGCCTTATTATTTAGATGATAAACAGCTGGATGAATTGTTCAATATAGGCGTTTTATCCAAAACAAAAGTCACCCGGCGATTTGGTAAACAAGAAGAAAAACTAAGTTTTTTACATCTTAGTTACTTAGAGTTTTTTTCTGCATTGTTTGTATCGGCTTTTGACACAAATAGAGATTTTAATGATATTGTTGCTAAGGATTGGATCTCCCTAGAAACTGTCTTAAAGTTTAAAAACTTCCTTCTTTTTCTTGCCGGAGTTTCACCACAAACAGTGTGTCAATTGTTTCAAACAATTTTTCCATTGATATCGAAAGATTTATCTTTGATAAGTAGAAATGCAATATTTCACTATGACCAACCATCTTATATCGAGCAGTTAAAGTCACTACAGTCTATGATAATCAGCTGTATCAAAGAAAGAAGAAGATCAAGTGCTGAAGATGTCTTTATAAAACTTGAACACTTTTATTTTGATGACAACTCAAATGTCGAGTTATTAAAACCACTGTTAGTATTTAACTGTAAATGTGTAAAATCTTTATTTTCAAGTAATGGTTTGTATTTGAGTGAGTTCAGTCAGATAAAAAAACTCCAATCTTTGCATGTTGGTAAAATTGTTCCTATCCATTACGAACAATTCACTCAGTTAATATCCGACCACACATCTACTTTGCACACGATTTCTATAGAGGGTGATGATAATGATAAGCCACTTATAAATGGATTGCCCGTGAGAAAACAACACCGCCTGTTATCACTGTTGCCATCTATGATAAGTAGAAAACACAACGTAACTCTCCAACTCTTAACATCAGTGTATCTATGTGATGTTAGAATGGAACACAAAAGTTTACATAATCTGTTGGACTTTATTTCAAGCAATGCTCTCTTTGAAAATATTAGTTTGGAGTCTGTACACTGTTCTTCTCACAGTGATAATGAATGTGGACCATTCACTCTTAACCTTCACAATCAAACAAACATAATTGCATTGTATCTGAATAACGTTAATATTGAATGTCATCATGTTAACATTGCTTGTTTAAAGTACATCACCTTGCGTCCATTCTCTGAGAGGATTGTCCGTAGTTATACTGATCTGTTCAGGTCCATCGAGAAAGCACAACTTGAATGTCTTATTATCGATGGACGATACATGTTTGATTACAATACAATCAAATCATTACTATCAATAATTAAAACTCTCTCATGTATCAAGGATCTAAGACTGTGGCGTATGACTCTACAAGATAATGTTGTATTACATCCTGATGTTAAACACGTGGAGTTATTTCTGTATAGAGTCACAATGAGTGATCAATATTTTCATTCTTTCACTCGAAATGTTGTCCATATTCAATCTGTGGAATCTGTTCGGTTATATCAATGTATGATTTCAACAGGTAATAAAGAAACTTACAGAGAAATGTCAGAGAAAGAATCTTTTGATTTTATGTGCGAATATCTAACAAAACAAGAAGCGGTTAACATAATATATAACGATATATACACAGATCAGGGTTTGAATGGTTATACGATAGCATTTAGTCCAACACATTGACAGTACATTTTTCACTATAATTGTTCACGTGAAACAACCATGTACAAACGTGGTTGATAGGTGAATTATATCACATTCACAAATGCGGATGGAAACATATCATGTG
The DNA here is from genome assembly GCA_963678985.1 of Spisula subtruncata. Classification (NCBI taxonomy): domain Eukaryota; kingdom Metazoa; phylum Mollusca; class Bivalvia; order Venerida; family Mactridae; genus Spisula; species Spisula subtruncata. The sequence continues at coordinate 280,099 of OY787677.1, forward strand.
ACTGTGTATTATCTTTGTGAGCAAATTAAATTCAAGTTTATTTACGTTTTTGAAAAACAAATTTCATATTGTACAAAGTAAACATATTTCCCATTCAGATGTGTGCAAATATGCAAAGATTGATTCTCAAAAAGTTACTATTATTTTTATTACCTGAAATGCAAAAATCACAAATTAAGTTCCAATCGAAATGGTCTTTTTTAATAAGACCACGATATTTTGTCCCGTCGAAATTGAATGAATTAACAGTATGTCCCTTTTGAAGGTGAAAGTCTTTTGAGCAGGCGACTATATTAGACCATATCTTAAACAATAACTATACAAAAACATTGAAATTTGCAACCTTTGTTTACTATCATTTACCAACACTACTGGTCTAGTGCAATGACGACATTTTTATTTTACGTTCAATCATGCCACTTTTAACTTTGACTTTTCTTGGTTTGTGTTTTTGGTGCATGCAAACATATTATGTCATATATTTCATAGTATCCCAAGAATGGTTTACAGTTGTATTGATATTTATGCTTGTACTTTGTTTTATGTAAATAATTGTATATATCGATGGCTTAGAATGAAAACGTCGTAACCACAAAATCTACATTTGAGAAACAAGAAAATCTGTCTGACAATGACTCTTTACTTATTGTAAAACATACTTTTTAAAAGTCAGTTTGGTCAACATAAACAAGTTCCGATTTTTATTAAAATTGGCTCATAAGAAGCGCGTTACGACGTAGATTGCAAATATGCATTATTCTTATTAGTTTTACGACCTTCTTATTCTAAGATATGTTGTCTTGACCATCTAGTTTTTATTGTGTAAATTTTCAAAGACATTTCACATGCCGATTATACCAAATACACTTTAAACTGCTATACTCCGATTGTGGACTGCCTTTAACCAAAGTACTGCATTTTACAGGACTCAATTTAAGGTAAAACTACTGTTTTAGAATACAACACAGTTATTCATGTTAAATTTACGCGCTGAATTCAGTACTGGAAGAACCTGATTTTTACCAAATTGGTGAAATTCGGATGATAGATAGATAATCGATGTTGTCTACATATATTTTCAATCGTACTACTGCTTTGGGAAGTAACTCCAGTTTGTTATTAAATGTTGTTTATTGTTACATAAAATATTTTTATGGACGAATTTGTCCTTTCGTCATATATTGTGATATTCTGTACTGTGGAAATTGTACATATCTGTGGCCTAATTGCTATGGTGATTTTTAGTTCCCAGATAAGACAAAACATGTAATTTTGTCTACTCAAAGAGTAGCAGGTTTATTTAGATACTACTCTGTATTTGTTATTTTCTAATCTTTAAATGTGTTGCATATATTAGACACTGCTTACAATGTCAATGTGCTATTATCAGTTTTCGACTATGTTTATGGCATAAATAAAAGCTCGTTTAAAATATTGATTGTTTAGTTATTTATTAGATCTTACAAGCTGCACACTCTCTCACATAAACCACTTGATGATCATTATTGGAGTTATGTCCCTTATCAACTCACTCAAATATTTTGGTTACTGAAGATGATTGGCGCAGACCCCACTATTAGGTCATATCGTGCATAGTATACGTACTAAACCATTGACACTTACAACACATATTTACCTTCATAAGTCAACACAAGATTAACCAACATGCTCCACTACACCAAGGTGTAAATTGGTACCTGTGAGGACAGTGTCTATTCCTGGGCGCCGCAGATCAATGTTGGCAGTCACACACACAGGAGAGAAATAGTCTCCACAGGGAAGAACGGACGTAGGTTTCCGTAGGTAGTCCAGTGACCAGGAGAAGTGGAGAAAGGGTATTTGACCGGCTTAACAGCTGAAAAGAGCTCTTTGAACGTATAAAGTTAGATTCCTATATAGACTTCCGTATTAATTAGTGTTGTGTCTGGAATTACATTTGTAAACAAGTGGCATGCAAGTAAATAAACAAATGATACAGGACATTCGTGGACAGTTTTTTTAAAGAAAAGGCATGAAAGTAAGTAAACAAATAAACAGGATATGCCGGACATTTTGCAAACAAGAGAAATGAAAGTAAATGAACAAATAAACAGTTTTGGAAACAACATATAATCAGGAAGCTACCGAGTTATTTGTGTAGACGATTGGTTTAAAAAAAACAAGTACGACTGTAATTTGTATAGACCAATGTTTTAGAAATAACAAGTACGACTGTAATTTGTATAGACCAATGATTTAGAAATAACAAGTACGATTGTAATTTGTATAAAAGACATTAATCTTACTACAAGTATTAATATTTATCATACAAAGGGAGACAACTAGGTAGAGACGTGTTTTAGTTTTTTATTCTTCAGTTACATACCTTGGTATAAAACTAAATGGAAACAGGTTGTTATACTCACTAACACATAATTGTTAATTTACAAAGCACGATTATAACCGAACAAAGTTCGACATTGAATGTAAATAATCTGATGTTGTAGTATTTTATAACATAGGGAATTGATTGCTATTAAGACCCCTTGAAGATAAACCCCGTTAATTTTAATTTGAGTATAGTGGTTACTTGAAAACAAACTAAAACTAGTTTAATTATGTCGGGTACCCAATATACTCAACACTGCACCTTTATGTCCTTTGTTCGATACCTTTAAAGATATCAATGTTTTGTAAAGGCTGATCCATGACTATGCATTATATTTTAATGTCCATATTTAACCATGAATGTATACTACATGTACATATTTACAATCCCAAATTAACGGGGTCTTATATCTCCAGGGGCCCGAAAAAAGGTAGTCAACCTTCAATGTTTAAAATGGTACCAATTTGTTAACATTCACGTTTTCAGCAGTTGCATGATTGAAATACCATTTGATATTTCAACTTCCATTTCTCATTGAGCAACATGTACCAATGGAACCCTGGTGGTGGGCAGCAAACATCGATCTATGGAGCTCAGGAATATCGACCATCTCGAACTGCACAAACAGGTATCAATTTCCACTTTGGTCCAGGGGCACATGTGCGTAATTGTTGCTCAGATAATTTTACAAGTGATCGAGTCCGGTTTGAACCAAGGACTCTCGATCCCGAAGGGCGCTCCCTACCCCGAGACAACCGCTCCCAATATACTACACTTTTCAGTTTTCCGTCGATCCCACTGTTTTGGGGATGTATTCCCGACATGTTCTAGAAGTTATCCGCCGATACCACTGCTTTGCGGATTATTCCACACAATAGCCACGCAGTAGATTTTAAATGCTTAAAGGCTTATTAACAGACGTTATGCTAATATTTTTCTTCTAGATGAGTAAGGCCAGATTCGTATATTTAAATATATGAGCCGCGTCAATTTAGGCCTTCAGACAATGACGTTACAACGTCATAAATGACGTCAGAAATCCAGACGTAACGCATGCAATTGAATACGTTCGTAATATCGTACACTCGCTGTAAAACAGTAGTTGATACTACTTTCCATTTAATTCGATACATTACATGTCATATACCAAATTATTCGTTATTGAATTGTCTACGTAGCCATTTTAGTTTGAGTTCATGTAGAGTAGCATGTAGTTATATAATTGGAGACAATGCCCGACGGATATACACAAATCTGCCAGCAATTTGTAACACAAAATATTGGTCGTCGGCATAAATAACAGCCGTTTTATTCAAAATGTGATTAAAGTTTGTGGGTTACTTAACCGAGTGGCACCAGAAGTGACCTGTTTTAACATATCATTGTGGAAAATCACGAGTGCTAAAAATAAAAAAGTTAAACTGATAAACTGTTAACACGAACAAAATGCAAATTTGACAAAAAATGCCGAAATTTTCCCGAAGAACCATGGTTAGTACGCAATTATTTTTTATTTCATTTTGATTTCGTTTTAAAAATATTATATTTCGTGTATCGTAAATAATGAAATCCCAATACATACTACCGAATACTTTTCCAGATTATTGCAATAAAATGTGTGGAGGAAAATTGTCCTACTCACGCGTTTTCGCGATGCGTTGCGGCATAGACCATTTTCGAAACTTAATAATTTAATTGTAAGCCATAGTACGTATAATTAGAATACAATTAAACATATTATCAAAGTGAAATGTTTACTTTTAAAATTCTATAAGATTGCTTTTAAAATAAGTCCGACACACTTGATTTGTGTGGAGAAAAATTTCATACGGCACAAAAGTGCGTGGACATTTTGTGCAATTGCGCACCTTTTTATAGTGATCGAAATACAGAACATAACTAATTTTTTTGATCGATCTTACGCATGGGTATGTAATACAGTTTGTACCCGTATATTCTAGAACAATGTGGGTTTGTTTTTCATAAAAATTACATGGATAAACGTGTAAGGGATTGAATACGTGAGGTAGAACGACAGATAACGAGTAATACGAGTGAATGTACACGCGGGAGAAATTGCTACCGAAAAGATACCCACTTTTCAATAAAGAACAATGTTATTGACCGATAAATATATCTGAATTATTAATATAAAGTTTACGTTTTACTTGCCATGGCGCTTAGCGTTTTATTCGAGATAGAAAATTGAAATCAGAGCCACACTTTCCGTCTCCGAGTTTAGTTTACGGCTGCTGGCAAGACCAATATTTATAATTCGTCGAAATGCGTAAAGTATGTAATGTTAATCATTCCAATTCAATTATCGACTTATTTGTCACAATCCACCTTTATTCCAGAAAAATGAATACTATAATAACGATTAACCTCCTTTTGAGTACCATTATATTTGATTTGTCTCCCTTGGAACTTTATATAAGGAAATTATGATGAAAGCGTCATAGGTGTAAAGGATGTCATGTCCACTAGCCATTCAAAAGATCCAGGTTCAAATATTTGCTTGTATGGACATTTTTTATTATTTTAAATTGCTGAGCGAAATGCATTTTTTCATACACAAACTAGATTACTGACGTGTGTTCATATTTTTTCAAGTAAAACATATTGATAAATGTAATAATCATTTAGGTATTTTAATGTTGATTTTTTTTCTTTACAAAATCGTTCGATTACCACGTTCTAATGCACCAGTCGGTTGCATCCACGGCCCCACCACCGGGGATGGGCCGGGATTTTTACTTTTTGGTTGTCAACCCCAACCTCCAACGATCCTGTGGGGGACACCTGATGGTAAAATCTCCGTTATTTCCACCGGCCCCTGACAACTCAATATTATACGCGGGCGGGGTATTGTTTCGGAGAAAAAAACCTAACATTTCACTGGCAGGAAGGTAAAAAACGGCAGTTTATCCGGCTACCCCCGCGGATCCCGGGGGTCGGGACCGTGGGTACAACGGACGCGTGCATCGACCATGGGGTCATGACGGGGAATAGGGTCTGAAAATTCGGACATTGGATATATGTATTGTTTTTGTAATGAGACTAATTACCAGATATATTTTCGATGATATTTGGCAATATTTCGATGCCACATTCGCGGTCTTGATATTTAATCCCAGCACATATGCCGTTCTTTATCGGGATAATTTATTTGTTCCGGTAGAGTTCCAGGGAGTACTCCCGGTGTGTTGCCGACGTAATACGTCGACCCTACTGGCTTGGGGATGTACCGATAACATTTAGTAGCTTCGGGGATCGAGAGAAACTGTGTGTAATTCCACATCGACAATGAGTAATTCAACAGTGGGACATAGGCTTCAGTGTAAGAAAGTGCCTTTTCAACTACTAGCATGATGTTCAGCTCAAGTATTACACATATTTAAGACATGAGAACATTGGACAGGGAATACAGCAATCAACTCAACCAGCCCGTCACGAATGCATGGCATAATACATGAACAAATACCCGGCAGCTGATAAAAAGACAAATGCCCTAAAGTTTCAAGACTGCATTACTTCGTTTGGTTGTGAAATGCTTCATTGATTGGTTTTCCTGAAGCGGCGTGGTCGTCCTTGTGCTGCTGCATGGTCGTCCTTGCGATTCGTTCTTTTCTGCTGACCCCAGCTATGTTTGGCTGACTTTTTAAGTATCTTAATCAAGTAGAACTGTCAGTCACATCAAGACAATACTGACAGAGAGTATGCCATTTCATGCCAACACGGGAGTATGTAATTAAAAGTTGCATGAATACTTTATTATTGTTAAGATCTTAATAAAGATTATTATTGACATTGTTCATTTATTAGTATTATATTGTAGGAATTAATACGTGAAGTTTGTATTATAATTATGGAATTATACATTCAATGGAAACCTCGCCCCAAATCCCGGGAATGGGAATGTTCAACACCCTGCAGCATTATCAGTCAAACAGATTGCGAATTCCTGCTACTGTGATGCAGACACCGCGGAACAAGTAGTGTCGGTCAAACTGTAAGAGTAAGGCCACGGTGTTTTGTAATAGTGTTCGATCATTACGCTCGTCTAAGCTACCATATATACGTTGCTATGCATCATATACGTTGCCATGGATTGTTATAGGCATCAGTTTCTGTCGCGAATTTTGAAAGAAGGAAAACGGCGGTGTAAGTAAATCACATAGATCGAGGTTTGGATTGGTTGACAACAAATACTTTTTCGTCTTTTTTCTGCACCGGTAGTGGACAAAAAAGTAGTGGCGTACATTACTGACTGATTCCATTTAAATAATACATTATGTTATATTGTATTTACATTACGCGTCATAGTTTACCACCCTAAGTACCGCACATACATAACGTTAAAACGACGACGTCAAAACGACGTTACTTTCATATCTTTTTATAAGTAGTTGTGCTACGGAATGGTGCATAGCTTCGAAACTAGTTGGTAAAAAACTTTGAATTTTAAGAAAACAATAAAAACGCAAAATGTCAAAATTTTGTCGGAAGACCTAAAATCGCATGACGTGGCTAATATTATTATGTCGGTCAAGCCAAAACAATGCGATTTTACGAGAACTTTTTGATAAGTTTTGCAATTTACCAACTGGAGTTGAGTCCCTTTGAATATGATTATTCTGCCATTAAAACGTGTTTTAGAAATAATTCGATCTTAGTAGGCGGGGGCTCCACTTTACCCAGTAGACGGGGTTCTACTTAACCCAGTAGACGGGCCTCTACTTAACCCAGTAGACGGGATTCTACTTAACCAAGTAGACCGGCCTTTACTTAACCAAGTAGACGGGGCCCTACTAAACCTAATAGTATGGATCTATTGAAGACAGTAGACGGGGCTCTACTTAACCCAGTAGACGGGCCTCTACTTACCCCAGTAGACGGGGCCCTACTCAACCTAGAAGTAGGGATCTATTCAACACAGTAGGCGGGGCTCTACTTAACTCTGTAATCCTCAACTTAGACAAGGATAACGTCAAGTACCATTACCATATGTCCTTATACATTATACTAACAATGTGGGATATATACACGGGGTTATTCCATTATACTAACATTGTGGGATATATACAAGATGTTATTCCATTATGCTAGTATTGCGGGATATATACAAGGGGTTATTACATTATACTAACATTGTGGGATATATACAAGGGGTTATTACATTATACTAACATTGTGGGATATATACAAGATGTTATTCCATTATACTAGCATTGTGGGATATATACAAGGGGTTATTCCATTATACTAACATTGTGAGATATATAAAGGGGTTATTCCATTATACTAACATTGTGGGATATATACAAGGGGTTATTACATTATACTAACATTGTGGGATATATACAAGGGGTTATTACATTATACTAACATTGTGGGATATATACAAGGGGTTATTACATTATACTAACATTGTGGGATATATACAAGGGGTTATTCCATTATACTAACATTGTGGGATATATATACAAGGGGTTTTTACATTATACTAGCATTGTGGGATATATACAAGGGGTTATTACATTATACTAGCATTGCGGGATATATACAAGGGGTTATTACATTATACTAACATTGTGGGATATATACAAGGGGTTATTACATTATACTAACATTGTGGGATATATAAAAGGGGTTATTACACTATACTTACATTGTGGGATATATAAAAGGGGTTATTACATTATAATTACATTGTGGGATATATAAAAGGGGTTATTACATTATACTAACATTGTGGGATATATAAAAGGGGTTATTACATTATACTAACATTGTGGGATATATAAAAGGGGTTATTACATTATAATTACATTGTGGGATATATAAAAGGGGTTATTACATTATACTAACAGTTACTACAGTTCTTTGATTCCCTTGGTACGTGATCTCTTTGTTCGGGATTGTCCGAGAAGTGCCGATAGAACGTGTATGCATGATGGAAAATTACGATAGGTTCGGAATAAACTCGTTCTATAAATAACGGAATATACCGAGAAACCAATTCGAATATTTCTATGAATTGCGGGAATTACCGACTGGAACATTACGATTTTATCTACACAAGGAAATCCGGATATTAAACGTCACCATTAAGTAGTCAAGCAAAGATGTGAATACTAACTAGGAGTGGCCGAATGCTGGTGTGAAAATGTAAGTTTATTTTGTTTATTGCAGTTCCTAATTAAATTATTCAGTTTACATATACTTACATTTCAAATAAATGATAGTGTTATAAACTAAAGTCGTATTGATACTTGACAAAACTTTTGTTTAATGTATACGGATATAAAACGTCACTAATAATTAGTCAGGAAAATATCGCAATAATTATAGGGAGTTTTTGGAAAATTAATTTTATGACATTTATTGTTGTTACTAATTACCTGTGATTCACACTGGACGACAAACTGTCCTTGAACTGACCCGTTAACTCAGCGACCAAGACGTCTTACAATAGCCTTGCCTTTATAACACACTATGCACCCGAGATCAATGCACAGTGTTACAAGACACTTGTCAGGCTTATACCTGAGTATGCGTTCAAAAATGGGACCTTTATACTAGCAATAACATCGACAACATCAAGCAGGCAGCTCGGTGAGTGTATGGATAATACAGAATAACTAGTGAAATGATGACGAGACTACATTAGAGCAGTTCAGCAAGATGGTCAATCTGATTATGTACTGTAACAGCTTTGATCTAATCCCATCTGTAGTCTACCTCTATTTCATCATATCTGCTACCCGGAGTCATCCAGACTCTTCCAGATATCTGCTGCCATTTTGCCTAACATACATCGACAGGGATAGTTTATTCCCACATGTTGGATTCGCATTTGGACATGGACAAACATTTAAACTCTGTCTCAAAGTCGTGTTTCATACAGATCCGACAAATAGGTCAAATCAGACAGACAATACTTGACTGTTGATGCAAAAAATCCCTGATCAGTCTTTTAGTAGCATCGAGACTGAATTACTGCAATTCATTACTATGTGGCACTCCTAAAATCATTCTGAATTAACTACAAATTATTCAAACTGCAGCTGCCCGCCTCATCACACGAACACCGCGTTACAATCACATCACTCCTGTGCTGAAGGATTTTTACTGTCTACCTGTACAGTACAGGGTAGCGTACAAGGTCTTGACTCATGTTTTTAAAGCACTACATGGAAAATCGCCTGGCAACATCAGAAGTTTGTTGAAAGTATATACTTCACAAAGACAGATAAAGTCTCAAAATGATTCTGTTCTTCTAGTAGTGCAAAAGACGAGGACTGTGACTTACGGTGACCGATGTTTCACAGCTGCTGCACCGACACTTTGGAATGCATTGCCAACAGCGCTCAGAGACAGTAAAACACTACCGTCCTTCAAGAAAGCGCTAAAGACGCACTATTTTAAAGCCCCCTCCACCTATTGGTAGATCCCTACTACTAAGTTTAGTAAAGTACCATCTACTGTGCTAAGTAGATCCCCGCCTACTGGGTTAAGTAGAGCCCCACCTACTGTGTTGAATAGATCCCTACTACTTATTTTGGTAGGGCCCCGTCTACTGGGTTAAGTAGAGCCCCGTCTACTGGGTTAAGTAGAGCCCCACATACTGTGTTGAAAAGATCCCTATACTAGGTTTGGTAGGGCTCCGTCTACTGGGTTAAGTAGAGCCCCGTCTACTGGGTTAAGTAGAGCCCCGTCTACCGGGTTAAGTAGAGGCCCGTCTACTGGGTTAAGTAGGGCCCGTCTACTGGGTTAAGTACAGACCCGTCTACTGGGTTAATCTGCACCTCATTGAATCGTGTTTGTCTGCACGTTGAACACGCTTCACAATAACCTTTGTACAATCACAAGTGCATGGATGTCACAGAGTTGACCATGTGCAATCACAAGTGCATGGATGTCACAGAGTTGACCATGTGCAATCACAAGTGCATGGATGTCACAGAGTTGACCATGTGCAATCACAAGTGCATGGATGTCACAGAGTTGACCATGTACAATCACAAGTGCATGGATGTCACAGAGTTGACCATGTACAATCACAAGTACATGCATGTCACAGAGTTGACCATGTGCAATCACAAGTTCATGCATGTCACAGAGTTGACCATGTGCAATCACAAGTTCATGCATGTCACAGAGTTGACCATGTGCAATCACAAGTTCATGTATGTCACAGAGTTGATCATGTACAATCACAAGTTCATGCATGTCACAGAGTTGACCATGTGCAATCACAAGTTCATGCATGTCACAGAGTTGACCATGTGCAATCACAAGTTCATGCATGTCACAGAGTTGACCATGTGCAATCACAAGTTCATGCATGTCACAGAGTTGACCATGTGCAATTACAAGTTCATGCATGTCACAGAGTTGACCATGTGCAATCACAAGTTCATGTATGTCACAGAGTTGACCATGTACAATCACAAGTTCATGTATGTCACAGAGTTGACCATGTTTTTTACCGGGAGGAGAAGGGAAGTTATTAAGAGGTTAATACACGACTCAGCCGGGCCGGAAGGCGATAATCGGCCCGGAAAATTAATAATCACCGCGAGGGTTTTAGCCCGAGTGTGATTATTCATACCGGGCCGATTATCAACTTCCGGCCAGGCTCTGAAGTGTATTAAAGTCTTTAATACAATTGTTCAATTTAAAAACTCAATGATAGTAACAACAACTCACGTTTAGTGAAGTTCATGGATATCTACAGTCATTTATGATTAAAATCTTGTACATTCATAAAATTGTCGAAGCAATTTCAACGTAACGTCTTTTAAGCTCCAACGTGACGTCATTATTACTCCAACGTGACGTCATGTTAACCTGGATAACGTAACGTGCGTCTGTTCAACGGGCCGATTACGATTATGAGATTGCGGACCGGGCCGATAGGCGATAATCAATCACGTGATGTTCATAATCAGCCTGAAATTGACTCATTTTTGTTACTATATTTAGTTACAAGTGTATTAAAACTTATTAAAACTTCTAAACAACAAATTGTCGTGAATTTGTTTCGCCGATGTCGTGCTTTGACTTTGGGACGAATACATTCCGCCATATATGCCGTTAGATCTAAATAGTGGATAACATGTGCAAACATAATCAACCGATAAGCATGAAATAAAAGTAGTGACTTAAGAAATAAGTGACAGATTATGATATATTTTTACTTAAGAAAGGATGGGTGTACGTAAGAACTTCACTTACTTATAAATGTGCATCATGAATCATATAATAATTACAAGATGCCCCTGAGGGGCCAGTAACGCTCACCTGAGTCATGTGGGAAATTTCAATTTTTCGCTCTGGTGGCCATCTTGTTTAGCAGACCGGAACGATTTCAGCTATGTTGGTTACAGGTCACCCAAAGATCTTTCCTGTAAAGTTTTATCAAAATCCATCAAGCGGTTCAGGAGAAGAAGCCATTGATAAAATATTTCTATTTTAGCTATGGCGGCCATCTTTATGGACTGGAAGAATTATAGTTAAATTGGTTAACAGTAAACCAAAGATCATTTGCGTAAAGTTTTATCAAAACCCGTAAAGCAGTTAAGGAGAAGGTAAATCCAGGTATCGACGCATTTCTCTTTACTTTTTTAGAGAATACACATATATATAAATGAATTAATATTAAAGTCACAGTATGAATATAAACACAGTTAAAACAGTTCAAAACGGTTGATTCAACAGTGAAAATGATGTTAACACGAACAATAACAATAGTGATTTGATCCGGTACGTGGTAGGACTGGTTGCTTTTAATTAGAGCGACACATTCAAGTATCAAGTATTTATTGCAATTGCTGATTTCTTAGTGAAGTATTCGTTGTTTGTTTATTTGTCCGTCCGTCTGTCTGAATGTAGAATTAATAACATATATATTCATAAAGCGTGTAATGATTTTATTCAGAGTTCCGTGCATGGGTTTTGTAATTTTTTTGTGTGAAAATAAATGATACTCGCAATATGGTAATATTTCACGGCTATAATTCCACAATTATATACCATATAATAACAAAGTTATTTATTGTTACAGAAAGTGGTTATGGTAAGCTTTAATGTGTGACTATAAACTATTTTGTAAACGTACTGTAAAATTAATAAATTGCCATGGAGGATTAAATTTTGGAGATTTCGTGGTTCACATTCAACCACGAAATCAAATCACTTCGAACAATAGTTTTGGTACATGTACATGTATTTGCTACCAGAAATGCAAATCCACGAATGACATGTAACGTCACATGATACGGGTCTTTTTACCGGAACCACGAAATTTCGTCCATCGAAATTAAATGATTTTACAGATCTTGATCCGTGCAAAGATGAAAGAAGAATTACACATAAATCAACAGTTTCCTCCCTTGGGGAGAGAAAGCCTAAACATCGGACCGACCACCGTAAGCCTCGACCTAGAATTATTGCCTCCCCTAACGCTATATAAAGTTTTCCGTGGACTAGGGCGTAAACTTATTAATCTCGTGAACTATTTTTCAAAATCATTAAACTATAAAAGGTAATTTGTGTGTGAAACAAAATAAATAAAATGAATTTTCTTTTTAACATTTTCACTTCGGGATTTCGGCACAACACAATTCAGATGAATAGTTATCACAATTTTTGGCGGGGTTTAAACCTAACTTGCATGGGATACCGATATGACGATTAATATCGAATCTACTATAATAACAATATTTCTATAGATTATTGGCATAAATAAATTATTGTACTATAATTGATAATTTAGTTCTGCTTGCTGTCGTACAAAGTTGCACAGAGAACCGTTAAGAATATAAGTTAAGTTAAGTTACCAATTTTCTAGGACTCTGTTCAGCTGTTAGACCACTCAAGAACCCTTTTACATTATTCCGCCCCCAGGTCATTGGGCTACAAATGGAAACCAACACTCGTGTCTTCCTGGAGAGACTATTGCTCTCCAGTGGTTGTGGCAGCCAACATCGATCTGCGGCGCCCAGGAATAGACACTGCCCTCACAGACACCATTTTACACCATGGAGGAGCGGAGCATGTGGGTCTTATTCAGAGAAAGTAACCAGTGGTCCAGACGCGGTTGAACCCGGGACCTCTCGATCCAAAAGCGCGCGCCCTACTTCTAGGCCACTGTTCTCCACAAATACGTGTGTATGTCAAGTGTGTACTTTCGGGAACAATGACTTCTTCCCGAGAAACTTCACCAATTTGAAAACAAAACACTTATCGACCCTTGAAACAATCGTCAGAATAATATCCTGTTGACAGTATATATATTCCCTAATGAAAAGGTCATCATGTCCCTCGACAATCATTTCTTTAAACAATCTCAACATTTAATGCTTTCAACATGTACAAATAAGCAACACTTAGCGCACTATTATATCCTCGTAAGGTTATAAATCAAACATGGAAGACAGCACTTAACATAACCAGCCGAGCACAGAAAACAGTCTTAACCAGCCGAGCACAGAAAACAGTCTTGACCGGCCGAGCACAGAAAAAAGTCTTAACCGGCCGAGCACAGAAAACAGTCTTAACCGGCCGAGCACAGAAAACAGTCTTAACCAGCCGAGCACAGAAAAAAGTCTTAACCAGCCGAGCACAGAAAACAGTCTTAACCAGCCGAGATCAGAAAACAGTCTTAACCAGTCGAACACAGAAAAAGTCTTAACCTGCCGAGCATAGAAAACAGTCTTAACAAGCCGACCTCAAAAAACAGTCTTAACCAGCCAATCACGGAAAACAGTCTTAACTAGCCGAGCACATAAAACAGTCTTAACTAGCCGAGCACAGAAAACAGTCTTAACCGGCCGAGCAGAGAAAACGGTCTTAACTAGCCGAGCACAGAAAATAGTCTTAACCAGCCGAGCACAGAAAACAGCCTTAACCAGCCGAGCACAGAAAACAGTTTTAACCAGCCGAGCAGAGAAAACGTCTTACCTTGCAGAGCACAGAAAACAGTCTAAACCTGCCGAGCACAGAAAACAGTCTTAACTAGCCAATCACGGAAAAAGGTCTTAACCAGCCGAGCACAGAAAACGTCTTAACCAGCCGAGCACAGAAAACAGTATTAACCAGTCGAACACAGAAAACAGTCTTAACCAGCCGAGCACAGAACAGTTTTAACCAGCCGCCGAGCACAGAAAACAGTCTTAGCAAGCCGAGCACAGGAAACATTCTTAACCAGCCGAGCACAGAAAACAGTCTTAACCAGCCGAGCACAGAAAACAGTCTCAACAAACCGAGCACAGAAACAGTATCAACACAACACAGCAGACCTTTACGGAGCATATCCTCGCTCAACCCAAATTAATGATTAAAAGCAGCATGGACAAAGTTCACAAACAAGTAACAGTATACGGTGATCCTATGTTACCGAATAAAATGCAGCTAAGACTCGATCTGCAGGAGGACCTTGCAACACGTATTTGTACATATTTTAACACCTGAATCACGGTGTTGTGGTCAAGATTCGGCTTCAAATCTCACATCAATAACACCTGGATTTTTGTGTGATGTGGTTAAGACACAGCTTCAAACCCCACATCAATAACACCTGGATCTTGGTGTTGTGGTCAAGGCACAGCTTCAAACCCCACATCAATAACACATGGGTCAAGGTGTTTTGTCATCATGAAACAGCTTCAAACCCCACGTCAATAACACCAGGATCATGGTGTGTTGTGGTCAAGACACAGCTTCAACTCCACTTTTAATAACACCTGGATCATTGTGCTGTGGTCTAAATACAGCTTCAAACCCCACACCAATAACACCTGGATCACGGTGGTCTGGTCAAGGCACAGCTTCAAACCCCACATCAATAACACCTTGATCATGGTGTTGTGGTCAACACAGCTTCAAACCTCACATCAATAACACCTAGATCACGGTGCTGTGGTCAAGATACAGCTTGAAACCCCACATCAATAAAACCTGGATCATTGTTTTGCGGCGCATATATAACTTCCAACCGCACGTCAATAATACTTATTATCTTGGTTTACAATCATTTATTAATTTGCAAACAATCAAAGTTTAAACTACAGCATGCTAAATTCTACGATAAAAAGGTAACATGATATATGCGAGTGTGCATTTTTCGGGATTTTATTATATTCACACAGGTTCAAGCCCTTTTAGTTTTGATTAGTTTATATTAGCAATATCATCTCGATGAAAATTAGCCACCATAGACGCATAAGCCTCGCGCCGTTATGATACGGTCGTTATACATGTTCTTGACTTACTTTATTGTGTAGTACGCCACGCGCCTGGAACAAGATATTCCGAGATGTTCCGATTAGACCGTAAACCGCATACCACAGATTTGTAACCTCAGTTACGGAAATACCCGAGTATTTACGATTGAGAGATAACGAGATGTTCCGATTAAACTATTTCAATTGATGGCAGAGAATGTCGACTTGTTATGATTTCATCCATATAAGGCATCCGGATATAAAACGTCAGTATTGATAAGTCAGGAAAATATAGCAATCATAATAGGGAGTGGCTGATGGTTGTTTTATAAATGTGAGTTTATTTCATTTATTGTCTTTCCTAATTTAAATGTTGAATAGTTGAAATACATAATTATCTGATGATATGTTGTTGTATTGATAATTGGCACAACGTATAATGTACATGATGTCTGAAATAGTGTATTCGTTTACTTCCGCCCAGAGCTGTTTGCTTTTAAATTAGTCACTTGTGTATTGTGCTAAACACCGGTCACATTGAATAACCAAGGTGTCTCATCGGAAAGAGCTAGGGCATCGCGCCTGGATACTTTGTATCACAATACTGTCTCTTCCATCTGCTGTCCCTGCAAAACACAGGTTCTCGTTTGAAATAAGTGCTTGCACATTCATGGGTTATCCTCGACCGATAGGTTTCAATAATACATACACACACCACCATGTTCTAATTGTTTGAAAATAAGTCTTCAGATTAGCGTTGGCGGCCAGATGTAACCGACAAAATGGTATTGCGTACATGCATGGGTTTAGCCATTCCAAATGTTGTTCCAATATTTGTTGCTAATAAATTATGTTAAATGTTTCAATGTTGTTTAATATTATTGGGTTGGTTTACAAATCCACTCAAGTCAGTAGAATAAATTAATTTAGCAAGGGAGTGAGATTTCCGGTTTCTAGGGGAAACTTAGCCCCGTCTAACCACCAACATGGCTGCCGAGAAATTCACATCAGCGTGGGTGTAAGGTTTGTAGTCAACTGATTAGCTGTATTTAACTGATTATGTAAGTACTTAATAAATCGAGGAAAAGCATCATTCTTTTATTTAGCTCGGTTAAAGCGCTCGCATAGAACCCCTAAGTATAATAATTTGACTCAGGAGTAGGGGCTTGACCCTTGAAAAATCCATGAAACACATGTTTTACCCTAATTTTGTTTAAGGTAAATTTTCTCTTACAATCGTGGGTTTTTTGCATTATAAAAAGATGTCAAAATGACCCTTCATCAGGGGTATCACTAATTATTTGGTCACTGAGGGACTAAGTTAGATGCATTTCTGATAACATAAAATAGTCATAATCATAAAATAATGCTCTACAATCATATACTATATCAATTTATGTTAGTACTTTAAATATGGCCTGGGATTGACTATATTTATGGTTTTTTTTATGCAAGCAATATATTGATTGTTGACCTAGTAATATTTATGTAATTATGTTTTCATATACGTATTGTATGGACCGAGATGTTGTAACGTTTTACCTTAAATATTTCTTTCAAGATCAAGACTTATATATTCTGAAAGAAGAGAGTCAGGGTAATTCATAATACCATTTCTTGATAGTTGATAACTTCGCCTTTTTTGTATATTTACTATTGTTTCTGTTGTTTTTGTGAAAAATCGCGACCCAACCTTATTGGTAAATCGTCATTTTTGGTATGGTTAATCATTAAAAATCAAACATATACCTATGTACTTCTACGGTCAGTAACTTACACTTCAAGAAAAAGTAAAAGACGTATCTGTGATCGGCATCATGTCAAGTTCTTAATACTATACATGGTATTAGTTGACTATGATACACAGCTAATTGAACTTTTTATTGGAAAGGTATTTTTCTGTTAAAAAGAATACAATTGCAAGAAATTATTATGTGGAATATACAATGTTTTTAAATAATGTTTCCGGTATATATGTATAAATGTGAGATTATGTGAATGTATGAATGTAAGTTTGTTTGGGGGTGTAAAAGTAATTTTATGTATCAGAAAGTTAGTCTGAGATGTGAATGAACATGAACATAAGGTATGAGTCTGTATGAGAGTAGTTACAGCAATGATCGTGTATTTTGATGTTATATGACGTGTATAATGTGAGGTTTTGTCTTGATTTGAAAGAGTGTGATTGCAAGAGAATGTATGTATGTATGAGGTGATTTAAATTGATATTATATATGTACATATGCATGAGTGGTAATTATATGATATGATATGGATGCAAGAAGAGTAAATGTCTGTAAAAGTACTGGAAATGACGTGACATCATTTGGTGCGTTATGATACAGGAAATGACGTCACGTCATAACAACATTATGATAAATTTAAAATGGATGTAACTTAAGTATATGAAATTGAAATATATCCTGAAGAAGGGCATGGGCCTGAAAATTCGATTTACGAGTCAGTTATTTGTTATACAACGAACATTTCTTTCCTATGAGAGACAATTAATATAATATATATAAACAAGTCTATTATAAACAATATATCAGTCTATTATAAACTATAAACAAGTCAATTATCAACTATAGACAAGCCTATTATAAACTATAGACAAGTCTATTATAAACTACAGACAAGTCTATTATAAACTATAGACAAGTCTATTGTAAACTACATTTTTGTGTATAGACCAGTCTATTATAAAGTGAACACAAGTCTATTAATAACTATACGGTCTATGATAAACTATAGACAATTCTTTTATAAACTATACGGTCTATTATAAACTATACGGTCTATTATAAACTATATATCAGTCTATTATAAACTATAAACAAGTCTATTATAAACTAAAGACAAGTCTATTATAAACTATAGACAAGTGTATTATGAACTATAGACAAGTCTATTATAAACTACATTTTTGTGTATAGACATGTCTATTATAAACTATAGATAAGTCTATTATAAACTATAGACAATTATATTATAGACTTTAGACAAGTAAATTATAAACTATACATTTCGACAAGTGTATTATAAACTATAGACAAGTCTATTATAAACGATACGGTGTATTATAAACTATAGACAAGTCTATTATAAACTATAGACAAGTAAATTATAAACTATCTATGTAGACAAGTGTATTATAAACTAAAGCTAAGTCTATAATAAACTATACGGTCTATGATATACTATAGACAAGTCTATTATATACGGTCTATTATAAACTATAGACAAGTCTATTATAAACTATACGGTCTATGATAAACTATAGACAAGTCTTTTATAAACTATACGGTCTATGAATGATAAACTGTAGACAAGTCTATTATAAAATTCCACGTATTTTTTTATTAACTTCCAATCACCAAGTCTAAATAGTTCTAAATAGTTATTACAAAAGCATATGAGTCCTCACGAAACATCCTAAGTAGTTCTCTAAGAAATATGTCCATAAGTGTCATTAGTTCTCTTAACAAAATATCCACACTTATACCCCACGTGGCACCATGGCCTCTACCGGGCAGGTCTGTCTTGTCTTAGAAACTGACTCCAGTTTATATAGCAAATCTCAATGTGCGTCATTAATACACATAAACAATCAATAATTCAATCATCATCACGATGTCATAAATAATAAAACATTTTCTCGTAAAATTATAATAAAACTGTACTTCATATGTCAATGTATATCGTTGTTTCGTGCATTCTCGACAGGTTTTACAACGGTTTAATTAATTACTAATTATTAATCAGCTTGGTATGACAGTCTTATGCATATTACAAGTGAACATATTAGTCATGTTTCTGTTTTATGTCATTCTATGTATTGTTTGTGTATTTCTCCTTCTTTGTTTTTTTTCTTGAACTTTTATTGTAATAACTTCATAGAATAAATTACAGACAAGCGCTATGTCTTTTTCAAAGACTATATTAACACTTTCTAATTGAACTACTATAAAATAATTATAATACACATGTTGCTGAAAAGAAAATACCACAATTATTTTTCTTTGTAAAGCTGTTGTAAATTGATTCTATGCTTTACATTATACTAAACTGTTTAATTATATGCATAAATGTACATGGGTGAATAAAAAAGTTCGTAGAATTTTGCCATACCTTTTTTATTTTCAGAGTTATTGTCGTCATATTTTTGCTGAATGAATACATTGGTATTTTCTTTACATACAAAGATTTGTAGCGACCTGATGATAAACGTTTTAAAAACATGTATATCTTAAATAAGGGCGATTACGTATTCCGGAGCACACGGATAATTTGAAACACATTTTATTAAATTTTCTAAAATATCTCAATTGTAGGACCACCAAAAACCACCAAAATGTTATGTCTGATTGCATGATTGCATTCAAAAAGTCTGTTAAAATTTCAGACGTCATCTCCGATAAATAATGCTTTAATCAGCATTTACATAATCGCACTATATAGAATTACCCGCGTAAAACGGGTCTACCGGAATTTACGGAACCACGGGCGGCTATCAAAATCTACGTGAAACTGGAATATACGTACGGCATCAGAGACAATACATGGTTTGAAACGTGCAGGTATATATCCTGAAATAGACAGACATCGATTTATAAATGGAATTAGTGATTTCGTCTAAGCCGACGGATTTTGACAACCATATAAAATACACCCGACATTGTTGACGTAGTTCGCAACGTCGTCGAAGAGGACCAGCGCTATATAATAGCGGATATAGTAAAACACTTATATTAATCTTATGGGACAGCGTACACGATATCAAACAAACTGTTGTAAATGCAGAAACTATTATCACGATGGTTATCCAAAAATACCTACATATTAGTCACTCAAAAAGCGAAAATGAGTCAAAACGTTAACGTAAGTATTGACAAACAGTGGCGTAAGTTTGACGTCGTTCATGAAATGACGCTGACGTGCTCCGGTATGCTGTCACAGCATGTGTGCGTTTTAATGTAAACATCATGTATTTTTGACTAATTCAATGAAATTTGACAAATTGTTTTGTTATACACTGTACTAATGACCACGTTATATTAAAATTTAAAAGCATTTGTTTGTGAGTTATGGTATTTTTCTACGAAAATTTTTATTCACCCACGTATATATTAAAGGGAAACCTTAAATTTTGAATATAAATGTACGTATGCGAAATATTTAAAACGATTACATACTTCTATGTTTTTGACCACACTGATTGTTTTTTTTGCACCTAATTTTATCGTTTTTAGTCTGCACGTTGAACACGCTTCACAACAACCTTTGTACTGTCACAAGTGTCGATGCGAGTGGGACATGTACTTTACCGGGAACAGAAGAGATAACTAAAAAACAATACATTATCGTGAATGCGTTTCGTCGATGTCGTGCTTCGACTTTGGGACGATTACACTTAAAAATCAGCAATATATAATGGTACATCTACAATAGTAGATAATATGCAACTGCTATTTTGCAAACGTACTGTAAAATCATTAATTTCCGTGGGAAATTAAATTTCGTGGATTTAGCTGTTCACCTTCAACCACGAAATCAAATCACTTCGAACAATAATTTTGGTACATGTACATGTATTTACTACCTGAAATTCAAAATCCAAGAATTAACGTCACATCAAACTGGTCTTTTTACCGAAACCAAGAATTAACGTCACATCAAACTGGTCTTTTTACCGAAACCAAGAATTAACGTCACATCAAACTGGTCTTTTTACCGAAACCAAGAATTAACGTCACATCAAACTGGTCTTTTTACCGAAACCACGAAATTTCGTCCATCGAAATTTAATGATGTAACAGTACTTAATCCGTGGAAAGATGAAGGAAGAATTATACATAAATCGACAGTTGCCCCCCCCTTTGCGAGAAAAGTCAAAACATCGGATCGACCTCCATTAGTCTCGACCTAGAATTATTACCTCCCCTAACGCTATATATAGTTTTTCATGGACTAGAGCGTAAACTTATTAATCTCGCGAACTATTTTTCAAAATCATTAAACCATAAAATGTTATTTATGTGTGAAACAAAATAAATAAAATGATTTTTTTAACATTTTCACTGCGAGATTTCGGCACAACACGATTCAGATGAATAGTTATCACAATTTTTGGCGGGGCTAAAACCTAACTTGCATGGGATACCGGTTTGACGATTAATATCGAATCTACTATAATAACAATATTTCTACAGATTCTTGTCATAAATAAATTATTGTACTATAATTGATAATTTAGTTCTGCTTGCTGTCGTACAAAGTTGCACAGTGGGCCGTTTAGAATATAAATAAAGTTACCAAATTTCTAGGACTCCGTTCAGCTGTTAGACCACTCAAGAACCCTTTGACATTAATCCTCCCTCTGGTCATTTGGCTACCTATGGAAACCTATACTCGTGTCTTCCTGGGGAGACTATTGCTCTCCAGAGGATGTGGCGCCCAGGAATAGACACTGCCCTCACATATACTATTTTACACCATGGAGGAGAGGAGCATGTGGGTCTTACTCAGAGAAAGTAACCAGTGGTCCAGACGCAGTTGAACCCGGGACCTCTCGATCCAAAAGCGCGCGCCCTACTTCTAGGCCACCGCTCTCCACAAATATATGTCAAGAGAATACTTTCGTGAAAAATCACTTCATCCCGAGAAACTTCACCAACTAGAAAACAAAACACTTATCGACCCTTGAAACAATCATCATATTAATATCCTGCTGACTGCATATATCTTTTCTTACGTACAATTCTTCATGTCCCTAGACAATCACAACTTTCAATACTTTCAAATAGTATGACTATTCCGCATGTATAAATAAGCAATACTGAGCGCACTATTGTATCCTCATAAGGTTGGAAATCGGACATAGATGGCAGCACTCAACTTAACCAGCCAAG
Source organism: Spisula subtruncata (assembly GCA_963678985.1). Taxonomy (NCBI): domain Eukaryota; kingdom Metazoa; phylum Mollusca; class Bivalvia; order Venerida; family Mactridae; genus Spisula; species Spisula subtruncata. The sequence goes on from OY787677.1 coordinate 302,610, forward strand.
CACAGAAAACACTCTTTACCAGCCGAGCACAGAACAGAAAACAGTCTTAACCAGCCGAGCACAGAACAGAAAACAGTCTTAACCAGCCGAGCACAGAACAGAAAACAGTCTTAACCAGCCGAGCACAGAACAGAAAACAGTCTTAACCAGCCGAGCACAGAACAGAAAAAAGTCTTAACCAGCCGAGCACAGAAAACAGTCTTAACCATCCGAGCACAGAAACAGTATCAACACAGCAGACCTTTACGGAGCATATCCTCAATCAACCCAAATTAATGGTTAAAAACCCGACTCCCCGCCACAAAAATGCAGCATGGCCAAAGTTCACAAACAAGTTACAGTATACGGTGATCCTATGTTACCGAATAAAATGCAGCTAAGAATCGATCTGCAGGAGGACCTTGCAACACGTATTTGTACATATTTTAACACCTGGATCGCGGTGCTGTGGTCAAGATTCGGCTTTAACCCCCACATCAATAACACCTGGAGCATGGTGTTGTGGTCAAGGCACAGCTTCAAACCCCACACCAATAACACATGGGTCAAGGTGTTTTCTCATCAAGAAACATTTTCAAACCCCACATCAATAACACCTGGATCATGGTGTGTTGTGGTCAAGACACAGCTTCAACTCCACTTTTAATAACACCTGGATAATTGTGCTGTGGTCAAAATACAGCTTCAAACCCCACACCAATAACACCTGGATCACGGTGGTCTTGTCAAGGCACATCTTCAAACCTCACACCAATTTCACCTGTATCATGGTGCTGTGGTCAATACACAGCTTCAAACCCCACATTAATAACACCTGTATCATGGTGCTGTGGTCAATACACAGCGTCAAACCCCACATTAATAACACCTGTATCATGGTGCTGTGGTCAATACACAGCTTCAAACCCCACATTAATTACACCTGGATCATGGTGTTGTGGTCAACACACAACTTCAAACCTCACATCAATAGCACCTGGATCACGGTGTTGTGTTCAACACACAACTTCAAACCTCACATCAATAGCACCTGGATCACGGTGTTGTGGTCAACACACAACTTCAAACCTCACATCAATAACACCTGGATTATGGTGTGTTGTGGTCACGACACAGCTTCAAATCCCACATAAATAAAACCTCTATCACAGTGCTGTCGTCAAGACACAGCTTCAAGCCCCAAATCAATAAAACCTGGATCATTGTTTTGCGGTGCATATATAACTTCAAACCGCACGTCCATAATACTTTTATGAGCATCACGGAAAAAATCTTATTATCTTGGTTTACAATCATTTATTAATTTGCAAACAATCAACGTTAAAACTACAGCATGCTAAATTCTACGGATAAAAAGGTAACATAATACATTTATAAGTGAGTGTGCATTTTTCGGGATTTTATTATATCCACACAGATACAAGCCCTTTTAGTTTTGATTTGTTTATATTATCAATATCATCTCGATGAAAATTAGCAATCATAGACATTTAAGCCTCGCGCCGTAATGATACGGTCGTAATACATGTTCTTGACTTGCTTCATTGTGTAGTACGCAACGCGCGATGAACAAGATGTTCCGAGATGTTCCAATTAGACCGTAAACCGCACACAGATCTTTACCCTACACTTATGCACGGGGCGTATATCTCAGTTACGGAAACAACCGAGTAGTTAAGATTGAGAGATTACGAGATGTTCCGATTAAACTATTTCAATGGATGGCGGAGAATGTCGGCTTGTTACGATTTTATCCATATAAGGCATCCGGATATAACACGTCAGTATTAATAAGTTAGGAAAATCATTATAGGAGTAGCTGAAGGGCGGTTTGTACATGTGAGTTTATTTCATTTATTGTTTTTTTCCTAATTTAAATGTTCATTATACATAAAACAGTTGAAATACATACATGTAATAATCTATTATGTTGTTAGTATTGATAATCGGCACAACTTATAATGTACATGATGTCTGAAATAGTTTATTCGTTTACTTCCGCCCAGGGCTGTTTGCTTTTAAATTCGTTTACTTCCGCCCAGGGCTGTTTGCTTTTAAATTAGTCTCTAAGAGATTGAGAAGCACTAATAACCAATAATTGAGGGAAACAAAACACGATATCACGCACTGAACTGGTTTACAACCTTAAGGTAGTCTTGTGTGTATTACACCGGACACGTTGAATAACCAAGGTGTCTCTTCGGAAAAAGCTAGGGAACCGCACCTGGATACTTTGTTTCACAACACTGTCTCTTCCATCTGCTGTCCCTTCAGTAAAATACAGGACCTCATTTGAAATAAGTGCTTGCACTTTCATGGGTTTTCCTTGACCGAAAGGTTCAATAATTACACATATACAGACCACCATGTACAAATAGTTTGAAAATAAATCTTCAGATTAGCGTTAGCGGCCAGATGTAACCGACAAAATGGTATTGCGTACATGCATGGGTTTAGCCATTCCAAATTTTGGTCAGCCCTAATTGACTGAAAAATGTGTGTAGTAGTCCCGCATCGTGATACTGTGAATGGAAATTAAAGTTACTGAATTCCACAATAGTTGTTGCTCATATTTGTTGCTCATATATTATGTTAAATGTTGTTTAAAATTATTGGATTGGTTTACAAATCCACTCAAGTCAGTAGAATAAATTAATTTAGCAACTGAGTGAGAATTCCGGTTGCTAAGGGAATTTTAGTTCCGTCTGACAACCGACTGGGCTGCCGAGAAATTCGCTTAAGGTTAACAATTGTCTAAAGCTGTTATGGAATTTGATCGATATAGATCTACAATGGCCCCTTTACTGTGTCAGTTTGTTAGAGGAAAAATAATTTCTAATAATCAGTTCACTCAAGGGTATAAAATAGTACACGGAAAGTGAGTCCGTATGTTTGAATACCGGTACCAGTCGGATTAGAACTGGTGTCGCGTAAGCAAGGCCCTATCATGTACTCGGTAGTGTGACGCTAAAAATATATTGCTTCAGAAAAGTGCTGCATAGCAGACGAAGCAAAAATAAATATAAAACCGGTTAAGCGTCCATATGAAATCAAAGGTCTAAGGTTTGAATCCCGGCGGAAGCAGGATTAGAACTGGAGCCAGTAAGGCGTTGCATAAACAAGGCGCTATCGAACGCTCGGTAGTGCTACGCTAAAACACTGACTAGCGCTACATAGCGTTCGAAGCCAAAAACGTATATGATACCGGTGAGCGCTCGCAGCAAGCAGACCATTGCACAACAAAGCGCTACCGAGCGGAACCGAAGTAATATGTTGCATTAGAAAGCGCTCAGTTAAAGCGCTCGCATAGAACCCCTAAGTATAATATTTGTCTCAGGAGTAGGGGTTTAACCATTGAAATATCCATAAAACCACATATTTTAACCTGATTTTGTTTAAAGGTAAATTTTCTCTTAAAATCATGGGTATTTTGCATTATAAAACTATGTCCAAGTGATCCTTCATCAGAGGTTCCACTAATTATTTGGTCACTGAGAGACTAAGTTAGATGCATTTTAGATAACATAAAATAATCAATTTAATATAATGCTCTACAATCATACAATATACCAATTCATGTTTTTATTTAAAATATTGTTTGGAATTTTGTGGGAATCTTTTGTACATCTTAATTAATAATGATGCTACCTCAATCCAACATTCTCTCTGCTTCCCGATTTGAAATGATGCATGCTATAACTTTGCATCCGTATCCCACTTCTAGTTACTTTAAATATTGTCTTATGATCCTGGATGAATGATGATCGCCCAGGTAGACCATGCCTTAGTTCATATTAAATGAGACCGTTTTCATTTATTTAATCTTTCGTATTTACATTACTTCTGTTCGGCTCAGTAAAGTGGAAACACTTGAACGTTAAGTAAGTAAAATATTGACTGGTATCGTTTATAATTCATGAATAAGTTAACCAGAATTATTAATCATCATATATTTTAGACTGCTGACTAAGATAAGATAAGATAAACTTTATTTTGCGTCGATTATGATTAACATAAGAAACATAAGCTACAACCTTGTATTCGACATATATGATAACATTTATGTTTTTATGTAAGCAATATATTGATTGTTGACCTTGTAATATTAATCTAATTATATTTTCATGTACATATTGTATGTATATTTGAGCTCTGCTGTGCGATTTCCAACCTGAGGTCAAATTTTCACATTTTCGGATTTTGATAGAATGACAAAATTAAAACTTTAAGGTTTCGAAAAAGTCATTCCATTCTAAAATATTCCAACTAAGTGCAATTCTATACCATTTTGAAAACTATAGCTGAAAGTGTTAAAATACCAAAATGACGTTCGTGACGTCGCGTCATAAAATAACAAACAATGATTCAATGTGAGTCTGTTTATTGACACACTGCATTAACTAATATATTAAGCAAAACAGTTTAACATATATAACATCATACACAGGAAAAACTTCCACGTATGAAAAACGTACGAAAAACGTACGTTTTCCATACAGTTGAAAACGTATGGTTATCCACAGAATAGTACGCCGTACGTTTTACGTACGGTTGAGAATATTAAAAAACGTACGTTTTACGTATGAAAAACATATGAAAAACGTACGGTTTTATAAACGTATGAAAAACAGAAAATAGTACACCGTACGTTTTACGTATGAAAAGTACACCGTATGATATACATATGTTTATAATCCTTATTTAAAAGTACATTATACTTTTTTCTGTTATCCGCATGAAAACCAACAAATTAGGTCTTCAACCAGTATGTTTCTGTAGATAAGCTGCTCTACCCTGGTCAAACGGGTATATGTGATGTGCTTCTCAAGACTATAATTGAAATAAAAACAGACAATTTTAATTTAAATAAAAACAGACGATTCATGTTAACTTTTCAATATCTTTATTATATATATATGATCAAATATTACTTCATGTGCAAACATACATAATAAGGCAACTTGGAATTGCAAGACTTAGTGATTCAGAAGTCGACACCTGTTTAAACTAATTTTCTATGTTTCATAATCTCCTTTCGGCCACCTCTTCACATACAAAGTTTCATAAACCTACATACAAAACTCTAACAAGTTTGACTGGCTCTAGGTTTTAAAGTATTTTCACTAAACTATTCGAGTTATGGTCAAATACAGATTTCTTGACAATCTGAATGAGGGCAAATATATAGTCCCCTCCGGTTAAAAACTGGTAGGAAACTAATCACAGAATATGTTCATAGCAGTGGCCATGAGAAATTATAGCAACTAAAGACTAAATAAAAAGACACATGAGGTATAAAGATGATCTATCACTAGTTGTCACTTGATATAAATTTATATTAAACAAGTTTTGGAAAGTTTATTAAGCCATTAATTGACCATGAGTGACAGATTCTTTCTATTATATGACACTAAAAACGCATACTAATATGCAAAGTTTTATTGGAAAAATACACCAAGTAGTATAACTTTATACTACACATGTTACATTTAAGATTGTAACGTACTTACTATACTCATATACCTGTATATCACACGAATTTCCTTGTATCCAGGTTAGTATAACGAGCATGTATAACTTTATATGTAACAAGTGTAGTATAATTTTTAAATGACGTCACTTTATCTCCTAAATGACGTCATTGAATGCCAAAAATGATGTTATTTTGATATCTGTCACTGTCAAAAGGCACACAACCTTAGCATGAAGTAGGACAGAGTTATGTATCCTGCTTTACAGAGTAAGGTATTGATGGTGAATAAGTAATGAAGCAAGTTGACATAAAAATTATGTTGTGATTGTATGGTGATTACATGTTATACACAATACTGCTGGGCAGGTAGATGCCAGGACTATATAGAAGTGTTCAATATTATACAATTATTAATTGTGACAACACATTGAGAGTATAACAATTAACAGTCTAACACTGCACTTAGATCTAAGAGCTAGAGGATATAGATTATGTGGCAAATGTAATAAACATTTATAATGTGAAAATAAAGCAATTACCATACTTTTTATTACAGATATATATCATAAGTAACAACTGTAATGATTAACATTAAATTGTCTAATATAAAATTTGTGTACCGTACTTAACTAAAATTCCAGTTGGCAAATTTTTAATCTAAATAGATTTATCAGACCATTAACTATTTTAAAACCTTTATATTTAATAAGGTAATGATACAAATACACATCTACAGGTACTCTGTGTACAGCTGGTTTTCTTTTTTACAACCAGTACATGAAAGCAATAGCTCACATAGTGAATGAGAAAAGTGGACAAAACTTAACCAAGACATTTTCTAAGTCCAAAAAGGGGCAAAAACTCTAGCAAAATACAGATCAGGGTTATGGTTCTTGCTTGACATGGTCAGGTATTAATGGTGAACAAATGTTGAAAGTTTCAAAGCAATAGCCCACATAGTGTATGAGAAAAGTGGACTTAAACACAAAACTTAACCAAGGAATTTTCAAAGTCCAATAAGGGGCAATAACTCATGCATAAATGCAGATCAGAGTTATGAGTCTTGCTTGACATGGTCAGGTATTGATGGTGAACAAGTGTTGAAAGTTTCAAAGCAATAACTCTGATAGTTTAGGAGAAAAGCGGACCTAAACACACAACTTAACCAAGGCACTTTATTTTCTAAGTCCAAAAAGGGGCAATAATTCTTACAAAATGCAGATCGGAGTAATGGGTCTTGCTTTACAGGCTTAGGTATTAAAGGTGAACAAGTGTTGCAAGTTTAAAAGCAATAGCTTTGATAGTTTATGAAAAAAGTTTACCTAAATACAAAACTTAACCATGACGATCAAGTGATGACAATAAATCATCTATTTTTAAAAAATCAGATGAGCTAAAAATATAGTGCTCGTTGTCAATTTATATAAACTTATATTAAACTTATAAAGGAAACATTATTAAGCTCGCCAAAGGCTCGCTTTAATAAAATTTCCAAAACTTGTTTAAAGTGTTTAGAGCTATATCTATCGGTAATTTTAATGTCAAAATAATTACTTGCATCGTTTTGAGTATGCTACTAGACTACCTTAATTGCAAATTCAAACTTTGGATGGGTTCCGTGTACTTTGATTCAATCGTGGAAAAAATAGACGATTCTTGTAATTTCATAGGGTGTTCTAGAACACTTTCGTATGAAAACGGACAATTCGCATGTGTAATAAATCACAGAAAGAGTTTCTGTTAAAACTGAAGCGAAAAATGATCTAATGGATATTAAAGCATTATTGTGTTTCAATTTTTTAAACTTTTAAAAAAAATATCGTCTGATATAGCTCTATACACTTTAATGAAAGTTTATATCTATTGACAACACTTGATAGATACGCTTCATACAATGAAAGTCATATGATAAATAAATGTACAAAACATTGACAGAAGTCCTGCGCAGAGAATAATAACAATAAAAAAACATTCTGATTCTTGACAGATGAAAACAAGACTACGTTGAATAAACGCTTATGCCCCCGTGGAAGCCATTTCAATAAGTCCAAAATTAGGTCAAGGTCAAAAAGGAGTCAGGTGATACAGGCGTGTTGAGAGTGGTCATATACAACATCCATGCAAGTATGAAAGCTTTGTAGCAAGCCAAATTAATGCTAGAAGAAACGGTCAATTTGGGTTAACCAAGAATTGGCCTTTCAATAAGTCTAAGTCCAAAATAAGGTCAAGGTCAAAATGGAGTCAGGTGATACAGGCGTGTGGAGAGTGGTCATATACAACATCCATGCAAGTATGAAAGCTTTGTAGCAAGCCATATTAATGCTAGAAGAAACGGTCTATTTGGGTTAACCAAGCCAGAAGGACGAACGGACAGACAAATCACTATATACCTCCCAATCTATCGATACGGGGGCATAAAATACTAAGTGATTTCATTTATGAGAATATGTTGACGTCATGTGAACATTATATTAACCCTAAGCCAGATACAAACAAAGTCATGTGTCAGATATATAGAGGATCTATCAACAGTTATCAATTGATATAATTTATATTTAACAAGTTTTGGAAATTTTATTAAGCGAGCCGTTATCAAGCTTAATAACATTTCCTGAACAAGTTTAATATATATTATTGGATCAGCCATGAGTTGTCTTTGGAAATCAACATTTCTTGAGCGAGTCTAGAAAACACAAGTTATTAAGCAAGCCTTTTGGTGAGTTTAATGTTTTGTTTTCCTGACAAGTTTAAGAAGTGTTGATCTCCAATGACAACAAAAGAAGGATTCTTTTTATCGCATTACCATATTACTGAGCAAGAATAAACAATTGTAAGCTGTCGACGTTGTTTTCGCGGATTTTGTAATCACACGCTTAGTAAAATTTCCAAAAGTGGTATAATATCAATTTTTATCAATTGACAACTCTCATAGGTCCTCTATTTTTAAAACTAAATTCATGGAAAAACGATCACAATGTATGTATGACAATCAGCACAGTACTACATCATATTATCTATACCTGAGCTTACATGCCAAATCTTAACTCTGCAAAAACAACAAATCACAGTTATGGGTCCCTATGAGCTTAGATATTCGCAGTGAACAAGTATGTGCAGTTTAAAACCATTCCCTTCAGTGGTTTATGAGATACCAGCTAACATGCAAAAACTTAACACTAATATTCTAAGTCCAAAAGGGGCATAACTCTGAAAAAAAAAAACAATTCACAGTTATGGGACCTGTCCCTATCATCTTAGATATTCACAGTCAACAAGTGCATAAAGTTTTAAACTATTCCCTTCAGTGGTTATTGAGATACCAGCTTAGATACAAAATCTTAACACAGGGATGTCGACACTGACGCTGCCGCTTGGGCGAGTACAATAGCTTGAGTATTCTTCGAATAGTCGACAGTTCTAGACCAAGTGTCAAGTTTCGCAATGCCTGCATCTGTGCATTTTTCTACATCCCATAATGCACACTACGCATTAAATATGCGAATTACATTATTTGACGTTCTTAGCATATTATGATGATGTCAGGGAAGCCAAGTATGAATGTCTGACCTATCTTATAGTGTTGTTTTAAGATATCAGTGGCTGTACAAAATTAAATAAATCCTCGATAATGAGTCACAATGTAGATCAGTTTAACAAGTAAGTTAAACAAAAAATGTAGAAGTTCACTGAGCAACATTGCAGTCAATCAGCACGTCTGAAACTCTTAATTTTGTAGGAAAGCAAATTAGATCCTGCTCTGGAAGTCATCTCAGTCTCTTAAATGTATGTAGTTTCATGAAAACAGTAAAAGCGGTTCTCTCCCAAAATCAAGTCCAATATATATTTGTTAATCAGCCATCTTCGAGAATACTGTTACATTTCATTGCATAATTAATGGGTCTGAAATAAACAACAAGAAAAACATTATTATACAGTAACTGAAATGTGTGTTTTGTTTATAAATGCTCATCTCAGTTTAATGTAAGCAAAAACTTCTATTCTAATTACATCTGAATGTTGCATTTATGATTTATACAAACATTTTCATTATTATTTATTTCATACCTTATCAAATTGACCAGTTTAAATTTCTGGTACTAGTCTATGACTAGGCATTAAAGATTTCCTTCTGTCAGATCATCAACTTGATAGTCTCCATTTAATAGAAATCAATTCAGATTAATCTACTTACTCAGTGATCCAGTGGTTATTAATAACTTAATATCATAAGACAATGCCTAAAAGTTTAACAAACATGCCTTTAGACATGTGTTCTAGCAAGCTGAACGACCATTAAGTAATTTCTATAGTACCTTTGTTATCTGACGTTCAGTTGATCTGAAACACTCAGTATTAACTTCCAATTATTTGGACAACGATCACAGAAATAGTTACTTCTCCAAACTGCCAAGTATGAGCACTTGTTTTCACAGAAAAGATGTATCTGAAATGTTAAAATATAATACGGTTAAGCCAAAACAAATTATGTTGTGGTTCAGGTTACAGGCCAAATAATTAAGGGTAGGTAGGTAGGTACTGGTAGGAGAAACATTTTATTTTTAAATACCATTTTAGTTTGTTAACACAAACTGTTTTCAATAAATACATAGGATTTTTATTGTTTTTAAGTTGTGACTTTACGTAGTGGGACTTGTTGCTTTTCTGAGGTCATTGGAAAAGGAGTCATAGTTTTCTTAACCAAAATGAAACACTGCAAGGCTGCAAGCTATTTTTATTAAATACAATTGTTAACAGTGTTTCCAAAAAATCATGCTTAGCTGTTATGATTTGTAAGGTTTTACCCCAAAATGATACAGTGTCACTTTCATTTCCTAGATTTTTAGTATGTTACAAAGCACTCATAGTGTGACATCATGAAACATAAATGTTTCTGCACTTTAAAAAAAAAAAATCTGCTCTGGACTAAATATAATTTTCCCCATAAAGAGGTTGGAAATCGCACAGAAGAGTTCATATAGAGTTTAGTTTTAGCAAGGAAAATCCCCTGCAGTTTAGTGAAATCTTCTGCATTTTAAGGAAATCTCCTGCATTTCCAATACCAATCTCACGCAAAGCAGGATGCTGCTGCAAACAAAAGTAACACATATATGTCATAATATATGTCACCTGTTCAGGTGACACAAAAACTTAAAAGCAATTTACCTGCATTTGAACAGTTTCATGTCCATTGCCATCCACACTTCTCAGTATGGTAGACATACAGTTTGATGAATCAGTTCTATGACATTATGTACCAGTAGTGTCAACACATGGATTCTGGAGTAAGCCAACTAACAATAGGGATTATATCTGTGAAGAAAAAAAATTAAATTAACAAAAGTAGCATCCCGGATATACAGGTATTGGCTTATAAATCAGCAAATGCCTACAACACTAGACATCAAAGCAGTATATTGTCTCTTTTAACTTCATTCAATATCTATAAAAATCAAAACTAACTAGAGCTATCACAGGATTGATGAATCATACCCCGCAGCACCGCCTTGACACAGGAATATTATTTAAAACTATAGTCTAAACAACACATTTGATGGAAATCTGCTCTTATACAGATTGAAAAATACCATGATTGAAATTTCATGACTTTGTACCAAGCAATTTTAAAATCCAGTAAGAAATGACAAAGTTACAGAGCGGACACAATTTGCATGACTATATAACCTTTGACCTCTAAGTGTGACCTTGACATTTGAGATAGGGACCTGGGTCTTGCGCATGACACACCTTCTTGATGTGGTGAACATTTGTACCAAGCAATTTTAAAATCCAGTAAGAAATGACAAAGTTACAGAGCGGACACAATTTGCATGACTATATAACTTTTGACCTGTAAGTGTGACCTTGACCTTTGAGATAGGGACCTGGGTCTTGCGCATGACCCACAGTCTTGATGTGGTGAACATTTGTACCAAACAACTTTAAAATCCAGTAAGAAATAACAAAGTTACAGAGCGGACCAATTTGCATGACTATATAACCTTTGACCTGCAAGTGTGACCTTGACATTTGAGATAGGGACCTGGGTCTTGCGCATGACACACCTTCTTGATGTGGTGAACATTTGAACCAAGCAATTTTAAAATCCAGTAAGAAATGACATAAGTTACAGAGCGGACACGATTTGCATTCATGACTATATAACCTTGGACCTGTAAGTGTGACCTTGACCTTTGAGATAGGGACCTGGGTCTTGCGCATGACACACCGCCTTGATGTGGTGAACATTTGTACCAAACAACTTTAAAATCCTGTAAGAAATGACAAAGTTACAGAGCGGACACGATTTGCATGACTATATAACCTTGGACCTGTAAGTGTGACCTTGACCTTTGAGATAGGGACCTGGGTCTTGCGCATGACCCACAGTCTTGATGTGGAGAACATTTGTACCAAACAACTTTAAAATCCTGTTAGAAATGACAAAGTAATAGAGCGGACACGATTTGCATGACTATATAACCTTTGACCTGCAAGTGTGACCTTGACCTTTGAGGTAGGGACCTGGGTCTTGCGCATGACACACCGTCTTGATGTGGTGAACATTTGTACCAGGCAATTTTAAAATCCAGTAAGAAATGACAAAGTTACAGAGCGGACACATGCTAACGTAACGACAGACCGACAGACAAACATGGTGACTCCAGTATACCCCCTTCAAACTTTGTTTGCAGGGGTATAATAAAGACAGGTAATTTTAAGAGTATATTGATCACCTATTTATACCATTTAATACCAGTATCTAATATTTCTGAATCCATTCGAAAATCTAAGTAAACTGCTAGTATCAGGAAGTCTGCATGTATTGTACCGTATATTATTAAAAGTGTAAAAAAATAACCACTAACTTTTTATTATTCAAACTTCTTAAAACTAATTGGCAGGTATCTGACATTAGGGCAGTTTTAAAATCAATGAAAATACAGGTGACTGTGAGTTACAAGGAATCAAGGTGCGCTACATATATCCAGCACTGACTGACCCTGGCAGTGCAGGGGCAAATGAAATATAAAAACCAGGCACCAGTCTCAGGCTATCCCAGCCTTATCTTGGTGACTTGTGTTTCAATTGACTGGTGCAGCAGCATTAACTGCAATCATATCAGCAGCATTTGTTAGCCTGATCGACAAACAGTATGATACTCGGGTACCAGATAATGGGTCAGGGTTCGATACATCAGACTCAGTTTTATTAAGATATCTACAATCATGGCTGCAATGTTAGGCAATGGTGAACTCCCAGACTGGCCGTGTTCAGGTGTGGGGATGAGTCAGCTAGTCATTTTGCAACCATTAATTAATCTCTCCTGATCATAATTAAGCTTCACATGTATATAATAGCAATTTTCAAAATGTTTATTGGTTATTGAAAGTTAGAAACCTGCTCTGCTTTTGATCATATAATGCAACACAGACATTCGGGAAAGTGCTGCACCATTTTTTACAGTCCTGACCACCAAAATTTGAACTTTTCTTGGACAATATTTAAGTTCGCCGATCAACCCAAAAGTTTACCTCACAAACAGTTCCACTTATAACATTTATCGCAATAATCTATGGAGCCTGTAGTCGCTATGGTTTCTGTTGCCTATTTTGACTTGAGATATGTCCTAATGATTAATATTTTTTTTAGCGTGTCGAATGTAAATGCTTCTTCCCGTTAAAGTACAGGGCCCACTCTGGTAGTCTGGAGCGTCAACATACTTGTGATACACATGTACAAGCCACAAGGTGAGCGTGAGGCAGGTAAACAAAGGTAATTGAAGGATAAAAACAGATAAAATTGTGACTGAGGTATGTCTAGTGGAGAGTGGCCACTCCAGCCTTGAAGCTGTTTAAGGTCAGGGACATGACAATGGCTTTCGATGACTGGATATAAGGCAGGAAGAAGTCAGTGTCTGTCCGGCAATATAGCAAGAAGTGGAGGGCTGCTGGATGTAGGGGTGCCAACAGGGCAAAATTCAAAATTAGGAACATTATAAGTGGCCGAACATCTTTGCTAAATAAGGGGCCTTCAATGACATTATTTCCACATTTAACTCCGTTTTTATTAAAGAAAACCCTTCTGAGCAGATTGAATTTACCATATCTTTGCTACTTCTTGAGATAGTTTCATCAAATAACTTTTATTTTGGTCAGGAGGCATTGCCTTTTCATAAATGATAAATCGGGATTAATCAGGAAAATTGACACACTGTGGATGGAAGAAGTTCATGGATTTCAACAAAGTTGTGTGTAAATCTGTACATGAGTAGCAGTTCGACTTCATCTCTCATTCTCTGCACTGTCATCTGGGTGGTGCTATTTGTTTGCCTTTAGTCCCCAGTGACATAGGGGGCTGCTCGTCTGTCAGAACCACTTCCAACACTGTGATGTTGCTGGTGGTAAAGTATGTGGATTCCTAGCCGGAGATGCATCCTCACCAGCATCTTGAAGCACTGCACCTTTGTAAATTGTACTTGTAGGACAGCTGGTGATGTTTCTCCTGAGCAATGAGAGTTTGAGCGTACAGTATGAGGTAGTTGAATCTGTGACCTCCGATTCATTGCAGTGGTTGGTAAAAGATATGTGACAGGGACATCAACAAAGTTGTATACAACCGGATACATATCATAGTAACCCATGCTTGAGCTCAGCGCTCCTGTAGTGAGGGCCATTAATTGCAGTTGGTCGAGCATGGCAGTGATGCTTCTGAAGTCTAAGAAGCCCTGTGCTCAAAGACTCAAGCTTCCTGACATTTTGTCAGAGGTTGAACTGAATAGATCTACCGATTGTTTGTAAAAAGACATGCACCGACAGAAAGGGGAGTAACTCTTGACATGTCAACTTGACCATGGTTGATCATCTACTGCGTGATTTTGTAAATATCAACTTTTTTTATCGTGTATTTTGAGCTTATTTTTCACTGGGATATTAATTTTAAAGCCAGCCAGTGGCAAACGATCTATTCAGTTGCTTAATAACACATAGAAAACATTAAGTGCCCCGATAGAGCGAGAATCTACGCAACTTTGTGGTCGCGAAATTTATCGTAAAAATAACGGTGCAATTAAACGACTTTATAGATGCTAATTATCTTATACCTTCGGAATTGAATCTTCACAAGACTTCTGCCACATTTGCAGTCGACAAAGTCGTTCATTTAATCGGTTTCATTCCAAATTCAAGACCTGCAGCAGACGCACAATGAAAACAGACGCTGCGCGAGACTGAAGTACGGTGTCGTTGTTCGATTCTCCCATGCAGAAAGATCCGGTGTATCTACTAAACGCCGGTATCTGCCGTACCTGTTTTCAGAAACAAAAAAGTCCTGCCAGTGGTAAATTAACTGTCCCCAACATAAAAAACTTTGTATGGGTATTTAATACCACTTCTGTTCTCCAGGTGGAGAATCTATTGTTCTTTAGATTCTTTAGGCATACTGTTACTACAGCATGTGTATACATACTGTATATATCATGGATCTAACTCAAATTTTCACATGAATTCCAAATGTATTTTTAACACTTAGATCTAGATCTGCATACATGTAGATCCATTTTATACACTCTATATTTTAGGTTGACTGTGAAACTAATACTTTAAATAAATTATAAACACCTCATATCTGATGGTATATACATTAATTGACACAAGATATAAGAGACACAAGCTTATAGGGTATCACAGATACAGAATCCCTCCATCTTTAGGTTTTATGCCAGGCATAGTAATTAACAAGGGAACAATACGAAGCATGACCAGGTCTACAACTTGGACACTTCCCTTTACATGGTCAGTTCTCAACCATTGAGGTAAACAAGCGCCTACACAAAACTTGCCGCTACATGTTATTAGATATTTTACATCCTTTTGTTTGCTTATTCAGGTTTTTCATAATTATAAGACGGTTTATTCATTTAACCAGTTTACATAACCAGTACAGTCAGTACTAACTTACCCTTCCATATATGGGAACCATCATCTACTCCTCTATCAGCAACTTCTCCACATGTGGAGGAAAATTTACTTTTACAAAAAGGAATCGAATCCAGATTACCGGGTTTCAAAATTCAGCACATTGATAATGACTCCAGCTTAAAACACAGGAGGACAACATTACTGGTACCATTCCTAGTATGATGCAGCCTCAGATGGAACCTGTGAGCTGCTATACTTAGGCACACACTCTTCTACTAAGATATTAAAACAGTTGATTTTTACCAGTTTTACTAAAATCATATTTTTTTATACTTTGCGAATAACCAAATTTCCTATGAAAAACATACGTTTTTTTCATCATGTAAAACGCATGAAAAATTATACATATGTTTTTCATATGAAAAACATGCGTTAACCATGCGTTTGACTAAACGTATGTTTTTCATACGTTACATGGTTTTCATACGTCAGTAAACGTATGAAAAACATACGGTTTTTGACGTATGTTTTTCATGCGTTGTGAAAAACGCATGAAAAACATGCGTTTCTCATATGAAAAACATACGGTGTAAGAAACGTATGGTAAACATGCGTGGAAGTTTTTCCTGTGTATATAACATCATTGTCCACTATAGTATAGTGCCAGGTATAGAATATAATGCCAGGATTTTATCAATTATTGCTGTGGAAGATCGATTTCTATCAAATGATCAAAAAAAGCTAATAGTCGTAGATCTATAAATATTGTTGTACAAGTTAAAGCAAAAACTTAATATTAATGTTTATGATTATAAGTAAATAAATCTTAGGTATCTGACCAAAAGCAACACCAATAATAAGAGTTGACTAGAATATTCAGTGTGCATGAAATTATAAATGACAGTATCTAAACAGAATCAAATTAATAAAAATCACATAAAAACATGATGACATCACAATCATGACGTCATCTTAAAATTTGAGTCAGCATTATTGGCAAGTTTATTTGTTTTACCAGCTTCCACGTTATAACTATAACACTTTTTTATTCTAATATGGAGATGCTCAGATAAGTTTGATTACAAAAAAATGTAAAGTCGATAAATAACATAAGCAAGAAATATATTTTGCTCACCAACATTGTCGTTCAAACGGACTAGATTCTATATTAAATGCACTATTCATAATATTAACAACATACATGTATTCTAATAATAAATTAATCACTGAGATAGTTGGCTCTGTATATAGATATAGATTAATGCACATTATCACAAAGTAGCTAATAATATTATTATATTTAATTCCATATATAATGAGTACGCACTGGTCAAATTCCATCACACTCAAATATTTTGGATACAAAATCACTTAAACTTAAAGATAGATCGAATGATCTAAATTTCCAGACTTCAAGTTGCTTTATCACCAATACATGTTTCATAAATAAAACACAGACGATTCACTCTTCAGTTAGAGCAGGACATGTAATGTCCCTGTACTGCGCTCGTACATACGGGCGCACATGCTTGTACAGATACTGCTGACGTTGTTCCGAGAGCCCAGCTGCAGGAACTGGCTCAGGACGCTGAACACACACCCTATCAAAGTCGCATTCAGGGTCTTTCAATAGGGAGAACAGCTTGTCGTCTCCATCAGCTGAGTTCCTTGCAATCACCTGTCCTGGAATATGATCTGAGAATTTGAAGTAATGGAACTTGGAGATTCCTTTCAGCGATTTAAAGTTTATTGCCAGGAACTCCTTCCAGTCTCTCCATTCCCAGTTTACGCTGTCCGTGTGTTGGTCCTGAAATAGATTTCAGTTTCCTTGCTAACATATTGTACACTACTAGCTAGATAGAACAAAGTGGAAACAATAACCATTTCCATTAATGTTGCTGGCTTATACACACCTATACAATAATAGAAACATGTTATAATTCCTAAAACATGCAGCTCATTATATTTGTAGCCGAAATAATGAGTTTGCTGGATTTGTAACTCGGCGAACTGGTTTCGATTCCGTGCCGTGTCAGGTCAGACCATTCCCTTAAATGTTCCTGCACATGTAGAAACGTTGCAAGTTTGTTAGGATGGTTATACAATCCAGGATAAATTGTTGAAGGAATATGATGTCATATATAACTGTAAACGTGTCGAGATAAGCATCATTACGTATATTATAATAAAAACTACCTTGTATAGTAAGGCTTCATTCGAACCAGATGACCTAGCAAATATTTCTGCGATGTGGTACACCGTGTCTGCATCTGTACGGCGATACAAGCGCTTAGCGCTAGCGAAGCCTGCATCTACCAAACATTTGGTGTGGCCAGGAATTTGCATCATGTATGTGATAGATTTGTTGAGACCAACCAGGATCCGCCATGCCATATACGCCAAGACATACCAATTTTTGTTCTGCCCTGTAATGTATATACAATGCTGCATGTATGTATACTTATAGAACAAACAAGCTGTAAAGATGTAACGACATAATTATTTCTGTTATTTATTATTTCTGTACATGAAGTCATCAAAATAAACATTTTTAAATGCCAAGTATGTAACAAAAGCTGAATAGACATTTATGGGGACGTATAATCTATACTAGGTAGATACAGTCATTGATGTTCTCATTTAACTTGAGTCTTCTCATGCCAAATCTGATTCATACATTGTACAAGACGTTTAAGCACTTTATGTGATACTTACCGAAACAATTATCAGCATGGAAGCCACATTCGTCTTCACCTCCACCATATCTACTGAGGGCATCATCTAACATGGAAATTACAGCATTAGGACCGTGTATCCCTTTTCCATCAACTCCAGTTGTGTTTGATTCATCGATTAAGTAGTTCACTTGTCGTGGTATGCTGTCTATCCTAAATCCGAATACATGTATTCGTCGAGGTGTGACAAAATATAACGGCCCCATTTGCCTTCCATGGTGTGGGATAGTTACAAGTTGTGCAAAGTCAAACGTGTAATGTGCTTTGTTTGGAACACCATGCAGTGAATCTTTCACCCAAGAACGATATAGATCACGCTCTTTCTGAGCTGTTTCTATGTGCTTACTGAATGCTGTGCATCCTAAGATTTTGTCACATTCTGTGCGAGCATCCATTATTTCTTTTCTGTAACACTCACACTTAGAACAGACATCGTCACGAGGTGTAGCAATTCTGAGACTGGGGCAACATGACCTCCATATCTCAGTGAATGTACTGTACTTTAGTATTCTGGTATCTTGTTCCGAACAACATGCTACATATTCGGCATGTAGTGCAACTTTGGTACAGGATGCAGGCAGATACACTGGAGGTAGACCGTCAGATCCCCGTGGTGCTGCTGGCATAGGTAAACCAATTTCTTCACCCTTGTTTTTAACGAAATTGACAACACGCAAAATATCTTCATAGGACAAAGCATTGTGAGGTCTCTTACCCTTGTTTCCATGCTCTCGTCTTACTAATCCATGTTGACGAATGTGATGTATGAGAGCTCTTAGAGTGAAATTACCAATGTCAAATAGTAGACAAAACCCATCTTTACAAACCACAGTGTCTCTGAACCTATACTCTAACCTTTGGTGTTTGGCAACAGCGTCATCGTAGACCTGGAAACACCCGAGCCTGTCCAGCACTCCCATAATGTAAAACTCCTTCTCACCTTTCTCCAGTTCCCTCAAATTATAAATGTGTTCTGTAATTTCAAATTCGGGAAACATCGACAAACAATCCCTGTGGCAGTTACATGCTGCTCTAGGTAATATACGGGGCTGGGTTTCTGTTGAATTCAACTCCACGGACAATACTACACTATTGATGCTAAGGAATTCTTCAATCACACTATTCACTGATTGATTGGCGTAGTTATCCCCATCAAATCCCTCTTCATACTCATTAGGCCTCCTGTCATCAATTTCTATGCCACCAGTAGGTTCACTTACCCTTCCAAAATGCCCATCATAAAGCTGTACAATTTCCTGAAATACAAATAAGGTCAGAGAAAATTTTTTGGAGTGGCTTATTTTGCTTGATTTTTTTTTATTATTCATTCGACTATCACACCAAAATAATATTATGAGTCCATATGGTAAATACTGTAGATGTGATTTGAAAAAAAAAATAAAATAAAAATTGGCTTCAGCTGGTCTTGAACCACTGACGTTGTGTTCACCAGTCTGCAGTATAAACCACTGCACCACAATTTCAACTGGAATCTGAGAGGCAAAAAATTATATTTATAGTTAATCTATTTTTAGACATCTCGTCGATATTGGTCCAAAATGCTTCAAATTCACAAATAGGAAGTTCATATGGCGATATAATTATAGTAATAATTTTTTTTCAATCCAACAAGTCATAATTTATATAAATAACACGGTAAATACATCGATACTGACATGATACCGTTGTAAACAGCGCTGCCAAGGAACAGGTGCACTGTGCAGACGAGTGAAGTAAACTTTGCATTTTCAGCTCGAATAAAGCATTTTTTCATTGCACATGAACACATTTGATGCAAAAATGTATAATGAATATAAACTTACATCGAAAGCTTCCATTTTCGAAGATAAAACAACTACATTTGTATTTTTTCAACCTCGACTCATGATGACATTTGCGGTAAAGTTGAATGCGCTGGATGACGTCATTAAAAGCGGTTTTCCCAGATAACGTTATTTTTAGAAGCGGTTGGAAATCGCACAGCGGCGCTCATTTGTGTACTCATGGGCATAATGCCTAATGTATTACAAAATAGTACATACATGGACTGTTCCACAATTAATATGACTTTTTCATAGCAATACGGCAAACAAGAAAATTAAGAAAACAAATTTGCTATCGACAATTTTCCATATTTCACTGATAAATATGCGAGATATGAAAGCAATTGGTTGAATAATAAAATATATTAAACAATGAATATACCATATACCTAGGAGTCGGGTCGTGGCGAGACATCATGATGACATCGCCTTTTAAACACAGTATCTGATGACACTGTTCTCATTGTTTAAAAGTGTATGGTACCAATGTTCCTACAAGTGGCAAAGGTTATGTTAGAAATGGCTCTGACATTGAAGCTTATGTCAATGTACAAACAGTGTCTATTAACGTCAAACTACTTTTCCCGTTAGCTGACATGTGTTCACTTGTTAGCTCATATCTCTGCAATCTGTACACAAATTGAGAAAACGGAAAAGGAATAGTTCTCTATGCCACTACCTTCTGCTTATTTGACCATTTCAATGGATTACATTGTTAATTTCCTAATTGTTATCACTATGTTATACATTGTTTGGATTCTAATTTTTGGTGTTGATGTTATTTCACCCATGACGCGCATCGGTACATATACTTGTATACTCACTTATGATTGAAAGCTTCATAAGTCTGCATGCATACGACACGCATGCATACGACACGGATATACAAGTAATACCACAAAATTAGGTATCATTATTTATTTAGAGGTTACTGAGATATTCACATTTTAATAGTGATGGTAATGTGAAATAGCACTGTAACCCGCCTTGACGTTATATGGTTTCTTTGACAACGCTTTGTATGAGTATAACCATTAACAACGAAAAGTTGTTGCTAGTAGTATATAAAACATGAATTGCTAAGCATATGTGACAAAGTTTATTAAAATGTATGACTTGAGTAAGAGATTATGAGAAAAGTCCTATTATTTCTGGAACACCCCTCGTATATTTAAAAATGTTATTTGACCTTAAATGATGGCAGGCTTCTGTGAGCTGTACATCGTGGTTTGCTATAACTGACAAGCCAGAATAAGAACATCCGTTTAAGATTGCGATACACTTACAAATATCTTCCGTTAATGAGGTGTTCCCTATAACTTTGTGATCATTTAAATCGATTCAGGAATATTATACATTAAATGAGAATAATTATTGATTAAACTACTCAAATCTTCAACAAAAAGCTCCCACTAATTAACGAGAAAAAAGATGAAAATATATTTCCGTAACGAGCCAAAATAGTCACGTGTTGTTTCCCCTTTACCACATAATAATAAATGGCTGGAAGCGATAAATTATTATTGGTGACTTCTTCTGACAAATTATAATAATTGATAGTTCTTTATACATTTAGCTCATTTAATGGGATACACGTAGTAGGGAAAAATATTCTAGTTATAGGTAATGCCTCTTTAAGTACAAGTGTTGCATTTAAGTGTTGTACTTATCTCAGCCATACATACATGTGATGTTAGCGGTGATATCGTATTGTTCTTTCCTCCAAGTGAAGTGGCCATCTGGCTATATTCTGTTTTATGTCCCTGTATGTATTATTTGTGTATTTTTTTCTTTGTTACACTGTAATAAATTGATGTTATGTTTTAAATTATACTCAACTATTTTATTAAATGCATATATATTTATTTAAGGGAAACCTTAAATTTTGAATATCAATGTATGTATGTATTTGAAATATTTAAAACGATTACATACTTCTATGTTTTTGACCACTATGATGATATTGATAATGTAATATTTTCTATACATGTACTCATGGATTGTATATATATATTGTATGTGAAAATCTCTAAACTCTATGTCTAAATTATTAATTATCAACTGAGTTAAGGATTCGAGGCTTCTTAAAATATTGCCCGTCAAGCGAGATAGGTCCAATTTATTCGCCTACCTCATCATTCGCATAAATAGTGTTTAGTCAAGTACCTAGACACCAAATACGCTGGTTGAATGATAAGCACGTTATAATGTTTGTCAATAACACTGCCAAACGATTCAAAGAAACAATCCAGGTTAGATTGAGGTATTGCGGGCGGCGACGTCAGACAACGGCTTGCCGGTCAATAAATTGGGTTTGGATTGTCACTTTTTTATGAAACTAACTTGGTATACAAAAGGCTTGCATGCATAACTAGCTTGGGATTGTATTCGTGTTCAGTGGGGCCAAGGTCACTGTTACTTTTACTTTGAAAAAAGGTACAGGTAGAAAGTTCACAGAAAACTTTGTTTCGATGCAGTGTCATGTCTTGTTTTTGCTTGTCCAATATAGTTGACAAACCCTCAAACATCAAATCAACATCGCCCGACTCTTCTTCAAGTACCTGCCGGCTTCAACTTCTGCTCAGGGTAGTTGTGTTGTGATGTTTCTGATTTCTATCCTCGGCTGATTAGAGCCGTGCAGCGGGGCCTTGGGGAATTTGTTTGAGTCTTTGCTGTGTTTCATTCGGTCTCATGCAATAACCGCTATTCTATAATTGCTTTGTGAAATTGGGTCATCCTGCATTTTTTCGGCGTGGACTTGGATTTTTTATTGTTTCTTTGGCTAATGTATGGGTATTGTTCATGGTAGTTGAACCGATTGACATTAGACAATACTAAATTGAAACTCAAACAAAAGTCTTACTAAGTAGCCCAGTGACCAGGAATAGTTAGATGTCAAGAGGTGGTTTAGCGGCTGAACAACAGCCCTCGAAAACGTGTTACATCGTTTATCTTTGAAGATAAAATATCACGAAGATTGTCAATTGTACAGCTAATCACATTAGTGTATTATTACACTTATAGACGACTTTATTTTCTTATTTTTACCGGAAAAGGACCGAAGTGGACAAACGTCCAGGAATCGAGTTTTCATTGTATGCATTGATTACCTAGGAATCGAGTGTTCATTCTATACATCGATTACATGTACATAGGAATCGAGTGTTCATTGTATGCATTGATTACCTAGGAATCGAGTGTTCATTGTATGCATTGATTACCTAGGAATCGAGTGTTCATTGTATGCATTGCTTACCTAGTAATTGGGTGTTCATCGTATGCATTGATTACCAAGGAATGTCCCCGAATCGAGTGTTCATTGTATGCATTGACTACCTAAGAATGTCCACGAATCGAGTGTTCATTGTATGCATTGATTACCTAGGAATGTCCACGAATCGAGTGTTCATTGTATGCATTGATTACCTAGGAATGTCCACGAATCGAGTGTTCATTGTATGCATTGATTACCTAGGAGTGTCCACGAATCGAGTGTTCATTGTATGCATTGCTTACCTAGGAATGGTGATAAAATCGCATTGTAAAAACGAAAATATCCGACTGAAACATTGCATATAAGTTGAAAGTGAATGCGAATGGATTTTAATTTTTTTCATTTAAATTTATTAAGAATGTATTTTATTGCCTTCGTTACATTCCAATACATCTTTATAGTTACACATAGAGTTGGGTTGGTATTCATATAGCATCTTGAGTGAAACATAAATATTTACTTACGTTAAACTATTAAGCTGTAAATATTTCTCACAGAAACGAGGAATAAACCATGTTTTCTTTGTGATTAATGGAGCTTTTTACATAATACTTCAAAACATGGTAATTTATTCATAATCTAGATTGTACTATTAAGGTGATACACTTCAGGAAAATTTGAACTGTTTGGAAAATTCCAAATTTTCACTCAAGATGCTTTGTGAATACCACCCTGTTGTTAACGAAATATTATGAATATTGGAAATTGTCTTCATTATGATATTATTTTATTTTCAGTATAAAGATGGGTATTGACATTGATGCGTATAGACAGAGAGTTGGTAGTTTCAGGGGTGGACATGGTTGTAATATATTATATTCATCCAGGACATGTTATATGAATTGTGGTGATGTGGCGTGTGGTGTACTGTATGTGGGTGCTGTCTGGTTATTCACTGCACTAATAGTGTTGACAGGACTAGAATTGAATCCATGGATACCAGGTAACTATACATGTTTGGAACATATTTGTCTATTTCAGATTTTATTCTTAGAATGACAATTTGGGTGTGCCGTGTGTAGACGATAGATAGTAGTCCATATAGTTATGTTGTTGTGTTACTTATTTCTGTGCTGGGCTGGTTATGTCGAGTGCTCCCTGTCCGATATCCTCATACCTTTTTTATATTGTAAATAGTTAGTGAACATATTGAGTTTTTCCTAATACGTGTGCGAGGATATTTCAACTGTTCGGTTTCCACTATATAATGTTCAAACTTTATCGGGAAGTGGATAATTTTATTTTGACACGAAATATGATGTCGATAAAGTAATGTATCTCCCAGGTGGACTGTTAGGTTTGGTCCCTTGTTGAAAGGTCAAAGTCACGGGGGACTATGTTGCACTGTTATTCTGTATCCGGGCTGTATCTTTCTTTCTAAAGGTAGGATTTTAAAATTACCTGGCATAAATGATACCAACAGGCTGGCGATTTGTAATACACGAGTGCCCGATCTGTAGGTCAAACGTCAAGGTAACAGGGTGACTTTAAAGTTTTGCATGGCTCAATCGTGTCCGGTCTGTATCAGTAGGATTTTAAAATAACCTGATACAAATAATTAGACGATTTGTCACGCACATGATTCGATTCAGGTTGCTATGTCTAAGGTCAAGGTCACAGGGGAACATCAAATTTTTCCACTACCAGTCCGTGTTCAGCTGTTGCGTCATTTTTTACTTCCAGCGTATAATACACTGCCCAGCTGTGGTCTTGTTGTGGTGTTCGGTAATAGCTGTTAAGGTTGGACAGTGTCTATGTCAATCCTTTCACTTTTAACTACGTTGGCAAGTGTCAGTGCATGTTTGGTTTATAAGTGTCTGATGGATGTTGCTTTTGTCCATGGATTAGTTGTTTTGTTAAAAGCAATTTAGTTAATACAATAACACTGTGTGGTTCTGTGTGACACAGGAAAGTATTCATCTCGTATTTGTTCGTTCATAGTTGCATTGTTTGTAGAAAAGAGTCTGATTGCTGATTATATGTAATTTTATTGTCAGTGTTTAAAATGATAGTTTTATTACTTTCTTTTAATTTGAACGCATAACGTTGTATGTCTACTTTTTTAGATATCAAAGTCCATGTCACTTTTGTTCTGGAAAGTCTTTGCATTGGTATTTCTTTAAGTGGAAAGTGAAAATAGTGTATCTATATTGCATTATAAATATACACTTAAACGAATTTCTAATTGGCCACCCAAAAAAATATTATATCATTTGATATATTATATAAATAAATCATAGGCTGTGTTGTTTGTTCATTCCACGCACTAATTTATCGATTTCCGGAAAGAAATGGCGTATTCATGTAGAAAATCATCCATGCGTAACGGTTGGTGTGAAATTGCTTTTTTTGCACGTTGTCCTCGTCCACAGCTTGGAATAGTATCATATTTGATATGAATTTGTTCCCTGTAGATTTACTTATCTTTAAACACTATAATTTGTGAGAATGAGCCATGTGGAACGCGCTCATGACGTCAGATACATGCATACATTGAACGAATTTCTGATTGGCCACGTGTTTTTATAAATTAGTTTAAAAAATGCTTTTAGAAGAATACAAATAATCGAAACCCCGACACTGTCCAATTTTATTGATAGAAAATATGTTTCTCGTAGTAATTCGAGCTAAACCCCGCGTTATTAAAAATATCGCTTTTTTCAAAATGACGTTTTAACGTACATGTCTGGACTTTGGTGCTGGTACTCGTCATTCTAACGGCCTCAGCACGCCTCATATTACTTATTCTCGCCAGTATCAATGCTTTTCATTAAGCCAATCGACACAAAATACATTTTGACTAATTTTAAAAATCAAACATGTCCGGCACGTGAACCACGTGCACTTAAGCCATTTTGCACTAACTGTTCCGCATGGATGAATTTATACATGCATGCGTATTTTATTTCTTGAAATCGATAAATAAGTGCATGGAATGAACATAACCACAATTTTAGAAATGTTGATTAAATACATCGCATAATATAATATTTCATTCAAAGGCCAATTAGAAATTCGTTTAAGTGTATATAAACGGTAGGGTAATAAAAATATATATATATATGCATTTTCCCGTTGAATATTGATCGTCACTCGTATATTGCATTATGAATATACAATCAATGTATTATATTTTTCAGCAGACTGTACGGAAACGGACACGTGTATAATGAGACCATTTCTCTCCAGTGAATATACCAGCACTTTACTGAGTACATTGGGTCTGACTTTCACTTCTATAATCAGAATGATTGGTGCTGTTAGTTTTGTTAAGAGGCTGTTGATCATGGCAGGTGTTGAGCAGAATCCAGGACCTGTGGGTAAGTAATTGCTTTTACATTTAATAAGAGACATTATTAAGGAATGATATATGAATGAGTCACCGGTGGGGTCCATAACGGAACGTGGGACTGAATGAGTAACCGGTGGGGTCCATAACGGAACTTGGGACGGAATGGGTAACTGTTGGGGTCCTTAAGGTCACAAACCACCAAATAGAGTTGTTCTTTAACTCAATGTAAAGTGACCTAGGTCAGCCAAAAAAATGTCAACTTTTTGTCCATGGGGCCCTCTCAAAATCTTTTAATCAATAGAAATAGCATCCAGCTTGAAGAAAATGAAAAAAAGCAGGGGGTCATGTATCATATAAGAACAATTTGGTTCGTCAAACGCGGTGAACAGATTTTCTCACATGTACGGATTTACTCACTGTCCGTTAGCCCCAACCTTACTTTCCCTTTCATATTTAAGCCAGAATACAAAATATTTCTGAATAAAACCATTTCACTACATCACATACATGCATACAAAGCATTTAACATCAATTTTATGATTCTGATGCTGATTTGTCATGACATACCCCCATTTCCAGTCGCTTTAAAGTTTTTTAACGGACTATTTGACTGTATCTGAATTTAGTCCGCGTAGGCATTTAGTGGGTATTTACCTTAAGGCAACCCTTTTTGCGTTGTTTAAGTGTTTTTTGCACTTTTTTCAATGCTACTATATATATGCAGCACAAAACAATCAATTCTAGACAAATTGGGCATGAATTCCAGAAAATATTGCAAACCTGCATATGCGCCTTAAGGAGAAATTTGGTCAGCGCCTGTCAAATGGTATGAATAGTGACATGAAATGGGGTTGTATTTGTGCTAAAATGGTATTCTGAACCCCAATTTGGCTTTAGATGCCTAATAATATGTCTATTCTTCATTTTCAATCACAATTATCCTTGTCTAGTACTAAAATAAGGGCAACATTCACATAAAAATGTCAATTTAAGAAAAAATAAATCTGAACTTTTCTGGATTTTTCATGATAAAAATCTGAATTTTCACTTTTTTAGACATTTTACACAGATAAAAATGGTTAAAACC
This sequence comes from Spisula subtruncata, assembly GCA_963678985.1. Lineage (NCBI taxonomy): Eukaryota > Metazoa > Mollusca > Bivalvia > Venerida > Mactridae > Spisula > Spisula subtruncata. Next base: position 330,211 of record OY787677.1, read on the forward strand.
CCATCTTGAGTGCATTTCCTATCATTTCAATGCAAAAAAATGAAAACATGATTTTAAAGGAATTTTGCATGTCTTTAGGTCACAAACCACCAAATAGAGTTGTTCTTTAACTCAATGTAAAGTGACCTAGGTCAGCCAAAAAAAATGTCAACTTTTTGTCCATGGGGCCCTCTCAAAATCCTTTAATCAATAGAAATAGCATCCAGCTTGAAGAAAATGAAAAAAAGCAGGGGGTCATGTATCATATAAGAAAAATTTGGTTCGTCAAACGCGGTGAACAGATTTTCTCACATGTAAGGATTTACTCACTGTCCGTTAGCCCCAACCTTACTTTCACTTTCATATTTTAGCCAGAATACAAAATATTTCTGAATAAAACCATTTCACTACATCACATACATGCATACAAAGCATTTAACATCAATTTCATGATTCTGATGCTGATTTGTCATGACATACCCCCATTTCCAGTCGCTTTAAAGTTTTTTAACGGACTATTTGACTGTATCTGAATTTAGTCTGCGTAGGCATTTTAGTGGTTATTTACCTTAAGGCAACCCTTTTTGCGTTGTTTAAGTGTTTTTTGCACTTTTTTCAATGCTACTATATATATGCAGCACAAAACAATCAATTCTAGACAAATTAGGCATGAATTCCAGAAAATATTGCAAACCCGCATATGCGCCTTTAAGGAGAAATTTGGTCAGCGCCTGTCAAATGGTATGAATAGTGACATGAAATGGGGTTGTATTTGTGCTAAAATGGTATTCTGAACCCCAATTTGGCTTTAGATGCCTAATAATATGTCTATTCTTCATTTTCAATCACAATTATCCTTGTCTAGTACTAAAATAAGGGCAACATTCACATAAAAATGTCAATTTAAGAAAAAATAAATCTGAACTTTTCTGGATTTTTCATGATAAAAATCTGAATTTTCACTTTTTTAGACATTTTACACAGATAAAAATGGTTAAAACCCCATCTTGAGTGCATTTCCTATCATTTCAATGCAAAAAAATGAAAACATGATTTTAAAGGAATTTTGCATGTCTTTAGGTCACAAACCACCAAATAGAGTTGTTCTTTAACTCAATGTAAAGTGACCTAGGTCAGCCAAAAAAAATGTCAACTTTTTGTCCATGGGGCCCTCTCAAAATCTTTTAATCAATAGAAATAGCATCCAGCTTGAAGAAAATGAAAAAAAGCAGGGGGTCATGTATCATATAAGAAAAATTTGGTTCGTCAAACGCGGTGAACAGATTTTCTCACATGTAAGGATTTACTCACTGTCCGTTAGCCCCAACCTTACTTTCACTTTCATATTTTAGCCAGAATACAAAATATTTCTGAATAAAACCATTTCACTACATCACATACATGCATACAAAGCATTTAACATCAATTTCATGATTCTGATGCTGATTTGTCATGACATACCCCCATTTCCAGTCGCTTTAAAGTTTTTTAACGGACTATTTGACTGTATCTGAATTTAGTCTGCGTAGGCATTTAGTGGTTATTTACCTTAAGGCAACCCTTTTTGCGTTGTTTAAGTGTTTTTTGCACTTTTTTCAATGCTACTATATATATGCAGCACAAAACAATCAATTCTAGACAAATTAGGCATGAATTCCAGAAAATATTGCAAACCCGCATATGCGCCTTTAAGGAGAAATTTGGTCAGCGCCTGTCAAATGGTATGAATAGTGACATGAAATGGGGTTGTATTTGTGCTAAAATGGTATTCTGAACCCCAATTTGGCTTTAGATGCCTAATAATATGTCTATTCTTCATTTTCAATCACAATTATCCTTGTCTAGTACTAAAATAAGGGCAACATTCACATAAAAATGTCAATTTAAGAAAAAATAAATCTGAACTTTTCTGGATTTTTCATGATAAAAATCTGAATTTTCACTTTTTTAGACATTTTACACAGATAAAAATGGTTAAAACCCCATCTTGAGTGCATTTTCTATCATTTCAATGCAAAAAAATGAAAACATGATTTTAAAGGAATTTTGCATGTCTTTAGGTCACAAACCACCAAATAGAGTTGTTCTTTAACTCAATGTAAAGTGACCTAGGTCAGCCAAAAAAAATGTCAACTTTTTGTCCATGGGGCCCTCTCAAAATCTTTTAATCAATAGAAATAGCATCCAGCTTGAAGAAAATGAAAAAAAGCAGGGGGTCATGTATCATATAAGAAAAATTTGGTTCGTCAAACGCGGTGAACAGATTTTCTCACATGTAAGGATTTACTCACTGTCCGTTAGCCCCAACCTTACTTTCACTTTCATATTTTAGCCAGAATACAAAATATTTCTGAATAAAACCATTTCACTACATCACATACATGCATACAAAGCATTTAACATCAATTTCATGATTCTGATGCTGATTTGTCATGACATACCCCCATTTCCAGTCGCTTTAAAGTTTTTTAACGGACTATTTGACTGTATCTGAATTTAGTCTGCGTAGGCATTTAGTGGTTATTTACCTTAAGGCAACCCTTTTTGCGTTGTTTAAGTGTTTTTTGCACTTTTTTCAATGCTACTATATATATGCAGCACAAAACAATCAATTCTAGACAAATTAGGCATGAATTCCAGAAAATATTGCAAACCCGCATATGCGCCTTTAAGGAGAAATTTGGTCAGCGCCTGTCAAATGGTATGAATAGTGACATGAAATGGGGTTGTATTTGTGCTAAAATGGTATTCTGAACCCCAATTTGGCTTTAGATGCCTAATAATATGTCTATTCTTCATTTTCAATCACAATTATCCTTGTCTAGTACTAAAATAAGGGCAACATTCACATAAAAATGTCAATTTAAGAAAAAATAAATCTGAACTTTTCTGGATTTTTCATGATAAAAATCTGAATTTTCACTTTTTTAGACATTTTACACAGATAAAAATGGTTAAAACCCCATCTTGAGTGCATTTCCTATCATTTCAATGCAAAAAAATGAAAACATGATTTTAAAGGAATTTTGCATGTCTTTAGGTCACAAACCACCAAATAGAGTTGTTCTTTAACTCAATGTAAAGTGACCTAGGTCAGCCAAAAAAAATGTCAACTTTTTGTCCATGGGGCCCTCTCAAAATCTTTTAATCAATAGAAATAGCATCCAGCTTGAAACAAATGAAAAAAAGCAGGGGGTCATGTATCATATAAGAAAAATTTGGTTCGTCAAACGCGGTGAACAGATTTTCTCACATGTAAGGATTTACTCACTGTCCGTTAGCCCCAACCTTACTTTCACTTTCATATTTTAGCCAGAATACAAAATATTTCTGAATAAAACCATTTCACTACATCACATACATGCATACAAAGCATTTAACATCAATTTCATGATTCTGATGCTGATTTGTCATGACATACCCCCATTTCCAGTCGCTTTAAAGTTTTTTAACGGACTATTTGACTGTATCTGAATTTAGTCTGCGTAGGCATTTAGTGGTTATTTACCTTAAGGCAACCCTTTTTGCGTTGTTTAAGTGTTTTTTGCACTTTTTTCAATGCTACTATATATATGCAGCACAAAACAATCAATTCTAGACAAATTAGGCATGAATTCCAGAAAATATTGCAAACCCGCATATGCGCCTTTAAGGAGAAATTTGGTCAGCGCCTGTCAAATGGTATGAATAGTGACATGAAATGGGGTTGTATTTGTGCTAAAATGGTATTCTGAACCCCAATTTGGCTTTAGATGCCTAATAATATGTCTATTCTTCATTTTCAATCACAATTATCCTTGTCTAGTACTAAAATAAGGGCAACATTCACATAAAAATGTCAATTTAAGAAAAAATAAATCTGAACTTTTCTGGATTTTTCATGATAAAAATCTGAATTTTCACTTTTTTAGACATTTTACACAGATAAAAATGGTTAAAACCCCATCTTGAGTGCATTTCCTATCATTTCAATGCAAAAAAATGAAAACATGATTTTAAAGGAATTTTGCATGTCTTTAGGTCACAAACCACCAAATAGAGTTGTTCTTTAACTCAATGTAAAGTGACCTAGGTCAGCCAAAAAAAATGTCAACTTTTTGTCCATGGGGCCCTCTCAAAATCTTTTAATCAATAGAAATAGCATCCAGCTTGAAGAAAATGAAAAAAAGCAGGGGGTCATGTATCATATAAGAAAAATTTGGTTCGTCAAACGCGGTGAACAGATTTTCTCACATGTAAGGATTTACTCACTGTCCGTTAGCCCCAACCTTACTTTCACTTTCATATTTTAGCCAGAATACAAAATATTTCTGAATAAAACCATTTCACTACATCACATACATGCATACAAAGCATTTAACATCAATTTCATGATTCTGATGCTGATTTGTCATGACATACCCCCATTTCCAGTCGCTTTAAAGTTTTTTTAACGGACTATTTGACTGTATCTGAATTTAGTCTGCGTAGGCATTTAGTGGTTATTTACCTTAAGGCAACCCTTTTTGCGTTGTTTAAGTGTTTTTTGCACTTTTTTCAATGCTACTATATATATGCAGCACAAAACAATCAATTCTAGACAAATTAGGCATGAATTCCAGAAAATATTGCAAACCCGCATATGCGCCTTTAAGGAGAAATTTGGTCAGCGCCTGTCAATTGGTATGAATAGTGACATGAAATGGGGTTGTATTTGTGCTAAAATGGTATTCTGAACCCCAATTTGGCTTTAGATGCCTAATAATATGTCTATTCTTCATTTTCAATCACAATTATCCTTGTCTAGTACTAAAATAAGGGCAACATTCACATAAAAATGTCAATTTAAGAAAAAATAAATCTGAACTTTTCTGGATTTTTCATGATAAAAATCTGAATTTTCACTTTTTTAGACATTTTACACAGATAAAAATGGTTAAAACCCCATCTTGAGTGCATTTCCTATCATTTCAATGCAAAAAAATGAAAACATGATTTTAAAGGAATTTTGCATGTCTTTAGGTCACAAACCACCAAATAGAGTTGTTCTTTAACTCAATGTAAACTGACCTAGGTCAGCCAAAAAAAATGTCAACTTTTTGTCCATGGGGCCCTCTCAAAATCTTTTAATCAATAGAAATAGCATCCAGCTTGAAGAAAATTAAAAAAAGCAGGGGGTCATGTATCATATAAGAAAAATTTGGTTCGTCAAACTCGGTGAACAGATTTCCTCACATGTACGGATTTACTCACTGTCCGTTAGCCCCAACCTTACTTTCACTTTCATATTTTAGCCAGAATACAAAATATTTCTGAATAAAACCATTTCACTACATCACATACATGCATACAAAGCATTTAACATCAATTTCATGATTCTGATGCTGATTTGTCATGACATACCCCCATTTCCAGTCGCTTTAAAGTTTTTTAACGGACTATTTGACTGTATCTGAATTTAGTCCGCGTAGGCATTTAGTGGTTATTTACCTTAAGGCAACCCTTTTTGCGTTGTTTAAGTGTTTTTTGCACTTTTTTCAATGCTACTATATATATGCAGCACAAAACAATCAATTCTAGACAAATTGGGCATGAATTCCAGAAAATATTGCAAACCTGCATATGCGCCTTTAAGGAGAAATTTGGTCAGCGTCTGTCAAATGGTATGAATAGTGACATGAAATGGGGTTGTATTTGTGCTAAAATGGTATTCTGAACCCCAATTTGGCTTTAGATGCCTAATAATATGTCTATTCTTCATTTTTAATCACAATTATCCTTGTCTAGTACTAAAATAAGGGCAACATTCACATAAAAATGTCAATTTAAGAAAAAATAAATCTGAACTTTTCTGGATTTTTCATGATAAAAATCTGAATTTTCACTTTTTTAGACATTTTACACAGATAAAAATGGTTAAAACCCCATCTTGAGTGCATTTCCTATCATTTCAATGCAAAAAAATGAAAACATGATTTTAAAGGAATTTTGCATGTCTTTAGGTCACAAACCACCAAATAGAGTTGTTCTTTAACTCAATGTAAAGTGACCTAGGTCAGCCAAAAAAAATGTCAACTTTTTGTCCATGGGGCCCTCTCAAAATCTTTTAATCAATAGAAATAGCATCCAGCTTGAAGAAAATGAACAAAAACAGGGGGTCATGTATCATTTAAGAAAAATTTGGTTCGTCAAACGCGGTGAACAGATTTCCTCACATGTACGGATTTACTCACTGTCCGTTAGCCCCAACCTTACTTTCACTTTCATATTTTAGCCGGAATACACAATATTTCTGAATAAAACCATTTCACTGCATCACATACATGCATACAAAGCATTTAACATCAATTTCATGATTCTGATGCTGATTTGTCATGACATACCCCCATTTCCAGTCGCTTTAAAGTTTTTTAACGGACTATTTGACTGTATCTGAATTTAGTCCGCGTAGGCATTTAGTGGTTATTTACCTTAAGGCAACCCTTTTTGCGTTGTTTAAGTGTTTTTTGCACTTTTTTCAATGCTACTATATATATGCAGCACAAAACAATCAATTCTAGACAAATTGGGCATGAATTCCAGAAAATATTGCAAACCCGCATATGCGCCTTTAAGGAGAAATTTGGTCAGCGCCTGTCAAATGGTATGAATAGTGACATGAAATGGGGTTGTATTTGTGCTAAAATGGTATTCTGAACCCCAATTTGGCTTTAGATGCCTAATAATATGTCTATTCTTCATTTTCAATCACAATTATCCTTGTCTAGTACTAAAATAAGGGCAACATTCACATAAAAATGTCAATTTAAGAAAAAATAAATCTGAACTTTTCTGGATTTTTCATGATAAAAATCTGAATTTTCACTTTTTTAGACATCTTACACAGATAAAAATGGTTAAAACCCCATCTTGAGTGCATTTCCTATCATTTCAATGCAAAAAAATGAAAACATGATTTTAAAGGAATTTTGCATGTCTTTAGGTCACAAACCACCAAATAGAGTTGTTCTTTAACTCAATGTAAACTGACCTAGGTCAGCCAAAAAAAATGTCAACTTTTTGTCCATGGGGCCCTCTCAAAATCTTTTAATCAATAGAAATAGCATCCAGCTTGAAGAAAATTAAAAAAAGCAGGGGGTCATGTATCATATAAGAAAAATTTGGTTCGTCAAACTCGGTGAACAGATTTCCTCACATGTACGGATTTACTCACTGTCCGTTAGCCCCAACCTTACTTTCACTTTCATATTTTAGCCAGAATACAAAATATTTCTGAATAAAACCATTTCACTACATCACATACATGCATACAAAGCATTTAACATCAATTTCATGATTCTGATGCTGATTTGTCATGACATACCCCCATTTCCAGTCGCTTTAAAGTTTTTTAACGGACTATTTGACTGTATCTGAATTTAGTCCGCGTAGGCATTTAGTGGTTATTTACCTTAAGGCAACCCTTTTTGCGTTGTTTAAGTGTTTTTTGCACTTTTTTCAATGCTACTATATATATGCAGCACAAAACAATCAATTCTAGACAAATTGGGCATGAATTCCAGAAAATATTGCAAACCCGCATATGCGCCTTTAAGGAGAAATTTGGTCAGCGCCTGTCAAATGGTATGAATAGTGACATGAAATGGGGTTGTATTTGTGCTAAAATGGTATTCTGAACCCCAATTTGGCTTTAGATGCCTAATAATATGTCTATTCTTCATTTTTAATCACAATTATCCTTGTCTAGTACTAAAATAAGGGCAACATTCACATAAAAATGTCAATTTAAGAAAAAATAAATCTGAACTTTTCTGGATTTTTCATGATAAAAATCTGAATTTTCACTTTTTTAGACATTTTACACAGATAAAAATGGTTAAAACCCCATCTTGAGTGCATTTCCTATCATTTCAATGCAAAAAAATGAAAACATGATTTTAAAGGAATTTTGCATGTCTTTAGGTCACAAACCACCAAATAGAGTTGTTCTTTAACTCAATGTAAAGTGACCTAGGTCAGCCAAAAAAAATGTCAACTTTTTGTCCATGGGGCCCTCTCAAAATCTTTTAATCAATAGAAATAGCATCCAGCTTGAAGAAAATTAAAAAAAGCAGGGGGTCATGTATCATATAAGAAAAATTTGGTTCGTCAAACTCGGTGAACAGATTTCCTCACATGTACGGATTTACTCACTGTCCGTTAGCCCCAACCTTACTTTCACTTTCATATTTTAGCCAGAATACATAATATTTCTGAATAAAACCATTTCACTACATCACATACATGCATACAAAGCATTTAACATCAATTTCATGATTCTGATGCTGATTTGTCATGACATACCCCCATTTCCAGTCGCTTTAAAGTTTTTTAACGGACTATTTGACTGTATCTGAATTTAGTCCGCGTAGGCATTTAGTGGTTATTTACCTTAACGGAACTTTGGACTGAATGAGTAACCGTTGGGGTCCTTAACGGAACTTGGGACTGAATGGGTAACATTTGGGGTCCTTAACGGAACTTGGGGCTGAATGAGTAACCGTTGGGGTCCTTAACGGAACTTGGGACTGAATGGGTAACCGTTGGGGTCCTTAACGGAACTTTAAACTGAATGAGTAACCGGTGGGGTCCTTAAAGGAACTTGGGACTAAATGGGTAACATTTGGGGTCCATAACGGAACTTGGGACGTAATGAGTCACCGATGGGATCCATAACGGTACTTGGGACGGAATGAGTAACCGATGCGATCCATAACGGTACTTGGGACTGAATGAGTAACCGATGCGATCCCTAACGGTACTTGGGACTGAATGAGTAACCGATGCGATCCATAACGGTACTTGGGACTGAATGAGTAACCGATGCGATCCATAACGGTACTTGGGACTGAATGAGTAACCGATGGGGTCCTTAATGGAACTTGGGACTGAATGGGTAACATTTGGGGTCCATAACGGTAATTGGGACTGAATGAGTAACCGGTGGGGTCCTTAATGGAACTTGGGACTGAATGGGTAACATTTGGGGTCCATAACGGTAATTGGGACTGAATGAGTAACCGATGCGATCCATAACGGTACTTGGGACTGAATGAGTAACCGATGCGATCCATAACGGTACTTGGGACTGAATGAGTAACCGATGCGATCCATAACGGAACTTGGGACTGAATGAGTAACCGATGCGATCCATAACGGAAATTGGGTCTAGGTTCCTGTAACAAGAAATAGGAAATCAGTTTCTACCCAATACAGTGATGTTGGGTGATTATGTGTACCTAACGAGTTACTGTCGTACACAATGAGAATTGTTCAATTTTTAGAATAAATTACGATGTGGTTTGAATAGAAACGTACATCATTGTCAATAAACATTGTCAAAAGACACACGCTAAACTAGATTTAATGTCGTAATAAAACAAGATGAACGCTGATTTACATGACTTCATTTTATCGGATAATTCTGCGCATGCGGGAATCGTGGTCGGTTTCAAAGATGTGATTAACGAGACTATGTACACAGTATAGAGAGAAACGTTCTTTAGGATAATACGGAAAAAGGGAAATGAGAAAAGTGTATTTATCTAACTAATGCGTCACATATAATTACTAATAAACGATAACCGCCGTTGATACTCCTTTTTTAACATACTTTCGTCAGACATTTCTTAGAATTTCTTATCCGATGCCGTTGATGTTGTTGTCAGACTTTTCAATATAACACATATTTTAAAAAAACACTAGATGGCCGAAGGGAAATAATCCAAATGAAGTCTATACAATCTGACAAGTGAGGTGCACAGAAATACCCAATACGCAGAATAATGCGATGCGCAGAATTACTCGATACGCAGAATTACCCGATGCGCAGAATACCCGATGCGCAGAATTACCCGATGCGCAGAATTACTCGAAACGACTGTATGTTAATCAGGTTATTATATATTTATCAGACTTTTCAATATAACACATATTTTCAAAAAACACTCGATGGCCGAAGGGAAGTAACCCAATGAAGTCTGTTCAGTGCACAGAATTAACCGATGTGGAGAAATAGCCGATGCGTAGAATTACTCGATGCGTAGAATTACTCGATGCGCGGAAGTAGTCGAAACGACTTATATTAATCAAGTTATGATATATTTATTCCTAATTGATTACTTTTCAGACGAGTTCAACTTTCGTTATCAATTCTTGTTGGTTGAACTGGGCACGCAACTTTTGCGGAAGACGTTCGACGCCCAGTTGCCAATAGGGACCTCATTAAGTCAGCATTTGATGAATCATATCAATACTATCAAAGTACTTGTCAGCAAAGGAGTTCTAACTGGAACACAAGAAGCATTGTTACCTCCTAAATGTGTCAATCCTGTGTTATCATCATTTGATATAACACTGCTTACATGTTTTCTACGAAACATTTGTGGTCTTAAGAAATCTGGTAATACAGTCTGGACGACACCAGCTCAAAACGATACGTCACTTGAGGCTGCCATTGCAAGACTGCGAATTTGTCGAAACAAGGTAGAACATTTATAAGCACTTATGTTTATATATAGGTACATGTAAAATGTCGAAACAAAGTATGATATCTACAAATATTTATGTTTAAATATATTTACATGTACATGCAAAATGTCGAAACAAGGCGAAACATCTACAAGTATTATGTTTAAATATCTGTACATGTAAAATGATAATTGAAACAGATTGGCTTGCAAGCACTCAGCACATGTGTTACTTTACTTGTTTAATTATAAAGTTTTATAATTTTAAATTTATTTCATTGAATACGGATTGATATCAAGTCATTATCGGAACAATAAAGCAATAAAAGCTTGTCAAGTATGTGTTAATGTAGCATGTTTTATTGTTTGTTTGTGTTTGTAATTTCAGCTTGGACATTCAGGAACAGTTCTTATACCCAACACACAGCTTGATACAGATTGGAAGGAACTATGTCAGGTATATGATAATCATTTTCTTACAACATGTCTAATGATTTTTTAACTAAGAATGTGAACATTCCACGATTAAAGACATCTATTAGGTCTAATGCCTGATTTTGAAGTGCAAAACTATTCGTTTTTTTAAACTAAGAATGTGACCATGCCACGATTGAAGACATCTATTATGTCAAATGTCTGATTTTGATGCGTAAAATATTCATTTGAAACTAAGGCTGTAACTAAAGATTCAAGATAGCTATTATTTATTGTGTCTTATGTTTGTGTGTGAATTTTTTCTTGTTTGACTAAGACTATGACCATTCGAAGATTGAAGACAGCTATTATATCTAAATTCTAAAGTCTTATCTTTGTGGATGAAAATATATTCCATTTTTTGACGAAACTGTGACTATTCTAAGATTGTAGTAATCATTCGCTGAATGCAAACGTTATGTCTGAATCAGAGATATCATTAGTGGAAAATTACCATAACATTCAAAATGTACGAGTAAACATGCAAGTATTTGTTTTCAGATAATGCTGAGTTTAAATTCAAAGCTCAGGAATGGTGTAGCGAATTTGCAGAGTAAAATTGACGAAGCTGAAACGATGGAAATTGATGAAAACCTTAAAAAGCAAAATGAAGAGACATTGAGAATTTGGAAAGATTATGACGAAGTTTGGGAACACGGTCAAGCAGAAATACTAGAAACTTTAAAGAGAATTGACCAGAAGCAGAGTGATCGGTTAGAGCAAGTCGAGGAAAAACTTCATAAACGGCTTGGAAAACTCGATGAAGGTCTTGGAAAAAAACTCGACAAAGGTCTTGGAAAACTCGATGAAGGTCTTGGAAAAAAACTCGATGAAGGTTTTGGAAAAGTCGATGAAGGTCTTGGAAAAGTCGATGAAGGTCTTGGAAAAAAAAGTGGATGAAGGCCTTGAAAAACTGGATAAAGGTCTTGGAAAACTCGATGAAGGTCTTGGAAAACTCGATGAAGGTCTTGGAAAAAAACTGGATAAAGGTCTTGGAAAACTCGATGAAGGCATTGGAAAACTCGATAAAGGTCTTGGAAAACTCGATGAAGGTCTTGGAAAACTCGATGAAGGTCTTGGAAAAAAATTTGAAGAAGGTCTTAGATCTGTTCAACAACATGTCCAGGCGGTTGAGGAGAAAATAGATCAAGTTGTGCCTAAATCACCGAATGGTAATAAACAAAGTACGTATTCACTGTTATTGGTACATACATTAATACTGGTACTGTATTTTACTAGTTATATTCGCGTGAGATTTAATTTCGCAAGTTGTGAACAGTCATGGGAATATTTATATATGTGTTTCAATAATGCCGAACCTAGTCAAGTATATGTTTTAGCCACAATGTCCGATATTTCCTCTTCCTCATTCAGCCTTCATAGTGTGAATCCATAGCAAACATTTGAATACAATAACGCGTGCACGTGTATATATCATTTTGGAACTATCAATAATCTGTTCAATATATATCGTCCATTTCAGATATTCAGCAAACATTGAAGATATACTATCAGCAAAATTATGCAACTATAACTGTCTCACCATTGTACGAATTTGAGAAGGAACAAATGTTACAGCTTTATAAACTACCTTCCATGTTCATAGTGGACAATCATGGTCCTCAGTCAGCACAGAAAGAAACTGAAGTTAAAACGTGTACGGACATATTCTGTACAAATGATCATCTACACAGGGATATTTATATTACTGGCGATGCTGGTGTTGGCAAGTCATCATTTTGTCAGTTTTTGTGTTTGTTATGGTCAAAAGCTGGCGATGTTTTTGTAAATAGCGACATGCAAGAGTATTTGGATTTCATTGGAAAGTTTGATTTTGTATTTTATGTTATATTGCGTGATACTGAACGTATAGATGTAATCACTATGATTGTGGACCAATTGTTCTTCACCGACAATCAGAATGAAAGAGATAAATTGTACAGTGATATCAAATATATGATCAAACAAAATGACTGTTTGGTCATTCTAGATGGCCTTGACGAATGGAGACCAAAACAAACTGATAGGAAAGATTTCGAAAGTCCAAGTAAACCTCTTTCCATGAAAACTGCTTACATTACGACTAGTCGTCCTTATAAAACCGAACATCTTCTGAAACACAAAGATCTAATACACCAAGTTAAAATTACAGGTATAACTGATCAATCATCATATGACTATATTCAAGAACTTGTTAGTTATATAAATAAGAAGAATAGTGATAATAAAGATCCTGAAAGTTTTCAGAAGGACGTAGAGGAATGTGGTCTTGACGATTTACTCTGTATACCTATCATTGCATCACATTTAGTTGTGGTATGGTTTGAACAGAAACTCACAAATATGTCTAGAGCATTTATATATGGAAACATTATGAACATGCTATTTGAATTAGCTGATAAACGGAATGTTCAGTTTCAACCATCCCCACCATCAGAAGTACAACTGCCTGATTCTCTATCTAAGTTGACCTATTTAAACAACCACCTTACCTTGTTAGGTAAAGTATGTTTGCTTTCATTTAGATCTTTATTTAATCAAGACAAATGTGAAGCTACTCTCGTATTCACTAGGCAACAGTTGATGTCAGAGCCTTATTATTTAGATGATAAACAGCTGGATGAATTGTTCAATATAGGCGTTTTATCCAAAACTAAAGTCACCCGGCGATTTGGTAAACAAGAAGAAAAACTGAGTTTTTTACATCTTAGTTACTTAGAGTTTTTTTCTGCATTGTTTGTATCGACTTTTGACACAAATAGAGTTTTTAATGATATTGTTGCTAAGGATTGGATCTCCCTAGAAACTGTCTTAAAGTTTAAAAACTTCCTTCTTTTTCTTGCCGGAGTTTCACCACAAACAGTGTGTCAATTGTTTCAAATCATTTTTCCATTGATATCGAAAGATTTATCTTTGATTAGTAGAAATGCAATATTTCACTATAAACGACCATCTTATATCGAGCAGTTAAAGTCACTACAGTCAATGATAATCAGCTGTATCAAAGAAAGTAGAAGATCAAGTGTTGAAAATGTCTTTATGAAACTTGAACACTTTTATTTTGATGAAAACTCAAATGTCGAGTTATTAAAACCACTGTTAGTATTTAACTGTAAATGTGTAAAATCTTTATATTCAAGTAATGGTTTGTATTGGAGTGAGTTCAGTCAGATAAAAAAACTCCAATCTTTGTATGTTGGTAAAATTGTTCCTATCCATTACGAACAATTCACTCAGTTAATATCCGACCACACATCTACTATGCACACGATTTTTATAAAGGGTGATTATAATGATAAGCCACTTATAAATGGATTGCCCGTGAGAACACTCCAACACTTAACATCAGTGTATCTATGTGATGTTAGAATGGAACAAAAAAGTTTACATAATCTGTTGGACTTTATTTCAAGCAATGCTCTCTTTGAAAATATTGGTTTGAAGTCTGTACACTGTTCTACTCACAGAGATAATGAATGTGAACCATTCACTCTAAATCTTCACAAGCAAACAAACATAATTACATTGTATCTGTGTGATGTTAATATTGTTTGTCATCATGTCAACATTGCTTGTTTAAAGTACTTTGACTTGGCTCCATTCTCTGAGAGGATTGTCCGTAGTTATACTGATATGTTCAAGTCTATCGAGAAAGCACAACTTGAATATCTTATTATCAATGGACGATACATGTTGGATTACAATACAATCAAATCATTACTATCAACAATTAAAACTCTCTCATGTATCAAGAGTCTAAGACTGTGGAATATGACTCTATATGATAATGTTGTATTACACCCTGATGTTAAACACGTGGTGATACATCTGTGTAAAATCACTATGAGTGATCAATATTTTCATTCGCTCACTCAAAATGTTGTCCATATTCAATCTATGGAATCTGTTACGTTATATCAATGTACGATTTCAACAGGTAATGAAGAAACTTACAGAGAAATGTCAGAGAAAGAATCTTTTGATTTTATGTGCGAATATCTAACAAAACAAGAAGCTGTTAACGTTACATATAACGATATATACACAGGTCATACCATCACATTGACAGTACATAATTCACTATAATTGTTCACGTGAAAGAACAATGTACAAAAGTGATTGTATAGGTTAACTATATCACATTTACAAATGCGGATGGAAACATATCATGTGACTGTGTATTATCTTTGTGAGCAAATTAAATTCAAGTTTATTTACGTATTTGAAAAACAAATTACGTATTGTACAAAGTAAACATATTTCCCATTCAGATGTGTGCAATTATGCAAAGTTCGATTCTCATATTTATATTTATTAGCTGAAATGCAAAAATCACGAATTAAGTTCCAATCGAAATGGTCTTTTTTAATAAAACCACGATATTTTGTCCCGTCCAAATTGAATGAATTAACAGTATGTCCATTTGAAGGTGAAAGTCTTCTGAGCAGGCGACTTTATTAGACCATATCTTAAACAATAACCATACAAAAACATTGAAATTTGCAACCCTTTTTTACTATCATTTACCAACACTACTGGTCTAGTGCAATGACGACATTTTTATTTTACGTTCAATCATGCCACTTTTAACTTTGGCTTTTCTTGGTTTGTGTTTTTGGTGCATGCAATCATATAAGGTCATATTTTTCATAGTATCCCAAGAATGGTTTACAGTTGTATTGATATTTATGCTTGTACTTTGTTTTATGTAAATAATTGTATACATCGATGGCTTAGAATGAAAACGTCGTAACTACAAAATCAACATTTTGAGAAAACAAGAAAATCCGTCTGACAATCACTCTTTACTTATTGTAAAACATACTTTTTAAAAGTCAGTTTGGTCAACTTAACAAGTTCCGATTTTTATGAAAATGGGCTCATAAGAAGCGCGTTAAAACGTAGATTGCACATATGCATTATTTTTATTAGTCTTACGACCTTCTTATTCTAAGATATGTTGTCTTGACCATCTAGTTTTTATTGTGTAAATTGTCAAAGACATTTCACATGCCGATTATACCAAATACACTTCAAACTGCTATACTCCGATTGTGGACTGCCTTTAACCAAAGTATTTTACAGGACTTTTTTCCTCAATTTAAGGTAAAACTACTGTTTTAGAATACAACATAGGTTTTCATGTTACATTTACGCACTGAATTCAGTACTTGTAGAACCTGATTTTTACCAAATTGGTGAAATTCGGATGATAGATAGATAATCGATGTTGTCTACATATATTTGGAATCGTACTACTGCTTTGTGAAGTAACTCCAGTTTGTTATTAAATGTTGTTTATTGTTACATAGAATATTTTTTATGGACGAATATGTCCTTTTGTCATATATTGTGATATTCTGTACTGTGGAAATTGTACATATCTGTGGCCTAATTGCTTCGGAGATTTTAGTTCCCAGATAAGACAAAACATGTGATTTTGTCTACTCTAAGAGTAGCAGGTTTATTTAGATACTCTGTATTTGTTACTTTCTAATCATTAAATGTGTTGCATATATTAGACACTGCTTACAATGTCAATGTGTTATTATCTGTTTTCGACTATGTTTATGGCATAAATAAAAGCTCGTTTAAAATATTGATTGTTTAGTTATTTATTTCATCTTACAAGCTGCAAACACTCTCACATAAACCACTTGATGACCATAATTGGAGTTATGTCCCTTATCAACTCAGACATGTTGGTTACTGAAGATGTTTGGTGCAGACCCCACTATTAGGTCATATCGTGCATAGTATACGTACTAAACCATTGACACTTACAACACATATTAACCCTCATAAGTCAACACAAGATTAACCCACATTCTCCACTACACCAAGGTGTAAATTGGTACCTGTGAGGACAGTGTCTATTCCTGTGCGTCGAAAATCAATGTTGGCAGTCACACACACAGGAGAGAAATAGTCTCTACAGGGAGACACGAACGTATGTTTCCGTAGATATTCCAATGGAGAAGTTGGAGAAGTTAAAATGTCAAAGGGTATTTGACCGGCTTAACAGCTGAAAAGAGCCCTTTGAACTGATAAAGTTATTTTCCTATGTAGACTATCGTATTAATTAGCGTTTTGTCTGGAATTACATTTGTAAACAAGTGGCATCAAAGTAAATAAACAAATAAACAGGACATTCGTGGACACTTTGAAAACAAGAGGAATGAAAGTAAATAAACAAACAAACACGACATTCGTGGACAGGTGGACATTTTGTAGACAGGAGGAATGGAAGTAAATAAACAAATAAACAGGACATTCATGGACAGTTTGTAAACAACAGGAATAAAAGTAAATAAACAAACAAACACGACATTCGGGGACAGTTTGTAAACAAGAGTAATGAAAGTAAATAAACAAATAAACAAGATATAATCAGGACGCTACCGAGTTATTTGTGTAGACGATTGTTTTAAAAAAACTAGTACAAAAAATGTACATCTTAAATTTGTATAGACCAATGTTTTAGAAATAACAAGTACGACTGTAATTTGTATAGAAGACATAAATCTTACGAGTATATATAACTATATTATACTAAGGGAGACAAGTAGGCAGCGATGGATTTTATTTTTTATCCTCCGGTTACATACCTTGGTATCAAACTAAATGGAAACAGGTAGTCATTATTAGTTACATGGTCATCTAGTGACCTGCTACGGGATGATAGATCGTCAGTGAATATTGTACCTGGCGAGGCGAAGGTCACTAGATGACCATGCAACGAATTTACCCCATCGATGACCACTCAAAAAGGATTTTAACCACAATAAAAGACCAGATCAAGAAAATTACCACTAAATTTGACCATCAGCTTCCCAGCAGTGTATATATTGAATATAGTGGTTATTAACAAGTTTAATTATGTCGGGTACCCAATATACTCAAAACTGCACCTTTATGTCCTTGGTTTAATGCCTCGACAGATATCAATGTTTTGTAAAGACTGAACCATGACTATACAGTGCATTTTAATGTCAATACCTAACCATGATTGTACAACTATATGTACATATTCAAAATTTAAAATTAACGGGGTCTTATATCTTCAGGAACCCGAAAAAAGGTACATGTAGTGTCACAATAATGCTAGAATCTCTCAAATGGACAACACTGGAAAATCGCAGAATTTATTCCTCCCTTGTTTTGCTCTTCAAAATCTCTCACAATCTTGTCAATGTTGACCACAATCATCTCTCTAACACC
The DNA here is from genome assembly GCA_963678985.1 of Spisula subtruncata. Lineage (NCBI taxonomy): Eukaryota > Metazoa > Mollusca > Bivalvia > Venerida > Mactridae > Spisula > Spisula subtruncata. The sequence continues at coordinate 348,372 of OY787677.1, forward strand.
AGGAAACTTTTAAACTACAACATACCACCTTCAAACTCTACCACAAAAACTCATTTTCCCCTAGAACAATTAGATACTGGAACGCCCTGCCTTACGACATCCAGGTCAGTGTGGATCTCCAACACTTTACAGCTGGCCTGGATTCGTACATGTACTAAATGTCACCCTACTTTATTTACCTTTTATCAAATTGTACATAGATACTTATGTATATTAATAATTACTTATTTTAATCTTATATTATTAACCACTGCCCCGACCTCCCAGTCATTATCAGTAATTGATAGTTGGGAGTATCCCCGTAGATGTAGATGTAGATAGACAAGATCATGCTACATACCAAATGTTTAAGCTGTAGGTTTTGTAGATTAAGATATGTTTCCTATAGATAAAAAGATCATTTAACCTATGAGTTTGATTAAAACCAACTAAAATATGTCAAAACCCAATCAAAATTGAAACTTATGAGTAAAATACTCAAATGAGTAGCTGTAGCTCTGTACATAGCACTGGTGTCCGTTGCCTAAACAAAGCACTACGTAGCGCCTTCAATCCCGGTCAATTGAAAAAAGAGGGTATGAATTATCTCCTGTGGAAAGTGCTATGTAACGCTTTGCTTAGGCAACGGACAGTGATGTTACCATTAACCATTGCTGTGCATTTAAGTCAAAATCCATTCTAAAGTAGATGTTAATGTGGAAATGCTTGACAACATTTGCAGCAGGACTTAACAGTTGATATCGTTTGCAGCGGCCTACCTAGGGAAAATTTCTCAACGAGGCCATTCAGCAGTTTATAAGAAAGGAAATACGAGAGGTGCCCCACTTATATTTGAACAGTGCTTAATGTCCGATATCTTTTATCCTACCCGATATTAATGAAATATATCTTTTGAACAAAGGAAATACATGTAGTGTTATAAGAAAGGAAATACATGTAGTGTTATAAGAAAGGAAATACATGTAGTGTTATAAGAAAGGAAATACATGTAGTGTTATAAGAAATATTTGACGGACCTCATACATTTTTGTATACTAAAAGCTCCAATTCATTAGCAAGGCCATTCAGCAGTTTATAAGAAAGGAAATACGAGAGGTGCCCCACTTATATTTGAACAGTGCTTAATGTCCAATATCTTTTATCCTACCCGACATTAATGAAATATATCTTTTGAACAAAGGAAATACCTGTAGTGTTATAAGAAATATCTGATGGACCTCATACATTAGTGTATAAAGCTCCCATTCATTAGCACTTTGTGCTCATGGGAGCCAAAATAAAAACAAACATTTGTCATTTTGCCACAAACATTGTATTACATTAAGAAATAATAACTTACAATATACACAAGAATCAGTTAAACCACATGGTGCTAATCAAAGTTTGTGCTTGTCTCAACAAAACATGTCAGTATTCAGCAGACTATTATACCCAGCTAGCAAAGGGCCATAATCCTTGCAAAAATCATTGCAGAACATATAATTTCGGGATTCCCACGGTCAGGAAAGTTGGGGAAAACATAATTTATTCAAAGTCATGAAAAAGTCAGGGAATTTTGAAATTAGTCCGGAAATTTGGATTTGGAGCAAGTCAGGGAATTCTTCATAAACAATCTTAGGAAGTGTAATTTTCTGTGAAAAAAATAACACAAAAGAAAAACAATTTACCAAGTTAACCTTAGAAGGACTAAAGTTTTGTATTTCTGAAACTGGGAAATCAAAATATGCAATGAATTTCTTCAAAATGACAAATCGTGTTACCAGAACAATTTTGACAGAATTGACATTTTGCAAGTTATCAATCAAGAATGTAAAATAAACAAATTCAACATAAATGGTAATAAACTAGAAATTTGTGCCCTCGGGCAAACTATGCCGAGCCTCGGTGCACATTGAAACATGCACTCACTTAAATGTGCTAAATTACATCTAATGCCAGCGTGCATAAAGAATAAATTATACCTACAAACTTCAATTTGACATTTGACCTCTAACTGTAACCTTGACCTTTGAGAAGAGGAACCAGGGGTTGCTCATGACACTCCGATTAATAGAGGTTGACATCCATGGCAATTTCAAGCAAGATTGGTCAATGCATGGCAAAATTATTGTCCAGACAAGCTTCTTCAGAAACTTGACCTGCAACTGTGACCTTGACCTTTGATATAGGAAAATGAGTGTTGAGCATGACACTCCAGCTCATGGAGGTGAATATTCATGCCAAATGTAAGACAGATTGGTCAATGCATGACAAAGTTATGGTCTGGACAAGCTTCAATTTGACCTTCAACTGTGACCTTGACCTTTGAGATATGAACCTCGGGGTCAGTCATGAACCTCTGTCCCATGAAGGTGAACATTCATGCCAAATATAAGAAAGATTGGTCAATGCATGAGTGAGATACAGCCCGGACAATGTCTATAATGGTATTTTTTTAAGGTTTGACCTCCGAGTTTGACCTTGACTTTGAGCTAGAGACCTGTATCTTACACAATGCATACCGCCTCATGGTGTTTAACAAATTTGCCAAGTTATTTAAAAATGTGTCAATGTATGAGTGAGATACAGGCCGGACAAGGTCTATAATGGTCATTGTTGATGCTTGACTTCTAAGTGTGAACTTGACCTGTGAGCTAGAGACCTGCATCTTGTTCACTGCACACCGCCTCATGGTGTTTAACAATTATGCCAAGTTATTTAAAAAAAGTGTCAATGCATGAGTGAGATACAGCCCGGACAAGGTATATAATGGCCATGTTTTACCTTTGACCTCTAAGTGTGACCTTGACCTTTGAGCTAAAGGCCTGTATCTTGCACACTGCACACCGCCTCGTGGTGTTTAACAATTATGCTGATGCATTTTTTTGTAAAATTTGCTTTTCAAAGATCTATTTGTTGTGGTCAGAATATCAAATTTGACGAAGTATCAAAAAAGTATTAAACTAATAACATTAATTTCCTAAGTTGATTAACTTTAAAGTTATGCTGTGATATGCAGATAATCATATACTAATGTGTCGCATCAATCATGACAAACCACTATGGCCGGCTCTGACAACATTTTACAACATTGACAGTTCAAATCACAAGTTCAAAGGATGAATTATATGGCATCATTAAGTTCCTCGTCAAAATCCTGATAAATGGACATAAGATAAAATAAAAAATTCACAAAATAATTTTTTATCAATGATACAGTTACCTGTGTCTTCATCTATCCAGATTCCCACAACCCAAATGTTTTTGTTCACTGTTTGACAGAGTCATGAAACCCTACGAACCCAGAAGAATTAACCCCAAACCAATAATTTTAAAGTTAGTCTGAAAAACTTAACACAAAATATATACACACTATCACATATTTGTGATGTTTAATTGTTAGTTTTCAAATTTTCTAAAACAAACATCATGAACCTGAGTTAGAACATTTACTATCACAGACGTTGAGATCAAACCCTACTGAGCACCTTATGGCTATGTCATACTTCATCATGCCATTAAAATACTCATCTACAAATATGTGCTAAAATAATTCAGTGCTGATGTCATAACGTTATAAAAAACATCCAGAGCATGCAATAGTGTATAATTTAAAGTAATATTTAATTCTTTAGATTTTTGTAAAATCATTTGCAATCACAATAACATACAGATTTAGGAAATGTTACTTTGATAATAATGTTTTAAAAGATAAATTTGGAAATGATACTTGTCAACAAACTTTATGGATGACCCTAGTAAAAGTAAAGCACTTTGAGGTTTTGACTTATATCTAATATAACATACGAGGGTTGTACCAGAATTACGTAGACTTTTGTCATACGTTCCATACCATTCATCAAACAAATAATTTTTGTGTGTAGTGCAAAAAATATTTACAGCGTAAGTATGTGAAATTTCAAAGCCGTATCTTATTTGGATCTGGCTCTGCACATTATGGGTGGAGCTCAATGTGGTTAGATAAAAATTAAAAGTATTTAACAATCATGACTTTGTATTGATCAATTATTACAACAGCTGAACTGTTAAATGTCACTATGAACAGTATTAATAGTGATGACTATAGCATGTGTGTCAGTATGATCTACTGTAACTATGTTAATAAATTTAAGCTTTTATGAGAACAACTTTCTGCATCTTTTAATATGTTTTTAAAATTATTTAACAACAGACATTGTTAAAATTTGGTATGAGAATGGGTTAACTCATACTGAATTTACATGACAAGCCTAAAAAATATCCAATTTGAATGATTATTGTGGTATTTTATAAAAAGTCTGTGCCCAGAGAAAAGGTTAGATAGTTAACGCTAACACAATGTGCTATTTACTGTGCACCAAGCAATAAAGAAATAAAGTTACATAACAAAACTGTAGATCAAAATCTGACAGTGGGAAGGGGGGGACGTGAGGGAAAGTTTTAATAGACTGGTCCATGAAGCAGACATACAACTGCAACTACTATGATAGAACAGCGATGGGATTGCTTGAAGTGTAATTCCTAGATGGCAATGATCATGCTAATTATTAATTGGCACGAGATTAGATAAAGTAACTAGTCACTGATAACTAGTGTTTATTGGGATCAGAATGGTTTAGTAAGGCATTTCTTCTTTAAATAAGCAACGCTATGTCAGCGTGTTTCCAACATTTTATGTAAAATATGTGTTGACAACAATTGCATTATTTCGATTGAGTAAAAACAGAGTACAACTAAACAAGCTTACCATAGCTGACATGATGACACGCTACGTCTCGTGAGGGTCCCCGCGCAATATTTTAGCAAGGTACACGTTGTCTAAAGAATACTTATTTGAAAACTTTATTTAATCTGTTATGACTACCCTCTCTTGTGAAGGATTACTGAAAAATTGTGAAAATCGTGCACTATGACGTCACACATTTCCAGTGTTCAGTATTCTTCTCGATAGGGGTGCGCAGTTTTCACGTGATAAAAAGCAAACAGTTTTACGCCACAATTTAGTCTAGAAATGTTTGACGAATATTTGATTTATTATTTAGGAACTAGAAGGTATTGTTTTATGCTGAAAATTTAATGCAAAAATTTGACCGAATGTTACACAAAATTAGATTCACCTTTTACCCTCATTAGACTCGTTCAGCCAAACCGGACCGAGAAAGTTGCGGGAGTGTACTAAATATAGTAGCCAGCGATACATATTTGAGTACGTAACATTCATTTGAAAAGTAAAAATATGAATATGCAAAAATGGCATTAAAGACTTATAAAGTCCTAAATTTCTTCACACATGACTACCCAAACTATAACTAGAGATCAACAACTCCAATGATAGTTTGCACCGTTTCAATCAGTATTCGATCAACCCTAAGACCCAATTGGATAATAGAACTACTGAAACTGTTATTTTTACCGATTCTTTTAAATACTCCCAACACTCGAAGCCGATTTTAACAGGAAGGCGCAAGTCGGATTTATAAATGAGCAATAGGGGACCTACTTACCATCCTATTTATGATACAGATCATATTTCAGAAGTCCACTGACTCTGCGAGAGTTCCATATGACTGGACCACGACACGACGAATGTATGCACTATATACATGTAATCAAGAAGGGGGACGAATGTAATTATAACGTTGAAGATAGCCAGCTAACCTTCTTATCCTTGTAGACCTATGACCTGCAACGCGGGTCTCCATCCTTCCAGGAGACCATGTGAGTCGCAACTAGTCATGCTGGTGGAGGACCTACTTCGAGGTTCTCTGGCAGATCAGCCATCCGACATTATTACTATATTACTCCAAGGCTTTTGACAAAGTCAGCCACGAAAATCTAGTATTCAGACTCCACCAATACGGCATTTGGGACAAACTCTGGATTTAAGTCGCGCCTTCCTGTCAAACAGGTCACAGCAAGAAGTCATTGAACATGAAACCCCTGACACTGTATCCATTACTTCTGCAGTGCCACAAGGATCAGTATTGGACCGATACTCTTCCTTATATATACGATGTATGTATAAATGACCTGCCTGACCACATTTGCAGCCAGTCCGCTTAGTTTAGTCGGTAGTAAAGCCCGAGACTACTGATCTCGGGGTTGTGGGTTCGGATCTCGGGCTGGCAAACTTAAATTACTGATAGTCTTTCGGATGAGACTTTAAACCTATGTCACGTGTATGGTGCTATACACTGGCATGTAAAAGAACCAGGGATACTTCTGAAATTGGGCCATCTTCTGTATTGGTGCACTATAAAAAAACCCACTTAAAGTACCCAAACTCCCATATGGATTATCCGGTGGCGAGGATAAATAAATGCAATAAAAATAACATTTAATAAAAGGTTAGGTTGTTTTCTGGTGATAATGCAGTGTACTTGGCATTGTTGACCATTCCTTCAAGACGCTAAGCTCCTACAGGATGTGGGAAGCGTTATGTGATATACATGTACATCCATTAAACGTGCACATGCTCTGTCATAAACGTGGCACGCTCCACACATCAAATCTCGTGCACTATGACATAATATTATACCTTTCGTGACATACTAGTATGCGACGAGTACACCAGGGTACATATCAGCAACGACCTGAGCAATCACATTACGCTGACTATGTACAAAGAAAAAGAAAGGAGCAAAATCAATGTAAGGATCTGCTTTTAATAAAATTGCAACCTGAGCTGGTAAAAACACATATATACACCAAGCTACAACATCAGTCAACCGTACGCTTGGGTTTCTAAAGCCGTGTTGTACCGTGTTTTACCTTCCATCTTCTCCCACGCTGCCTGGGAAATATTGGGCTCTTTCCCCGAACCCATACCCCAAAGAAAGTATCTATAATAAATACCGGATATTTTACCATCAGCTTTCCTCACAGGGTCGTGGAAGGGCGTTTGTTTTGACAACCCAAAAGTAACCCAAAAGTAAAAATCCCGGCACATCCCCGGGGGTGGGGGCCATGGATACAACTGACTGGTACATAGATAAATGCCAATATATCTATAGATCTACACATTTTAGAAAGATAGTTTTACCCGTTAAACAGTGTACTAATTAATGGCAGTACTACTGAACTTAATCGCCTTCAATCTTCAGTACTTTGTATTTTAGTTCTCATTATATTCTAACATTTACATACACAACTTGACCTGCATTTAGGTACTTGCATATAATCTCCACGAGGGGATATTGCTGAATACATATATATAGTTAGCATGGCTATGCTCCATATAGCGGACAAGACAATCGTGTTTTGGTCATTCGAGGGGGTTCATTTCTCAAACCAAATAAAAGTTGATAAATATCTCAAACTAGACGATGATTTAAATTAAAATAAATAGTTTGTAATACATTTTATACTAGTAAAACACTTTTGAAAGACTTGTGTTTTTATTTGTCATGACATCGTACATTTATATTATGTTTACATATGTGAGAGACAAACATGGCTCCTACAGCATTCACGTGATTCGGATCTGCCATGTTTGAAACCATCCATCAATGCTGCAATCATTACCAAATTAGACTTGATTCGACAAGTATATTTTATTTAGCAAGCTTGAAGACTGAAAAAAATATTTAAATATATACCACATTGTAGGCCAACATGTACTAGTATTTGACACAAAGTGTGCCTTAGTATTGATAATTAATTGTTTTCTACAAAATGTATTATTTTTTTTAGCGAAACCGACTCAACTCTCTGTACCGGTCAAAACCTGAATTCTTACACCAAAGTATATGTTGTATAGATAGTGCTCTCTCGCTCATTTTCCGAGACCCTGTTATGATTTAAACCTTTAACAGACATGTTCTTTAACTATGTTGAAACCCTCGTCAATAACCAAGCACTAACAAGCATGTTATTGAAGAAAAACAACATTGCGTTTTGTATCCTTGTTTCTTATATTTCCGGGCTTTCTTATATTTCCGGGCTTTCTCATATTTCCGGGCTTTCTTATATTTCCGGGCTTTCACAATTTCCGGGCTTTCTTTTATTTCCGGCACACATAAGGCTGCATTAATGAATTATTGTTTTAGAGTAATTTGATAGATTTAACCGATATTAGTTGATTTCCACCAAAAAATGCAACACATTTGGGCATAAAACGAAAATTTTCGAAAAACAAAAAATATCAGCGTATTTTTAGAAAAGTGAAACAACTCCTCCTCTCCTTGCTCAAACTCTTACTTAGTTTGCAACCATTAATCAGCATTTCAACATGTGACGGAAGGATAAAACTACAAATTGGGCCACATGTGAAGTTTGTAAGAATACCAGTCAATGAAAAACATGAAAAAGACCGGAAATACGAGAAAGTGCTTGAAAATTCAGATCATGGAGGTCACGTGATATGATGCTAAAAAGACCATGGATGTTTGATTTTTGTATTTTTGTTGATTGCATTTTTGCATAAATGGTTAAGTCATACTTTCCTCCAATTAAAATTATTCAAATAAGTTTTTTTAAAACATTTTAAAAATCAGTTTTATCCTTAATGCCCGAAAATAGTAGACAACTAGTCTGGTTCCCTGTCCTAAATCTTACAGTGGTTTAGGTCAGGCAGCAACCAATAATCGATAACTCCAGTGGTCAAATCAAAATGGCGGGTGTACGTTAGTTTATATAGGCAATTTTAGAATATCACCCTGAAGTGTATGTTATGTATGTGTCATTTTGATGTGACTTTGCATAGTAATGCAAAAAATAATGGTCTTTGCAATGATAGAAGTTTATTCGCTACAATAGCACTAATATCTACAAAATAACATTTATAAAATGATTAAAATATTTTTGTAGCAGGATTTTAATAGTCCATCAATTTGATACTTTCAAGTGTCCAAGTTAGCGCAGTCGGTAGAGCCACTGACTTGTAATCAAGGGATCCCTGGTTCGATCCCTGTATAGGCCAGTTATTGTTTTCATTCTTTTAATATTTTGCTTAATTTGTGAAATACAAAAACGTTATTTTCTCATCATGTTCCTTATTCAAGTATAAAATAATAGAGAATTACTTTACATATAAAAATAATAAATAATAATAATGACAATACTGGTATCGAACCTCCAACATCCAAGTTACTGATTTGACGCTTTACCAACTGAGCTAACCGGGCATATGATATCAGGGGCGATTTATATGCACTATATACACGATGGTACAGAAATTTTCTTAATTTACTTTGCGCTTTTTGTACATATCAGTTGTGTCATTTTAATGAAACATGTTTAATTGAAAAGAACATACTTTTGCCCATTGATATACAAAATCTCATCGAAATGACACATACATAACACACACTTTTTTGGGATATTCTAAAATTCTCCATAGAAGCTAATGTTAAACCGCCATCTTGTTTTACACATGTAAGCGACCATATTTTTTAGATTGCGCCGGACCTATACTGTAATGTAATGAAAGATTAAGGTACCGGGAACCAGACTAGTAGACAACAGGCTACTGAGTCTAGTTTTTATTCACAAAACAAGTGTTCGGGGTCTAGCCAGGTGTACGGGGTCTAGTTAATGTTATTTATTTGATTTTCTCGTTACATTTATGTATTTTTTGTATGCAAATATTGTAAATATGGATTAATTTTCAGACTTAGTCCGTGTGGTAAATCATACACGCTTAACTATTAAATAAAATCAGGTTTGTGTCACAGATATATGTATATATTCATTTGAACGTTCTGAGGACACACATCGGGATAGTTTATATAAAAAATTATCATCGTTTTAAGTCTTTCAACAAAGGTACAGAAGATAAAGCGTATGCAACTACATTTGTATAATATGCGGGATACTATTCGTTCTTGTAGAGCATGATTTTAATTACATGCAAGAAATATTCACATGCAACCCAATGCTATAAAGAGACCACATCTGTGTTAGAATGCCAGCCACAGTAAGAAAACATTTAGAAACATTGAAACTTAGCAAACTATCGATGTATGTCAAATATTAATTATGAATGTAAACTACGCATCGTTTTATCATATTTTTATTATATTATTTCATGAAAAAAAACTCGTTTAGTAAATCGTATCAAGTATTGTATCTGAACACTACATTAGTCTAGTGCATGAATGTTGCATCGTCTTTAACATTGGGGGTGGCCAAACATTACGAGTGTGGTAGAAAACCTTATTTTGAAGAGTGAAGGAGTGACAATTACATCATGTGTATGGATGCGTATGTGGATGTCTTGTATCTATATAATGACTAAGATAGCTTATATCTAGGTAGTTGTTGCTTGTAAAAAATACCTGTTAGGAGTCATTATATTGGGGATCCGGCATGCTCATCGGGAACATTTTCAAAGGAGTAGATCCATCTGGTGCATTCTGAGATACCTTATTTTGTACTATTTGGATATTTTTATTATTATTATTCCATATTTATATAGCCCCTTTTTCATGTATTCACTCGTTCAAAAGTGCTGTACAATCACGACTAGTACATGGTTAAAACAATACACAATGTACATAAAATATTCAAGTATGGACACATTTATAAATCACATATAAAATATATCTACCACGCATTTATGCAAATGGGTAAAGTACTACCCAACCAAAAAGGCGGGAAACTTCGCAACGCTTCGGGAAGCCTTTGGGACCAAAGAATATTCGGAATCGAAATTTTAAAAGTTTTAAAATTTGGACGCCGAAGGTCTTGTTCGGTAGTGCTTTGGGAGAGCTTCGGGGTAATCGGGGAACCATCGGCAACTGTTCGGGGAGTTCGGGAACCAATCGGCATTCACTTCGCATCATCGTGACGCCTTCCGCGAGGCTTCGTAATCGTTTAGCTATCTCGAATGGTTCCCGAAGGAAAGCCGAATCGATACCGAAAGCTCCCCGATAACGCCGAAAGGATGAGTTCTACACACGGAAGCGATGCCGATGATGTAAAGAACACATGCCGAACAGTTGCCCAATGCACCAGTTGATCGCCGAAGGGATGCCGAGTCGTCGCCGTATATCCCGAATGACAGCGGAAGCGATGACGTCAGTTTGCCGAAAAGTTGAGATAGTAGTTCGGCATCGTCTATATACATCGGTAACCTTTCGGCAATCTATCGGCATCGATTCGTAAACCCTTCCGCATACTCCGCAACGTTACTGCGTCCTTTCCACACGTTCGGGAAACATTCGGGACTAATTCCTGAACTATCGGCATTAAGTCGGGATACATTCGGCTACTTCAGATAGGCTCCGGCATTTATACCGCATGTATACCGCAACCATTCGTATACCGATCCCCGAATACTTCCCGAACAAGCACCTAGACAAAGCTCCGCCAAATATTATTGATAAATGATCCCGAAGTGTTCCCGAATTGAGTAGATTGTAATCGGCATCCCTTCCGGACATCAGGCCCGGTTCCAGAAATTTCGGAATGGGGGGGGGGCACAAGACATTTTTGGAAGGCTAAGTTGGGGTGGGTGCGGGAGCGATGTCCCCTCCCGGCGACGAATTTTTCACTTTTTGAATTAAAATCATGCAATTTCCTGCACTTTAAGCTTTTAAAATTAAAAGTAAACGTATAAATTTGAACTGCTACATCATCAAAAACTAACATGAATTACACAATATTCTTAGAAAAAGGTTATTTTGTTATTGTTATCCTGAAGAAGGCTTCGGCCGAATTACAATATAGATCTACGTGTTGTTGTTGAATTCATAATTATTACAATATTCTTAGAAGAAATCTTCCAGACTACCGATAAATAATACTTACTTTGAAGACCAGTAGTGAAATTATTATGCACCAGTCAGTTGCATCCACCCCGACCCCGGGGATTGGCCGGGATTTTCAATTTTGAGTTGTCAAATTCCCCGCCTTTCCACGGCCCTGAGGGGACAGCTGGTAGTAAAATCTCCAGTATTTCCCCGTCCCCTAACAACTAAATACTGTCCCCGAGGAATTGGTTCGGAGAAATATTTCCCAACCTTTCCCCGGCACTGGGGAAAAGCTGGAAGGTAAAAACATGTACGGTTGTCTCCCCCGGCTATCCATCGCCCATCCCAGGGATGGGGCGTGGATGCAACTTGTTGGTGTATTACATAGGCCATGCATAGTTTTATCTTAGAAAGGAGTGTTCACAGGTGCAGATCATTTTTTTTATTATAAAAATCTTGCAAATAATTGCGCCCTTACATTTTAGAAAAATTATTTGAACTTACAAAAAATAGACAATCTAAATGTGCCCGTTGTGAAGATTTGTTTTCAATTTTGAATGAAAATCCTTTGTTTAACGTTTTTTTTTGAAAACCAGACAGGCTTGATATTATCAAAATTGTAGTGTTACATAATCAGTTATAACAAATAAACATATCAATAAGAAAATTTACTTTCTTCAAATTCATGTCAAAATTTTTGATCTGTTAATTCAAGCGCTGTAGTGACATTGATCAAGGAGCACAGACAGCTTGATTCATCATTCAGACGCTGTAAAATATCCATCTGGATGATAAGATAAAGTGTAATCTGGACCTGGAGATAACACAACAGGGGGTACATGGACCTGGGGATTACACAACAGGGGGGGGGCACATTTTATTGCCCTCGCTTCCGGAATATGTAATATACAGGGTTATTGTCACAAAATATCGATCCACAGCCATATCGATTGGTAATATTTTAAGGATTTTAACAATTAAGTGATGTAAACATTTGTCACTCCGAGGCCAACTGATGGGGAGGGGCACGGGCCCCTGTGCCACCGGTGGATCAGGGGCCCCTTGAACATCACGAGGTTGTGGCATCCAGCGAGCATAACCCGTAATGTTTTCACTATATATTACGTAGTTCCATATCCGTCGCCTAAGCATGAACATATTTGGACAAAAGTTAAGTATGTGGTCAACAAATACAATCAAAGTACTGAAAGTACTGACAGGCTGGCGAACTGCTAAGGAACAATAGCTTTTCAAGTAATATAACATCAAGTGGTTTTCTAAGTCGAAAGAGAGGCAAGTGCTGGACTCAAAAAAAAAAAAAAATAATAATTTTGGAGCCGCCGTGATTCGATCGCTGGACCTTAGCATCAGAAAATTACTAAGCGAGTTGCTCATCCACTCGACCACGATCTCGTTGGAGAATACTGACCTAAATAATTTTACATAATAAAATCATTTATGCGCGCGCTATATCGCGTTCGTAACGCGTAGTATACGAACGCGTAGTAATAATTATCAACGCCTTTAAACACCTTTTCTTTTAATTTCATACAATTTCCTTCCAATTCAATATTACTATCGAACAGAATAAATGAAACAAGGAAAGTTGAATGTTCTTATCTTGCAAAACTGATTAACGAGGAGGAACTATTTGCATCGAGTGTATAGATTCTGTGTTGTCAGTTTCGGGAGTAAATTCATCTTAGTGGATTTCATTTTTTAGGATTGTAATAGTCTGGCGCAAATCGCCAGCCTAAAAACAGGATGTGCACTGTTCCCTATATTGGTGACAAATTAACAAAACCTCACAAAGGGGGAGGGGTACCTCTGGATAAATCTGTGTACCTGACCATATTTCACATGGATTATTCACCTAGGGAATGTATGCTACGCATGACGGTTTTTCTGCACTAAATCATTGATCGAGCAATACTTCAATATATTTGATACCTGTCTGATAAAAATGGTTTTCCATGCGGGTTAAGAAGGAAATATTCCTGTAGCTATGTAGTTTTCAAGTACAGACAAGTGTCGTACTTTCGTAATATAGAGTATATACGTCAGGAATGAGTCCTAGAACTTGGCCGTCGTTGTTCAAGTTGCGTATTAGGCGATTAAAAAACACCCGTTTAACGAGGTATACACGCGGCAATCAACATACCAAAAGAACTACCAATTTTCAATATAAGCAAAAGTCAGTACTAATTTGTGTTTTCATTGACTTTATATTCTTTATACAGAAGCGACGGGCAATTTCTATTTTGTTCATGTCAGTTTGTGTATATGAATTCCATAACTTGCACCCAAACAGAGCTATGGGAATTACGGCAGATTTATATAAAGTTTTCAACGTTAGTGGGTTGAGTTCGGTTGGGTGAAATCAATGCACTTTTAGTTATACTCAGGTAGGTACCACGCAACTAAACACAAGCCTCATATATTGACGACTTTGTAGACATAAATCTGTTGCAGATGATGCCCAGGTGGTATAGTTTCAACTTCACTGATAATTTGTAATCTTCAGAATGTTTTAATCATAGTGTAATGATATTAGTCCGACTTCTTAATAGTGTATTTGCAACTAACACGGACTGGTACGCGGAAATTAATATAATACTCAGCAAGTCAACTTGGATTTACATATCAAGTGATAAACCACATTTTTATTGCTCAAATAACTCAATAAGTGATTGTTGCACTCAGATAGCAGATAGGGGGATTAAACATTGAACTATTTACACTATAGTGGAAATCATTTGTAAACACAATACTTACATTACGTAACCAGGTGTTATTTAAGGTCTTTTGAAAAATATTCAATTGAGAATGTTGACAGCATTTCTAAAATACGTATTCAAGAACATGCACAGAGAGGTCATCCATGCAAACGATGTTACTTAGTAAGAATGGAAACAAAAAGCATATTTAACTTCTAACGTTATTAAAATAACGTTTACAGTGTAAAAAGGCTGATCTACCTTTCAAGTAAATTAAATTTATTCCAAAAACTCCAAATTGCATTAACACACAAGCAAATAAAAGGAAAGTAATACAAAAGACATCGATTACGTTTCAAACAACGGTGAATCTAGGCTTTAACGAAGGTTGTATGCACTGTTATAATATCTACCGTTGTATCTGTATATTATATTATCTTTTTTATCATCAGCTGTATTCACTCTTCTTGTGCTCAGAATTTTGTGTACTGATACCTCGTTCAATTACGAATAAGTGTATACACTTTGTTTTGTTCGAACCCTGCAAAAGGTATGTAAATACAATCGTTGCTAACTTCCGCTCGATTTTTGCACATACACATGTATGCAGACAGCTGTATGCTAAGTATTATCTGTATGCTAGGTATCGGGATGAATGGTGTGATAATCTGTTTGATCTATGAAGCCTTGTATAGAACTCGACCACGTTACATAATTGGTCTCATTTCAATCTCCAAAGTTCAGTTTAACCTATAGCAAGCACTTTGACGATTATCAAAGACTTTTCTTATTCTCAAGTTAACAGCTTTACGAGACAGACTGGGTCGCGTTCGTTTAATGACAAAGCGTACGTTTTCGACAAAATAATTATCGATGCCTCAAAATTTGGACCATATTCTACCAGTGTACACAAAAAAAGATATTTCGCAAAACATTCTATCAATTCCGTCAATTGTTCAACCCCTGCATTTTAAATGTTTTCCTTAGGCAGTAAGGTGATCACATACAGCCCATAATTGTAGTCATTCGAACGTTATTTGACGTGACGTTAACAATCATTTCATTAATCAAGTATTTGATAATTTTTTGACGTGAACCTTTCAAAATGTTGTCACATTTTAGAATGATTGTCTAATTTTAATAAAACACGACACAATTGTGGGCGTTTGCTTAAAGAGAAAAGTAGTTGCTAGTTTTAACCACTAACCCATTGTTATTCTCAATACATGTAGTTTTCGACGGATGATATTTTATCATTATTTATAAGAAATATAAACCTTGAAGTTTATATACTATATTATCCAACGGCTTAAAATTAAATCGGTGAATATGTCGTTTTTCTCATTTTAGACCTTTTTCTAAATAGTATTAACTGATTGCTATCATAATATCACTAAGCCTGGTTTTGCTGGAGAATGGCTCATATATAACTTTAAGATTGGTATTTTGACATTTTGATTTCATAAGCAAAAGCTAAGACAGTATCTATAGTTGGCCTTCGTTTAACCAAACAGATTTTGATGATTATTTATTATGTCAGAATTTATCTATTGTATTGTTTTATTATATTTATGTATGTCTTTCACTTGCCCAAGAGCTCTTCAATATGTATATGATCAATGACCTGCCTTAAAGGTCTTATCATGCTTATTAAAAGTTTTATATAAAACATATAGCAAACATTCAATGATGTATTTAGGACTTCTCATTTACGAAAATACCCGAGTATTTATGATTGACCTGATATATGACCTATTATTGGGTATATACAGCTATCTCACTAGATGGTGCATTTTCATTCTTACGCCACTTCCGGTTATCGATAACTGAGAGATCTCCACATTAACACATTGTTTGTCATATGATGCACGGTGTACTTGATGTAACGACCAACTACATACAGGGTGAGTTTAAACTTGGTATGTTTAATTTGTTATTAGATGCTATATATGTATCATATGTAAACGTATGTATCATAATAGTATGTACACGTAAAATGACATGTTGTTAGTTTTAAGAATTAATTAAAAATTTGATATTATGATATTACATAATTATTAAACCTATACATGCATTATAATCATTTCGATTTTTTCCAAATATACACGTCGTTGTACGCTTCAACAATTTAAACGACATTTGTATTTCTTGAGAAAGTGGAAACTACACTTAGATATTTACCAACTTCAGATATTCATATCTTATATAGCCATCTTCATAGTAAGTTACATGGCTATCAATGAGTGGTTCAATACAATTTCTGAATCAATCTTCATTATCAGAAAATGTTGTCCCCTACCAAGCGGAATATGTGCACCAAATAATTATTGTGTCACTTGACACAAGAAAATAACGCTGCAAATGTTTTTTCCTTTCGCTCTTTGTAATAGGCAGCTTGTGTTTTTCTTTTTATTTCTTTTTCCAAAATCCGTGCAAAACGTTGTACTGAAAACATGTAGAAACAAACTATAAAAAAAACATACATACAGAGTTAATCTAATTACCTAAAACAAACATACATAGCAAAAGTTTTAGGTAATTAGATTAATTCTGTATGTACGAGTGTTTTTTAATAGTTTGTCTCTACATGTTTTCAATTGTTCTGAAGAAAGCCATAGGCCGAAATATAAACAATGTGAAAAAACCGAAGCTTTTGAATTCTTATTTCCCTACGGAATATATATGAAGATTATCTTCCAAGCAATTTGTCTATTAAGATAGTTTAACGTTTTTAATGAACATGTTATTAGCATAAATCAGCCAATAATTTAATATCAATGTATTTGCATGGTGGGAGCCATTTACATTATTTCACGCACTGTTGTTGGTGCATATTTGCGATTTTGTAGATGACATTGCTAGGTCATTGGATTGTGCAGTATATAATCGAAAAGTGCTATTATATTGTGTAACTATTCATTTGGAACGCCAAACATAATTGTATGCGCCGCAGTTTATGTAAGCTTGTATCACTACAGTCCAGTTAGGATAAATTGACACTGACGTAATCGTTTACGTGTACCCAAAAGATTAAAACCATTGCTTAAATAGGTAGAGTTTAGTTTGATATTGAACTGTTGGCATAAGCCTTTATACTTATTTTTACACCGTACTAGTGGAATGTTCCACTGCGTCACTGGATTTTTAGCCTAACTGGACTGTAAACGTGTTTATACATACGGCACATACATTTATAAATGTTTAATCGACGTTCTAATTCATGAAACATTCATGTGACTGACTTGATTTTAATGTTAGATATAAAACACAATTAGGTCAATACATACGTAAATACTGAATCCGATATCAACTAGGCAATGGGTGGCCCTGATAACGGGTCTGCATTTAACCGTCGTTATAATAACATGCAATATGGGGTATATGTCAAGTTATAAAATTCAGACAATAATTTTTGTTACATGACTAAGTTAGTTCAAAGTAAATAATTGCAGACAAACCAAAGTACAAATAATTGCAGACACTAATATTGGGTACACAATCAAGTGAAACCAAAGTTAATAATTTCGGACGCTAACATTGGGTACACAAACAAGTGAAACCAAAGTTAATAATTGCAGACGCTAATATTGGGTTCACAATCAAGTGAAACCAAAGTTAATAATTTTGGACGCTAACATTGGGTACACAAACAAGTGAAACCAAAGTAAATAATTGCAGACACTAATATTGGATACACAAACAAGTGAAACCAAAGTTAATAATTTCGGACACTAACATTGGGTACACAAACAAGTGAAACCAAAGTAGATAATTGCACATGCTAATATTGGGTACACAACCAAATGAAACCAAAGTGAATAATGGCAGACCATAATATTGGTTGAACAGAAAAGTTAGTCGTAAGTAAATACAAAAACAAACAATTGTCGGAGTGAGACCAAAGTAAATAATTACAGACAGCTATTATGTTGGTTACACGAATATGATAAATTATGTTTTAAGTAAATACATTTCTGACGATAACATAAGGTAAACGATAAAGTGAGTACCAAGACAATTTCAGATGAAATAGGTAAAACTATCGATATACGAATATCGAAATCATGTTAATTTTATAGGCATTATTGTGAGATATATCGATATCAGATAATACTCTGATATTAAAAGTATTATTACGATGTACAATCTTTCGGATGGTAATATAGGGTACAAACTATCGCGTTACAATGTACAATCTTTCGGATAGCAATATAGGGTACAAACTATCGCGTTACAATGTACAATCTTTCGGATGGTAATATAGGGTACAAACTATAGCGTTACAATGTACAATCTTTCGGATGGTAATATAGGGTACAAACTATAGCGTTACAATGTACAATCTTTCGGATGGCAATATATGGTACAAACTATCGCGTTACAATGTACAATCTTTCGGATAGCAATATAGGGTACAAACTATCGCGTTACAATGTACAATCTTTCGGATGGTAATATAGGGTACAAACTATCGCGTTACAATGTACAATCTTTCGGATGGCAATATAGGATACAAACTATCGCGTTACATTGTACAATCTTTCGGATGGCAATATAGGGTACAAACTATCGCGTTAAAATGTACAATCTTTCGGATGGCAATATAGGGTGCAATATGTAGCGAGGGACATTTTAAAAGTTCTGATAATGCCTTTGTACATGTAACTTGTTTAATATTTACTCAATGTTAATAAGAGTGCATATTTTCTGACGCATACAACCCTCCTCTGTTGAAAACAAGTCTTGATATTATCATCGGATAATTTAAAAGTCAATTTTAGGACTTTATGCGTGTTACCAATTGAATTGTCGACAAAGGGTCATATTTGCCCTTGAAATTTACACATATAATGAAATATATATGCATTTCTTTATTTCCGTCTCATTTATGTACATACTTTATTTATTTATATACAATACATCATATAACAAAACAAATAAAACAAGTACACAACCATTCAAACTTGAATGTATGAGTTTATTTTCAAATACAATAGATATATACAATCCATAAGGCCACAACAAATTGATCATGCGTTCGTCGGGAGCGCCCGCTCCTGATTTTTCCAAAATGAAAAATAAATATTTAAATTTAAATTATTGCGCCCGCACCTGAGAAAACCACGCGCATGTGATTTTTTCCTACATTTTTTTTTTATTATTTTGCCGCTAGCATCAATATTTACAAATTACCAAAAATAAAGCCAACTTGTTTATAATTTCGTCACTCACTCACTGTTATTACAGAATATGTTCTGGGAAAGCGCGCTCTGCTGAGGATGTTAGTTACTCGATTAATTTTAGCAGTAAATTGTTGCACACTAAAATCGTGTGTAACTTTTTACGCAAGCGTCTGGTGAAATGATGAACCTGTCTGAATATTATGCCCTTTACAAAAAACACGCATAGGTGTATAAACGTAGTAAAATGGGAAGAATTGCGATTGCGGAATGAACCAACAAGCGTGTCTAGATATGTTTGTATTCATTATTATTACTAGTATTCCGTACTACCGACGAAATCATGAATTGTCACCCATTTTCGCGACAATGCCGTCTCGTTTATACATGGTCCGTGGTAAGTGATAATAACAGTTTTATGCGTCCCGGACACGCAACGCACATGTTAATAAGTTTCTATACTGTATCCTACATAATTTCATCAGGGATTTTAAATACTGTTCATAGAGAAACCTTCAGAAGGTCCTACTTTCATCAGAGTTAAAAAAAATTGATAAAAATAGTTTGCTCTAATTATTGCACTAAATGCTGTACTTTTCAGTCACTTGCTAAAATTCCAGCTAGATCTATTACAAATGGATAAATAACAGCTTATGTAAGATTTCATACTGCAGTCAGGGTTTTCCCTAGGATTTTTCATATGCGGGTTCCAGGACTCTTAAGGTTTATACAAAGGGAGTCCCTGAGAAATTTTGGGGGTCCCTTCACTATGCAGAATGCATTTCGAGCTCATTATTAGTGAGTAAAATAAATAAAACAGCAAATTCAGACAGCTCAATGCACCACAAGACTTAGTGCAATAAATAGCAGAAAGAAAAATGTTCCAGCTAATATAAAAGGTCTATTCAAGGCCTCTTATTGGAGGTCCCAAGGATGCACAGTAATGCAGAAATGAGGGTCCCAAGCCACAAAGTTGCGTCAGGGATGCAGAAAACCTGCATCAGGGAAATCCCTGCTGCAGTTCTCAACATCTGTCATAACATTTTACCACGGTGGTCGAGTGGTAAGATGCTTAACTCCTGATCGAGAGGTCCCGGGTTCGATTCTCAGCCGTGACACTTGGTCATTTTTAGAAACGCTTTTTAGTGTTTCCCAACCAGCTAGAGGTGATCCTGGTTGGAAACCCAGAGGTAGTCTTGCGTGTATCGGTGCTTTACACCGGGCACGTCAAAGAACCAAGGAATTTATTCGAAACGAGCTAGGGTATCACACCCAGATTCCTTGTATCTCGCCTCTGTCTCTAACATTTGCCATAATGCCCCAGAGTGGGACCTGCAAATTACATGGAAGAAAGAAAGGACCTTGTATATCCCTAAGGGAAGTGTGTTTGATGTGGGGCTAGATCCTATGACGGTAACCTTGCATAGCATTATGCATCGGTGCGCTACTAACAGTGCTAAATAAACAGCCGTCTGAGCATGATGTATCATTACAAGAACAAAACTATACAGCTTGATGCTTAGTTGATGTGAATCTTTAAGTTTAACCACTGGTCACTCAGTGCATTTGTGTTCATTATAATTTATATGTATGTGACAATGTCTGCTCACAATTACCTTGAATACCTGTATTCCGGTAAAATAATTTGATAAATCCTACACAACATAACAAGAAATGTATAACAATCATTTATGTGGCCTTATTTCTTATTTAAGCTGTTGTAATAGACACTATTTCCTAAAAATGGGTGCATCAGAAATGAATAGGGCACTTTTGCTCCTTCACACGCTTTCAAAAATGGCATTTTCAAAAATAAATTTATAAAAATTTATTTCGCTCCTTCGCTCGCTCTCAATTACGGGTTTTTCAAAAATAAATATTTAAATTTATATTTCGCTCGCTCGCCCCTAATTTTTGCCAAAAAAATCCGTAGAACCAAAAATTAATTTGGTGTGGCCTAAGTATAGAACAAGTTTACACCATCAATATCATCAGAGCGGTCTAAAACATATACAAACAACTTATATAATCGTTATAAATATTTCAAATTATCCATACATACACTTTTTACTCAAAGTTTAAGGGTTTTCTTTCATATATATGCATTTTATTAAATAGTTTAGTATATTCTAAACATAGCATCAATTCAATACAGTGTAACAAAAAAAACCCAATAATACAAAGGTCATTTATTATTCAAAAAATAGTAGTAAATGTTTCTTTGACTAAAAGCTTTATGACAATAGGTATCAATTTGATTTTACATTTTCTAATTCCATTAATTCAATGATTTTTGGTATATTTGGTTTATTCCAATAGTATTTATCTATATATGCAGTTATATCTTTATATATCGGACATTCTAATATAAAATGAAATTCATCTTCTAAAGTATGACAAAAGTGGCATTTTCTTTCTTGGAAAGGTATGGGTGCAGGTTTATGCCATCTACCAGACTCTATTTGTAATATATGTCTATGAGATGAAGCTCTTAATTTACCAAGATCATTTCTCCTTATTTATATCATACCCAACTATTTGTCCCATTTGTATTGAATGTGTTTTCAAGTCGACCACAGTTACCTTTCCTTGACTGGTGTTATACCGGTTTTAATCTGATCGATCTTATCTCGATTGCGTAATCGCGCTATGCTAACTCAGCGGGTTGTCGGAGTGTATAAATTAATGTATATCCTTTGCTGGAGGGACTTTGTGCGTTCTGTTACACTTTTGGTATTTTTGACATTATGTATATGATGCATACCAGGATCTTTTTTATGGGCATAGCACTGTCATTATGAAATTTTGTTTATAAGGTAGGTATCATCAGTAACATTTAAATTAGGGATGGCAACGAGTACTAAAATCTGTACTCGAGTACTCGGTAATTCTTCCGATCGAGTACTCGGGTACTCGAAAAGCAATAAATGTCCATGATATTTGGGAAATAGAAAAGTTGTAAGTTGAAAACGTGCGTGTTCAACTTCAAATAAAACAGCGCGTTTGCCTGTCAGTTTTGTTCAGTTGTTGATCAAATCTAGATCGACAGAAGAACTCATAAACAATAACAATAATAAAAACGTGTAACAAAAAAGACAATACAGTGTGACATCAATAAAACTTTTAATCAATAACGCTAGAAGATCAAATTTTAAAAAAACTAAGGGGAACTACTCTCATCAACCGGTGACATAATTATTACAAAGCATGACCAATTCACAGAGTAATCGTTCGTTCATATACGATTGAAATTTATTTCTAAATCGATTGTCACCCCTAATAAACAATAACTTCTGATTAAACATCGATGACAATTTCTCGGGTTGATGTTAGCTACGTGTCATAGACTAACTAACAGACGATGATTGACAGGTCTGTGTTTTGATTACGCTTGCAGTTAGCGACATCGTGGTGGCGATTAAAGACCTGGATTTTGGCACTGGGCCAACCAAATTTGGTCATACTTTTCTCAGCATGTGGTTACTGATTTTTAAGATATCTGACCATATTGTACCCTATTACATAATATTATGCAACATTACACAGCATGTTAATTAGTTTACAAGAGGCCCTAGTATTAGATAAGAGACAACAAGAGTTCCCTTTATGACAGAACGTTATAAAATATCTGTAGGCATATAGTAAAATTAAATTGATATATAAGTTTTTGTAATATTTTATTGTGAAAAAAAACCTGAACCATCAAGATTGACATAATTTTGTTTGTGTTGCTTGAAAACGACTGTCGTGTGATTAGACACAAATGCATGCAAATTAATATGCACAATTATAAAAGTTTTTAAAAAACTGAACATATAGCTGTATGCCTCATGATCAACATTTCTTAATAATGTATTCAATGACATGAGTGAATTGATATTATTCATAAAAAATGAGTGAATTGATAATATTCATAAGATATAAAAATGTTATTTTTGATGTTGTTTTTGTTTTGATGTTTTGAATTAATTTTTTTAAATTTATTAACTAGATCTATGAGTAAATATAATTATGTTATCTTATATATATAAAAAAGGTATATTCACAGACATACAATTAGAATTGACATTGTGTACCTCTTTGGTATAGTTGCTTAGTTTTATTTGTATCTGGTTTGGGTGTGTATTTATTTAAATAACTCTTATGAAATATTAATAACTAAAATAGTAAATATTTTGACAAATAGTTTTTACACACCTTAACCAGTTGGAAACAAAAATCAAAGAAATATATATAATTATACAAATTAAACAAACACACAATGCGACACATATTTTCAAGGGTACATATTACAGTAGCACATTATTGATTATCAGTAGCTATATGGGCCTCTGATCCTTTACACTGACCAGTTACAGTGTTTTATGACCCCAGATAATCACTGATAGGGATCTCATGCTGGCACAATGCTGGCATCATGCTGATCCCTCTATAAAGTTCTGGAACAGAAGCAAGGAAGGAAAAATGTAGGGCTTTAAGGATTGATGACACGTTGTTAATTGTAATTTTAGTTGACCAGATACGATTGTGCACCCTTTGTATTACACAGGATTAACTTTTTTCGAGTACTCGAATACTGATTTTACTATTCGATAATCGGACGTTTGAACGAGTACTTCCATGGTATCATTCAGAATTCGTTGATCATGTGTGAGGAATCTAACAATTATTATGCATTTGTTAAACTAGTAACCGCAATACATGACGATATGTATATTTATTATCATGCATATTCGATGGATGATAAAAAAAGAAACGGTTACTAGTTACTGTACAATGCTTGAGTATGTGTGCAATATCACAAAGTACAGTTTAAATGAAATTTAGCAACCACTGCTGATTTTGTACGGTTTGTTCAGTCGCATCTTCAAGCCATAGGCCACACAATCATGGGACTGGTTTTGAATATCTTGAAAAATAAAAGTTATGACAATTTTAAGTTCGTGAAATAGAGCGTTTTTTTTCTTGAATTAAATAGGAGAATATTCGCGCGCTCGCGGACCCGACAAAACTCCAATTTTCCATCTAATTGTCACAATTTTGTTTTCATGATATCGGGATGAAACATTTGTTCAACTTATATTTATGTTGGACAAGTGCTTTCAAAGTTATGAAGAGTTGAAATGTTAAACAAATACTAAATCAGTTTTCATTGTTTTAATCAATTCATAACATCAATCATATATCACAAACAAAAAGGTCTTTGTATTCAGTTACAGAAGCATGTAGTTTTAGCGACCTTTAAAACAAAACATTTGTGAACTTGAGTGCGCAAATAATTAGCAAGTGATAGATGATAGTTTTATTCTACCCCCTTTATTTCTTTGAATTTTCGAAAACAAATGTAGAACTTTTATTTAACGTACTGGTCAGTGATTTTTACTTTACAGTTACCAAACAAAAGCAACATTTCCCTTTTTATTTTTCTATTATATTATGAAAATAAAGAAAATGTATACTTACATCATCAGATGTCTTCTTGTTTTTCTTATTATTCAGTCAATAGCTCACCTTTCCTCACCTTTCTTGTCGTTGAATTTTCATTTTTACAATTCGTATATAATCAATTAGGTGGTACAACGTGTCAATTAACCAGTTTATTTAACAAGTGTCATAGGAATGATATGATTCTTCATTTTTATGTCTCAACTGTACGATTATTATAATTTTAATTTATAAACTATGCGTGAGCTTATGACATTTCACTTTATTTTAATGCATGTATTAGTTTCCGAATCGGCAATAAAGTTTCAAGTCTCTAAAATCATAATAAAGTATGTATAACAGGAAATATAACGGTTATAGAAATATAGCGGTTATAACCCTTCAAGAGAATGTATCACTTCCATTACCCCACATGCTGTGACAATCGCAGCGGGGCGCGTCATAAAACAATTAATAATGTGCAAATTAAATATGTGTATTACTTTTTTACTAAAAAAATGATACCTGTTTTAAAAAACTGTAAAAAGGGGGCAGATCTAATTATCGCATTTCTTATATCGAAACACCAATCTGACGGAAAGAAATTAACTATTAATCAAGTTTGCACAAAATATATTCCCCGAGAAACAAAAGAACTACGGACAAGAAAGTAACCAAGTTTGATATCAAATCCGTTCATTTCCTTCTTTGTTCAATGTGAGTGATAGTCATGTTAAAAACCTTTAAAAAGGGGGCTGATCCCATAAAGATACAACTATGAAATTTAGTGCATTATTTTGTAGACATATCAAACTACAAAATATGTTTGCACATAAGAAATCTCTCAAATAGTTTTTATCATATGGACAATTTTACGTCCCAATGCCTTCCAATGGTAAAAAATTGTCACATGTGCGAATACAAATAGGACAAATAGTTGGACATGTCACATATGATAAATAGGGTTGAAGCTAAAAACTAGAAAATAGTGTGTATACCTATTAATTTAACTGTAAATGAATATTCTTGTTCCAACAGTATAAATAACTAAAGATGTCCATCAAACAGGATGTGTCAAAAATACGACTGAAAAAAGTTTTACCGGAAATACATAAATTACGGGTTATTGCATTGTTCTGTTAGACTTGTTATATGTCACAAACCACTAAATAACTTTGTTCTCTCAATGTAACTCAATGAAAAGTTACAAAAGTCAGTCCTAGGAATAGTCAGTCCTAGGTTGATACACGTTAAAGTCTATGGCTACGTGGCAAACATATATCAACTAAAAGAAGGGGCTACCAGCTTTAAGAAAATAAAAAAACAGGGGGTCACGTATCATATAAGAAAACTTTTGTCCGTCCAACGCGGTCAACATTTTTTTACAGTCGCGTGGACCGACCAAATCCGGGTTTTTCGCTTTGGTATTTTGGCCAAAATCTCAAAATATGTAAGATAAAACAGTTTCAATACATCACATACATGTATACAAAGCTTGTAAACCCAATTAGATGATCCCAGTTCCACGTTGTCATAGCATACTACCATTTTAACACAATCAAAAGTTTATTTTGGGACTATTTGAGTGTATCCTATTTTGGTCCGCAGATGCATTGAGTTGTTCGTAACCTATATCATATTAAGAAACGTGTGTTTATTTTGTGCTTTAATATATTGTTAAAGACAGGGGTATGGACACTGATTTGCTCCTTCAATCAAAATTTACGAAAAAAAGACATTAATAACGTACCCCATAATGAAAATATACATTCAAATGTAGACAATTTGACAGGTTTGGAATATAAATGCGCAATTGGTTTTAGTCAATACCTAAAACCAGGAATTGTTGGAATAACAATAAAATGTAAATTGTCAAACATCAATTACTACAAGTATGGTCGATGTATGTTTACAGTAAAAAACATAAGAAGTAGCTATAAAAAGTTGTCGCTCAGTTATCAGACATTCAGAATGCCCCTTGTTCATTCTTTAGGGTGACAAGTACAGTGTACATGCACGTTATATATTACAAACTTTACTATGTTATCAGTGATTGAAGTGACATCCCCGTATTGTGCGAGGTCAGAAAACAATCATATTGTAACGAGATAACACATGATTTCGTAACTTATCAAGGCATGTTTCGATGACCGAATTAATTGTGAACAGGATACATGAGCATTCTGGTCTAAGTTAGCCTAATCTTAAAACCAGATAAACTTGGTGCTAAAAATAGATAAAGAGGTGTATCGGATGCTGCATATACCGGTTATCTGACACGGACTATAATATTGAGTAGACGATGAAGTGTGACCGAAGTAAATAACTGCAAACAATAATCAAAGTACTGAAAGTACTGACAGGCTGGCGAACTGCTAAGGAACAATAGCTTTTCAAGTAATATAACATCAAGTGGTTTTCTAAGTCGAAAGAGAGGTAAGTGCTGGACTTAACAAAAAATAAAAAAATATAAATATAAAAAATTTAGAGCTGCCGTGATTCGATCGCTGGACCTTAGCATCAGAAAATTACTAAGCGAGTTGCTCAACCACTCGACCACGATCTCGTTGGAGAATATTGACCTAAATAATTTTACATTATAAAATCATTGATTCGCCGCGCTATACATAATCGAGTTCCCTGGTGTAATCCGTACTCGCCCGTACTAATATTAGCTGTGCTATAAATAGAACATGGAACACGTTCACGCTGTACATCGCGTTCGTAACGCGTAGTAATAATTATCAACGCCTTTAAACACCTTTTCTTTTAATTTCATACAATTTCCTTCCATTTCAAGAAGAAACTAATATATTACAATCGAACAGAATAAATGAAACAAGGAAAATTGAATGTTCTTATCTTGCAAAACTGATTAATGAGGAGGAACTATTTGCATTGAGTGTATAGATTCTGTGTTGTCAGTTTCGGGAGTAAATTCATCTTAGTGGATTTCATTTTTTAGGATTGTAATAGTCTGGCGCGAAATCGCCAGCCTAAAAATTGGGTATAGTGCGCCCAGAGAAATGTTATGTATTAAGAGGTTAATACACGACATGGCAGGCCCGGCAGGCGATTATCGGCCTCAGTGTGATTATTCATGCTGGGCCGATTATCAACTTCCGGCCAGGCTCTGAAGTATATTTAAGTATTTAATACAATTGTTCAATTTAAAAGCTGAATGGGATAACAACAACTCACGCTTACGTAACATGTGCCTGTTCAGCGGGCCGATTAGGATTATGAGATTGTGGACCGGGCGGACAGGCGATACTCAATCACGTGATGGTCACAATCAGCCTGAAATAGGCTCAGTTTTGTTACTATATATAGTAACATTTTACTAGATCTACCAAACATAAACGATGCGTATTTTTATTCTTTAGTGTGATATTATATAAAGAATATATAACTCGTTGTCAATTGATATATTTATATTAAACTCGTTCATGGTAAATGATAAGCTCGCCTATTAAATTTCCAAAACTCGTTTAATATAAATTTATATTAATTGCCAACTCTTGATAGATCCTCTATTATATATACCACTACGCACTGCAATGTTTCTTCATGTTGTTTTTATGACCATACTGGGAAGTACATGTAAATGATTACTACAACGATTGTACGGCGAGATAACTTGCTGGCTCGTAATTAGTTCAATTAAACAAATCAAAATAAGTACGATTGTATATGGATCTTATTACACATAATTACACTCTAATACATGTAGTGCAACGAGTATAGAAACTGATTAGTAAGTATAAGTTTGATAAATGTCATAGACAAGTGATATGAACATACGAGTACGTGCTTACAAACATGTATTTATCTATCGCATGATTTCTTTACGTCTATATGTACGTTATATATTTCAAACTGTTCTATTATATCAGTACATACATTGTATAAGGTCAGGATCAGTTGAAAAACATGACTAGACATATCTATTGGACACTTATCAAGAAACTAGTTTCGATAACCGAATGAATTTCCTTCACTCTGTAGAAGAATTCATGTCCTCTGTTTGTTGGGGTAGTTTATGCACACCCTTCAGTGTGTACATGTATGTCATTGAGAGATAAAGGCCGCGTTATGCACTCGATCGTTACGTAAATTTGTAAACTTGTAAAATTGTACCTGTGATTATACAAATTTCACGAAGTGCATGTTACAGAATCAAGTACCCCTACACTCTGTTCGTGTTATGGGAGATCTTGATACACTACCAGTGTTATCAGCACTACCTGTCAGAAATCTACCACATCTGACAACATTGAGTTTGACTGGTATCAAAATGGAACACAACAATCAGTACCATCTGGTGACATACTTGTCCAATAACCTTCTCTTACAAAATCTATACTTAGTTCATGTACAATGTAATAATCACCAGAAGGAGGATGTAGACTGTACAATGATGTTATTGGACCGACTGATTATTTGGCATATTTTTATATTTAGTGTGAGTTTGACTACATTGAGAGACAGATGTGTTTTCCCCTTTTTTTAATTTATTTTTTTATCTGCTTTACCACAAATGAGAACCCATACTATTATTTTTTATAAGAATTATAAAATTATTTTATGGACCGGTTACGGCGGGGTTCGATCCCGGAACCTCTCGCTTACTAAGCCAGTATTATTACCACTACACTACAGAGACACCCATTGAACAATCACTGTTATTAATAATATAACCATAAACTTAAATCGATTTAATCCATTGCTATAGAAAAATGTAAAATCAGATAACACTACAACAAGCTGATTGGCTGTTGAATAAAACTGGACCGCTTTAACTGTATATATTTTAAATGTGTCGGCTGCTAGTTACGCTTATAGTCCAGTCATTGAAGCTAAATAATATGGTCAACCTCAAACAAATTGCAAAACAGAGTTTCTTTGCATTTTCATCATCTACAGACTATTACCAACTGCAGACAAAGCGTCAAATATGCGAGTCTAGTTGGGGAAAATACAAAAAAATCGACATGTTTAAGGTCACTTTTGGTAGCAATTTCAGCATTTTCCTTATTTCATACTACATGGGTAATTTTTAGTTCTAATAATTCCCGTGTAAGTCGTTATATATTTACTAATTGCACCTTAAAGCTTTTATTTTGTGTTGTCGCTAGAGGCCATAATGTTGACCTTATATTTATGAAACTTGGTCACAATAATAACTTCAACAAAATCTAGGTCAAAGTTATAAATTAGGTCATCCGGGGTCAAAAAGTAGGCTGCTAGTTAAAATCAAAGGAAAACGTTGTGTAGGTACAAAATTCACAATTTTGGTTTAATATTTATGCAACTTGGTCACAATGCACATCTCAAAACATCAAAGACAAGTATGTTATTGAATAATTTGGGTCAAAATTAGGTCAAAAGGTGAAACTAATTGATGCGACTTTTTGGCGCATGAAGGTTTGTCTATTATTTGACCTAGTGACCCAGTTTTAACTCATGATAAGTAAATATTGAATTTGACCTACATTTTGTCTTCATGATCCATGTGACATGGTTTCATAAAGAGTAGGTAAACAGGGCGCCTTCTAAAGATTTGTTCTATAATTTGGCCTAGTGACCTAGTTTTAAACTCAGGTTAATCCAATTTCATACATAACCTTGATTTTTAAGGTGATCATTGTGACCAAACTTCACAAGTGTAAGGTCGAAATTGCGACCCCTGGTGACAATATCTTATTTTTTCTATGTTTTGACCTAGTGACCTAGATTTTGGCTCCGGTTAACTCAAAATTTTATTTTAGCTAGATTAGCTAATCAGACCAAAATTGAGACCTCTAAGCACGATGTAAAAATAAGTTACTGATACAAGTCAAGATTTATTTACATCAAAAGTGACAAATATCGCGAAAACATGTGACAATTCAATATATTTGTAAATATCTCAAAAAGTCCCACGAATATCCAATTAGGACATTTTGAACATTGCTAAGGATAGCTTTACGCACCATATAAACACAAAACTATTTGTTTTGCTATTAGTTTGAGGTTAAAAGTTAAAATGACTGGACTATTACTGGGTGTATACTACAACTGTTAGGGATGTTGAGAGGTTTAACAGACATATAGTTGAGTTATGCCGTCTGCTATCCTTGCAATTGTACAAGAAATTGAAATATGTCGTCTGTTACAGGTACAATAAAACATACTGAAAAAATGTTACGTTAAAAAAGCTCAATGACCTGTCCAATGACATTATAAACCTGCATGGACATGTTTAAACCACACTATACAAACAACGCTGTTGACCTCAATAGACCATATTAATTGGGTTTAAAAATATAGCCTTTTTACAATATGGGAGATTGCGGCTTTTGACGGGTTTACAACGATCGTCTGCTATGTTAGAGAGTTACGCAAGCGACCCGGTTACGCAAGAGAAACTCTGTTGTCTGCTACACTGACCGCACCCAACTGGCTAGATCCGGTTCACGAAACTTCCCTCATTTTCACTATCGATCAAAGATGGCGGCTAAACATACACATAGAGTAAAAATGACCGGGGTTACCGAGTGCGTTGTGGACTGGATGAGCCCCCCTGACTACTCAAAACGCAAAGTTTAATGCACCGCTATCATAGGCACCAATGGGTCAGCCTCCTATGCCCTATCAGCCCCAAGATAGGAACGTGCGGGTGGTCTCGTTTGACTTGCATGAGCATACACTTCGTCTGTATAACCGGTATTTTGGGATCACAAAGCATGGTTTGGACTGTACACGGGCTCGAACCCATACAAAGTCGCCTATTGCATACCGATCATTTTTATCATAGCAATTCGTATTGTTTGCTAGGAAATGTAGAGGTGAAAATTCGTTAACACCGTTTAACAGCGACTGCGATAATCGAGCGATATTTGCGCGACATAATATCGCACCTCGCTTCGTGTGTCGCGCCATTTTTGTGCCTCGCTTCCATTCCGATCACCTCGATTTTTATCCAATGGAAAATACCTCTGACATAACAAGGCGACATTTTAAACTACTTTCAGTCACATGATTCGAAAATGGCAGCTACCCCAGTAACGTTTGTACAACATGTACACGTACATACGGCAACAAACATGTTAACGTTTAAACTTGAGAAAGAGAACGAAAGCTGCTAAGTACTAGAATTGAAAACAAGAATACAATTATAATTGTTTATTATATGCTTTCAATGGATTATGGTGATTTTCAGTGAAAATAACAGTGACAAATAACCGTGAAAATAACATTTTGGTAATTTCACTGTTTTTGACGGAAATACTTGAAGGAAAATACAAAATTACCTCCCTGTTTTGTTTGTTCAATTACAATTTATCGAAGCATATAGAATCTACTGCCTGTAAATGCATTTTGAGATTCAAATCGCATCTCGTCAAAAATAATCAACATGTCGCCCCAGAAATCCGATGTTGTGATGACGTCAAAACACATAATAAAGTCTCCGTACGTCGATTCCAGTTTTAAACTGTCAGTACGAGCATTTCCCTTTCTAATCAGACTGGCTACATAGAAAAAATAAGTCTATGACGTGTTAATGATTAAAAATTTTCGGCATCGCGACATGAATTCACAATGGTGGATGACAAAACCGTTTGATGACAATGAAATTACTCCGCGACTAAATTTAATAAATGCCAGTTATTTCGACTGCAATAAAACATTAAAATAGTTTTGTGTTCGTCAAATAGTATATTTGTTTTATTTATAAACTTATAAACATATATTGTTTGCTGTTTTGCAGAAAAATACTACAGCAAATAGTTGCAGTACTTCTATCGGAACTTCTGTTTAAAAAAAATGAATAGGCTAAAATGAATCTGGGGCGCCTCACGGGGTAAGGTTCCGAGAGGGAATTGTCAAATATTAATAATATGATAATTTTACATAAAACAGTAAAAATACATAATTATCTTATAAATATGTACATGTAGTAAGTATTGATAATTGGCACAACTTAAAATGTACACTTTGTTTAATCCTATACTTCCGGATCATAGTGTTGCCGTCAACACCCAGCTTCAAACCCCACATCAATAACACCTGGAACATTGTGTTGTGGTCAAGACACAGCTTCAAACTCCACCCCAATAACACCTGGAACATTGTGTTGCCGTCAACAACCAGCTTCAAACCCCACATCAAATACACATGGAACATAGTGTTGTAGATCATGGCGAGTTGAGGTCAAGACACAGCTTTAAACTCCACATCAATAACACCTACATCATGGCGTGTTGTGGTCAAGGCACAGATTCAAACTCCACATCAATAACACCTGGGTCATGGTGTGTTGTGGTCAAGACCTGGCTTCAAACTCCACATCAATAACACCTGGGTCATGGTGTGTTGTGGTCAAGACCTGGCTTCAAACTCCACATCAATAACACCTGGGTCATGGTGTTGTGGTCCAGTCTCAACTTCTTACTCCACATCAATAATACCTTGCTCATGGTGTTGTGGTCAAGACACAGCTTCTTACCACACATCAATAGCATATGGTTCACGGTGTTGCGGTCAAGCCCCACATTAATAGCACCTGGATAACGGTGTTGTGGGCAAGCCCTACACCCATAACATCTGGATCACGGTGTTGTGGGCAAGCCCAACACCCATAACATATGGATAACGGTGTTGTGTTCAAGCCCCACATCAATAAAATCTGGATCACGGTGTTGTGGTCTAGCTCCACATCAATAAAATCTGGATCACGGTGTTGTGGTCTAGCTCCACATCAATAACAACTGGATCACGGTGTTGTGTTTAAGCCCAAAATCAATAGCATATGAATCACGGTGTTGTGTTCAAGCCCCACATCAATAACATCTGGATCACGGTGTTGTGGGCAAGCCCAACATCCATAACATATGGACTATGGTGTTGTGTTCAAGCCCCACATTAATAGCACCTGAATTACGGTGCTGTGTTCAAGCCCCACATTAATAGCACCTGAATCACGTTGTTGTGGCAATCCCCATATCAATAAAATCTGGATCACGGTGTTGTGGTCTAACCCCACATCAATAGCATCTGGATCACGGTGTTGTGGTCTAGCTCCACATCAATAAAATCTGGATTACGGTGTTGTAGTCTAGCCCCACATCAATAGCATCTGGATTACGGTGTTGTAGTCTAGCCCCACATCAATAGCATCTGGATTACGGTGTTGTGGTCTAGCTAAACATCAAAAAAACCTGGATTACGGTGTTGTGGTCTAGCTCCACATCAATAACATCTGGATCACGGTGTTGTGGTCAAGCCCCACATCAATAACACCTGGATTACGGTGTTGTAGTCTAGCCCCACATCAATATTATCTGGATCACGGTGATGTGGTCAAGCCCCACATCAATAACACCTGGATTACGGTGTTGTAGTCTAGCCCCACATCAATATTATCTGGATCACGGTGTTGTGGTCAAGCCCCACATCAATAACTCCTGGATTATGGTGTTGCAGTCTAGCCCCACATCAATATTATCTGGATCACGGAGTTGTGGTCAAGCCCCACATCAATAACACCTGGATTACGGTGTTGTAGTCTAGCCCCACATCAATATTATCTGGATCACGGTGTTGTGGTCAAGCCCCACATCAATAACACCTGGATTACGGTGTTGTGGTCAAGCCCCACATCAATATTATCTGGATCACGGTGATGTGGTCTGATTTTTTTTCCGGTCAGTACTTTTACAATCTGTGCAGGACCGAATGTCTGATACATGTTTGACAAGTTTCGCGATGTCTGCTATGCCATTATAATCACCGATCGGAACTACTTGTGGAAAAGGAAACGTGGAAATCGGACAGGGAAGGTAGAACTCAACTTAACCAGCACAGCACAGAAAACCACATGCACACGGTTTCATCGGATTACATAAGAGAGCTAGTTATAAAGGAACAGGAGTATATAACTTTTAGTGAGATTGTGCATGTTTTTTCAAACGTATTTTATTCTTCAATTGCAACTTTGTTGGATACAGTAAGAATACTATTATAATGTACTACATTTAACCTTGAAGTTAACCAAAACATAAATATGAAATTTCACACCTCCGAAAAAATGTTAGATTTTATTTCGTACACACAGTTTATTCAACGCGTCCTGATAATAACTAGTGCCATTCATAGCATATTAGTCACACATCGTGATCACCACTTTGTATTACAAAAGCGTCGTCTGTATAGCTAGTTTGCGATAGAAAATCTATTCATCAGATTTTGGTAAAAAAATACACAGAAATTCAATAACTTCCTACCTACTCCCATTACGAATTTCATATTTTTTAGTCAACTATTTAAAAACATTTTTCAATATGTATTAAAATAACATGCGTATAGACCGTTTAACGCAGGGAGGTAATCTGATATTACATTAATAATTTATTATCAATTATTTAACCGTTGCAATTTGTGATCGACGGGTTTGACATTGCTGTTATGCAGACGAGACTTAGAAGGCCCATAAGATTCGGGTTATTTATGTGTGTCGCTTGTAAACAATGTACAAAAATAACATTATACTTCGTCAGATTCACATTCGGGCCTCGCGTATTATATTAAGTAGGTTGCAAATATGTAAATATATATATAGCCAGCCCGCTAAGGTCAGTCGGTAGAGCACGAGACTAGTGGTCACTACTGATCTCGGGGTTGTGGGTTCGGATACCGGGCTGGCCAACTAAAATTACTAATAGTCTTTCGGATGAGACTTTATACCGAGGTCCCATGTATGGTGCTATACACTGGCATGTAAAAGAACCAGGGATGCCTCTTGCATTGGGGCATCTTCTGTATCATGCACTTTTTCCAAACACTAAAAAGTACTAAAACTCTTCTGTGGGCCTCGCCCATATGGATTATCCGGTGGCGAGGATAAATAAGACCATAACGTAAATATACCGTCAGGCGTACCACATGACGGTAAAATCTTCTTATTTGATATTTCATACAAAACTACAAATATGTTACATAAAACTTTTTTTTTCATTTGAGGCCCCTTTCGGGTGACCCCGTTTATTTTTTATTTATGGTACATTTATCACAAAATATATAACATACTAGTACATGTATTTCAATATAATATAATTTTGCTAATAAATGCATCATTTAAACATGTTACATAGAACTTATGAACAAAAGTTTTTTAATTGAATTCTGATGCTGCGGAAATTTCAGTGTGTGTTAGGTAGATATATTTCATTTATTCTTGCATAATTTCATACACGAAGGTTTAGTAATTGCAGAGAAATGTTTAAAAAAAACACGGTTTTTTCTATCGCAAACTAGCTAAACCAAAGAATAATGTTTAAGCATACACTTCAATGTAGAGACGTTATTTAAGAAAAGTTAATGACGAGAACATAATTATGTGAAATTACTAGTTTAAGTTGTTTGAAGAATAATCTCGGATATAATTCGTCTGCAATACGTTACCTTCATACCTTCATACCTTTGAATACTTGCCATAAACTGCCCCAGTGAAAACCGCTGCTCTATCCGTTTACAATATAGAGTCTAATAACAATTTTTAACAAGTAATTTATATAAGCTGCATGCATACTCGGAGTGTCAACATTTGCTTCGGAGTTCACGTCGTGTGCAAGCTGCATGCATACTCGGAGTGTGCAACTGTTCAATGAACCGAAATAAATTCGTCTTAAAACAACAAAATACATATACATGTAAACATTGTAAACGCTCTTGCACTTAGTCAAAATAAAATAAATCATCATGAGATTCGGATATGTCGATCACCATGCTTATTTCGAGCATTTGGCTTGTCCCTATGAGTCCTCGACATAACGAAGTTTTACTGTATCAATAAAGTGATTTTTTTAAGCATGACCGCAATTTCATTGCAACTCTTGCTCGTTTACAAACACAAAAACTATCTAATGATAAATTTGAAGTCATTCTTACAATGTATCTCCAGAGAACAAACTCTTATTTAGTTTAAGACTGAAAAGATTATACTTAAAAATATATTCAAGAAACATTACACTTTTTCTACTTTCGGTTTGCAATGTCATTGAAGATTTGCATGATACAAGTTCATATAATTATAAGTTTTATAATAATATCTTTGTAAGAGTTTTTTCCTTATACTATTGACTAAGCCCCCGACAACAAACTTGGACTTCTTTTTATGTCGACATTGATTGTGATCAAGGAAGTTTTGCAATGAAATGTTGTCATGCTTCAACAAATTTGCCTGTTTGAAATTTCTTTGTGTCTAACCTCAATTGCAAATGTAATATGATTTTAATGCAATGTCTATTTTATTCGACAAAATAAATTAAAAAAAAAAGTTTTTGAAAGAAAATTGCACTATTTTACTATACATTACACTCTATTACATTTATTCGATAAAACCGTGTGCCTTATAATAATTGCGTATCTAGTTGTTTCTCCATTATACGCGGCAGTTCATGTTCCAAATTATGTCTCATTTGATTACAGAATAAATGCTTTAAATTCCTATTGTTCAGGATTAAAGGTACCCGTGCGTGTTACCATGAGAACAAGCATTTTTTATCATAAAAATATTTCTGTCGAAATATATCGGCTGCCCATAAACTTGTATCTTCAAACTAAACACATGATATAGTCGCCGAGTTGGATATTCCATCAAAAGTGCTCTCTTCATCAAAACTATTTTTGGACGATGAAGTTCAAACATGAATTTGGGGTTCCTCAATCGTAACTACTCGGGCATTTCCGGAACTGTGAAACTTTCGTTAGATAAACGCCGAGGAGTTCCGATTGGCAGTTATGTGATATGTAACGGGTTCGGGAAGTGTTGTCTGGTTTGGTCAGTGGAGTTTACCGTGAGAGAAATTCTCTCCACAGGGGGGACTAGAACGTAGGTTTCCATTGGCAACTCAATGACCAGGGAAAGTTTGGATGTCAAAGGGTGCTTGAGCGGCTTAACAGCTGAAACGAGTCCTAGAAAATTGGTTACTTTTCTTTTTAACTTTATATAATGCACATAGGTAACTTAAATCATAAAACAGTTTAGTGTATACGTCTATCCGTAAATAACTTATAATTAAATAGAGTTTATTTTCCAAATTCCGGACCCTCTCGGGTACACAATTTTGATATTAACATCAAGGCAATCCAAAGTTCAAATAAAACACACAAAAACTTACAAACATGTAAATGATACTGACCAGGAAATAATAAAACATTTAAAAAACATATCAAAATATGCACGATAAACAATTGTGTTATTATTGACTAGCGTATGACTAACGATACAATAATTCGGAAATGACGTATTATCTTCTGTCTCAAATTACCATGATATGAAGTAGGGAAGCCATATTTAGTGCTCATACGAAGTGAACACAGGAATATGTAGCTCAAATTAAAGGTAATAAAAAGCTTTTTAATCTTAATTTATACTAACCGTCGTTTTCAAATAGCGCCCTAGTAGATCTACATGAGTGGTATACGCTGTATTTTCAATTTGGTCACATCTTTATACGGGTCGACATTCTCTTCTGCTGAAATATTAACTTCTATAAATAGATCGACTATATATCGACTATCAACTGATATAACAAATAAAACAACATGAAGACAGTGGTAAAGCATTGGGTTGTTCCGTGAGTTATCGCTTTTTAAACACCAATCTGGATTTTGACCAAATAAATGATATTCTCCCATCTCCTTCCTCAAAATGTATTGTTTTGCACAGAGAGTGTGCCGGCGCCAGCAAAGAGAGGGTTTTCGTAGTTTTCTAGCCTAGTAACATTATATTGAGTATTTGTTTGGAATTTACAATTAAACTAAATTTAACACTATATAAATAGTTGAAATCTAAAACTGTTTAGTCTATACGTGTATCCGAAAATAATAAGTGGCTAGCGATAAAATCAGACGGAAATGACGTACTACGGTAACTATGTCTCAAATTACAATGACAACAAGCCAGTGTTTATAAAGCAGAGACGCCATATTTAGTGCAACGGGAATAATGAACGTATTTCAATTTAAAGGTAATTATACGCTTTTTAAGTTTAATTTATACATACTATCGTTTTCAAATAGCACATAAGTATATCTAAATAAGTGGTATAAGCTATATTTTCAGTTAATATCATTTTACGGGTGGTTTATTTGATTTTATCGACATTCTGTACTGCTGAAAAATAAACTTCTATCAATAGATCGACTATACTGTCATAACATGGTTAACTAAATACATGCTCTCTAACGAAGTCATATATTGATTTATACGTTAAGTTAGTAGACCCAATTTCATAAAATTTGATAATGAACAATGTATAAAGTTTAACTGACAAGGCGAAGTAATTGATCGGATGATTTAAAAACAGATAAAACTAGTTCGACAACTACCATACATTCATCGGGATTCCGCGGGGTACACCGCCTATTTTTAGAACTGAAAACTCCGATTCATGATACGGCTCATTTGCAGTTTTGTTTAGGTGAATATTTGAATTTTGTAGTATACTAGCACTGGTAGATCTACATAAGTGGTATACGCTGTATTTTCAATTTGATTACATCTTTATACGGGTCGACATTCTCTACTGCTGATATATTAACTTCTATAAATAGATCGACTAACATGGCAATCTAAATACATTTTCACTATTGAAGTGATATATTGATTTTGTTTGTTAACTTCACGATAGTCAAATTCTAATTTGATAATGTATAATAAAATTCATGAAATGAAATAAGGAATGGTGTTATACGGTTTCCCGTCAGGTGAGTGAGAACGTTTATATGATAAGGCGGAGTAATTCATCGGGTGAATTAATGAAAGCTGAATATGGTTTTCCACGGATAAAACAAGTCCTACCACTGAGTTCGACTAACAATGTTTTTTTTGTCGTATCGTTGTCGTCTAGACTTACTTTAACACTGAACAAGAACGACAACTAAATAAGTCGACCATCATAGGCATACATGCGTCCGAGAGTTTTAATGATAGTAAATGGACAAACACAGCTTGGTCGCAAGACAATACTTTAAACAAAAATTAGCAGGGTGGCTGAAGGCCAATTTATTTTGAAATAGTATTGCAGCCTAGCCGGCGGCCTGTTGTCAATTTGTCTAACATCCTGGCCAGAGGCCAGTTATCCGGACAATTATTCTTATAGTATTGTCCACCCATGCACACATATCATTTGCTTCTCTCATGACAAATGGCGGAATTTTAGCGGTTGCCCATTCCTCCATTAATTACATGTATTCGCCCCAGTCAGTACTTTTACAATATCTGCAGGACCGAATGTCCGATACATGTTTAGCAAGTTTCGCGATGTCTGTTATGCCATTATAATCACTAATCGGAACTACTTGTGGAAAACGAAACGTGCAAATCGGACAGGGAAGGCAGCACTTAACTTAACCAGCACAGGACAGAAAACCACATGCACACGGTTTAATCGTATTACATAAGAGAGCGTGAAAAAAATGTTTCAGGCTAGTTATAAAGGGCAAGGAGTATATAACTTTTAGTGGGATTGTACATGTTTTTTTTCAAAAGTATTTTATTCTTTAGTTGTAACTTTGTTTGATACAGAAAGAATACTATTATATTGTACTAGATTAACCTTGAAGTTAAACAAAAAATAAATATGAAATTTCACACCTCCTAAAAATATTTTAGTTTTTTTCCGTACACACAGTCTACACGTCCTGATAATCACTATTGTCATTCATAGCGTATCAGTCACACATCGTGATAACTACTATTTATTACAATTGAGTCGCCGACAAGACATTAAATTATTGTTTGTTTGTACCAAAGAAGAATGTTTAACCACACGATTCAATGTAGAGACGTTATTTAAGAAAAGTTAATGACGAGAACATAAATATGTGAAATTACAGTCGACACTCGTTATGTCGACATTTTTGGGACCGTCAAAGTTGTGTCGACATATCTGGAGGTCGACACATCCGGATCCAACAATACTGACAAGTTGTCCTACCTTATATACAAGTGTATAAGCATTGTATGTACGTGTATTATGATTCGACATTAAACTGAATTATTTTATAGAAAACTTTAATCACTCATTTTTGTTTGCATGGTGTCACGGCAAACATTTGTCAAATTTGCGCTGTGACAGATATCATTTAAAACAAAACTGTTGATTAAATAATAATTTATGCGCTGAGACAGGTATCAAGTTGTTTTCAAACTTCGATTTAACATCATTCAATTTCAGTGTGAACAATTTAATTGTTTAACAAACAATGGGTCGAGACAGTAATATTTTCACGGTCAATTATCAACTTTTCTATTTCAATCACTTTGACTTGATGTCGACACAAACAATGACAATAAGGTGCGAAAATATCATTTTGGCCAGAAAAGTCGTGTCGATATAACCGGAGTGTCGACATAGGCATGTCGAGTCAAACATCAATTTTTATATAGAACATAGAGTGACCAAAATCGGGGATTTCAAGAATGTCGACTAAACCAGAGTGGCGATACAAGCGATGTCGACACAACGGGTGTCAACTGTACTACTTTAAGTTGTTTGAAGAATAATCTCGGATAAATTCGTCTGTAATACGTTAATTTCATACTTTTGAATTCATGCCATAAACTGCCCTAGTGAAAACCGCTGCTCTATCCGTTTACAATAAAGAGTCTAATAAGGCTAACAATTTTTTGAACTAATGAATTTATACAAACTGCATGTATACTCGGAGCGTCAACATTTGTTTCGGTGTTCACATCGTGTGCAACTGTTCTATGCACCGAAATAAACTCGTCTTAAAACAACGAAATACATACACATGTGAACACTGTAAACGCTCTTACACTTAATCAAAATAAAATAAATCATCATGAGATTCGGATATGTCGAGCACTATGCTTATTTCGAGCATTTGTCCATGAGTCCTCGACATAACGAAGTTGTACTGTATCTATTAAGTGATTTGTATGCATTGGACGGCACGGTAAATACTTGATATCATGACCTTCAATATATTATAACAATATATGATTGTTTGTTTAAATACTTGACAGTGCCATCTCAATAAGTGGACGATTAAAATTAGTATTCTGTTTAAAACTAATAGTAATGCCAATTACCAAATGATAATCTCATTTTTGTTAGATGTTTGTTGTTCACAAGTATTAACACCAGAGTGATGAGGACAGGCTTTATAAATGTGATTTTGTAAAATTATTATTGGTAATTATAGGAAAGTTGAAAAGGCATTGGGGTGGAAGAACTGTACTTTTCTCAAAAGTGTTGATGTTGTGCATAAGTAACACAGGAGGTGTGGTGCCTCGATATCTGCCATCAGTGAATTAAATACATACTCCTGATGGAATACGTTAACGCTGGTTTTAAGTTACAAAACATAGTATGTGAAATTGTCCTTCTACTGTTTTGTGAACATACTGTTGTTGAGAATGTGGCATTTGAAGTGAATACTTTACATCTGTGTGGATATTTACTCTTACGTCGCAAGAAAACATCAGATACTTGATAGAGAGAAAAAATACAACTCAGTAGAAAATGTATCTGTTTTAGAAGACTTTAGTATGAGCTGTCGCTGAATAAAAGGTTCGAATGCCACATATACAAAGAAACTGTACAAAAGGTTAAAATGATATTTGCACATCGGTGGATATGAAAAAAGAAACAATTTGTTTGATGCATTTATGCAGAAATAGAGATTGGAAATAGGGTTAGAAGTCGTATAATGATGTATGTTGTGTAAGGTTTGATGACCAATCCTAAATGTATTGTTATTGTGTTGATTAACATATTTTATTACATGCTTATCGGTGGTTTACGGCGTGATATCGGTGGATTATTCTCCGATAATTTCACAGTTCATAATTTCACAGTTCATAATTTCACGCAAACGGACTACTTTCTTTAGAACAAATATCCCCGCCGCCAAATATAAGATAATAAGCATTTTCACTCGTTTTCTTAATCTTTAACAAATAGCAGAACATAATATGTACATATATGTAAAAGAAATGGTAGAAATTGAAGCCATTGTAATAGAACTACTTGCTTGAAACTCGACGCGTGCATGGCGGGAAAACGACGTCACGCAAAACATTTGAGGTATATAGTGGAGTTTTTCCATCATTTAACCTATTTGAAGCATGAAATAAATAGAATTATAGTATTTTACCGTGTATGATCGTTTGATAATTCACCGAGTGAGCAGCTGATGTAATATTTTCACGAGTGGCGAAGCCGATTATACTTGAAAAAATACAAATATCCTCTATGAATCAATAAAAACTATAAAGCATGTTCCTTGTATTTTCTGAGCTGAATTCGGCACTAAAAACACATTTTAAGTCTTTTACGACCCTAATTTTGACAAAGTTACTGCGAACTGCGAGTCAACAAATTCAAGCGTGGTGGAGATACCGCCAGCCATAACTTCTATGATAGGCTTTCATACATATTATCCATATATCATCACTAGACTTCTAAATGAATTGTCCAAATTATGACTCCGTAATCATATTCAGCCCGCCTCAATCCTTACTAGTCCGAATATAAGTCTATGAGGACTTGTACACCCCTGTGGTGGTGTCAAATAACGTGGTACCATTATTTGAGCAATTTATATTAGAATGCTGCATTATGTGATGTTATATAAAGTCAAGCTATGTAGGATAATTTTCTTGGCAGCACGAACACTTAGACTTCTTATCGCCTGGTGACAGATGAGTCAAGCATTCCTTTGTCATTCCATTAGGGCCAAATATGAGACAGCCACTTGAAGATTCTTGATCTGTATTACTGATGTATCATCGAGACAAAATACAATAAAGCAATACACTGCTAACTATTTTATCTAACTTTTAAAACAAAAACACCATACTTGGAGACATAAACACTTTAACACAATATGTTGTAAACGTTAGTCATACGGGCAATGCTCTAAATAACCTCCTTAAAGTGTAATGTGTTCTTTCTACAATAGGATCATTTACAACAATTTCCAATATTTGTCCTCCTCCATTCCTCAGTACTCCTGAAAGCCCGCTAGCGTATTTGCACCTTGTACTCTGATTTTCATCTCCACCCACGACCACGTCTTTCATATAAACCAATACTCTGAAAACAATCCAGAATAATTTTTATATATATTAGACTGTACTTATTTATTAAAAGTATTTATCTTATATTTAAAATTTATAACTTAAAACTTATTATTTAATAGTTTTTTCTTAAAACTTATAATTTAAAATGTATTACATGTACTTTAAACTTATTATTTAAAATACATTACTTAAAACTGACTTTTAGTGGTTGATTGGTTAAATGGCAATTTCAAATGCTATGTCA
This sequence comes from Spisula subtruncata, assembly GCA_963678985.1. NCBI lineage: Eukaryota > Metazoa > Mollusca > Bivalvia > Venerida > Mactridae > Spisula > Spisula subtruncata. The sequence goes on from OY787677.1 coordinate 392,711, forward strand.
CTTAAGACAGACGGGCAGATTCCCTAACATCCCTAACAATCTTTCCTGTGAAGGCCCAGTACCAGACCCCTTTCTCCATCATGAACTGTCAAATTATTTACAATAACAGTCATAGTTTACTGGGTTAAGTAGAGCCCCCGCTTACTGGGTTTAGTAGGTCCTACTTTTATATTTTATGTACATTATATACTGTTTTAACCATGTATTAGTCATGATTGTAAAACACTTTTGAACGTGTGTATACATGAAAAAAGGGCTATATAAATATGGTATAATAATAATAATAATAATAACAGTTTGAAGGGTTTACTAGTTGAGATACAACATCTGACCGAGTTACACAAAGACTGAAGCAATACTAATCTGATAAACCCTGCCAAATATTAACACATTGCTCTTTGGCCTCCAGCTTGATTAGGACTATCCCGGTTGTGCAAACCAGGTTTACAAACCTATATCTAGGTTCATGCACTTTACAGACCAATAGCACATGTGATTAGAAGACAGTTTTGCAAATTATCTATTGCATGCTACATAGTCTGAGAGTGCTCTTATGAGCCTATTTTCATGCAAATCAGAACTTGTTATGTTGAGCAAACTGAAGCTGAAAAAGCTTGTTTTACCATATTTAAAGAGTGATTGTCAGACAGTTTTTACTTGTTTTCTCAAAATATAGATTTTGTAGTTACGACCTTCTCATTCTAAGCCAGCGATATGGATGCTACATGTAGTATATGGTTTGTTATAAATGAAAGATCATAAAAGTTTTATAACGTTCACTATTTATCTTCACATTTCAATAGTCATATTTTAAAGAATTGAAAAGAATGTACCATCTCGTGAATATACATTTTCGAATATCTTATGAAAAATGTACCTTATGTCATTCGAAACTAAATTATTGATTAATGACCTTTCTATGCATTCATCATATTATTTATTCTATTAATCAACATTATACTTGGAACCATTGGCATAATTCTTCTAATGGATTTAATGCGCAATTGCACTTGGTATTTTTGACAACACTCGGGGTTTAACCGGGGATTTTTACACTTCGTATGTTTTTTTTGCAAATTTGGCAAGTAAGTCTATTTGATCTTAGACAATAAAGAGCATTTGTACCGTTTGTTATTGTATTAGTCCGCTGTCGATCTATACTACATGTATAATTTTATGTCGGTAATGGATATGTAAAACGGGTTAGGAGGGCGTTTAACGACCTTCATAATGAATGCAATACCCGGTATTGCATTGTCAATAAATCTGAATGGGTTTCCAAGATTTTGTTTTTTATTTCGACTTAAATCTAACAACGAGGCCACATACCGGATTGGTTGTACAAGTCATACACACACATCTGCCAATACCCCCTCAAACGCAATGTATGTCTATAGGCATGGTATGAATAAAATACTTGGAATGGAATAATGGTATCATGTCTATCTATTTGCAATGTGAATAACATGTTTTCATCGGCTGATGATCGACATAATTATGTATTTACTGTCGGGTCTTAAATTTAACGTATTCCCAAAGAAGAAATAGTTTTGCATTTTGTATCCCAAATAATCACTAATGCTGCGGTCACATTTGAACACATCAATGAAGTTCGTAAATTAGAAACTTGGACCCCATGCACTGCATTGAATGAATTTGCATAAAGGTGTGGATTTTTAACGGTGATACAAAACAGTTGCAAAACGCACCAACGATGTCGTAGAAGTAAAAAAATCCAGTAGAGTATGTCAAAGGACACCCTAAACAAGATTTTGTTTCTCTCTAATTTCGAGACAGAATTTACAAATTCGATTATATATCGATTACTAACAACAATAGTATGATTTAATACATAATAAAGATACAAATAACCAGATTTTAGTACCTCCTGTTACTCATGTCCGTCTTCAATGTGCTTTTGGCTCATCGTGTCTGTTTTCCGCAAAATATGGCGTGTGTCAATAACTTATACTAATAGGTTATACGTACAAGTATTAGGTAATAAGCGGCAAGTTATAGATAGATCGACTATATATCGACTATCAACTGAAATAACAAATAAAACAACATGAAGACAGTGGTAACGCATTGGGTTGTTCCGTGAGTTATCGCATTTTAAACACAAATCTGGATTTTGACCAAATAAATGATATTCTCCCCGCTCCTTCCTCAAAATGTATTGTTTTGCACAGAGAGTGTGCCGGTGCCAGCAAAGAGAGGGTTTTCGTAGTTTTCTAGCCTAGTAACATTATATTAAGTATTTGTTTCGAATTTACAATTGAACTAAATTTAACACTATATAAATAGCTGAAATCTAAAACTGTTTAGTCTATACGTGTATCCGAAAATAACAAGTGGCTAGCGATAAAATCAGACGGAAATGACGTTCTACGGTAACTATGTCTCAAATTACAATGACAACAAGTCAGTGTATATGAAACAGAGACGCCATATTTAGTGCAACGGGAATAATGTACGTAACACAGTTTATAGGTAATTATACGCTTTTTAAGTTTAATTTATACACACTATCGTTTTCAAATAGCACACAAGCATATCTAAATGAGTGGTATAAGCTATATTTTCAGTTTGATCACATTTTACGGGTGGTTTATTTGATTGTGTCGACATTCTGTCCTGCTTAAAAATAAACTTCTATCAATATATCGACTAAACTGTCATAACATGGTAAACTAAATACATGTTTTCTATTGATATCATACATTTATTTGTTCGTTAATTTAACTAGACCCAATTTCATAAAAATTGATAATGAACAATGTACTTTTATAAAGTTGATCTGACAAGGCGGAGAAATTTATCGGATGTTTTTGTTGTTGTATCGTTGTCGTCTATACGTACTTTAACCCTGAACAAGTACGACAATCAATCAGTCGACCATCATAGACATACTTTCGTCCGAGAGTTTTAATGTTAGTAAATGGACAAACACAGCTTGGTCGTGAGACAATACTTAAATAATAAATTAGCAGGGTGGCTGAAGGCCAATTTATTTTGAAATAGTATTGCAGCCTAGCCGGCGGCCCGTTGTCAATTAGTCTTACAGTCAGGCCAGAGACCTGTTATCCGGACAATAATTTTTACAGCTTAGCCATAGGCCATTTATCCAGAAAAGTATTCTCATAGCCTGGCCAGATGCCAGTAATCAAGAATAGTATTCCTATAGCCTAGCCAGATACCAGTAATCCAGACAATTATTCTCACAGCCTGGCCAAAGTCCAGTTATCCGGACAATTATTCTCACAGCCTGGCCAGAGGCCAGTTATCCGGACAATTATTCTCACAGCCTGTCCAGAAGCCAGTTATCCGGACAATTATTCTCATAGCCTGGCCAGAGGCCAGTTATCCGACCAATTATTCTTATAGTATAGTCAACCCATGTACACACATTCTTTGCTTCTCTCATGACAAATTTATCCAAACAATTATTCTTACAGCCTGGCCATAGACAATTTATCCGGACAATTATTCTTACAGCCTGGCCATAGACAATTTTCCGGACAATTATTCTTACAGCCTGGCCAAAGACAATTATCCGGACAATTATTCTTACAGCTTGGCCATAGACAATTTATCCGGACAATTATTCTTACAGCCTGGCCATAGACAATTTATCCGGACAATTATTCTTACAGCCTGGTCATAGACAATTTATCCGGACAATTATTCTTACAGCCTGGCCATAGACAATTTTCCGGACAATTAATCTTACAGCCTGGCCATAGACAATTATCCGGACAGCTTGGCCATAGAAATTTTATCCGGACAATTATTCTTACAGCCTGGCCATAGACAATTTATCCGGACAATTATTCTTACAGCCTGGCCATAGACAATTTATCCGGACAATTATTCTTACAGCCTGGCCATAGACAATTTATCCGGACAATTATTCTTACATGTACAGCCTGGCCATAGACAATTTATCCGGACAATTATTCTTACATGTACAGCCTGGCCATAGACAATTTATCCGGACAATTATTCTTACAGCCTGGCCATAGACAATTTATCCGGACAATTATTCTTACAGCTTGGCCATAGACAATTTATCCGGACAATTATTCTTACAGCCTGGCCATAGACAATTTATCCGGACAATTATTCTTACAGCCTGGCCAGACGCCAGTTATCCATACTATTTTTCTCACAGCCTGACCATAGGCCAGTTATCCGACCAATAATTCTTATAGTATAGTCCACCCATGTACACACATTCTTTGCTTCTCTCATGACAAATTTATCCAAACAATTATTCTTACTGCCTGGCCGTAGGCCATTTATCCGGACAATTATTCGTACAGCCTGGCCATAGACAATTTATCCGGACAATTATTCTCACAGCCTGGTCATAGGCCGGGTATCCTGACAATTATTCGCACAGCCTGGCCAGATGCCAGTTATCCGGACAATTGTTCTCACAGCCTGGCCAGAGGCCAGTTATCCGGACAATTATTCTCACAGCCTGGCCAGAGGCCAGTTATCTGGACACTTATTCTCACAGCCTGGCCAGAGGCCAGTTATCCGGACAACTGTTCTCATAGCCTGACCAGAGGTCAGTTATCCGGCCTGTTATTCTTATAGTATAGTCCACCCATGCATACACATCATTTGCTTCTCTCATGACAAATGGCGGAATTTTAGCGGTTGCCCATTCCTCTATTAAATTACCTGTATTCGTCCCGGTCAGTACCTTAACAGTATGTGCAGGACCGAATGTCCGATATATGTTTCGCAAGTTGTGCGATGTCTGCTATCAATTAGTCTTACAGTCTGGCCAGAGACCTGTTATCCGGACAATTATTCCTACAACCTGTCCAGATGCCAGTTATCCTGAAACTTATTCCTACAGACAAGCCAGAGCCCAGTTATTCATACATATATTCTTACAGTCCGGCCACCGACTAGTTATCCGGACAATTACACTTACAGCTTGGCCATAGGCCATTTATCCAAAAAAGTATTCTTATGTCCTGGCCAGATGCCAGTAATCGAGAATAGTATTCTTACAGCCAGGCCAGAGGCCGGTTATTCAGACTATTATTCTTACAGCCGGGCCATAGGTCATTTATCCGGACAATTATTCTTTCAGCCGGGCCATAGATCATTTATCCGGACAATTATTCTTACAGCCGGGCCATAGGTCATTTATCCGGACAATTATTCTTACAGCCTGGCCATAGGTCATTTATCCAGACAATTATTCTTACAGCCGGGCCATAGGTCATTTATCTAGACAATTATTCTTACAGCCTGGCCATAGGTCATTTATCCGGACAATTACACTTACAGCTTGGCCATAGGCCATTTATCCAAAAAAAGTATTCTTATGTCCTGGCCAGATGCCAGTAATCGAGAATAGTATTCTTACAGCCAGGCCAGAGGCCGGTTATTCAGACAATTATTCTTACAGCCGGGCCATAGGTCATTTATCCGGACAATTATTCTAACAGCCGGGCCATAGGTCATTTATCCGGACAATTATTCTTACAGCCGGGCCATAGGTCATTTATCCGGACAATTATTCTTACAGCCTGGCCATAGGTCATTTATCCGGACAATTATTCTTACAGCCTGGCCATAGGTCATTTATCCAGACAATTATTCTTACAGCCGGGCCATAGGTCATTTATCCAGACAATTATTCTTACAGCCTGGCCATAGGTCATTTATCCGGACAATTATTCTTACAGCCGGGCCATAGGCCATTTATCCGGACAATTATTCTTACAGCCTGGCCATAGTCCATTTATCCGGACAATTATTCCTACAGCCTGATCATAGGCCGGGTATCCTGACAATTATTCGCACAGCCTGGCCAGAGGCCAATTATCCGGATATTATTCTCACAGCCTGGCCAGAGGCCAGTTATTCGGACAATTATTCTCTCAGCCTGGCCAAATGCCAGTTATCTGGACAATTATTCCCACAGCCTGGCCAGAGGCCACTTATCCGGACAATTAATCTCACAGCCTGACCAGAGGCCTGTTATCCGGAAAATTATTCTCACAGCCTGGCCAGAGGCCACTTATCCGGACAATTATTCTCATAGCCTGACCAGAGGTCAGTTATCCGGCCAGTTATTCTTATAGTATAGTCCACCAATGCACACACATCCTTTGCCTCTCTCATGACAAATGGCGAAATTTTAGCGGTTGACCAGTCCTCCATTAAATTACATGTATTCGCCTCGGTCAGTACTTTTACAGTATGTGCAGGACCGAATGTCCGATACATGTTTGGCAAGTTTCGCGATGTCGGCTATGCCATTATAATGACCGATTGAAACTACTTGTGGAAAAAGAAACGTGGAAATCGTACAGGGAAGGCAGAACTCAACTTAACCAGCACAGCACAGAAAACCACATGCACACGGTTTCATCGGATTACATAAGAGAGCGTGAAAAAAATGTTTCAGGCTAGTTATAAAGGGCAAGGAGTATATAACTTTTAGTGAGATTGTGCATGTTTTTTTCAAACGTATTTCATTCTTCAATTGGAACTTTGTTGGATACTGTAAGAATACTAATATAATGTACTACATTTAACCTTGAAGTTAAACAAAACTTAAATATGAAATTTCACACCTCCGAAAAAATGTTAGTTTTTATTTCGTACACACCGTTTATTCTACGCGTCCTGATCATAACTATGCCATTCGAAGCATATTAGTCACACATCGTGATCACCACTTTGTATTACAATAGCGTCTAAAAGACTTCAAATAATTGTTTGTTTGTATAGCTAGTTTTCGATAGAAAAAATCGTGTTTTTTTAACATTTCTGAAAATCTATTCATCAGATTATGGTAAAAAATACACAGAAATACCATAACTTACTACTCCCATTCCGAATTTCATAATTCACCTCTTCAAAAACAATTTTTAATATATTTGGAAATAACATGCGTATAGACCGTTTAACGCAGGGAGGTAATCTGATATTCCATTAATGATTTATTATCAATTGTTTAACCGTTACAGTCTGTGATCGACGGGTATGACATTGCTGTTATATACAACCCCAGTAAAAACCGCTGCTCTATCCGTTTACAATATAGAATCAAATTACGCTAACAATTTGTTTAACTAATGAATTAATACAGACTGCTTGCATACTTGGAGCGTCAACATTTGTTTCGGTGTTCGCGTCGTGTGCAACGGTCCAATGCACCCAAATAAATTCGTCTTAAAAAAACGAAATACATATACATGTATACATTGTAAACGCTCTTACACTTAGTCAAAATTGTATTAATTTCTATGTGTGGTAATATCAGTGTTCTTGGTGGTCTAGTATTCACAAAATGTGACTATGATAAAAGCAACAACACAAGCGTGTTTACAGTTGAACTTTTAATCTAAGACTGATTCCTGGGCGGGATGCTATCATACATGTTATATAGTGGAAATTTACAGAGTTCAAAGGTTATCAATGATACTGGTCAGTTTATACATATCATTACATTTCCCTCCTTTGAATAATTGCTGAAGTTTATTAATGAAACATTTGTAAACATGTAGTTAACTAGCAACAAATTCATAGAACATATTATATCAATTAAATCAATGTGATGACATTGAATATTTAATCATGCATTAATCACTCAGTCAATTTGTGAAGTATACGTAGTACTAATTGTTCTGTAAACTTCACTTATTAATAGATTCTCTCAAAGTCTTGTAGTTAATGTAACATAAACGTTTGCACTGTTCTGATTGTTATTAAACACTTTTCACCACTAAGATTATGGTAATTGTTTTATCATTTATTTATCCAGTTGCTATCATAATAGCGTTGATTCAGCTTAACCTCTCTGCCTGATCGTGTTTGATACTTAAGTTCAGTTTGGCTTGGCTTATCAGGGGTCAATGAATGGTCATCATTGTTTGAGGATGGAATTTTCCTATCATTAGGGGCCTGAAGGGGGTTGTTGTGATCCTTTCTGGCGAGGATATCTGCGGAAAATTCTTGGATTTGTGGAAAACTTTCCTTTGTTTTGTTTAGCATACGTCTATTCCTGCGGTAAATACCACCTGCCGGTGTTTGTACTACATAAGAGTTCTCATCATGAATTTCTATCACTTTGGCTGGTTCCCATGATTTGTTGACCTGAATTCGGACAAATTCATTTAGTTTGAAAGGGGGTAGCTTTTTAGCAGATTTGTCATAATGAGACTTTTGTTTCTGTTTTATGTTTTGGATTTTTTCGCCGACAAGTTTTGGAATTACTGTTTTAGGCTGTAGTTGTGCATTAGTGGTGGGTAGTATTGATTTTGTTCGTCTACCCATCAGTAATTGATTTGGGGAGAACCCACATTCAAGCGGGGTGTTTCTGTACTCAAGAATTGCTAGATAAGGGTCCCTATGGCTTTCCTGTGCTTTCTTGAATATACGTTTGACAATGGAAACTGTTTTCTCAGCTAGGCCGTTGCTGTTGGGGTGTAAGGGGCTAGATGTTGTATGTGAGAATCCCCATTCTTTAGCAAAGTCTGAGAACATTGCTGCAGAAAATTGTGGACCATTGTCTGTCACAAGTTTGTCACAAATACCATGTCTGGCCAATTGGACCTTGAGTTTTCTGATTACTGTAATACTTTGTGTACTGGGAAGAGCGTCTACCTCAAAGTATCTACTGTAGTAGTCTACTGTAACCAGATAGTCTTTATTGTCATATGCGAAAAGATCAGCGGCAATGTTTTGCCAGGGTCTTTCCGGTACATTGTGGGGTGTCAAAGGCTCCTTAGCATTTGAGTACCTGTGCCTTTGACATATAGCGCATTGGGAAACATGATCAGTGATCTGTTTCGTCATGCCAGGCCAAAACATTACATCCTTGGATCTTTGTAAGCATTTATCCACTCCCATGTGACCTTGGTGCACTGATTCAATCAGTAGCTGTCTTGCGGATTGTGGAATAATAATCTTCTGACCTCGAAAGATAAGGTCATCAGCAGCCGATAGTTCGTCCCTATGGTTCCAGAACTCAACTATTGCAGGGCTGCAGTTAGCGCGCGATGTAGGCCAACCGTCAATTATCGTCTGTTTCAGAAGTTGCATAGTAGCATCATTCTGTGTATCCTGTCTCAGTGACTCGAGTCTACGGTCAGTTATGTTTAACCCTTTCAGTACTGTGTGTACATGTAAGTCAAGGCCTTTAATGTTTAACTTTTCCTTGAGTGGCTGCCTAGACAATAGGTCACTGATAGGTATTTGTTTGCCACTGACGTGACGTACGTCAATGTCATATTTAGAAAGTTGTAACCTCATTCTCTGAAGTCTTGGTGGACATGCAGATAAGCTTTTCAGCATAATTGAACTTAAGGGCTTATTGTCTGAATGAACCGTAACATGTCTACCATATACATACTGATTAAAGCGTGTACATCCAAACAGTATTGCTAATAGCTCTCGTTCTATGTTGGCATACCTAGATTCTGTGTCAGTCAATGTCCTGGATGCAAATGCAACAGGGTGACCATTTTGGATTATAGTTGCACCTACACCATTTTGTGAAGCGTCGCATTCTAGCGTGACGGGCTGTTTCGTATCAAAATACGCTAGCACCGGACATTGCGTCATGATTGCTTTCATCTTTGAGAAAGCTTCAGTTTGGGGTGAATCCCAAAGGAATTCGTTGTCTTTCTTTAGAAGACATCTCATAGGATTTGTTACCTCAGCCAAATTTGGGGAGAATTTCTGTAGGTAATTTGCCATCCCAAGTACATTTTCTAATTCTTGTCTGTTCTTGGGAATCTCGAGATTTGATATAGCCTCGATTTTCGATGGGTCTGGTTTAAGTCCTGTTGCAGTAATCAAATGACCAAAGAATGTTACTTCCATAACACCTATGATACATTTATCAGGATTAAACTTTATTCCAACCGATTTGGCTCTTTCTAGGGTATTGCGCAAGTTTGCATCAAGTTCCTCTCTAGATTGGCCATATATCAGTATGTCATCAACAATGGCAGTAAGACCTGTCAGTCCTTCGAATATTTGGTCTACTTTCTGCATGAAGATATCACTAGATGCAGAAATGCCATACGGTAGTCTCAGCCAACGATATCTGCCAAATACCGTGCTAAAGGTTGTCAAGATGGAGGACTTTTTGTCAAGTTTTACACTCCAATATGCGTGTGTTATGTCAAGTATACTGAAGAACTTTGCTCCAGCCAGTCTCGATGTCACGTCTTCCATAGTACGCATTGGGTAATGGGGTCTTCTAATGGCCTCATTTAGGGCTTTAGGGTCAATACAAATCCTAAGTTTGCCTGTCTTAGGCTTCTCCACTATAACAAGGGAGTTAACCCAGTCTGTAGGTTCAGTGACTTTTACTATGAAGCCCTCTTTCTCCATACGTTGGAGTTCGTCCAGTAGTCTGTCTCTCAATGCTTCTGGAACTCGCCTAGGTGCATTTATTATAGGTACAGCATCAGGCTTAATGTGAAGTTTACTCTCACCCGGGATAATCCCTACACCATTAAACAATTCCCCATATTCTGACATAACCTTTGGATTGTCCAGATGATCAATTACAATTGATGAGTCTACTGAGTATGTCAGTTTGACAAGACCTAGATTTACTGATGATTGCAAACTCAGCAGGGGTACAGTGTTGCTATCAACAACATAGCATGTTGACTCACAAACCTTATCAGAATATCTCATAGGTAATTTGAGGGTACCACGTACAGGTAACATGTTGCCTGTGTACGAGGTTAACTGATTATGTGGGGTTTCTAGGGGGCACTTCATATTCATTTTGTGAAAGTGACTTAATGGCAAAATATCCACCGCGCTTCCGGTGTCTATTTTAAACTTTACAGAGACTCGGGATTGACCAAGGTTAATTTCGACAAAGGCACGATCAGGAGGAGAAATTAAAGAATTTACCGTATCAACACTGAAATCTCTATAGTCCTCACTATCACTATAACTAGCCTGTCCTTGGTTTAAACTTGAGCTATTGTCCACATTGTCAACATTTTTTCGTTTTGATCTACACATTGAGGAAAAGTGGTTTAGTTTTCCACAGTTAAAGCACTTTGCATTCTACGCAGGACACTTCGATTCCTTAGGATGTTTTGAATGTCCACATCGTGTGCAAGTGTCGTCACTTCCTTTTTGTTGTGGTCGATGCTGACGATTGTTCCGTCTCCGTTGTTTATTACCTCTTTGTACAGCATGGACGTCATTTGATGCCGCCATCGATTCCAACTGCTGCTTGGAATACTCGTGCGTCTGGGCTATCTGGATAGCCATTTGTAGCGTTAGAGCTTCACCTTTATTTATTAGTTTTTCCCGTATTTTAATATCATTTGTCCCAAACACAATTCGATCACGTATCATGTCCTCCTTGTCGTTGAAATTACAATCAACTGCGCACAAGCGAAGACGTGTGACAAACGCATCTACACTATCGGTCCCTTGTACTTCGTTGTTAAATTTGTATCTGGCGAAGATTGGATTAAGGGAAGGCTGAACATGGGCTTTGAACTTATCGTAATAGTTCTTTGGCTCCTTAGCTTCTTCTTCTGCCATCGGCTCCCACGATGCATATATATCTCTGCCCTTGTCTCCAACCCATATCAATAGATAGGACACCTTTTCTTCATCCGTTTTATTGCTGAGTGGGCCTTTAAACATCAGCTCCACGTGGCGATGAAATTTAATCCATTGTTCTGGCAAGTTACTTGCCTCCCAGTTCATGACTGGCACTGATAATCCTTCCATTTCGTATGTGGTTAAATTTAATATATTTATTCCAATTTCGTTTTTACTTCTGACACCATGTATTAATTTCTATGTGTGGTAATATCAGTGTTCTTGGTGGTCTAGTATTCACAAAATGTGACTATGATAAAAGCAACAACACAAGCGTGTTTACAGTTGAACTTTTAATCTAAGACTGATTCCTGGGCGGGATGCTATCATACATGTTATACAGTGGAAATTTACAGAGTTCAAAGGTTATCAATGATACTGGTCAGTTTATACATATCATTACAAAAATAAAATAAATCATCATGATATTCGGATATGTCGAGCACCATGCTTATCTCCCCATGAGTCCTCGACATAACGAAGTTTTACTGTATCAATAAAAATATATTCAAGAAACATTACACTTTTTCTACTTTCGGTTTGCAAAGTTATTGAAGATTTGCATGATACAAGTTCATATAGTCATATGTTTTATAAAAATATATTTGTAAGAGTTTTTCCCTATACTATTGACTAAGTCCTCGACAACAAACTTCTTTTAATGTCATGTCGACTTTGATTGTGATCAAACAAGATTTGCATTGAAATTGCTGTCATGCTTCAACAAATTTGGCTTTTTGAAATTTATTTGTGTCTAACCTCAATTGCAAATGTAATATGATCTTAATTCAATGTCTATTTTATCCGACAAAATAAATTTGAAAAAAAAATATTTTTGAAAGAAAATTGCACTATTTCAGTGTACATTACACCCTATTACATTTATTCGATGAAACCGTGTGCCTAATAATAATGGCGTATCTAGTTGTTTCTCCATTATACGCGGCAGTTGATGTTCCAAATAATGTCTCATTTGATAACAGAAAAAATGCTTTAAATTCCTATTGTTCAGGGTAAAAGGAACCCGTGCGTGTTACCATGAGAACAAGCATTTTTTTATCATTAATATTTCTGTCGAAATATATCGGCTGCCCAAAAACTTGTATCTTCAAACTAAACACATGATACAGTCGCCGAGTTGGATTTTCCATCAAAAGTGCTCTCTTCATCAAAACTATTTTTGGACGATCATGTTCAAACATGAATTTGCGGTTCATCAATCGTAACTAATCGGGCATTTCCGTAACTGTGAAATTTTCGTTCGATAAACGCCGAGGAGTTCCGATTGGCAATTATGTAACGGGTGTGTGTAGTATTGACTGGTTTGGTCACAGGGGTGTACCATTTTGTCGCCTATGGGGCAGTTCTATTCCTGGGCGCCGCAGATCGATGTTGGCTGCCACACCCACCACAGGAGAGAAATACTCTCCACAGGGGGACAAAAACGTTGGTTTCCATTGGCAGCTCAAAGACCAGGGAAAGTTTAAATGTCAAAGGGTGTTAGGGCGGCTTTACAGCTGGAAAGAGTCCTAGGAATTTGGTTACTTTTCTTTTTAACTTTATACGATGCACATAGGTAACTTAAATCATAGCAATTTAGTGTATACGTGTATCAGTAAATAGGTTATAATTGAATAGAGTTTATTTTCCATATTCTGGACCCTCTCGGGTACACAATTTGGATATTTACATAAAAGCAATTCAAAGTTTAAATAAAACACACAACTAAAAACATGGTAATAATACTGATCAGGAAATAATAAAACATTTTTAAAAAATATGCACCATAAACAATTGTGTTATTATTGACTAGCTTATGACTAACCATACAATAATTCGGAAATGACGTATTATCTTCTGTCTCAAATTACCATGCTATGAAGTAGGGAGACCATATTTAGTGCTCATACGGAGTGAACACAGGAATATTTAACACCATTTAAAGGTAATAATACGCTTTTAAATCTTAATTTATACTAACCGTCGTTTTCAAATAGCGCCCTAGTAGATCTACATGAGTGGTATACGCTGTATTTTCAATTTGATTACATCTTTATACGGGTGGACATTCTCTACTGCTGAAATATTAACTTCCATAAATAGATCAACTATCAACTGAAATAGCAAATAAAACAACACGAAGACAGTGGTAAAGCATTGTGTTGTTCCGTGAGTTATCGCTATTTAAACACAAATCTGGATTTTGACCATATACTGTAAAATCATTTAATTTCGTTGGGACGAAATTTCGTGGTTTTGGTAAAAAAGACCATTTCGTTGGCACTTGAATTCGTGGATTTTGCATTTTAGGTAATAAAACAAGGGTCACAATGATGTTCTCCCCTCTCCTTCTTTAAAATGTATTGTTTTACACAGAGAGTGTGCCGGTGCCAGCAAATAGAGGAGTTTCGTAGTTTTCTAGCCTAGTATCATTATATTTAGTATTTGTTTGGAATTTACAATTAAGCTAAATTTAACACTATATAAATAGCTGAAATCTAAAACTGTTTAGTCTATACGTGTATCCGAAAATAACAAGTGGCTATCAATAAAATCAGACGGAAATGACGTACTACGGTAACTATGACTCAAATTACAATGACAACAAGCCAGTGTTTATAAAGCAGAAACGCCATATTAAGTGCAACGGGAATAATGTACCTAACTCAATTTAAAGGTAATTATACGCTTTTTAAGTTTAATTCATACATACTATCGTTTTCAAAATAGCACATAAGTATATCTAAATGAGTGGTATAAGCTATATTTTCAGTTTGATCACATTTTACGGGTGGTTTATTTGATTTTATCGACATTCTGTACTGCTGAAAAATAAACTTCTATCAATAGATCGACTATACTGTCATAACATGGTAAACTAAATACATGTTCTCTAACGAAGTCATATATTGATTTATACGTTAAGTTAGTACACCCAATTTCATAAAATTTGATAATGAACAATGTATAAAGTTAAACTGACAAGGCGAAGTAATTGATCGGATGATTTAAAAATTTGGTTTTCCACAGATAAAACTAGTTCGACAACTACCATACATTCATCGGGATTCCGCGGGGTATACCGCCTATTTTTAGGACTGGAAACTCCGATTCATGATACGGCTCATTTGCAGTTTTGACTGAGGGAATATTTGAATTTTCTGGTATACGCGCACTGGTAGATCTACATGAGTGGTATATGCTGTATTTTCAGTTTGATCACATCTTTATACGGGTCGACATTCCCTACTGCTAATATATAAACTTCTATAAATAGATCGACTAACATGGTAATCTAAATACATGTTCACTATTGAAGTGATAAATTGATTTCATTGTTAAATAGTTATAACTTCACGATAGCCAAAGTCTAATTTGATAATGTATAATAAAATTCATGAAATGAAATAAGGAATGGTACGGTTTCCTGTCACGTGAGTGAGAACGTTTATATGATAAGGCGGAGTTATTCATCGGGTGATTTAATAAAAACTGAACATGGTTTTCCACAAATAAAACAAGTCCTACCACTGAGTACGACTAACAGTGTTTTTGTTGTCATAACGTTGTCGTCTAGACGTACTTTAACCCTGAACAAGTACGATAACTAAATAAGTCGACCATCATAGGCATACATGCGTCGGAGAGTTTTAATGTTAGTAAATGGACAAAGACAGCTTGGTCGTGAGACAATACTTTTAACATTAAATTAGCAGGGTGGCTGAAGGCCAATTTATTTTGAAATAGTATTGCAGCCTAGCCGGCGGCCCGTTGTCAATGAGTCTTGCACTCTGGCCAGAGACCTGTCATACGGACAATTATTCCTACAGCCTGGCAAGATGCCAGCTATCCGGACAATTATTCCTACAGCCAGGCCAGAGACCAGTCATCCGCACAATTATTCTTACAGCTTGGCCATATACCATTTATCCAGACAACTATTCTTATAGCCTGGCCAGATGCCAGTAATCCAGAAAAGTATTCTTATAGCCTGGCCAGAGGCCAGTTATCCGGACAATTATTCGCACAGCCTGCCAGATGCCAGTTATCCGGACAATTATTCGCACAGCCTGCCAGATGCCAGTTATCCAGACAATTAATCTTACAGTCCGGCCAGAGGCCAGTTATACGGACAAGTGATCGTACACCCAGAACAGAGGCCATTTATCCAGACAATTATTCGTACAACAGGGACAGAGACCAGTTATCCGGACAATTATTCTGACAGCCCGACCAGAGACCAGTTATTCTGACAATTATTCCTACAGACTGACCAGAGGCCACTTATCAAGACACTTATTCTTACAGTCTGGCCAGAGACCAGTTATCCTGACAATTATTCTTACAGCTTGGCCAGAGGCCAGTTATCAAGACAATTATTCTTACAGTCTGGCCAGAGACCAGTTACCACGAAAATTATTCTTACAGCATGGCCAGAGGCCTGTTATCACGAAAATTATTCTTACAGCATGGCCAGAGACCAGTTATCACGAAAATTATTCTTACAGCCTGGCCAGAGACCAGTTACCACGAAAATTATTCTTACAGCATGGCCAGAGGCATGTGGACAATTATTCCTACAGTATAGCTCGAGTTATCCGTACAAATATTCTTACAGCCAGGCCAGAAGCCAGTTCTCATGAAAATTATTCTTAAAGCTATGCTAGAGAGCAGTTATCCGGGCAATTATTCTCACAGTCTGGCTAGAAGCCAGCTATCAAGACATTTTTTCTTAAAGCCTAGCTAGAGTCAAGTTATCCAGACAATTATTCTTACAGCCTAGCTAGAGGCAAGTTATCCAGACAATTATTCTTACAGCCTAGCTAGAGTCCAGTTATCAAAACAATTTTTCTTACAGTCTGGCCAAAGGCCAGTAATCCAGACAATTATTCTAAGAGCCTGAACTGGGGCCAGTTATCTGGACAAGTAACATCACTTTCTGTAAATTTCCTGCTCCATTCTTTCCCATTCACCGGTTATCAATTTACCAAGTTGAACACCATTGATAATCAACCTTAGGAAAAACCTATGCATATACCGTCGCATCCCTCGGCATTAGATAAAGTACCTATCACATAACTCGCTGCGGTGTAATTGTTTTATCATTGCTTGTGTCGATATAATTATTAATTAAAACAATTAATCAAGCAACCAAAGACAGAGATGCTCAAACTACAAGAGCATAAATACATGTGCATTGATTCAGAATAGTCCAACCATGCACACGCATCCTTTGCTTCTCTCATGACAAATAGCGGAATTTTAGTGGTTGTCTATTATTCCTCCTTTAAATTACCGAAATCACCTGAATCCGTTCAAACTTCAAGACAGTCCAATTACTTGTGTCAAATATAAGCAAAAACAACTTTACCATTCACTTTCGATTTCCGTGTACACAGTCCTAAAATTAATTCGTATCTTTCGTTTTTCCTTCGTCGCCAATTTAGTGTTCCATTTGTGGTAATTATAAGCACAATATACGAGGATTATATTTACCGATGTCCTGTGATCGATTCTCCGTGCACGCGTCTTATATTCGTCCTGGGACTCTCGACTATGCAGCCTGTCGGCATGTGTCTACCATCGAGCTTCCGCTATTGCTCTCACGTCATAATCTGACCTTCTGGGTAAAACAGATGGTCTAAAGACCGACCCCGGGATCCCCGTAATTCGGCCGTAATACTCGATACAACACTTCTAAATATTGTAATTAATTCATAATCTTGATTGTACTATTAAGGTGATACACTTCAGGAAAATTTAAACTGTTTGGAAAATTCTAAATTCTCACTCAAGATGCTTTGTGAATACCACCACTGATGTTACCGCAATAATATGAATATTGGAAATTGTCTTCATTATGATATTATTTTATTTTCAGTTTAAAGATGGGTATTGACATTGATACGTATAGACAGAGAGTTGGTAGTTTCAGGGGTGGACATGGTTGTAATATATCATATTCATCCAGGACATGTTATATGAACTGTGGCGATGTGGCGTGTGGTGTACTGTATGTGGGTGCTGTCTGGTTATTCCCTGCACTAATAGTGTTGACAGGACTAGAATTGAATCCATGGATACCAGGTAACTATACATGTTTGGTACATATTTGTCTATTTCAAATTTTATTCTTAGAATGACTATTTGGGTGTATCGTGTGCAGACGATAGATAGTAGTCCATATAGTTATGTTGTTGTGTTACTTATTTCTGTGCTGGGCTGGTTATGTTGAGTGCTCGCTGTCCGATATCCTCATACCTTTTTTATATTGTAAATAGTTAGTGAACATATTGAGTTTTTCCTAATACATGTGCGAGGATATTTCAACTGTTAGGTTTCCACTATATAATGTTCAAACTTTATCGGGAAGTGGATAATTTTATTTTGACACGAAATATGATGTCAATAAAGTAATGTATCTCCCAGGTGGACTGTTAGGTTTTGTCCCTTGTTGAAAGGTCAAAGTCACGGGGGACTATTTGCACTGTTATTCTGTATCCGGGCTGTATCGTTCTTACTAAAGGTAGGATTTTAAAATTACCTGGCACAAATGATACCAACAGGCTGGCGATTTGTAATGCACAAGTGCCCGATCTGTAGGTCAAACGTCAAGGTAACAGGGTGACTTTAAAGTTTTGCATGGCTCAATCGTGTCCGGTCTGTATCAGTAGGATTTTAAAATAACCTGATACAAATAATTAGACGATGTGTCACGCACATGATTCGATTCAGGTTGCTATGTCTAAGGTCAAGGTCACAGAAGAACATCTAAATTTTCCACTACTAGTCCGTGTTCAGCTGTTGCGTCATTGTTTTTTTTACTTCCAGCGTATAATGTACTGCCCAGCTGTGGTCTTGTTTGGGTGTTCGGTAATAGCTGTTAAGGTTGGACAGTGTCTATGTCAGTCCTTTCACTTTTAACTACGTTGGCAAGTGTCAGTGCATGTTTGGTTTATAAGTGTCTGATGGGTGTTGCTTTTGTCCATGAATTAGTTGTTTTGTTAAAAGCAATTTAGTTAATTCAATAACACTGTGTGGTTCTGTGTGACACAGGAAAGTATTCATCTCGTACTTGTTCGTTCATAGTTGCATTGTTTGTAGAAAAGAGTCTGATTGCTGATTATATGTAATTTTATTGTCAGTGTTTAAAATGATAGTTTTATTACTTTCTTTTAATTTGAACGCATAACGTTGTATGTCTACTTTTTTAGATATCAAAGTCCATGTCACTTTTGTTCTGGAAAGTCTTTGCAGTATTTCTTTAAGTGGAAAGTGAAAACAGTGTATCTATATTGCATTATAAATATATATAAACGGTAGGGTAATAAAAATATATATATATGCATTTTCCCGTTAAATATTGATCGTCACTCGTATATTGCATTATGAATATACAATCAATGTATTATATTTTTCAGCAGACTGTATGGAAACGGACACGTGTATAATGAGACCATTTATCTCCAGTGAATATACCAGCACTATACTGAGTACATTGGGTCTGACTTTCACTTCTATAATCAGAATGATTGGTGCTGTTAGTTTTGTTAAGAGGTTGTTGATCATGGCAGGTGTTGAGCAGAATCCTGGACCTGTGGGTAAGTAATTACTTTTACATTTAATAAGAGACATTGTTAAGGAATGATATATGAATGAGTCACCGGTGGGGTCCATAAAGGAACGTGGGACTGAATGAGTAACCGGTGGGGTCCATAACGGAACTTGGGACGGAATGGGTAACCGTTGGGGTCCTTAACGGAACTTGGGACTGAATGAGTAACCGTTGGGGTCCTTAACGGAACTTGGGACTGAATGGGTAACATTTAGGGTCCTTAACGGAACTTGGGACTGAATGAGTAACCGGTGGGGTCCTTAACGGAACTTCGGACTGAATGGGTAACCGTTGGGGTCCTTAACGGAACTTTAAACCGAATGAGTAACCGTTGGGGTCCTTAATGGAACTTGGGACTGAATGGGTAACATTTGGGGTCCATAACGGAACTTGGGACTGAATGGGTAACCGATGCGATCCATAACGGAAATTGGGTCTAGGTTCCTGTAACAAGAAATAGGAAAACAGTTTCTACCCAATACAGTGATGTTGGGTGATTATGTGTACCTTACGAGTTACTGTCTACACAATGAAAATTATTCAATTTTTAGAATAAATTACGATGGATGTGGTTTGAATAGAAACGTACATCATTGTCAATAAACATTGTCAAAAGACACACGCTAAACTGGGTTTAATGTCGTAATAAAACAAGATGAACGCTGATTTACATGACTTCATTTTATCGGATAATTCTGCGCATGCGGGAATCGTGGTCGGTTTCAAAGATGTGAGTAACGAGATTATTTACACAGTATAGAGAGAAACATTCTTTAGGATAATGCGGAAAAAGGGAAATGAGAAAAGTGTATTACTCTATCTATTACTCTAATTACCCGATGCGCAGAATTAATCGATGCACAGACTAACACGATGCGCAGAATTACCCAATACGCAGAATAACGCGATGCGCAGAATTACCCGATGCGCAGAATTACCGATGCGCAGAATTACTCGAAACGACTGTATGTTAATCAGGTTATTATATATTTTTCAGACTTTTCAATATAACACATATTTTAAGGTTGGACAGTGTCTATGTCAATCCTTTCACTTTTAACTACGTTGGCAAGTGTCAGTGCATGTTTGGTTTATAAGTGTCTGATGGATGTTGCTTTTGTCCATGGATTAGTTGTTTTGTTAAAAGCAATTTAGTTAATTCAATAACACTGTGTGGTTCTGTGTGACACAGGAAAGTATTCATCTCGTATTTGTTCGTTCATAGTTGCATTGTTTGTAGAAAAGAGTCTGATTGCTGATTATATGTAATTTTATTGTCAGTGTTTAAAATGATAGTTTTATTACTTTCTTTTAATTTGAACGCATAACGTTGTATGTCTACTTTTTTAGATATCAAAGTCCATATCACTTTTGTTCTGGAAAGTCTTTGCATTGGTATTTCTTTAAGTGGAAAGTGAAAATAGTGTATCTATATTGCATTATAAATATATATAAACGGTAGGGTAATAAAAAATATATATATGCATTTTCCCGTTAAATTAATCAGGTTATTATATATTTATCAGACTTTTCAATATAACACATATTTTCAAAAACCACTCGATGGCCGAATGGAAATAATCCAAATGAAGTCTGTTCAATCTGACAAGTAAGGTGCACAGAATTAACCGATGTGGAGAAATAGCCAATGCGTAGAATTACTCGATGCGTAGAATTACTCGATGCGCGGAAGTAGTCGAAACAACTTATATTAATCAAGTTATTATATATTTATTCCTAATTGATTACTTTTCAGACGAGTTCAACTTTCGTTATCAATTCTTGTTGGTTGAACTGGGCACGCAACTTTTGCGGAAGACGTTCGACGCCCAGTTGCCAATAGGGACCTCATTAAGTCAACATTTGATGAATCATATTAAAACTATCAAAGTACTTGTCAGCAAAGGAGTTCTAACTGGAACACAAGAAGCATTGTTACCTCCTAAATGTGTCAATCCTGTGTTATCATCATTTGATATAACACTGCTTACATGTCTTCTACGAAACATTTGTGGTCTCAAGAAATCTGGTGATACAGTCTGGACAACACCAGCTCAAAACGATACGTCACTTGAGGCTGCCATTGCAAGACTGCGAATTTGTCGAAACAAGGTAGAACATTTATAAGCACTTATGTTTATATATAGGTACATGTAAAATGTCGAAACAAAGTATGATATCTACAAATATTTATGTTTAAATATTTTTACATGTACATGCAAAATGTCGAAACAAGGCGAAACATCTACAAGTATTATGTTTAAATATCTGTACATGTAAAATGATAATTGAAACAGATTGGCTTGCAAGCACTCAGCACATGTATTACTTTACTTGTTTAATTATAAAGTTTTATAATTTTAAATTTATTTCATTGAATACGGATTGACATCAAGTCATTATCGGAACAACAAAGCAATAAAAGCTTGTCAAGTGTTAGTTAATGTAGCATGTTTTATTGTTTGTTTGTGTTTGTAATTTCAGCTTGGACATTCAGGAACAGTTCTTATACCCAGCACACAGCTTGGTACAGATTGGAAGGAACTATGTCAGGTATATGATAATACTTTTGTTACAACATGTCTAATGTCTGATTTTGAAGTGTAAAATAATCGTCTTTTAACTAAGAATGTGACCATTCCACGACTGAAGACATCTTTTATGTCATATTCGTCTGAAACTAAGACTACATGTACATGTATGACTAAAGATTTAAGATAACTATCATGTATAGTGTCTTATGTTTGTGTGCGAAAATATTCGCTTTTTAATAAGACTGTGACCATTCGAAGATTGAAGACAGCTATTATGTTATGTCGAAACTGTGACTATTTGAAGATTGAATATCGTTATTGCAGTAATAATTCGCTCAATACCAACGTTATGTCTGAATCAGAAATAATTCAAAATGTGCGAGTAAACATGCAAGTTTTTTGTTTTCAGATAATGCTGAGTTTAAATTCAAAGCTCAGGAATGGTGTAGCGAATTTGCAGAGTAAAATTGACGAAGCTGAAACGATGGAAATTGATGAAAACCTTAAAAAGCAAAATGAAGAGACATTGAGAATTTGGAAAGAAAGTGACGAAGTTTGGGAACACGGTCAAGCAGAAATATTAGAAACTTTAAAGAGAATTGACCAGAATCAGAGTGATCGCTTAGAGCAAGTCGAGGAAAAACTTGGAAAACTCGGTGTAGATCTTGGAAAAAAAGTCGATGAAGGTCTTCGAAAACTCGATGAAGGTCTTGGAAAAAAACTCGATGAAGGTTTTGGAAAACTCGATGAAGGTCTTGGAAATGTCGATGAAGGTCTTGGAAAAAAACTGGATAAAGGTCTTGGAAAACTCGATGAAGGTCTTGGAAAAAAAGTCGATGAAGGCCTTGGAAAACTCGATGAAGGTTTTGGAAAAAAACTCGATAAAGGTTTTGGAAAAGTCGATGAAGGTCTTGGAAAAGTCGATGAAGGTCTTGGAAAAAAACTTGAAGAAGGTCTTAGATCTGTGCAAGAACATGTCCAGGCGGTTGAGGAAAAAATAGATCAAGTTGTGCCTAAATCACCGAATGGTAATAAACAAAGTACGTATTCACTGTTATTGGTACATACATTAATACTGGTACTGTATTATACTAGTTATATTCGCGTGAGATTTAATTTCACAAGTTGTGAACAGTCAAGGAAATATTTTATATATGTGTTTTAATAATGCCGAACCTAGTCAAGTATATGTTTTAGCCACAATGTCCGATATTTCCTCTTCCTCATTCAGCCTTCATAGTGTGAGTCCATAGCAAACATTTGCATACGATAACTCGTGTATGTGTATATATCATTTAGGAACTATCAATAATCTGTTCAATAAATATCGTCCATTTCAGATATTCGACAAACTCTGAAGATATACTATCAGCAAAATTATGCAACTATGACTGTCTCACCATTGTACGAATTTGAGAAGGAACAAATGTTACAGCTTTATAAACTACCTTCCATGTTCATAGTGGACAATCATGGTCCTCAGTCAGCACAGAAAGAAACTGAAGTTAAAGCGTGTAAGAACATATTCTGTACAAATGATCATCTACATAGGGATATTTATATTACTGGCGATGCTGGTGTTGGCAAGTCATCATTTTGTCAGTTTTTGTGTTTGTTATGGTCAAAAGTTGGCAATTTTGTTGTAAATAGTAATATGCAAGAGTATTTGGATTTCATTGGAAAGTTTGATTTTGTATTTTATGTAATATTGCGTGATACTGAACGTATAGATGTAATCACTATGATTGTGGACCAATTGTTCTTCACCGACAATCAGAATGAAAGAGATAAATTGTACAGTGATATCAAAAATATAATCAAACAAAATGTCTGTTTGGTCATTCTAGATGGCCTTGACGAATGGAGACCAAAACAAACTGATAGGAAAGATTTGGAATGTCCAAGTAAACCTTTTTCCATGAAAACTGCTTACATTACGACTAGTCGTCCTTATAAAACCGAACATCTTCTGAAACACAAAGATCTAATACACCAAGTTAAAATTACAGGTATAACTGATCAATCATCAAAAGACTATATTCAAGAACTTGTAAGTTATATAAATAAGAAGAATAGTGATAATAAAGATCCTGAAAGTTTTCAAAATGATGTAGAGGAATGTGGTCTTGACGATTTACTCTGTATACCTATCATTGCATCACATTTAGTTGTGGTATGGTTTGAACAGAAACTCACAAATATGTCTAGAGCATTTATATATGGAAACATTGTAAACATACTATTTGAAATAGCTGATAAACGGAATGTCAATGTTCCACCATCCAAACCATCAGAAGTACAACTGCCTGATTCTCTATGTAAGTTGACCTATTTAAACAACCACCTTACCTTGTTAGGTAAAGTATGTTTGCTTTCATTTAGATCTTTATTTAATCAAGACGAATGTGAAGCTACTCTCGTATTCACTAGGCAACAGTTGATGTCAGAGCCTTATTATTTAGATGATAAACAGCTGGATGAATTGTTCAATATAGGCGTTTTATCCAAAACAAAAGTCACCCGGCGATTTGGTAAACAAGAAGAAAAATTAAGTTTTTTACATCTTAGTTACTTAGAGTTTTTTTCTGCATTGTTTGTATCGGCTTTTGACACAAATAGAGTTTTTAATGATATTGTTGCTAAGGATTGGATCTCCGTAGAAACTGTCTTAAAGTTTAAAAACTTCCTTCTTTTTCTTGCCGGAGTTTCACCACAAACAGTGTGTCAATTGTTTCAAATCATTTTTCCATTGATATCGAAAGATTTATCTTTGATTAGTAGAAATGCAATATTTCACTATGACCGACCATCTTATATCGAGCAGTTAAAGTCACTACAGTCTATGATAATCAGCTGTATCAAAGAAAGTAGAAGATCAAGTGCTGAAAATGTCTTTATGAAACTTGAACACTTTTATTTTGATGAAAACTCAAATGTCGAGTTATTAAAACCACAGTTAGTATTTAACTGTAAATGTGTAAAATCGTTATTTTCAAGTAATGGTATGTTTTTGAGTGAGTTCAGTCAGATAAAAAAACTCCAATCTTTGCATGTTGGTAAAATTGTTCCTATCCATTACGAGCAATTCACTCAGTTAATATTCGACCACACATCTACTTTGCACACAATTTCTTTCAAGGGTGATTATAATGATAAGCAACTTATAAATGGATTGCCCGTGAGAAAACCATACCGCCTGTTATCACTGTTGCCATCTATGATAAGTAGAAAACACAACGTAACTCTCCAACACTTAACATCAGTGCGTCTATGTGATGTTAGAATGGAACACAAAAGTTTACATAATATGTTGGACTTTATTTCAAGCAATGCTCTCTTTGAAAAAATTGGTTTGATCTCAGTGCATTGTAATACTCACAGTGATAATGAATGTGAACCATTCACCCTTAGCCTTCACAATCAAACAAACATAATTACATTGTATCTGCATGACGTTAATATTGTATGTCATCATGTTAACATTGCTTGTTTAAAGTACATTGACTTGGCTCCATTCTCTGAGAGGATTGTCCGTAGTTATACTGATCTGTTCAGGTCCATCGAGAAAGCACAACTTGAATGTCTTAGTATCTATGGACGATACATGTTTGATTACAATACAATCAAATCATTATTATCAACAATTAAAACTCTCTCATGTATCAAGCGTCTAAGACTGTGTCAGATGACTCTACATGATAATATTGTATTTCATGCTGATGTTAAACACGTGGAGATACATGTAGGTCTGTTAAGAGTAACAATGAGTGATCAATATTTTCATTCTTTCACTCAAAATGTTGTCCATATTCAATCTGTGGAATCTGTTCGGTTATATAAATGTATGATTTCAACAGGTAATGAAGAAACCTACAGTGTAATGTCAGAGAAAGAATCTTTTGATTTTATGTGCGAATATCTAACAAAACAAGAAGCTGTTAACGTTACATATAACGATATATACACAGATCAGGGTTTTAATGGTTATATGATAGAATTTAGACCAACAGATTGTCAGTAAATAATTCACTATAATTGTTCACGTGAAAGAACCATGTACCAAAGTGGGTTGATAGGTTAATTATATCACATGCTGAGACGCGGATGGAAACCTACCATGTGACATTTAGACCAACATATTGTCAGTTAATAATTCACTATAATTGTTCACGTGAAAGAACCAAAGTGGGTTGATAGGTTAATAATATCAAATTCACAGATGCGGATGAAAACATATCATGTGACTATGTATTTTCTTTGTGAGCAAATTAAATTCAACTTCATTTACGTATTTGAAAAACAAATTACGTATTGTACAAAATAAACATATGTTCCTAATTAAATGTATGCAATTATGCTAAGTTTGATTATCAATATCTTTACCCTTGTATGTATTACCTGAAATGCAAAATTCACGAATTAAGGTCCCATCAAAATGGATTTGTTTACCAAAACCACGATGCTAGGTCATATATTTCATAGTATCCCAATAATGGTTTACAGTAGTATTGATATATATGCTTGTACTTTGTTTTATGTAAATAGTTGAATATATCGATGGCTTAGAATGAGAAGGTCGTAACTACAAAATCAACATTTTGAGAAAACAAGAAAATCTGTCTGACAATCACTCTTTATTTATTATAAAACATACTTTTTAAAAGTCAGTTTGGTCAACATAACAAGTTCCGATTTTTATGAAAATGGGCTCATAAGAAGCGCGTTACGACGTAGATTGCACATATGCATTTTATTTTATTAGTCTTACGACCTTCTTATTCTAAGATATGTTGTCTTGACCATCTAGTTTTTATTGTGTAAATTGTCAAAGACATTTCACATGCCAATTATACCAAATACACTTTAAACTGGTATACTCCGATTGTGGACTGCCTTTAACCAAAGTATTGCATTTTACAGGACTTTTTCCTCAATTAAAGGTAAAACTACTGTTTTAGAATACAACATAGTTTTTCATGTTAAATTTACGCACTGAATTCAGTACTGGTAGAACCTGATTTTAACCAAATTGGTGAAATTCGGATGATATATAGATAATCGATGTTGTCTACATATATTTTGAATCGTACTACTGCTTTGTGAAGTAACTCCAGTTTGTTATTAAATGTTGTTTATTGTTACATAAAATATTTTTATGGACGAATGTGTCCTTTCGTCATATATTGTGATATTCTGTACTGTGGAAATCGTACATATCTGTGGCCTAATTTCTTCGGAGGTTTTAGTTCCCAGATAAGACAAAACATGTAATTTTGTCTACTCTAAGAGTAGCAGGTTTATTTAGATACTCTGTATTTGTTACTTTCTAATCATTAAATGTGTTGCATATATTAGACACTGCTTACAATGTCAATGTGTTATTATCAGTTTTCGACTATGTTTATGGCATAAATAAAAGCTCGTTTAAAATATTGATTGTTTAGTTATTTATTAGATCTTACAAGCTGCAAACATTTTCACATAAACCACTTGATGATCATTATTGGAGTTATGTCCCTGTTCAACTCACTCAGACATGTTGGTTACTGAAGATGTTTGGTGCAGACCCCACTATTAGGTCATATCGTGCATAGTATACGTACTAAACCATTGACACTTACAACACATATTTACCCTCATAAGTCAACACAAGATTAACCCACATGCTCCACTACACCAAGGTGTAAATTGGTACCTGTGAGGACAGTGTCTATTCCTGGGCGTCGAAGATCAATGTTGGCAGTCACGCACACAGCTGAGAAATAGTCTCCACAGGGAGACACGAACGTAGGTTTCCGTAGGTAGTCCAATGACCAGGAGAAGTTAAAATGTCAAACGGTATTTGACTGGCTTATCAGCTGAAAAGAGCCCTTTGAACGTATAAAGTTAGATTCCTATATAGACTTCCGTATTAATTAGTGTTGTGTCTGGAATTACATTTGTAAACAAGTGGCATGAAAGTAAATAAACAAATAATACACGACATTCGTAGACAGTTTTTTTTAAAGAAAAGACATGAAAGTAAGTAAACAAATAAACAGGATATGTCTGGATATTTTGCAAACAGGAGGAATGAAAGTAAATGAACAAATAAACAGTTTGTAAACAAGATATAATTAGGACGCTACCGAGTTATATGTGTAGACGATTGATTTAAAAATCTAGTACAACTGTAATTTGTATAGAAGACATTAAGCTTACTACACGTATTAATATTTATCATACAAAGGGAGACAACTAGGTAGAGACGTGTTTTAGTTTTTTATTCTTCGGTTACATACCTTGGTATAAAACTAAATGGAAACAGGTTGTTATATTCACTAACACAGAATTGTAAATTTACAAAGCACGATTATAACTGAACAAAGTTCGACATTGAATGTAAATAATCTGATGTTGTAGTATTTTATAACATAGGGAATTGATTCCTATTAAGACCCCTTGAAGATAAACCCCGTTAATTTTAATTTGAGTATAGTGGTTACTTGAAAACAAAGTAAAACAAGTTTAATTATGTCGGGTACCAAATATACTCAACATTGCACCTTTATGTCCTTTCTTCGATGCCTTTACAGATATCAATGTTTTGTACAAAGGTAGTCAACCTTCAATGTTTAAAATGGTACCAATTTATTGACATTCACGTATTCAGCTGTTCCATCGTTGAAACACCATTTGACATTTTAACTTCCATTTCTCATTGAGCAACATGTACCAATGGAACGCTGGTGATGTGCAGCAAACATCGATCTATGGAGCCCATCAACATTTTAACTTCCATTTCTCATTGAGCTACATGTAACAATGGAACCCTGGTGGCGGGCAGCAAACATCGATCTTTGGAGCCCATCAACATTTTAACTTCCATTTCTCATTGAGCTACATGTAACAATGGAACCCTGGAGGTGGGCAGCAAACATCGATCTTTGGAGCCCATCAGCATTTTAACTTCCATTTCTCATTGAGCAACATGTACCAATGGAACCCTGGTGGTGTGCAGCAAACATCGATCTTTGGAGCCCATCAGCATTTTAACTTCCATTTCTCATTGAGCAACATGTACCAATGGAACCCTGGTGGTGGGCATCAAACATCGATCTATGGAGCCTAGGAATATCGACAATGTCACACTTTGGTCCAGTGGCGAATGTGGGTAATTGTTGCTCAGATAATTTAACAAGTGATTGAGTCGGGATTGAACCAAAGACCTCTCGATCCCGAATGGCGCTCCCTACCTCGAGACAACCGCTCCCAATATACTACACTTTTCAGTTTTC
Source organism: Spisula subtruncata (assembly GCA_963678985.1). Taxonomy (NCBI): domain Eukaryota; kingdom Metazoa; phylum Mollusca; class Bivalvia; order Venerida; family Mactridae; genus Spisula; species Spisula subtruncata. The sequence goes on from OY787677.1 coordinate 421,765, forward strand.
CCACTGTTTTTAGGGATGTATTCCGATATGTTCTCGAAGTTATACGTCGATCCCACTGCTTTGGGGATGTATTCCCGACATGTTCTAGAAGTTATACGCCGATACCACTGCTTTGGGGATGTATTCCCGACATGTTCTAGAAGTTATACGCCGATACCACTGTTTTGGGGATGTATTCCGATATGTTCTAGAAGTTATACGCCGATACCACTGTTTTGGGGACGTATTCCCGACATGTTTTCGAAGTTATCCGTCGATACCACTGCTTTGCGTATTATTCCACACAATAGCCACGCAGTAGATTTTAAATGCTTAAAAGCTAATTAACAGACGTTATGCGAATATTTTTCTTCTAGAAGAGTAAGGCCAGATTCGTATATTTAAATATATTATGTCGGTCAAGCCAAAACAATGCGATTTACGAGAACTTTTTGATAATTTTTGCAATTTACCAACTGGAGTTGAGTCCCTTTGTATATGATTATTCTGCCATTAAAACGTGTTTTAGAGATAATTCGATCGTACGACAAAAGGCGCTCTCACGAGTACCATAATATGATCAAACACTTTATAATATTCTTACATTCGTTTTAAACGTGGTATGTCCACAATGTACGCCACACACCACAATGTACGCCACACACCACAATGTACCCCACACACTACAATGTACGCCACACACCACAATGTACGCCACACACCACAATGTACGCCACACACCACAATGTACGCCACACACCACACTGTACGCCACACACCATAATGTACGCCACACACCACAATGTACGCCACACACCACAATGTACGCCACACACTACAATGTACGCCACACACTACAATGTACGCCACACACCACAATGTACGCCATACACCACAATGTGCGCCACACACCACAATGTACGCCACACACTACAATGTACGCCACACACCACAGGGTACGACACACACTACAATGTACGCCACACACCACAATGTACGCCACATAACACAATGTACGCCACACACCACAATGTACGCCACACACCACAATGTACCCCACACACCACAATATACGCCACACACCACAATGTACGCCACACACTACAATGTACGCCACACACTACAATGTACGCCACACACCACAATGTACGCCACACACTACAATGTACGCCACACACTACAATGTACGCCACACACCACAATGTACGCCACACACTACAATGTACGCCACACACCACATGGTACGCCACACACGACATGGTACGTCCACACACCACAATGTACCCCACACACCACATGGTACGCCACACACCACATGGTACCCCACACACTACAATGTACGCCACACACCACAATGTACCCCACACACCACAATGTACGCCACACACCACATGGTACGCCACACACCACAATGTACCCCACACACCACAATGTACGCCACACACCACAATGTACGCCACACACCACAATGTACCCCACACACCACAATGTACGCCACGCACCACAATGTACGCCACACACCACAATGTACGCCACACACTACAATGTACGCCACACACCACAATGTACGCCACACACAACAATGTACGCCACACACCACATTGTACGCCACACACCACAATGTACGCCACACACCACAATGTACGCCAAACACCACATGGTACGCAACACACGACAATGTACCCCACACACCAAAATGTACGCCACACACCACATGGTACGCCACACACCACATGGTACGTCCACACTCACGGATCATAGGGTATTATCACACTACCGGTATTTCATAAAGGGCTGTTTCAGCCTTTCAGCAGTTCAACCTCTCATTGATATTGTAACTTTCTCTGGTCATGTTGCTACATAATGAACCCTACATTTGAGTCTGCCAGTGGAAACTTAGTCGAGCCTTTACTCCAGCTCGACTCACACTAACCTTAGGGTGCCTCAAGTGTAGCTGGAGTGTAGCTCGAGTGTATACAAATTTCTAGTTAAGTGGATGCCCACTGAAGCGCATGGACGAAACGATCATTAAAATGGGATTAACTCAGTGAGTGAGAGTGGAGGGACGGTCGAGGAGAGGATGTGAATATGGCCCTTAGTCTTTTTTGTATGTGTGGCAGCAAACCCAGGAATAGACACTGTCCTCACAGGTACCAATTTACACCTTATGGGATGTAGATGTGGCAACAAGCCCAGTAATAGACACTGTCCTCACAGGTACCAATTTACACCTTATGGGATGTAGATGTGGCAACAAGTCCAGGAATAGACACTGTCCTCACAGGTACCAATTTACACCTTATGGGATGTAGATATAAGAAAATAAGGGGTGGAGCAGGGTGGATTATTCTTGCTAATAGAAATTAACATGTGGGCCAGACGAGGATTGAACCTGAGACCTCTAGATCTGAAGCGCACGTCCTTCATCTAAGCCTCCACTCCCCGCTTTGGAACTTGAATTAACAGATGTACGCGGTTAGAAGTTGGCAGTCAGTATACTACATACACTTTGGGATTACTCGTCAGCATCGTTTGAACGCTCATTAATTATTTACTATCGTACCAACTTAATTATGGCGCGAAAGAAATCAATTAGCACTGAAGTTAATTAGATCATGCGATGATGTTATATTGTAGCCTCACATACACGCAGTCTGTCTTCTGCTTTCTTGTAATGTGACTTTTTCATGAGAATATTCCACGGACCTGATACTGAACGTTGTAGGTGAAATGACATTTAAGGGGTAAACTAGTCGTTACTAGATATATACTGGAGTGTATAGAAACAACACAAAGTATATACATCTAAACCTCACAGACATCGTCATCAAATATTTATATCATTTCACTTCTATTGAGTTATGTTGATGTTTTTAGTTTCCATGCCAATGTCTATAGTTCGATTGTTGCAACCTGGAACGAATTTGATCACGTTGTATACTATAGCTGCCAGAATTATAGAAAATAGTCCTCCCAAATTTATATATGTACGAGGGGCATTCAAAAATACGTAGACAAATCAATTTTCTAGCTTATTTTTCTCAGATAAATCAATAATTTTTCATTATGTTGCTGTTCCCCCTTCATTCGCCAAAATCCAAAAGTTTCATAGAAATCGGACCGACGGTTAAGTAAGGATCATGCTTTATGCATTGCACCAATAGTGACCACGGGGCAAGTCCAGACGTCGTTGTTGACGTCATATGTTTCGGTAACCTCACAACATCTTCTAAATTCTCACAATAATACTTATTGCACAACTCCAACCATTCTGTATAATGACCAATTTACAATAACGGATTAAACTTACAAAAAGAAACAAATAGCATTCGTTATTTCATTTGTTGTTTCGAGTTTTACACTCACATACCCAAATAGCGCCAATATCTTGACGCCCAGAAAAACGGGACATGTTTAAGTTAATTAAATCAAGAAATAGATACAACCCGGCACTGTATGCTGAACATGATGTTCCGGTACTTCCTCTAGGTGAAATCTCCAATTTTCGGCCACGGTTCAAGTAAGTATGTGTGTTTAAAAACTGTTTATACCAAGCGCAACACATAATTGCAGGATTACGCATTCCCCCGTGGTTTACCGCGACGTCACGTTTTCTTTCCGCTTTTAAGAATGACTTTGTATGATAACCAATATCTCTGTAACCCTGTTAATTATGACATCATAATTTGAAACACAGAACTACATAGTCTCAAACGATACACACATCAATTCTATAAAGGTTTCGCAACCGTTAAAGATAATGACGGGGTGAAGAAATCGACACCAATTTTCTACGGGATAAATGGATGGGTTGTCCCGTGTGTTCAATTTTGCGTTGCTATAACTACCATATTTTCGAACACAACATATATTTTTCATGATAAATATACGCACTGAATTCATAACCGGTAGAACCCAATTTCTACCAATTTTGATGAAATTCGTATGGTAGATAGTTAATCAATCGATGTTGTCTACGTATTTTTTTAATGGCCCTCGAAGATACCTGTCTATATGATCACGTTGTGGACTATAGTCGCCAGAATTATAGAAAATAGTCTTCCCAAATTTATATATGTAGATACCTGTCCATATGATCACGTTGTGGACTATAGCCGCCAGAATTATAGAAAATAGTATTTCCAAATTTATATGTGTAGATACCTGTCCATATGATCACGTTGTGGACTATAGTCGCCAGAACTATAGAAAATAGTAGTTCCAAATTTATATGTGTAGATACATATCCATATGATCACGCTGTGGACTATAGCCGCTGTGAAGTCTAGTGCGTATTTGGAGCTATATCTCGTAGCTCTACCCATTAAAAACCCATTAAACAGCCACGTGACCAGTACAATATTTCAATCGCTACGACTTCTCGTCCGACAAATCAAGCTACGACAGTTCGTCACATTACTTTATAATCATAAGTTACTCAATGATTATCCTTTAAATTTGCCTATGTAGATTATATTCCAAGATTATCCTTTAAATTTGCATATGTAGATTATATTCCACGTAATAAATACAGTACTAGGTTATTTTTAAAAAGTCTCCTCTTACAAGCGAAAGCTTGAAAGCATCACGACTGGAGGCAGTGGCGAGGCTCTCTGGAAGCTGGTTTCACAGTCTTGTTGCCGAGGGGAAGTATGATTGTCGCATGTAGTCGGTGCGACCATAGGGCACGATGAAACGATTTGTACTGATAGTCTGCGGTTGTAGGTATTCCCTTGGGTTGATGTTGATGTGTTCGTTGGTAATGCGGTACCTCATCGTCACCTTTGCCTGCTTGTGTCTGTGTTCTAGGGTTCCCCAACCAAGGTCCTTGATTATATGGGAGGTACTACTTGTGGTGTGGTTGTCACCATTTACAAATCGTGCGACTCTGTGCTGGACGGCCTCTACTTGACTGATGCAATTCTAGGTGTTTGAGTCAGATGTTGTTGCCGCATACTCTAGGATTGGACGCACAACTGTAGTGTAGGTGCGGACTTGATGCCGCATACTCTAGGATTGGACGCACAACTGTAGTGTAGGTGCGAGACTTGTTGCCGCATACTCTAGGATTGGACGCACAACTGTAGTGTAGGTGCGGACTTGATGCCGCATACTCTAGGATTGGACGCACAACTGTAGTGTAGGTGCGAGACTTGATGTTGCCGCATACTCTAGGATTGGACGCACAACTGTAGTGTAGGTGCGAGACTTGTTGCCGCATACTCTAGGATTGGACGCACAACTGTAGTGTAGGTGCGAGACTTGTTGCCGCATACTCTAGGATTGGACGCACAACTGTAGTGTAGGTGCGAGACTTGATGTTGCCGCATACTCTAGGATTGGACGCACAACTGTAGTGTAGGTGCGAGACTTGTTGCCGCATACTCTAGGATTGGACGCACAACTGTAGTGTAGGTGCGAGACTTGATGTCGGCTTGGCATGAGGACAGGTTGCGTCTTAAGAATGCAAGACTGTTGTTAGCCTTCTTGGTCATGACATCGATGTGAGGCTTCCATGAGAGGTTGTCAGCAATGGTGACGCCAATGTATATTCCAGTCTTGACTGCTTTAAGTGCCTGCCTATGTATGGTGTACTGGGACTGGACTGGGTGTTTCTTCCTCTTGGAGATGTGGATGACTTCACACTTGAAGGGATTGAACGACATCAACCAGTCCAGTCTCTCTCACTGCTGTAGGAGATCAAGATCCCTCTGTAGTACTGCTGCATCGGCCTGTGTCTTTATTTTGCGGTAAAGGAGGCTATCATCCGCAAATAATCTAGTTGGGGAGCTCACTTTACTTGATAGGTCGTTGATATAAAACAGGAACAGAAGGGGTCCCATGACAGTACCTTGGGGACTCCTGAAGTGACTGGGGCAGAGGATGAGTGATGTCCTTCTGCCAAGACTTGCTGGATGCGGTTCGAAAGGAAGCTTCGGATCCAACAAAGGACGGAGCCTGTTACACCATAGTGCTTCAGCTTGATGAGGAGTCTTTCATGCGGGACGCGGTCAAAAGCCTTGGCAAAATCTAGGAGGACTGCGTAAATCTGTTCGCCTGCGTCAAGTGAAGATGTCAGGTCATGGAGAGTAAGTATCAACTGGGAATCGCAACTACGCTTTTTTTCGGAAACCGTGTTGTTGGTCAGCTAGGATCTGATGGCTGTCCAGGTGCGACATAACCTGACTGTGGATGATGTGCTCCAACATTTTGCTGCATACTGACGTCAGAGAAATTGCACGGTAATTTGACGGACACTCCGATCTCCTTTCTTGAAGACTTGGGTAACAAGTGCAGACTTCCAGTCGTTGGGTATTCGGCCTTGCTGGATTGAAGCTTGGAACAGCAGTGTCAGAGCTGGAGCAATTTCCTGGACAACGTCGTTTAGGACCTTAAATAAATGGTGACGACATATCGTAGCTATCATGTATAACTTACGCGTTTATGGCTTATACCATATGTTGCAGATTCATTTGTTTGGTGTTGTTTTTTTTTATAAAATTTCAATTTCTAGAATATCGTTATAAAAATGTGACGGTTTTTTCTCTCTCCGGAAATGTTGGCTTTGGGAGCTACAAGATTTAAGAACGGCAATGACGATTAGCAAATTCGAACAAAGGTTCAGCCATTGTTCTTGTTGTTGTTGAATATTTTTATAAACCAAGCGAAATAAATGTTTAATGTTAAAACAATGTAGATTGTAGATTGCGAAAGTAAATGAAATATCAAATGACAGTGGTGTTACATAATAAAGCAACGAGGCTTTTTCCCACGTGGTATTTGACGATGGGTGGTCACGTGGTGTTTGACGATGGGTGGTTACGTGATGTTTGACGGTTGGTGGTCACGTAATGTTTGACGATGGGTGGACATGTGATGTTTGACGATGGGTGGTCACGTGATGCTTGATGAAACGTGGTCACGTGATGTTTGACGATGGGTGGACATGTGATGTTTGACGATTGGTGGTCACGTGATGCTTGACGATGGTAGGTCATGTGATGTTTGACGGTTGGTGGTCATGTGATGTTTGACGATGGGTGGTCACGTGATGCTTGACGAAACGTGGTCACGTGATGTTTGACGATGGGTGGACATGTGATGTTTGACGATTGGTGGTCACGTGATGCTTGACGAAACGTGATAGGTCATGTGTTGTTTGACGATGGTAGGTCATGTGGTGTTTGACGATAGGTGGTCACATGGTATTTAACAATGGTAGGTCATGTGTTGTTTGACGATGGTAGGTCATGTGTTGTTTGACGATGGGTGGTCATGTGATGTTTGACGATGGTAGGTCATGTGATGTTTGACGATGGTAGGCCATGTGATGTTTGACGATGGTAGGTCATGTGATGTGTGACGATGGAAGGTCACGTGGTATTTGACGATGGTAGGTCATGTGATGTTTGACGATGGGTGGTCACCTGGTGTTTGACGATGGTAGGTCATGTGATGTTTTACGATGGTAGGTCATGTGTTGTTTGACGATGGTAGGTCATGTGATGTTTGACGATGGTAGGTCATGTGATGTTTGACGATGGTAGGTCACGTGGTGTTTGACGATGGTAGGTCATGTGATGTTTGACGATGGTAGGTCACGTGGTGTTTGACGATGGTTGGTCATGTAATGTTTGACGATGGGTGGTCATGTGATGTTTGATGATGGGTGGTCACGTGGTGTTTGACGATGGTAGGTCATGTGATGTTTGACGATGGTAGGTCATGAGATGTTTGACGATGGGTGGTCACGTGGTATTTGACGATGGGTGGTCATGTGATGTTTGACGATGGTAGGTCATGTGATGTTTTACGATGGTAGGTCATGTGATGTTTGACGATGGTAGGTCATGTGATGTTTGACGATGGTAGGTCATGTGATGTTTTACGATGGTAGGTCATGTGATGTTTGACGATGGTAGGTCATGTGATGTTTTACGATGGTAGGTCATGTGATGTTTGACGATAGTAGGTCATGTGATGTTTGACGATGGGTGGTCACGTGATGTGTGACGATGGTAGGTCACGTGATGTGTAACGATGGTAGATCATGTGATGTTTGACGATGGTAGTTCATGTGATGTTTGACGATGGTAGGTCATGTGATGTTTGACGATGGTTGGTCACGTGATGTTTGACGATGGTTGGTCACATGGTGTTTGACGATGGTAGGTCATGTGATGTTTGACGATGGTAGGTCATGTGATTTTGACGATGGTAGGTCATATGATGTTTGATGATGGTAGGTCATGTGATGTTTGACGATGGTAGGTCATGTGATGTTTGATGATGGTAGGTCACGTGATGTTTGACGATGGTAGGCCATGTGATGTTTGACGATGGTAGGTCATGTGATGTTTGATGATGGTAGGTCATGTAATGTTTGACGATGGTAGGTCATGTGATGTTTTACGATGGTAGGTCATGTGATGTTTTACGATGGTAGGTCACGTGGTGTTTGACGATGGTTGGTCATGTAATGTTTGACGATGGGTGGTCATGTGATGTTTGACGATGGGTGGTCATGTGATGTTTGACGATGGGTGGTCACGTGATGTATGACGATGGGTGGTCATGTGGTGTTTGACGATGGGTGGTCATGTGGTGTTTGACGATGATAGGTCATGTGATGTTTGACGATGATAGGTCATGTGATGTTTGACGATGGTAGGTCATGTGATGTTTGACGATGGGTGGTCATGTGATGTTTGACGATGATAGGTCATGTGATGTTTGACGATGGTAGGTCATGTGATGTTTGACGATGGTAGGTCATGTGATGTTTGACGATGGTTGGTCACGTGATGTTTGACGATGGTAGGTCATGTGATGTTTGACGATGGTTGGTCACGTGATGTTTGACGATGGTAGGTCATGTGATGTTTGACGATGGTTGGTCACGTGATGTTTGACGATGGTTGGTCACATGGTGTTTGACGATGGTAGGTCATGTGATGTTTGACGATGGGTGGTCACGTGGTGTTTGACGATGGGTGGTCATGTGATGTTTGACGATGGTAGGTCATGTAGTGTTTGACGATGGTAGGTCATGTGATGTTTGACGATGGGTGGTCACGTGGTGTTTGACGATGGGTGGTCATGTGATGTTTGACGATGGGTGGTCACGTGGTGTTTGACGATAGGTGGTCACGTGGTATTTGACGATGGAAGGTCATGTGATGTTTGACGATGGTAGGTCATGTGATGTTTGACGATGGTAGGTCATGTGATGTTTGACGATGGGTGGTCACGTGGTATTTGACGATGGTAGGTCATGTGATGTTTGACGATGGTAGGTCATGTGATGTTTGCCGATGGGTGGTCACATGACACAGACATGTATATGGAATAAACACAATATTTCTTTTTAACTACAACGCAAAGAGCTTTGATATTTCGTCGCCTGGTTCTAACAGTGATCAATGTGCCAAAATCACTTTATGGAGAAAATGAAGTTTGAAAGTTTGACTTTGTAAATTGCGTTTTTGTTAACCGATTTTGAAAATTTAAAATAAACTAGTTATACAGTAGTACAATAATGTCATGCTTTCTTATGCATCCGTTAATTTTGAGTTGAATGTATCTGTTTTGTAGATCTGGCCATCCCGAATTTGGACATTGAGCAACTTGTGCAACTTTTTTTGAGATTTTCTCGCTCTAGTATAGCGCTTAGTATACATTGGACAATGTATTGCAACATCAACAGGAGTTTAGACAATACATTGCCATTTCAATATCATAGTAACCTATTTAAGACGTTCATTATCTGGTGTTCAAACTACTATGTGTATAATGCTGCATGTGGTCGTTGCCTTGTCATATTCGTAGTATACATGAACAATATAAATATTATCTTTTTTGTTAACTATAAAGTAATGATGAACCATATTTCACACATTTAACACATAAACCGAACATTTAATCTGGCTTACATTCAGTTCAGTTTGGAACAGCAGTGTTAGAGCTGGAGCAATTTCCTGGACAACGTCGTTTAGGACCTTAAATAAATGGTGACGACATATCGTAGCTATCATGTATAACTTACGCGTTTATGGCTTATACCATATGTTGCAGATTCATTTGTTTGGTGTTTTTTTTTTTTTATAAAATTTCAATTTCTAGAATATCGTTATAAAAATGTGACGGTTTTTTCTCTCTCCGGAAATGTTGGCTTTGGGAGCTACAAGATTTAAGAACGGCAATGACGATTAGCAAATTCGAACAAAGGTTCAGCCATTGTTCTTGTTGTTGTTGAATATTTTTATAAACCAAGCGAAATAAATGTTTAATGTTAAAACAATGTAGATTGTAGATTGCGAAAGTAAATGAAATATCAAATGACAGTGGTGTTACATAATAAAGCAACGAGGCTTTTTCCCACGTGATATTTGACGATGGGTGGTCACGTGGTGTTTGACGATGGGTGGTTACGTGATGTTTGACGGTTGGTGGTCACGTATTGTTTGACGATGGGTGGACATGTGATGTTTGATGCTGTGTATAATTTAACACATAAACCGAACATTTAATCTGGCTTACATTCAGTTCAAAAGCAGCATAAGGTTTGAACAATTAACAAACTGCCTCGCTTAACCATCAAAATATACATCATATTCACTTCACTCGTTTAACCTTGTGTCATGATATAAAGTGCACCTTTTTAAACCAATATACAGAGCAGTTCACAAAAATTTGAGTTAAGAAAGTTGATATTTGGAAGATTTTAACAGTTTAATTGTTTTCTGAATGTAAGCTACTCGATCTCAAGTTGCTGAAGCAAGCAAGCCCTAGGTAATCTGTTTCCATTACTTCTCATGTTGAGATTTTATTCTTCTCTCGTCTGTAAAAGCACCAATCATACTATTCGGAATAGGTTCAACTCCCATTATTATAAAAAATAAAATATAGCAATTTGTGAGGACTGTTTACAGCTGTTAAGCTGTTCAACCCCACCCTTGAAATGTTTACTTTCCCTGGTCATTTGACTACCTAGGGTAACTTGCGTTCTAGTCTATGTGAGTACTATTTCAATCCCCACATGATCTTAAACTTTAAGCTTTTTGTTTTCAACAATAAGGCACATTGTTGTGGGCTAAACTCGTAAAAATGATATACGATAGTGGCAGTGTTTGGCATTACTTCACTGCTTCTAAATCGTCGTCAGCCACATTTGAACAGTCAGAATATTAAGTATTTCAAATTCAATATAAGGAGGGAACTGCAAGAAATACATTGTGGCAATGACACTAATAATAATCTAATTTTGGAACAGTACAATTAAAAGTAGATCCTAGTGGAATCAATTGTTGAAAATTTTAACTGCTGTGAATAAACACGTATTGTATCAGTACTCACTGCTAAGGTATTGTCAAATTGCAAACTTCTCCTCATAAAACAAGACTGAAGCAGTATTGATTAAAAGTGTTAATATTCTGCATGTTTACAGTTGTTAACAAATAGTGTAGCTTTACATTTTTCACTATTACTATCACTATTATGTCAGGTAGTAGGGTTTGAACCCAATACACAATAAATGTCCGGAACACTATATCCAAAACAATGGCTAGTTATACATACATGCAGTTTTGACTAAATACAGGCTTCTCATACATAAAGAGTTGTACTTACATATAATTTATGAATGATGATGATGTAAATGTCAACTTACATTGCTTAGGTTCTTTTCGCAACGCAATGCATTCATTTTGCATTGTATTTATCATATTACATTTTTTGAAGTCTGTAATTCAATATGGCTGACATTACCGTTGTTTCAATGGTTAATCAGGAGATTGGATAGTTTAAGAGTGACAGTAAAGGAGAATGAGCAACTTTACAGTGACATTTTATGTTAATCATGTGACGCAATAAAGAAAAGCGATTGGTCAACGTCAATGTTACTCACAGAGTAAGCAATCTCCAAGACATTTAGCAAGATTCATGCTGTGAAGTGCTAAAAATACTGGACTTTGAGCAAATCAGTACTGTCAAAAACCACTTTGCAAAATTGGACTTTGGACACTGTTAGAGCGAGTCGACGATATGTACGTATATAACTGTGCATCATTAATGTATATAACAAACACTCACTCATATAGATAATAGGAGATGTACATGCATTACATGAAATATATTCGACAGTCAAGTATATACTGATATTCGTAGACAATATATTTCTGAAAAGACACACGTCGATGTATTTACGCCAAAATAAGTGAATTTATAAATTCGACTTTCAAGCAGATAATTCGGTATATTTGGATGCAAACATACCTAATGTTTGATATAATTGACATTGGATTTCGTAAGCTTTAAATACGTGCTACATTCTGCAAGTATTACATTGAACACGGGAAATCACTTTAAAAAGAATACTTGTTGTTGAGGAAAGTCTATACTGATGTTTACATCCAAAATAATCAGTTGCATATCAGATATTTAGCGTACAAAGTAAGACAAGATATATACTGCCAAGGGAGATGATTCCGGACAGGAGAAGTTCCGGACAAACGGTCGTAGACGGTTTATTTAGTTAAATAATTCATTGATATTGGTATCAAATCACTCAGGTGCGTATTTTAAGTAAATGCTGGAAGAAAAAAAAATCAAAATCAACAAATAATTACTCATATTCCGAAAATTTCGTCTGCTGTTGTGATTTTGACATCAGCACCGCCGGGGGGTAAACCAATTTAGTGCGCATGCGCAGTATAGCGCGTGCACAGCGCGAGCGACAATGATTTTATTGTGTTCAATTATTTAGTTCAATATTATGTATCGAGATTGTGGCCGAGTGGTTAAGCAGCTTGATTAGTAATTATCTGATGCTAAGGTCCAGCGATCGAATCCCGGCGGCGCCAAAAAAATTTTTTTTTTCTTTTTTTTTTCTTCCAGCATTTACTTTAGCGCAATAGACGGAAATTTGTCCTCATTATCTGTTGAGAATTTTTTTTTTGATATCTTGTCAATAAATCTGAAAAACTTTTTCCACATTTCGTTTCGATTTTCGGCCGGTAAACAAGATACGGTATGGATTGGAATTTAACCTGTCACGAGCGCCCCCTGGGTTGAAAACATGTGCGTCACGTGTTGTCATGTCGTAAATATTGACATATTTTTGCATGGTTGTGAAGAAGGAACCCGGTTCTAAATATTTCCTGGTAATATGTTTCTAAATATTCGTCGCGGAATATTCGAAGCAGACTGTCCGGTATATCTACGGTAATATCGTTGAAAATAGCACAAAAGTGCCCCTTTTCAGGCCCCAATATTTTGCTGTTCACGTGACGTCATTTTTCGGGAAACCTATTTTTAGCAAAGATCCTGAACCAAGGTATTTGTAAACACAAAAAATCTGAGAAAAAAATTATTTTTAACTCCAGGGGAAGCTTTTTATGCGATTTCTGTCAGGAACCTTCTCCTTTGCCAGTATACTACAACCACAAGACACACCTTAATGCTAAACAATTCCATTATACAATGATAAACAATATCATAAAATATCTCCTGTAACTGCAATGCAGTTGCAAATCTCTTTAAGAAGAAATTTTGAATTAGTTATGTGAATAAGTTACTTTCGCTGCCACACGATTGCCTATTTTTTTATCCAAAACTACTTACAAACAAAGTACAAACCTGTCATTCAGCAAATCATAGTCACCCGCCGATATCTGACTTTTGATAGATTGACATTCTAAATATCATGCAAGGGGGAGTAACTGTGGCAATCTTATTGTTTTGGCGAATGAAATATACAAGGATTTCCGAAAATAGAATATTTTGCAAGGGCAAGTAACTGCATCGATCTTAATTGTTTGAGTAATGAAATATACAAGATTTTCAAAAATAGAATCTGAAGTCATGAAAGGGCAAGTAACTGCATCCATCTTAATTCTTTGACTGCTGAAATATACAAGATTTGCACCTACTGACATTTTATACCGTATAAGTGGTTCAGTTCGCGTCGTGGAAAATTTCGCGTATTGCGAAGTTGCTGCTAGCGAAAATTACGACCTACTTGTTATTGATACATACCCACGGCAGTTCTTACCAACGGCATTAACAATATACATGCATATACACTACGGTGATAAGCAGTATGACGAAATAAAAAAGTATGCGATAATCGGACAGGAAAGGCAGCACTCAACTTCACCAACCGAGCACAGAACACGTAACCCCACAACACAACTACACGGAGCAAGGCCCATACTTAAGCCGAAGAAATGATCAAAAGTCCCCGCCGCAAAAAAATGCAGGGTGATCAAAGCAAACTACGTACAATGCAGGATGACCAAATTGTACGAAGGAATTACAAAGGTACATAATGTAGGAGGGAATTGGACAGGGAAAGCAACAATCGGGAAGCCAACACAGGACATCGCAGCCACACGTAAATCTAAACATTAAATATCAACTCGGTGACCGTAGTGACCAAACAAACACAACAAGTCAAACTGTGTTATTGTAAACAAATGATTGCGATTTTCATTTCGAGTTTATATTAGACCATTCTGAGCTCGCATTTTGCGAACTTTAATTTGCACCAATGAAACTTTGGGGGGGGGGGTACTGTGTGCATTTGTGAGATCCTCGGAGCCGAGCCTAAATTACAATAAAGTGAAATCGGTGAACAAAGATAACATATTTTCCAGTTCGAACATTATGCAACATAAAAAGGTTATCCGACAGGGAAGGTAGCACTCAACCTAATACTTTATATAATTTGTACGAGACAAGCTACGCGTATTCAAACATCCCACAACTACCCCATACATCATCATATACTAGGTCCGAGCACAATCATGTATATTGTATTATTACTGTGAAAAAATGATACACACATAGTTAGGAAATTGTAGACTGGTGTTTATATCAAAAATCACCAATTCCACATCGCAGTAGTAGTTCTTTGCTAGACGTTAAAATCACAATTAGCAGTCTGAACAATAAAAAGTACGAACATTATAGCTCAATTAGCTACTGCTTCTACTACCCTTTGAAATGTATTATTGGTTCTAGAAAACTAAGCGCAGCACACCCTCTGACAGAATATTGAATCCCAACAATTAACTCTCGCTTATCTAATCAAACTAAATATATTCAGTGTTTGTATTTGTAACGAACCTACCATCTGAACATTATATTCAAGTTAACTCGAAGCCTATCTGCAAGGGAGATCAATCTGTATATATTTAGTGTACTTTCACCCAAACACCCGCGCAAATCTCACAGCTCCGCCCATCATTCCATAGTTTCGTATTTTAATTACGCCAATACTTCGCAAGAATCGCTCCAAAACCGTCCGTAGCATTATTTAGCAAACACATAAATCCCAAAGAAACGCTAAAAATCTAAATATTCCCCATTTTGACCCTGGCCAATTCGCATATAACAACTATTACAACTGTCAATTTCACTTGTTATTACAATGGGGACATAACCGCGCAATCACTCTTCTATAGGTCAAAAACCACTAAATTCACTCAAATAGTCCTTTTGCTTTGATTCGCTCCAAATATTTTCGCAATAAGGTCCACAATTAATAAATAAATGACTTAAAAAATACCAAAAAACGTTTTCGGAATTTGCTGTACTGGTGTTTTCCTTTGTATTTGTAGCTTTCAACGAGCTTCAAGTACATCATACGTGAGTTGTATACTGGTAGATTTATTGAAACCATCATGTCATCATAATCTTACCTCCTAGTTTCCCACCATTCTCTGCACGCTGATGGATATGTAATAAACGGGGCTGGTTCGGGTAACATAATTAACAAGACATAACACGTTATATGATCGTTTTATAATGTATTTCTTTTTCTTCTACACATTAGCATCACAACACATGTTTTTGCATATTTAAGAAAAAAAACAATCATACACTAGAAGTCATTATAGTTTTAAACACACAATGCACAAATATAACATTTTTGATATAAACTGCTTTGAGCAAAGAAAAAAACACAGCACAATAAATATGTATACCTTACACAAATATACAATAATAATAATAATTGATTGTTAAGGAATTATCTTCTTTAAATTTTCCATATATTTGTATGCTTCTGTAATCTGCCTTCTGATTGGTTGTTTGTTCTTGATTATACTAAATGAAATCCAATCAGAATGTTTCATACATGTTTTACTAAGAACAACTATCTAAACAATCGTCTAAATCTAATAACTACAGACCACATACTTAGTATAAGTTTAATAAGTTATAACATACTGCAGTACATGTATGCTGAACTGGCCATGCTTCGATGACCTTGTTAGAATGGCCGACATTTGGATCTGTCATGTCACCAATATGTGTTCGAAATCTCTCAGCATGTGTCTACACAATTCGGCAACATATGCCCCATAATTGAATATATCTGGAATGTTACACATCACAAAAAGCAACATAACATCTGTAGATAACTCGTCTCTCTTCACATTGCTAGCAGCTTAAACATGTAATCAGTATGTATGTGTTGTGTACATTGAGTCAACTGATTGGATAGATGTCATAAAGTAATTACACTTTCCAGAATTGTTTTATAAATACACAATGTCAACACGTTTTTCTTATACATTGCTGAATGCATATAAAACCATAAGTTTTGTTGACACATGCAACCAATGCATGAGTACTCATTCAGGAGAAACTAGAACAATATAAGACAAAGATTTGAGTAGCAGGCCAACGAGTGAAGAAGAGACGTGTTCCACAGAGTTCGTACATTTATACCAAAGTTTACATTAATATGATGCACAAACATATCGCTTCTACATGAACATATACAAAAACTCATTGATTAAGTATCAACCTGAAAAGTATATAAAACAACAATAATTTGTTCATCTGTCACGTTGCCATTGATATGCTTGTAAGTTGGCTAAGTTATGAAACATGTCAGTGAGTAACGGCAACTTATCAGATACTATGTGTTCAATGATTTCTGAATTCATGCTTTTATCTGATATTATTTCGTGATTTTGGAAATTTGAAAGACAATCGAAACGATTTATAAAATGTAAGTCAATACAAAGTTTATGTCTATATTGTTTTGTCCCAATAATTAAAACTTTAAAATAAGGTTAATATATGGCTGTATATTGAATCCTCAAATATTGAACCCTGATACTTTAGATACCATAATATTAATAAAAGGAGGAATACTAATTCACCATTTGTCATCCATATCAAAAAGGGCATTCGTTAAAACAATATATATATACAATCGTTGGCAATTGAAACCACACATTGTTCGGACAAGTACAACATCAAATACTAGGAAACTACTAAACTGACAGAAATTAAACAAACATTTCACCGTACAAGTTCTTAAATCACAAACTACATTCACGTAACTGCATGTTTATGATAATTTAACAATTCTAGATTAAATCTCCTCAAATTCCAGTTTGAAGTAAATATTGTCAATTTGTAATAATGCGTACGTGCACGTATTGCTAATGATTTATTGCTTCATACAAAATCAACTAGTAAGAATGATTGCTTAGACAAACATGCCGTGTTGTGGTATAACCAGAAACATACCAGTGTTGTAGTCATATAATCTCAACAATAAATGGAATAAACATTTTGTGTATATACAGTAGATCAACAAGAAATTTGAGACTTTATTGTAAATACCCTGATTATGTCAACATGTATCCCAAACAGTGGTCATCTGTTTCATACATATTCATATTTCACATTCTACTTGACAACCTGCAACAATTATGATATGTCTACATTCAGACATTTAGACAGGGTCACATGACCACATCCAATGATATCATGTGACACATTGAAGCAACTCTATCAAAACGTCTTGCTTAGCATTCACAACTTCTACTAGCACAAGTCACATCACAGCAAAGAATGTGTCATATAGTGCATACATGATATCACATCACTCATAAAATAGCTCACACCATCCTGAACATATACGTGTTAGATACGTATTTCACACAAACACACACACACACACACACACACACATACATAAATAGTTTAATAAATCAATAAAACCTCCATATTGTGTATGCAGTCAAACACACAACAATCTCATTGTGTATAATACAGAGCTACCAACATTCGTTGAAATTTGCATCCGTGAGTTAAATACTACGCATTAAAAACTCTTTAACAATTAATTATTGCATGATTCGTGTCTTCGTAACAAGTTAAGTTAACAATACACTACATGTAGGAAGAAATCAGTGAACAGGAAGTTCAAGTTTTTAAAGTATTACTTATTACGTGTAAATAGTTATACACTTACATATTGCTTTGTATTACTCATGCACTGATCAAAATAGAAAACAACACTAATACACATAACATCAATGTCATGTGTGCCTACATTAACCGTAACATGAACAGTAACGTGGACTTGGCAACGTAAGAGTTTTATTTTGTCATTTCCTTATTAGATACATTAACTATGAATGAAGTCTCATCTGTATAAATACTACAAAAGATGACAACGTTTATCAAGTATCGATGTTTCTGACTTCAGAATTGTGAATACATACCCACGTCCCGCCACTAGATGAGGTAAAACTACACCAGATAATCTAACACAAACTTGTTCCAAACGTAAGTGGAAGAACATATAAAAGTTCAATTATTATTGCTAGTTTCGACTACCGTTTAAAATGCATGCTTTTAATTTTCAAGGCTAAAACATTATTTAAATATTGTCAACACATGATTGACGACGATCGTCCCGACCATAACTCAGAACAAGTAAACAAATACACAACATTTATACATGTGTACAGTAATACGGAGGAAAGGCTTATTGTTTATAAGGCAAACACTTACTTTATGATTGCACTTACTTTGCATATATCCAAATCTATCGATAAAATTATTATGCTTCATTGACATAGTTTGTAGCAAAATCTACAGGAATTCTTTAAAATATACACACAAAATATGCAATATGTAATGAGTTTTTCAATGTAACATTGCAGTTTAACAAAGTGTCCGCCTATTAAGTCTTGCGGATAAAGATATAAGTTCAGCATGGGTACATATAGATACCAGAGGAAACTATTTTCTCACCGAAATCCGAGAATGATTGCGAAATTTGTCCGTTAATATACCGTACATTGTAAATTGTGTACGTGTTCTTGTTTATACGTAAATCGTGACCACTCTTATTAAATGCTATATTAAATCACAATGGTATTGTAGCAAATTCAAACGGCAATGTTACAGGAAAAACTCTTAATGGGGTCAAGTCATAAATGATATACAATATGATTAACATTGAACATAATGATGTACATGTTTATATTAACATGTAAAGTAACAATGACACCAATTTCAGAAAAAAATCAATCGTTGTAAAACAGTATACATTTAGAGAATGACGGGTCACAACCTTACGTACATATATATGGTAACAATAGCAACGATCTGACCTTGACCTTGAACATTATCTGACCTTGAACATGAGACACTTCTCATTGCATTTGGATTGTGGACAATACTTGATTGATTAGCAGCTTCATTGATTAATCGGGTATTACATTTTTGTAGACTGATCGTTTTAACGTTCATAGCAATGTACAGTAAATGCTACTATAAAACGTGCTACTAGAATATGGTGGATCACATGATCGAAACATAATTTTAGAATCAAGGTCAGTCGGATTGTGGGAGTCATTGGTTCGTATTGATAAGAATTAAAGAGATGAGTGTACAACATGAGTGACGATAAACGAACAATGACAAGCATGTATAGCTGAGACCAACATGTCCTGTGTCCGATACAATATCTCAAAGCAGACGCAACATAAAGTGATTAAAAATGGACAACTCGTTGATATATTTAACAACTTACGTTAATTTTATTAAAGGTGAATTCTTAACCAGTGATTTCATTGTGTTACTGTGTGCATAAAATGAACTAATTTCCAACCATACAATGAACTGCGGTCGTCAGTCAATTCAACTTGACATTCAAATTGGTTCGACCTTGACCTTAGTCCACTAGGTGGTGGATTCGTGAAAGTTAATTAAGATATGTTTTCACCTTCATGGACGGATAAAAATCCCATAGTTTTGCGCGAAACCACGAAGGGGTGCTATATTATGTAATATTATGCTATGATTAGTAGTCAGCTTTGTTTTATCAATTGGAGTAATTTATTTCAAATACAATAAAACCGTCTTTTAACTCCACACTTGCACTAAATGAACAAATATCGTTCTTTCTGAAAATGAATAATTAAGAAACATTTATTCGTACTTACAATATAAAGTAATGGTCAATCAACGATTGAGTTTAAACATGATTTCCTGTAACTATGTGTTTAAAACAACTAACTGTTTGTTCTAAATCAAGGTGTCAAATTATTTTAAAAAAAAACATTATGCACAGATGAATTACGATCAACTGAGGCATTTCTAAGCATATAGAGATCTGCATTAACTATTTAAGTAATTTATAACGTCATTAATTACAATGATATCTTAACACGAATCTGACAACAAATTATTTAATTTGTAACTGGGTTAAAACATAAACAATATTGGTACAAACATCTACCATATAGTTAACATGATAACAACAAAACACGATATTTCCTTTTTGGAACACAGTGTGTCACAATGTAACACAGATTGTCCAAACAAAAACACAGTCGGTCCCATCAGGAACACTGTTTGTCAAACCTGGAAAAAACTTTTCGGTGTAAATCAATCTACAATTTTGAGTTTAAAACCCTCTTAAATGAAACAATATATTTTAAATTGCACCACTATTTCACAAAATAGCCACTGTATTCAAAGATCATTAATGGGCAGTTCAGAATGCCATTTTTATAACTACTGGTTCACATGGTGAATGACAGAGCTTATTCAACTAGCCCGAACAAAGTATTTTTAATTGACTGAAACAGTCTCATTTTGATGCATTTGATAATCATTATCGGATTAAAACAAAACGAATATTAACGCACAGCACACTCCAAAATCATTCTACTATATTACATTGTAACACCTGTTTGCATGTTCTATACTATTATAAATAACAAATATGAAATAAATTTATGAAAAACCATGACCCCATTTTATGAGTCATTACACACAAAAAAACAAATAATATCATAAATGTATCATATAAATTTGTCATAAATATACAACAATATAACAGACACTTTGTTATATATAAATTGATTGTTCAATAAATTATGATCCCTTTCGGAGGCGCCAAAACCCATCTTAACATACAAATCTCCGGATTGCGCAATGTCTGGTCACATGACAGGGTCACATGATATATCACTACAATGTCATCACAGACAGAGGGGGCGATTGTGCTGGACTCATCATTTCTTCTCTCTTTGCCTGCAAATATAACTATAGTAATAAACTTGTTGTCCTAGCACTACTATTCAACTTTCTTAGACTATATTTGTAAAGAAGTGAAGAGAACCGATATAAATGTGAAAGTTATAGGTAAAGGTGTCAAAGATGAGAAATGTTCAGAGCTAAATACAAAATAATATCTTGTTTGAAATAGTTTTGCATCCGATTTATTATATCGTATTGCATAGTAACCTTGCTAAAGGGAATTTTAACATGTTATTATCATGTGGATCTAGAATAGAATACTCGTATTGTATGATAAAAGAAAGTACTGATAGTATTACCGATTATATAAGAAATGAAACAGTAACATAGTCACAGATCGCCGCTAAGACGTAGAACCGGTCACTGGAGAATACGTGGCCAATATAGATCTGGTCTGAGAGCATTATTACATAGTTTACACCAAATCCGTTCATGAAGTATTAAGAGTAGGTTATATCAAACCATTCACAGAGTTAAACGAGAATATGTTTAACATCTAAGAGACAACGACTGTATAAAACTTGATATTCCTCAATAATTCCTGTTATAAGTGATATAGGAAACACGACAATGTACCAATTTTATATACCTACAGTTTACCTTTAATGTAATTTATATTATAAATAAAAAGAGATACTTTTGCAGAATTATTCAAATATTTATGGTGAACATTATCATCCTCTTACATTAGAGTGTTAACGTTCTTGTAGTAGAGAGTGAGTGTATGACTGTGTTATTACCTCCATATAGGAGAGTAGGATGAATGGTTGGGACGTTTAGTATATGTCCTGGTAAATACAGATAATGCAATATATGTTAATTCATACACACTTTATAGAAAGTTAAGACAAAATCGGTTCATTTAATGTTAACAAAGTTAAGTTATATACGGTGGAATGGTGTAAAACATTAAGTGCAAAGTGATGCTGATTCTACGGTAGGCAAGAACTCAGAAACAATAGGACAAAAACAAGAGAAAATACGAAGCATAATTATAGAAATAAAGAAATCCGTACGCTGTGTAAGAGATACAATCATGTGACTATGTTACTATATTTAGGCATCATGTGCTGCCCATTCACCCAATGAGAAGTAAGGGATATTACATGCAGTGTATCTAAGTTCAGTGAGTAAAAGTGACTACAAACACAAACTTCACACGAAGCAGTTCTAATACACAGAAAGAAAAACAGAATCAAAATTATCAAATGTGGAACAATCCAATCACAAACATTCACGCAGTTGTTTTTTTTTCATTTTGCCCCCAAATCATTTACTTTCCGGAAAACCTCACACGTGTAAAGAACCATCCCTAACCATCATATTAAAATTCCCTCATAGTTTAAGAAGTAAGAAGAAAATTGTGTGCTTCATACCAACTATAAATGTTGAAGTGACGTATTACGCAGATACGACCTCGCCCATTTTATGTTTAGCATATTCAATACGTATACCCCCACGATCAGATGACAACAGGATGAAACCCTGTAGTCTATTCATTGCTTCTGTTGCGTTCTTTAGTTCCTAAACATAATACAAACATATTGTTTAGCAGCGTCAAGGCTTCTCGAGATTTCAATGTATATCATCAATACTTTAATGTATATTTAAGCAATAATCTGGTTATATTTTACACCATTTCGGACACTTCATTACCAAATCCATATTCATATCGTTTATTATCTAACAAATGTCCTCACTTAAATGCACAGAAAACTAACACTTCAGTGATAAATTAATAATCAAAGCTGCATAATTTATCTTGATAGCATATCCAATATCGAATTAGAAACCTACTATTTATACAATATCCAATCATATTCCTTATATTTACAGACAAACCAATTACTGTAACGTACTTATAGACAATTATACCTGATATTCTACGAAAGCTACTGGAGAACCGCCTTTATTGTACATTTTTAACCTCGAGAAACCATGAAAGCTGGAAGACACAATTTGGGTTAAATAACAAATTCACGAAGCTCCATCATGGAACTGGAATTGATCAAAGAAAGTTTTCGATAAATGTTTCTGATTTTTTTGTTCTTTATTTCACAAAATCACAGAAATGTGTAACAAACATGTCGTGAATTAACAGTGATCAAAGTCTAACAAAACGCGGGTAAAACATAACATGTTTAAATAGATGGAGAAAATTGAAAACCAAACAATTCAGGGCATTTAATCAAGTATTTTATGTCAGCTTGCAGCTAAATAATCAATCATCATTATCTAACAACCATTCAATTGACCCACACTGATTACTAAGTTTGAAATCTAAATGTCAAAATAATATAAATATGAAAAGTGATTAGTGCCCTGAATATGTTTGATGATAAAATGAAAGTGTGCTACCAAGAAAATATAAAATATATTACCTAGATACATAGGAACAAATAATTGTAGAAAGATAGAAAAAAGACTGGTATACTGGAAAAGTTTGTTTTAGATAGATGGAAGTTATGTTACCATATTGTCAGACTTACAGTTGTTATTAGAGCCGTGAGAGGAAAATGGGTTAACAATATCAGTTGATATGAAAGAAGTATAACATGAATGAAAACTACACTTCACTATTTGTCGGACTTGTGTGAAATTTTCATAGAGAAAAAAAGGTTGGACACAAACTTTGTCTCGTAGGGCAGATAATTGAATCATTTATGTGCTTGAAAATGGCTATATTGACAAACGTCTCTAGTGTAAGAAAATGCTGTCGTTGTTTCGAATCTATAATATATATTCCTATGTATCTAGCCGAACTGTTGAAATAATAATTTTGCTCTTGATAAATGCGAACATCCGGGAAAATGTGAACTTTTGAGTTGTTTGTTGATAAGGGAGATAACCTACCTGCCGAACAAATCTTTCAATTCTTGTTCTGAAGAGAACTGCCCTAGGTTTGCAACAAATAGAGTAGAACATGGTGTATTAGAAGATGAACCAGGTAAGCCGGGACTCGATGCTGATCCATTCATTCCCTATAGTAACAGATATAAGTTTGCTGGCTAGTTTGGTTTGTTGTTGGAATATATCGATGGTTTAACACAGAACTACAGTAACTGCTACTTCAACAAAGAATGGTACTGTAGTTCAGTTATAAACCGTCAATACTATAGTTATACAATGTGAAAGATGGTTTGTGATGAGAGGTGGTCACCATGGTAACGTGTACATAATCTACGTATACAAACCACACACACTGTCAGTGTACCATCGAGGCTTTCACTAGCAGAAGTAATTTTATAAAATATTTTACCTAAATATATGTAGAAATAGAGTTAAGGAGAACATACCATTCAATAAGTTGTGTGGAAATGGCAAAAGTGTGTTTTGTTATTGCCTAGGTCAAGTAAATACCAAAGGTCAACAGAAAGCCCTGTACTCGGATTTTCTATGATCTCTAAATAGATAAATTCATGGTAATTATGTGAGCGCTTTGTGTGGTTTATATTCTAACAAATATTAACAGAAGACATTAAGCACTGACTACCAGAAGAAAGAGAAACGTGTGCGTGCAACTCGTGTAGATGAGATAAGTCGGTGCATGTTATACATCGTGTAATACAGAAGCAAATTCAATAGATCTACATAAATGCATTAACATGCTTGTGTACGAAGATATTTATAGTATTCAAAACATCTGACAGTTCAATGTTCTTTCCAATATCCAAAGAGGTAATGTTTAACTTCGGGTATAATTTTGATATCTTTGTAATGTATTTAAATAACTAACAATGACAGATTTAATGCAATGTAGAATCATCAAAACATTTTGAATGTTTATTTACAATGAACATGTTATAAAGCATGGCTAGAAAGCAAGCAAGAATTGTGTTTTTACATTACACTTAACAAATGTCTGTCGTACACATGCATTTATCAAAAACCACAACACTCTGGACAAAAACTATAATAACATACCACAAAATATAACAAATGGCAAAATGAGTAAAATCATTGAAACGATTGTGCATAGGTTGTATTGAGTAGTACAATAAGATATATTTGATATCCAATCTAGTTATATCTATTTATAAAATATCCAATCAGAGAACTAACTATAGACAAACCGACTGGCTTACTTATATTTATAGACCATCCATCCGTTTAAGTTAGTTATTTGACAAATGTTATCAGATAAGGTAGATGTTGCTTGATTATTTGTAAAGCGACAACGCTAAAGGTATAATGAAAAAACTGAAGTGAATGAACAGGCAATTAAGTTAAGAATAAGTTCCCAAATGAACAAAAACTTGTTTATTTTATTTCCAACAGAATAGAATTGGTATAACTGAAGTTCAACTGGAGGGAAAGTGCTCCATTCAAAACAAGGTTGAAACAAAATAGAACATCTAGGTGATGGTCGGTGTACAAAACACTAGATAAACGAAACACTGTGCCAATCATTGTGTATAGGATCAATGTGAAATAATAAAGCATGTCCATGTTAAATTAGATGTGATCGACCAGTCTCAAATGTGGGTGAAATGATGTTACTGTTTCCTAATTCATTTATTCAACATAATGATTATTGTACCATGTCAATGGTTACAATTAAACACGAATATGAGCAATTATTACAAAGACGAACTTAAATTTAAAGTTTTTACATTAACTATACCACTACGGATGTATGAATAAATCCTAACATATATAATGTCATGTATACTTTCGCAATGCAACTACCAATTATTTGATTTAGCACACAGTTTGATTTCAAAAAATCTTTTCGAAATTTTTGGAAAGAACGGAAACATAATGTAGTGTTGTTTTATTGCACATAATCGTCATGTAAATTTTGTTGTCTTATAAATATCTTACCTTTCCCATGGCTACATGCATCTGAGGTTAAAAGCAGAACAAAAATGTATGTAAAGTATTGCAGAAGAATAGATACATAAATACATTATATTCCTGGCCGTTTGACAACATAATTATTGCGTCATGTGACATTAGAATCAACATCACATGATAAAAGTTTAGTTTCTGAATAAAGGCCTCACATCATACTATTTTCATCTAACCCTGAACTGAATTACTTTGTAAATCGTATGAATCATTTGAGCTGGTCTATATGTATAGTTTAATTATCAACGCAGTCTTTACACGAAGAAGGGGAAGGCACGTTCATGCTAAATGAGTATATAGAGGTAATTAAGCTAAACATGGTGAATCAAAACTTTAATACAAATGTCAGTTATACAGATATAAAATGTGTTGCTAAACAACGTTATATATAAGTGTCATGTACAGCACACAATACTGCAAAATTAGGAGCAAGAGGGGTGTTAATGATTTTAATGAAAACGAAATTGAATAAATACAGTAATGTGCAGAGAAATGAAACACTAGGACTACGTCAAAGCTACATGATTTGAGTAAATAATACAAATACAGCAGCGTACAGGCATCCCTCAATAAATGACATAATATGGACTCATACCTACACATATATGTCAGTCACAGATGTACAACGATATCATTCTGTATCATGTGACGTAAACAGACATTTTTCTTACGAGTGAAGCTTTATAATTAATGTTATTATAACCATGGAGTTATACTGGACTATTTTTAATATGGTACAAAAACCAATTATTCAATATAAAGCCTAAGTCATAAACTAAGAACTACATCATATAAAGAACAAGTGAAAAGAAACGTAAATAAGATACAGGAATACGACACACTGTCTTCTCATATATTTAATGCTAAATCTTAAACATACACATAGTGTGTGTGAGTTGCTTAAAAGGGTTAATCACCAGAGAAACGCTGCACACTGATGGGTCGGGAAGAATATAATATATAGATACATACCTGCGGTAGAGCTCCCAAGGGGCTAGTAAATATTGGAGTTGCCCCTAATGAAGGGTGTGGCAAGCTGGCTGAGACCGATCCCGCTCCATGTACCATTGCAGGGTGGAACTGTAAGAAATGTATGATGACTGTATACTTTGAACCCTATGTTGAACATGTTATTGAAATGATGTACATGCAGAATTTGTTTGGCTGTGTAATTGGAAGTTTGCTTCGTTCATCATTTGCTAAATTGTAACAAAATAAAACCTTTAATGACGCGTTATTGTATTATAAAGTAAATAAAACAATTACTGTTCGTACAGATCAATAAAGTTTGACATGAGTAATGACCTAACCTCATAACCGAGTGGATTTCCTGCCTGTAACGATGCTAGAGCATTCATATCAACAGCCTAGAAACAATAAGTGAGTATGTTAATAATTATATAATACACAGAGTGGCAGCCATCGAGCTATAGATAAATACCAATATGACCTCCACTCTATTATCCCAAGTCTCATTCTTCTGATCAATTATAAAACAAGTTCATTTACTCATATGTGTCAAACATGAGAATTTCCATTCACCAAGAAAATTAACACGTTGAGATGTTTTGTTAAAATAATCCGTTAAATCTATTTATTAATCGATCACCAAATATTGGAATGTGATTCAGATGCATTGTTCCATGTGTGTCTCATATAAATTAGAGAAGATCGAAAGAAAATAGCATAGCAATACGTTCAGCACATGGTCTCAATGTCGCTCCGGCAATAGTCTTTATAGCATTCCAGACAAGATCATCAGGGGGTCAAAATGAGCTGGCAAAAGTATCAACATCATCGCTTAGATTACAGACACAACGTTAATTAAATATCGACTAAATAAATGATGAGAATAGCGACACAAAGGATCCCCCTTGAGGATCATGACCTATTTAACCGACAGAAGTAGATTTACTTTCTCCCATAATAACAAACACTACTACTAGTAATCTATAGTGAGCTTCCCATGGGTGATTATTTAGTTTTCATTTATTATGATCAACTTGGACATTTTCTAAAAATGAAATTCCAAATCTTGCATCAAGAGAGTTTCATACGATGGACTATTGGTCATACATTTCATACTGACTATTGGACGTACATTTCTGAGCACCAAGGATATCCAAGTGCTTGTTCAGATACCCATTAACTACAATTATAAGATGCATATGCAAAATGTAACTGAAGTTTTTTTTATATCTATTATTATCTGTTATTATCACAGCTGACGAAATTTGCATTAAAGTTAACATAACATTGATTGAGTTTTGGAAAAGTGTCAAGCATTCTCAAATTTACCTTGCTTGAATAATTTTTTTACAAGATGAATCTATATATTCTTCACAAATTATCAAATGATTAAATGTTTATTTTTCAAATACCAATGCTATTTCTACAAATTCACAAGTTGGTAACTTACAACGACTATTTGCATTTAGCTACTTTCAGGAATGTTCCGATGTCTGTATAAACCATGAATAAAGATATGAGTATAATAAACTGGCGGCCAACTACTGAGAAGATTGAATGAAAAACAATACAGAAAAAGCACTTTAAGATCCGTCACCCATATAGCATATCGTGGAGGGGAGGTGAATGACAGAGGTAGAGTGAATCACGCGTGTAAAGTAGCCCCAAACAAACGATCGTAGATCACGCATCGTAGTTCAAACAACGGGGTATACATTAAACAATGTACATGTAACTAAACAAAACGTGCAACAAGGCCGACCATGCTTTCGTGAAAACAAATCAATTGATAAACGTCAAAACACTCGATGTTTTGTTTTCAGGGAAACAGTTCGTAAGTGTATAGTGAAAAGAACTTTCAATAAACAAACTATGTCATTTAGTCTTAACTCATATAAGAGATCTTTTAGCAGTTACTAAAACTAAATAAAAATATACAATTATGAAAACAGCAATGCATTGATTATTTTGTTTATAATGGAATATGGTACATGTATAAAAGCATAGCATATATCCTCATATATTTTTCACCTGCATTAGGTGCTGTTTTAAGGAAGACATACAGATGAACTATAGCAGTGTGCATCTACTGACAGTTTATAATTGGTATACACAATATGTATTTGACGGTGCATTACAGTTGGTCATAGGATTATTCTGTGCCATTATATTATCATTCCATATACAATCATTCTTGCCAAAGTTTAAATAGTTTAGAAAATGTGCTACTGAACAACAGGTGCAGTTCCCATATGGTGAGTTATGGTGGTTGAAAAAGTTGCATCAATGTGAATTAGGGGGCGGAGCTGTATGCATTTGTGAGATCAGTGGGGCGGAGCCCAAATTGCAATAAAGTGAAATCGGTGGGCGGAGCCTAGTTCAACTGTTTACAAAAATAAAAGTGCGCTATAGTTTGCTAAGTGCTCAGTAAATAGGATGAGCTTGGTATACTTGCTTCAATTTAACTGTAACATTGTAACTGTGAAAGACGGAGCAGTGATAATAGTCAGTGAATAGTTTAACGGGATGCAGCACGGACGCTGCAATGTGACGTAGCATGAACCCTGCAAATCTAATGACAATTTCTATTTAACTCCAAACATGAAGTCATATAGCACTTTATGTTTTTGATCGAGACAACCACCAAGTATCCAAACATCTAACTACCATCATATAGATCATCGTTTTAGTCCGAGCACAAGAATGTCTCTTGCATGATCAGACTAGGTTTCTCAAAGCAGACGTCGGTTCTTACAACAGACAATGGAACCACAAACAGTCGAGGATTATCTTACAACAGACAATGGAACCACAAACAGTCGAGGATTATCTTACAACAGACAATGGAACCACAAACAGTCGAGGATTATCTTACAACAGACAATGGAACCACAAACAGTCGAGGATTATCTTACAACAGACAATGGAACCACAAACAGTCGAGGATTATCTTACAACAGACAATGGAACCACAAACAGTCGAGGATTATCTTACAACAGACAATGGAACCACAAACAGTCGAGGATTATCTTACAACCGACAATGGAACCACAAACAGTCGAGGATTATCTTACAACAGACAATGGAACCACAAACAGTCGAGGATTATCTTACAACAGACAATGGAACCACAAACAGTCGAGGATTATCTTACAACAGACAATGGAACCACAAACAGTCGAGGATTATCTAATAGCAAGGATTGTCATGTATCTTTGATGGTTTTCAAAATAGCCGATGGTATCAAAATACAGATATATTAAGTATTCAGATGGGATTCATGAAAATGTCATAGATTTGTCAGGTTGTTATGGCAACATTATAACTCAAGATATATTATAAACAATAATGTAATAGCAGCAAATCATAAAATATATAGAAATAATAATAAATATACAAAGACATGCATCGTTGAAGAGATAGCTATGCCATGTTGATTGTCGGACCATTTTATCAGGACAGGGCGTAACACTTGTTGTACTAGTTTATTTGTAATAAATGGTCCTTCTGGATCGATATACGTGCTTTGTGAACAAGTTCCACACTCCTCAGAGAATGTTACCCAACCAATCACAGCAAAGTTATAAACACACTCAATATGCTACATGATATCACAAATTATAGTTTTTGCATGACGCAAACAGTTTAACCTGTTACATTGCTTGACCACAATTTCTGAAAGCTACAAATTGAATTCCAGTATCCACAGACTTAAGTGATTCTAAGCGAAATGCCTGTACTTCATGGAAAGGTGGCTTATTGACTGGATTATAGTTAATTATAGTCTGAACCAATAAGCTGTCATGGTATGTTTACAACATGTCAAAATGGTATATACTGAAAACTATATTTCATTAAATGCATGTACTTTATCATATATATTTATCCTATGCGTACAACACAAATATACATATAAACTTATGAAGTTATTATGTCTTTGCCAAAACTAGCACTTTGTCTAACAATATACATATATCGAGTTCATAGCATTCTGTAAGATGACTGGGAAGAAACAAAAAAGCAGTAATATACAAGTGTCAAATAAACAATCTAACACTTTGTATAGATCTGCTACAGACAAAGTGCATTACGGGAGAGACTGTGCATAGCGCAGAATGATGTAGAAATATATAACTGTACATTATTAATGTATATAACACACAATCACTCATATAGATAATAGGAGATGTACATGCATTACATGAAATATAGCCGACATTCAAGTATATACTGATATTCGTAGACGATATATTTCTGAAAAGTTACTCGTCGATGTATTTACGTCAAAATTAGTGAGTTTATAAATTCGACTTTTAAGCAGATAATTCGGTATATTTGGATGCAAACATACCTAATGTTTGATATAATTGACATTGGCTTTTGTAAGCTTTAAATACGTGTTACATTCTGCAAGTATTACATTGAACACGGAAAATAACTGTACAAAGAATACTTGTTGTTGTGGAAAGTCTATACTGATGTGTACATCCAAAATAATCAGTTTCATATCAGATATTTAGCGTACAAAGTAAAACATGATATATATACTACAACCACAAGGCACACCTTTATGCTAAAAAATTCCATTATACAATTATAAACAATGTCATAAAATATCTCCTGTAACTACAATGCAGTTGCAAATCTCTTTAAGAAGAAATTTTGAATTAGTTATGTGAATAAGTTACTTTCGCTGCCACACGATTGCCTATTTTTTATCCAAAACTACTTACAAACAAAGTACAAACCTGGCATTCAGCAAATCATAGACACCCGCCGATATCTGACTTTTGATAGATTGACATTCTAAATATCATGCAAGGGGGAGTAACTGTGGCAATCTTATTGTTTTGGCGAATGAAATATACAAGGATTTCCGAAAATAGAATATTTTGCAAGGGCAAGTAACTGCATCGACCTTAATTGTTTGAGTAATGAAATATACAAGATTTTCAAAAATAGAATCTGCATTCATGCAAGGGCAAGTAACTGCATCCTTCTTAATTCTTTGACTGCTGAAATATACAAGATTTGATCTGTCGAAGTGTGCACTTCTGACATTTTATACTGTATAAATGGTTAAGTTCGCGTCGTGGAAAATTTCGCGTATTACTAAGTTGCTGCTAGCGAAAATTACGACCTGCTCTTTATAAATACATACACAAGACAGTTCGAACCAACGACATTATCAATATACATACATATATACTACGGTGATAAGCAGTTTGGAGAATGCAATTTATTATTTTAAAATACGAAATAAAACAGGTATGCGATAATTGGACAGAGAAGGCAGCACTCAACTTCACCAACCGAGCACAGAACACTTAACCCGCCGCAAACAAATGCAGGGTGATCAAAGCAAAGTACGTACAATACAGGATGACCAAATTGTACAAAGGAATTACAAAGGTACATAATGTAGGATGCAATTGGACAGGGAAAGCAACAATCGGGAAGCACACACAGGACATCGCAGCCACACGTAAATCTAAACATTAAATATCAACTCGGTGACCGTAGCGACCAAACAAGCACAACAAGTCAAACTGTGTTATTGTAAACAAATGATTGCGATTTTCATTTCGAGTTTATATTATAAAATTCTGAGCTCGCATTTTGCTAACTTTAACTTGCACCAATGAAACTTTGGGGGGGGGTGCTGTGTGCATTTGTGAGATCCTCGGAGCCGAGCCTAAATTACAATAAAGTGAAATCGGTTAACAAAGATAACATATTTTCCAGTTCAAACATTATGCAACATAAAAAAGGTATGAGAAAATCCGATAGGGAAGGTAGCACTTAACCTAATTCTTTATATAATTTGTACGAGACAAGCTACACGTATTCAAACATCCCACAACTATCCCATACACCATCGTCTAGGTCCGAGCACAATCATGTATATTATTGTATTATTACTGTGCAAAAATGATACACACATAGTTAGGAAATTGTAGACTGGTGTTTATATCAAAAATCACCAATTCCACATCTGATCCTTGGTAACAAAGTAAATTCTGGTATATCAATCTGATGTAGTACATTATAAATTATTCAGTTATTTTGATTCAGTTATTCCAGAATTTGAAACGCATTATCCATATCGTTATTATGAATACATTACGAAACTATCGCAGTAGTAGTTCTTTGCTAGACGTTAAAATCACAATTAGCAGTCTGAACAATAAAAAGTACGAACATTATAGCTCAATTAGCTACTGCTTCTACTACCCTTTGAAATGTATTATTGGTTCTAGAAAACTAAGCGCAGCACACCCTCTGACAGAATATTGAATCCCAACATTTAATTCTCGCTTATCTAATCAAACTAAATATATTCAGTGTTTGTATTCGTAACGAACCTACCATCTGAACATTATATTCAAGTTAACTCGAAGCCTATCTGCAAGGGAGATCAATCTGTATATATTTAGTGTACTTTCACCCAAACACCCGCGCAAATCTGACAGCTCCGCCCATCATTCCATAGTTTCGTATTTTAATTACGCCAATACTTCGCAAGAATCGCTCCAAAACCGTCCATAGCATTATTCAGCAAACCCATATAGCCCAACCAAACGCCAAAAATCTAAATATTCCATATTTTGACCCTGGCCAATTCGCATATAACAACTATCACAACTGTCAATTTCACTTGTTATTACAATGGGGACATAACCGCGCAATCACTCTTCTATAGGTCAAAAACCACTAAATTCACTCAAATAGTCCTTTTCATTTGATTCGCTCCGAATATTTTCGCAATAAGGTCCACAATAAATAAATAACTTAAAAACTACAAAAAAACGTTTTCGTAATTTGCTGTACTGTTGTTTTCCTTTGTATTTGTAGCTTTCAACGAGCTTCAAGTACATCATACGTGAGTTGTATACTGGTAGCTTTATTGAAACCATCATGTCATCATAATCTTACCTCCTAGTTTCCTACCATTCTCTGCACGCTGATGGATATGTAATAAACGGGGCTGGTTCGGGTAACATAATTAACAAGACATAACACGTTATATGATCGTTTTATAATGTATTTCTTTTTCTTCTACACATTAGCATCACAACACATGTTTTTGCATATTTAAGAAAAAAAACAATCATACACTAGAAGTCATTATAGTTTTAAACACACAATGCACAAATATAACATTTTTGATATAAACTGCTTTGAGCAAAGAAAAAAACACAGCACAATATATATGTATACCTTACACAAATATACAATAATAATAATAATTGATTGTTAAGGAATTATCTTCTTTAAATTTACCATATATTCGTATGCTTTTGTAATCTGCCTTCTGATTGGTTGTTTGTTCTGGATTATACTAAATGAAATCCAATCAGAATGTTTCATACATGTTTTACTAAGAACAACTATCTAAACAATCGTCTAAATCTAATAACTACAGTCCAAATACTTAGTAAAAGTTTAATTAGTTATAACATACCGCAGTACATGTATGCTGAACTGGCCATGCTTCGATGACCTTGTTAGAATAACCGACATTTGGATCTGTCATGTCACCAATATGTGTTCGAAATCTCTCAGCATGTGTCTACACAATTCGGCAACATATGCCCCATAATTGAATATATCTGGAATGTTAAACATCACAAAAAGCAACATAACATCTGTAGATAACTCGTCTCCCTTCACATCGCTAGCAGCCTAAACATGTAATCAGTATGCATGTGTTGTGTACATTGAGTCAACTGATTTGATAGATGTCATAAAGTAATTACACTTTCCAGAATTGTTTTATAAATACACAATGTCAACACGTTTTTCTTATACATTGCTGAATGCATATAAAACCATAAGTTTTGTTGACACATGCAACCAATGCATTAGTACTCATTTAGGAGAAACAAGAACAATTTAAGACAAAGATTTGAGTAGCAGGCCAACGAGTGAAGAAGAGACGTGTTCAACAGAGTTCGTACATCAATACCAAAGTTTACATTAATATGATGCACAAACATATCGCTTCTACATGAACATATACAAAAACTCATTGATTAAGTATCAACCTGAAAAGTATATAAAACAACAATAATTTGTTCATCTGTCACGTTGCCATTGATATGCTTGTAAGTTGTCTAAGTTATGAAACATGTCAGTGAGTAACGGCAACTTATCATATACTATGTCTTCAATGATTTCTGAATTCATGCTTTGGCTGTATATTGAACTTTAGATACCATAATATTAATAAAAGGAGGAATACTAATTCACCATTTGTCATCCATATCAAAAAGGGCATTCGTTAAAACAATATATATATATAATCGTTGGCAATTGAAACCACACATTGTTCGGACAAGTACAACATCAAAT
Organism: Spisula subtruncata; assembly: GCA_963678985.1. Classification (NCBI taxonomy): domain Eukaryota; kingdom Metazoa; phylum Mollusca; class Bivalvia; order Venerida; family Mactridae; genus Spisula; species Spisula subtruncata. The sequence continues at coordinate 457,283 of OY787677.1, forward strand.
ACTAGGAAACTACTAAACTGACAGAAATTAAACAAACATTCCACCGTACAAGTTCTTAAATCACAAACTACATATTCACGTAACTGCATGTTTATGATAATTTAACAATTCTAGATTAAATCTCCTCAAATTCCAGATTGAAGTAAATATTGTCAATTTGTAATAATGCGTACGTGCACGTATTGCTAATGATTTATTGCTTCATACAAAATCAACTAGTTAGAATGATTGCATAGACAAACATGCCGTGTTGTGGTATAACCAGAAACATACCAGTGTTGTAGTCATATAATCTCAACAATAAATGGAATAAACATTTTGTGTATATACAGTAGATCAACAAGAAATTTGAGACTTTATTGTAAATACCCTGATTATGTCAACATGTATCCCAAACAGTGGTCATCTGTTTCATACATATTCATATTTCATATTATACTTGACACCCTGCAACAATTATGATATGTCTACATTCAGACATTTAGACAGGGTCACATGACACATCCAATGATATCATGTGACACATTGAAGCAACTCTATCGAAACGTCTTGCTTAGCATTCACAACTTCTACTAGCACATGTCACATGACAGCAAAGAATGTGTCATATAGTACATACATGATATCTCATCACTCATACAATAGCTCACACGATCCTGCACATATGCGTGTTAGATACGTATTTCACACAAACACACACACACACACACACACATACATAAATAGTTTAATAAATCAATAAAACCTCCATATTGTGTATGCAGTCAAACACACAACAATCTCATTGTGTATAATACAGAGCTACCAACATTCGTTGAAATTTGCATCCGTGAGTTAAATACTACGCATTAAAAACTCTTTAACAATTAATTATTGCATGATTCGTGTCTTCGTAACAAGTTAAGTTAACAATACACTACATGTAGGAAGAAATCAGTAAACAGAAAGTTCAAGTTTTTAAAGTATTACTTATTACGTGTAAATAGTTATACACTTACATATTGCTTTGTATTACTCAAGCACTGATCAAAATAGAAAACAACACTAATACACATAACATCAATGTCATGTGTGCCTATATTAACCGTAACATGAACAGTAACGTGGACTTGGCAACGTAAGATTTTTGTTTTGTCATTTCCTTATTAGATACATTAACTATGAATGAAGTCTCATCTGTATAAATACTACAAAAGATGACAACGTATATCAAGTATCGATGTTTCTGACTTCTGGATCGTGAATACATACCCGCGTCCCGCCACTTGATGAGGTAAAAATACATCAGAGAATCTAACACAAACTTATTCCAAACGTGAGTGGAAGAACATATAAAAGTTCAATTATTATTGCTAGTTTCGACTACCGTTTAAAATGCATGCTCTTAATTTCAAGGCTTAAACATTATTTAAATATTGTCAACACATGATTGACGACGATCGTGCCGATCATAACTCGGAACAAGTAAACAAATAGACAACATTTATACATGTGTACAGTAATACGGAGGAAAGGCTTATTGTTTATAAGGCAAACACTTACTTTATGATTGCACTTACTTTGCATATATTCAAATCTATCAATAAAATTATTATGCTTCATTAACATAGTTTGTAGCAAAATCTACAGGAATTCTTTAAAATATACACACAAAATATGCAATATGTAATGAGTTTTTCAATGTAACATTGCAGTTTAACAAAGTGTCCGCCTATTAAGTCGTGCGGATAAAGATATAAGTTCAGCATGGGTACATATAGATACCAGGGGAAACTATTTTCTCACCGAAATCCGAGAATGATTGCGAAATTTGTCCGTTGATATACCGTACATTGTAAATTGTGTTCGTGTTCTTGTTTATACGTAAATCGTGACCACTCTTATTAAACGCTATATTAAATCACAATGGTATTGTAGCAAATTCAAACGGCAATGTTACAGGAAAAACTCTTAATGGGGTCAAGTCATAAATGATATACAATATGATTAACATTGAACATAATGATGTACACGTGTATATTAACATGTAAAGTAACAATGACATCAATTTCAGAAAAAAATCAATCGTTGTAAAACAGTATACATTTAGAGAATGACGGGGCACAACCTTACGTACATATATATGGTAACAATAGCAACGATCTGACCTTGACCTTAAACATTATCTGACCTTGAACATGAGACACTTCTCATTGCATTTGGATTGTGGACAATACTTGATTGATTAGCAGCTTCATTGATTAATCGGGTATTACATTTTTGTAGACCGATCGTTTTAACGTTCATAGCAATGTACAGTAAATGCTACGATATAACGTGCTACTAGAATATGGTGGATCACATGATCGAAACATAAGTTTAGAATCAAGGTCAGTCGGATTGTGGGAGTCATTGGTTCGTATTGATAAGAATTAAAGAGATGAGTGTACAACATGAGTGACGATAAACGAATAATGACAAGCATGTATAGCTGAGACCAACATGTCCTGTGTCCGATACAATATCTCAAAGCAGACGCAACATAAAGTGATTAAAAATGGACAACTCGTTGATATATTTAACAACTTACGTTAATTTTATTAAAGGTGAATTCTTAACCAGTGATTTCATTGTGTTACTGTGTGCATAAAATGAACTAATTTCCAACCATGCAATGAACTGCGGTCATCAGTCAATTCAACTTGACATTCAAATTGGTTCGACCTTGACCTTAGTCCACTAGGTGGTGGATTCGTGAAAGTTAATTAAGATATGTTTTCACCTTCATGGACGGATAAGTATCCCATAGTTTTGCGCGAAACCACGAAGGGGTGCTATATTATGTAATATTATGCTATGATTAGTAATCAGCTTTGTTTTATCAATTGGAGTAATTTATTTCAAATACAATAAAACCGTCTTTTTACTCCACACTTGAACTTAATGAACAAATGTTGTTCTTTCTGAAAATGAATATTTAAGAAACATTTATTCGTACGTACAATATAAAGTAATGGTCAATCAACGATTAAGTTTAAACATGATTTCCTGTAACTATGTGTTTGAAACAACTTACTGTTTGTTCTAAATGAAGGGGGCAAATTCTTTTTTAAAAAACATTACGATCAACTGAGGCATTTCTAAGCATATAGAGATCCTGCATTAACTATTTAAGTAATTTATAACGTCATTAATTACAATGATATCTTAACACGAATCTGACAACAAATTATTTAATTTGTAACTGGGTTAAAACATAAACAATATTGTACAAACATCTACCATATAGTTAACATGATAACAACAAAACACGATATTTCCTTTTTGGAACACAGTGTGTCACAATGTAACACAGATTGTCCAAACAAAAACACAGTCGATCCCATCAGGAACACTGTTTGTCAAACCTGGAAAAAACTTTTCGGTGTAAATCAATCTACAACTATGAGTTTAAAACCCTCTTAAATGAAACAATATATTTTAAATTGCACCACTATTTCAAAAAATAGTTACTGTATTCAAAGATCATTAATGGGCAGTTCAGAATGCCATTTTTATAACTACTGGTTCACATGGTGAATGACAGAGCTTATTCAACTAGCCCGAACAAAGTATTTTTAATTGACTGAAACAGTCTCATTTTGATGCATTTGATAATCATTATCGGATTAAAACAAAACGAATATTAACGCACAGCATACTCCAAAATCATTCTACTATATTACATTGTAACACCTGTTTGCATGTTCTATACTAGTATAAATAACAAATATGAAATAAATTTATAAAAAAACAATGACCCCATTTTATGAGTCATTACACACAAAAAAACAAATAATATCATAAATGTATCATATAAATTTGTCATAAATATACAACAATATAACAGACACTTTGTTATATATAAATTGATTGTTCAATAAATTATGATCCCTTTCGGAGGCGCCAAAACCCATCTTAACATACAAATGTCCTGATTGCGCAATGTCTGGTCACATGACAGGGTCACATGATATATCACTACAATGTCATCACAGACAGAGGGGGCGATTGTGCTGGACTCATCATTTCTTTTCTCTTTGCCTGCAAATATAACTATAGTAATAAACTTGTTGTCCTAGCACTACTATTCAACTTTCTAAGACTATATTTGTAAAGAAGTGAAGAGAACCGATATAAATGTGAAAGTTATAGGTAAAGGTGTCAAAGATGAGAAATGTTCAGAGCTAAATACAAAATAATATCTTGTTTGAAATAGTTTTGCATCCGATTTATTATATCGTATTGCATAGTAACCTTGCTAAAGGGAATTTTAACATGTTATTATCATGTGGATCTAGAATAGAATACTCGTATTGTATGATAAAAGAAAGTACTGATAGTATTACCGATTATATAAGAAATGAAACAGTAACATAGTCACAGATCGCCGCTAAGACGTAGAACCGGTCACTGGAGAATACGTGGCCAATATAGATCTGGTCTGAGAGCATTATTACATAGTTTACACCAAATCCGTTCATGAAGTATTAAGAGTAGGTTATATCAAACCATTCACAGAGTAAAACGATAATATGTTTAACATCTAAGAGACTACGACTGTAAAAAACTTGATATGCCTCAATAATTCCTGTTATAAGTGATATAGGAAACAAGACAATGTACCAATTTTATAAACCTACTGTTTACCTTTAATGTCATTTATATTATAAATAAAAAAATACTTTTGCAGAATTATTCAAATATTTATGGTGAACATTATCATCCTCTTACATTAGAGTGTTGACGTTCTTGTAGTAGAGAGTGAGTGTATGACTGTGTTATTACCTCCATACAGGAGAGTAGGATGAATGGTTGGGACGTTTAGTATATGTCCTGGTAAATACAGATAATGCAGTATATGTTAATTCATACACACTTTATAGAAAGTTAAGACAAAATCGGTTCATTTAATGTTAACAAAGTTAAGTTATATACGGTGGAATGGTGTAAAACATTAAGTGCAAAGTGATGCTGATTCTACGGTAGGCAAGAACTCAGAAACAATAGGACAAAAACAAGAGAAAATACGAAGCATAATTATAGAAATAAAGAAATCCGTACGCTGTGTAAGAGATACAATCATGTGACTATGTTACTATATTTAGGCATCATGTGCTGCCCATTCACCCAATGAGAAGTAAGGGATATTACATGCAGTGTATCTAAGTTCAGTGGGTAAAAGTGACTACAAACACAAACTTCACACGAAGCAGTTCTAATACACAGAAAGAAAAACAGAATCAAAATTATCAAATGTGGAACAATCCAATCACAAACATTCACGCAGATGTTTGTTTTTTCATTTAGCCCCCAAATCATTTACTTTCCGGAAAACCTGTGTGTGCTTCATACCAACTATAAATGTTGAAGTGACGTATTACGCAGATACGACCTCGCCCATTTTATGTTTAGCATATTCAATACGTATACCCCCACGATCAGATGACAACAGGACGAAACCCTGTAGTCTATTCATTGCTTCTGTTGCGTTCTTTAGTTCCTAAACATAATACAAATATATTGTTTAGCAGCGTCAAGGCTTCTCGAGATTTCAATGTATGTCATCAATACTTTAATGTATATTTAAGCAATAATCTGGTTATATTTTACACCGTTTCGGACACTTCATTACCAAATCCATATGCATATCGTTTATTATCTAGCAAATGTCCTCACTTAACTGCACATAAAACTAACACTTCAGTGATAAATTTCAAAATAATCAAAGCTGCATATTTTATCTTGATAGCATATCCAATATCGAATTAGAAACCTACTATTTATACAATATCTAATCATACTCCTTATATTTACAGACAAACCAATTACTGTAACGTACTTATAGACAATTATACCTGATATTCTACGAAAGCTACTGGAGAACCGCCTTTATTGTACATTTTTAACCTCGAGAAACCCTGAAAGCTGGAAGACACAATTTGGGTTAAATAACAAATTCACGAAGCTCCATCATGGAACTGGAATTGATCAAAGAAAATTTTCGATAAATGTTTCTGATTTTTTTGTTCTTTATTTCACAAAATCACAGAAATGTGTAACAAACATGTCGTGATTTAACAGTGATCAAAGTCTAACAAAACGCGGGTAAAACATAACATGTTTAAATAGATGGAGAAAATTGAAAACCAAACAATTCAGGGCATTTAATCAAGTATTTTATGTCAGCTTGCAGCTAAATAATTAATCATCATTATCTAACAACCATTCAATTGACCCACACGGATTACTAAGTTTGAAATCTAAATGTCAAAATAATATAAATATGAAAAGTGATTAGTGCCCTGAATATGTTTGATGATAAAATGAAATTGTGCTACCAAGAAAATATAAAATATATTACCTAGATACATAGGAACAAATAATTGTAGAAAGATAGAAAAAAGACTGGTATACTGGAGGAGTTTGTTTTAGAGAGATGGAAGTTATGTTACCATATTGTCAGACTTACAGTTGTTATTAGAGCCGTGAGAGGAAAATGGGTTAACAATATCAGTTGATATGAAAGAAGTATAACATGAATGAAAACTACACTTCACTATTTGTCGGACTTGTATGAAATTTTCATAGAAAAAAAAAGGTTGGACACAAACTTTGTCTCGTAGGGCAGATAATTGAATCATTTATGTGCTTGAAAATAGCTATATTGACAAACGTCCCTAGTGTAAGAAAATGCTGTCGTTGTTTCGAATCTATAATATATATTCCTATGTATCTAGCCGAACTGTTGAAATAATAATTTTGCTCTTGATAAATGCGAACATCCGGGAAAATGTGAACTTTTGAGTTGTTTGTTGATAAGGGAGATAACCTACCTGCCAAACAAATCTTTCAATTCTTGTTCTGAAGAGAACTGCCCTAGGTTTGCAACAAATAGAGTAGAACATGGTGTATTAGTAGATGTACCAGGTAAGCCGGGACTCAATGCTGATCCATTCATTCCCTAAAGTAACAGATATAAGTTTGCTGGCTAGTTTGGTTTGTTGTTGGAATATATCGATGGTTTAACACAGAACTACAGTAACTGCTACTTCAACAAAGAATGGTACTGTAGTTCAGTTATAAACCGTCAATACTATGGTTATACAATGTAAAAGATGGTTTGTGATGAGAGATGGTCACCATGGTAACGTGAACATAATCTACGTATACAAACTACACAAACTGTCAGTGTACCATCGAGGCTTTCACTAGCAGAAGTAATTTTATAAGATATTTTACCTAAATATATATAGAAATAGAGTTAAAGAGAATATACTATTCAATAAATTGTGTAAAAATGGCAAAAGTGTGTTTTGTTATTGCCTAGGCCAAGAAAAAACCAAAGGCCAACAGAAAGCCCTGTACTCGGATTTTCTATGATATCTAAATAGATAAATTCATGGTAATTATGTGAGCGCTTTGTGTGGTTCATATTCTAACAAATATTAACAGAAGACATAAAGCACTGACTACCAGAAGAAAGAGAAACGTGTGCGTGCAACTCGTGTAGATGAGATGAGTCGGTGCATGTTATACATCGTGTAATACAGAAGCAAATTCAATAGATCTACATATAAATGCATTAACATGCTTGTGTACGAAGATATTTATAATATTCAAAAAATCTGACAGTTTAATGTTCTTTCAAATATCCAAAGAGGTAATGTTTAACTTCGGGTATAATTTTGATATCTTTGTAATGTATTTAAATAACAAACAATCACAGATTTAATGCAATGTAGAATCATCAAAACATTTTGAATGTTTATTTACAATTCACATGTTATAAAGTCTGGACAGAAAGCAAGCACGAATTGTGTTTTTACATTACACTTAACAAATGTCTGTTGTACACATGCATTTGTCAAAAACCACAACACTCTGGACAAAAACTATAATACCATACCACAAAATATTACAAATGGCAAAATGAGTAAAATCATTGGAACGATTGTGTATAGGTTGTATTGAGTAGTACAATATGACGTCTTTGATATCCAATCTAATTATATGTATTTATAAAATATCCAATCAGAGAACTAACTATAGACAAACCGTCTGGCTTACTTATATTTACAGACCATTCATCCGTTAAAGTTATTTGACAAATGTTATCAGAGTAGTTAGATGTCGCTTCATGATTTTTAAAGCGACAACGCTAAATGTATAATGAGAAAAACTCAATTGAATGAAAGTGGTATATACTGAAAACTATATTTCATTGAATGTATGTTCTTTATCATATATATTAATCCTATACATACAACACAAATATACATATAAACTTATGTAGTTATTATGTCTTTGCTAAAACTAGCGCTTTGTCAAACATTATACATATATCGAGTTCATAGTATTCTGTAAGATGACACGGAAGAAACAAAAAAAATCCCAGTAATATACAAGTGTCAAATAAACCATCTAACACTTTGTATAGATCTGCTACAGCCAAAAGTGCATTACGGGAGAGACTGTGCATAGCGCAGAATGATGTAGATATATATGTACGTATATAACTGTGCATTATTAATGTATATAACACACAATCACTCATATAGATAATAGGAGATGTACATGCATTACATGAAATATATTCGACAGTCAATTATATACTGATATTCGTAGACGATATATTTCTGAAAAGACACTCGTCGATGTATTCACGCCAAAATTAGTGAATTTATAAATTCGACTTTTAAGCAGATAATTCGGTATATTTGGATGCAAACATACCTAATGTTTGATATAATTGGCATTGGCTTTTGTAAGCTTTAAATACGTGTTACATTCTGCAAGTATTACATTGAACATGGAAAATCACTGTAAAAAGAATACTTGTTGTTGTGGAAAGTCTATACTGATGTGTACATTCAAAATAATCAGTTGCATATCAGATATTTAGCGTACAAAGTAAAACATGATATATACGTGGGTGAATCAAAAAGTTCGTAGAATTTTCCCATAACTTTTTTCTTTTCAGAGTTATTGGCGTCATATTTATACTGAATGAATACATTGATATTTTCATTATATACAATGATTTGTAGCGACCTGATGATAACCGTTTTAAAAATATTTATATCTTAAATAGGGGTGATTACGTATACCGGAGCACACGGATAAATTGAAACACATTTTATTAAATTTTCTAAAATATCTCAATTGTAGTACCTCCAAAAACCGTCAAAATGCTATGTCTGATTGCATGATGTCATTTATAAAGTTTGTTAAAATTTCAGACGTCATCTCCGATAAATAATGCTTTAATCAACATTTACATAACCGCACTATATAGAAATACCCGCGTAAAACGGGTCTACCGGAATTTGCGGAACCACGGGCGGCTAACAAAATCTGTGTGAAACTGGAATATACGTACGGCATCAGAGACAATACATGGTTAGAAACGTGCAGGTATATATCATGAAATAAATAGACATCGATTTATAAATGAAATTAGTGATTTCATGTAGGCCAACGGATTTTGACAACCAAAGTAAATACACCCGATATTGGTGACGTTGATTCGCAACGTCGTCGAAGAGGAGCAGCGCTATATAATAGCGGGTATAGCAAAACACTTAGATTAATCTTATGGGACAGCGTACACGATATTAAACAAAAAATTGCAAATGCATCAAATGTTATCATGATGGTTATCCAAAAATACCTACATATTAGTTACTCGAGAAGCGAAAATGAGTCAAAACGTTAACGTATGTATAGACAAACGTGGCGTAAGTTTGACGTCGTTCATCAAATGACGCTGACGTGCTCCGGTATGCTGTCATAGCATGTGTGCGTTTCAATGTAAAAATCATGTAGTTTTGACTAATTCAATGAAATTTAACAAATTGTTTTGTTATACTTATGCTCACGATATATTAAAATTTGAAAGTATTTGAAGCTGCGGTTTGTGAGTTATGATATTTTTCTACGAACTTTTTGATTCACCCACGTATACTACAACCACAAGGCACACCTTTATGCTAAACAATTCCATTATACAATGATAAACAATGTCATAAAATATCTCCTGTAACTACAATGCAGTTGCAAATCTCTTTAAGAAGAAATTTTGAATTAGTTATGTGAATAAGTTACTTTCGCTGCCACACGATTGCCTATTTTTTATCCAAAACTACTTACAAACAAAGTACAAACCTGGCATTCAGCAAATCATAGTCACCCGCCGATATCTGACTTTTGATAGATTGACATTCTAAATATCATGCAAGGGGGAGTAACTGTGGCAATCTTATTGTTTTGGCAAATGAAATATACAAGGATTTCCGAAAATAGAATATTTTGCAAGGGCAAGTAACTGTATCGATCTTAATTGTTTGAGTAATGAAATATACAAGATTTTCAAAAATAGAATCTGAAGTCATGCAAGGGCAAGTAACTGCATCCATCTTAATTCTTTGACTGCTGAAATATACAAGATTTGCACCTACTGACATTTTATACCGTATAAGTGGTTAAGTTCGCGTCGTGGAAAATTTCGCGTATTGCAAAGTTGCTGCTAGCGAAAATTACGACCTACTTGTTATTGATACATACCCACGGCAGTTCTTACCAACGGCATTAACAATATACATGCATATACACTACGGTGATAAGCAGTATGACGAAATAAAAAAGTATGCGATAATCGGACAGGAAAGGCAGCACTCAACTTCAGCAACCGAGCACAGAACACGTAACCCCACAACACAACTACACGGAGCAAGGCCCATACTTAAGCCGAAGAAATGATCAAAAGTCCCCGCCGCAAAAAAATGCAGGGTGATCAAAGCAAACTACGTACAATGCAGGATGACCAAATTGTACAAAGGAATTACAAAGGTACATAATGTAGGAGGGAATTGGACAGGGAAAGCAACAATTGGGAAGCCAACACAGGACATCGCAGCCACACGTAAATCTAAACATTAAATATCAACTCGGTGACCGTAGTGACCAAACAAACACAATTAGTCAAACTGTGTTATTGTAAACAAATGATTGCGATTTTCATTTCGAGTTTATATTAGACCATTCTGAGCTCGCATTTTGCGAACTTTAATTTGCACCAATGAAACTATGGGGGGGGGTGCTGTGTGCATTTGTGAGATTCTCGGAGCCGAGCCTAAATTACAACAAAGTGAAATAGGTTGACGGAAGATTAGTTCAACTAAATACAAAGATAACATATTTTCTATTTCAAACATTATGCAACATAAAAAAGGTATGAGAAAATCCGATAGGGGAAGGTAGCGCTCAACCTAATACTTTATATAATTTGTACGAGACAAGCTACCCGTATTCAAACATCCCACAACTATCCCATACATCATCGTCTAGTTGCGAACACAATCATGTATATTGTATTATTACTGTGAAAAAATGATACACACATAGTTAGGAAATTGTAGACTGGTGTTTATATCAAAAATCACCAATTCCACATCTGATCCTTGGTAACAAAGTAAATTCTGGTATATCAATCTGATGTAGTACATTATAAATTATTCAGTTATTTTGATTCAGTTATTCCAGAATTTGAAACGCATTATCCATATCGTTATTATGAATACATTACGAAACTATCGCAGTAGTAGTTCTTTGCTAGACGTTAAAATCACAATTAGCAGTCTGAACAATAAAAAGTACGAACATTATAGCTCAATTAGCTACTGCTTCTACTACCCTTTGAAATGTATTATTGGTTCTAGAAAACTAAGCGCAGCACACCCTCTGACAGAATATTGAATCCCAACATTTAATTCTCGCTTATCTAATCAAACTAAATATATTCAGTGTTTGTATTCGTAACGAACCTACCATCTGAACATTATATTCAAGTTAACTCGAAGCCTATCTGCAAGGGAGATCAATCTGTATATATTTAGTGTACTTTCACCCAAACACCCGCGCAAATCTGACAGCTCCGCCCATCATTCCATAGTTTCGTATTTTAATTACGCCAATACTTCGCAAGAATCGCTCCAAAACCGTCCATAGCATTATTCAGCAAACCCATATAGCCCAACCAAACGCCAAAAATCTAAATATTCCATATTTTGACCCTGGCCAATTCGCATATAACAACTATCACAACTGTCAATTTCACTTGTTATTACAATGGGGACATAACCGCGCAATCACTCTTCTATAGGTCAAAAACCACTAAATTCACTCAAATAGTCCTTTTCATTTGATTCGCTCCGAATATTTTCGCAATAAGGTCCACAATAAATAAATAACTTAAAAACTACAAAAAAACGTTTTCGTAATTTGCTGTACTGTTGTTTTCCTTTGTATTTGTAGCTTTCAACGAGCTTCAAGTACATCATACGTGAGTTGTATACTGGTAGCTTTATTGAAACCATCATGTCATCATAATCTTACCTCCTAGTTTCCTACCATTCTCTGCACGCTGATGGATATGTAATAAACGGGGCTGGTTCGGGTAACATAATTAACAAGACATAACACGTTATATGATCGTTTTATAATGTATTTCTTTTTCTTCTACACATTAGCATCACAACACATGTTTTTGCATATTTAAGAAAAAAAACAATCATACACTAGAAGTCATTATAGTTTTAAACACACAATGCACAAATATAACATTTTTGATATAAACTGCTTTGAGCAAAGAAAAAAACACAGCACAATATATATGTATACCTTACACAAATATACAATAATAATAATAATTGATTGTTAAGGAATTATCTTCTTTAAATTTACCATATATTCGTATGCTTTTGTAATCTGCCTTCTGATTGGTTGTTTGTTCTGGATTATACTAAATGAAATCCAATCAGAATGTTTCATACATGTTTTACTAAGAACAACTATCTAAACAATCGTCTAAATCTAATAACTACAGTCCAAATACTTAGTAAAAGTTTAATTAGTTATAACATACCGCAGTACATGTATGCTGAACTGGCCATGCTTCGATGACCTTGTTAGAATAACCGACATTTGGATCTGTCATGTCACCAATATGTGTTCGAAATCTCTCAGCATGTGTCTACACAATTCGGCAACATATGCCCCATAATTGAATATATCTGGAATGTTAAACATCACAAAAAGCAACATAACATCTGTAGATAACTCGTCTCCCTTCACATCGCTAGCAGCCTAAACATGTAATCAGTATGCATGTGTTGTGTACATTGAGTCAACTGATTTGATAGATGTCATAAAGTAATTACACTTTCCAGAATTGTTTTATAAATACACAATGTCAACACGTTTTTCTTATACATTGCTGAATGCATATAAAACCATAAGTTTTGTTGACACATGCAACCAATGCATTAGTACTCATTTAGGAGAAACAAGAACAATTTAAGACAAAGATTTGAGTAGCAGGCCAACGAGTGAAGAAGAGACGTGTTCAACAGAGTTCGTACATCAATACCAAAGTTTACATTAATATGATGCACAAACATATCGCTTCTACATGAACATATACAAAAACTCATTGATTAAGTATCAACCTGAAAAGTATATAAAACAACAATAATTTGTTCATCTGTCACGTTGCCATTGATATGCTTGTAAGTTGTCTAAGTTATGAAACATGTCAGTGAGTAACGGCAACTTATCATATACTATGTCTTCAATGATTTCTGAATTCATGCTTTGGCTGTATATTGAACTTTAGATACCATAATATTAATAAAAGGAGGAATACTAATTCACCATTTGTCATCCATATCAAAAAGGGCATTCGTTAAAACAATATATATATATAATCGTTGGCAATTGAAACCACACATTGTTCGGACAAGTACAACATCAAATACTAGGAAACTACTAAACTGACAGAAATTAAACAAACATTCCACCGTACAAGTTCTTAAATCACAAACTACATATTCACGTAACTGCATGTTTATGATAATTTAACAATTCTAGATTAAATCTCCTCAAATTCCAGATTGAAGTAAATATTGTCAATTTGTAATAATGCGTACGTGCACGTATTGCTAATGATTTATTGCTTCATACAAAATCAACTAGTTAGAATGATTGCATAGACAAACATGCCGTGTTGTGGTATAACCAGAAACATACCAGTGTTGTAGTCATATAATCTCAACAATAAATGGAATAAACATTTTGTGTATATACAGTAGATCAACAAGAAATTTGAGACTTTATTGTAAATACCCTGATTATGTCAACATGTATCCCAAACAGTGGTCATCTGTTTCATACATATTCATATTTCATATTATACTTGACACCCTGCAACAATTATGATATGTCTACATTCAGACATTTAGACAGGGTCACATGACACATCCAATGATATCATGTGACACATTGAAGCAACTCTATCGAAACGTCTTGCTTAGCATTCACAACTTCTACTAGCACATGTCACATGACAGCAAAGAATGTGTCATATAGTACATACATGATATCTCATCACTCATACAATAGCTCACACGATCCTGCACATATGCGTGTTAGATACGTATTTCACACAAACACACACACACACACACACACATACATAAATAGTTTAATAAATCAATAAAACCTCCATATTGTGTATGCAGTCAAACACACAACAATCTCATTGTGTATAATACAGAGCTACCAACATTCGTTGAAATTTGCATCCGTGAGTTAAATACTACGCATTAAAAACTCTTTAACAATTAATTATTGCATGATTCGTGTCTTCGTAACAAGTTAAGTTAACAATACACTACATGTAGGAAGAAATCAGTAAACAGAAAGTTCAAGTTTTTAAAGTATTACTTATTACGTGTAAATAGTTATACACTTACATATTGCTTTGTATTACTCAAGCACTGATCAAAATAGAAAACAACACTAATACACATAACATCAATGTCATGTGTGCCTATATTAACCGTAACATGAACAGTAACGTGGACTTGGCAACGTAAGATTTTTGTTTTGTCATTTCCTTATTAGATACATTAACTATGAATGAAGTCTCATCTGTATAAATACTACAAAAGATGACAACGTATATCAAGTATCGATGTTTCTGACTTCTGGATCGTGAATACATACCCGCGTCCCGCCACTTGATGAGGTAAAAATACATCAGAGAATCTAACACAAACTTATTCCAAACGTGAGTGGAAGAACATATAAAAGTTCAATTATTATTGCTAGTTTCGACTACCGTTTAAAATGCATGCTCTTAATTTCAAGGCTTAAACATTATTTAAATATTGTCAACACATGATTGACGACGATCGTGCCGATCATAACTCGGAACAAGTAAACAAATAGACAACATTTATACATGTGTACAGTAATACGGAGGAAAGGCTTATTGTTTATAAGGCAAACACTTACTTTATGATTGCACTTACTTTGCATATATTCAAATCTATCAATAAAATTATTATGCTTCATTAACATAGTTTGTAGCAAAATCTACAGGAATTCTTTAAAATATACACACAAAATATGCAATATGTAATGAGTTTTTCAATGTAACATTGCAGTTTAACAAAGTGTCCGCCTATTAAGTCGTGCGGATAAAGATATAAGTTCAGCATGGGTACATATAGATACCAGGGGAAACTATTTTCTCACCGAAATCCGAGAATGATTGCGAAATTTGTCCGTTGATATACCGTACATTGTAAATTGTGTTCGTGTTCTTGTTTATACGTAAATCGTGACCACTCTTATTAAACGCTATATTAAATCACAATGGTATTGTAGCAAATTCAAACGGCAATGTTACAGGAAAAACTCTTAATGGGGTCAAGTCATAAATGATATACAATATGATTAACATTGAACATAATGATGTACACGTGTATATTAACATGTAAAGTAACAATGACATCAATTTCAGAAAAAAATCAATCGTTGTAAAACAGTATACATTTAGAGAATGACGGGGCACAACCTTACGTACATATATATGGTAACAATAGCAACGATCTGACCTTGACCTTAAACATTATCTGACCTTGAACATGAGACACTTCTCATTGCATTTGGATTGTGGACAATACTTGATTGATTAGCAGCTTCATTGATTAATCGGGTATTACATTTTTGTAGACCGATCGTTTTAACGTTCATAGCAATGTACAGTAAATGCTACGATATAACGTGCTACTAGAATATGGTGGATCACATGATCGAAACATAAGTTTAGAATCAAGGTCAGTCGGATTGTGGGAGTCATTGGTTCGTATTGATAAGAATTAAAGAGATGAGTGTACAACATGAGTGACGATAAACGAATAATGACAAGCATGTATAGCTGAGACCAACATGTCCTGTGTCCGATACAATATCTCAAAGCAGACGCAACATAAAGTGATTAAAAATGGACAACTCGTTGATATATTTAACAACTTACGTTAATTTTATTAAAGGTGAATTCTTAACCAGTGATTTCATTGTGTTACTGTGTGCATAAAATGAACTAATTTCCAACCATGCAATGAACTGCGGTCATCAGTCAATTCAACTTGACATTCAAATTGGTTCGACCTTGACCTTAGTCCACTAGGTGGTGGATTCGTGAAAGTTAATTAAGATATGTTTTCACCTTCATGGACGGATAAGTATCCCATAGTTTTGCGCGAAACCACGAAGGGGTGCTATATTATGTAATATTATGCTATGATTAGTAATCAGCTTTGTTTTATCAATTGGAGTAATTTATTTCAAATACAATAAAACCGTCTTTTTACTCCACACTTGAACTTAATGAACAAATGTTGTTCTTTCTGAAAATGAATATTTAAGAAACATTTATTCGTACGTACAATATAAAGTAATGGTCAATCAACGATTAAGTTTAAACATGATTTCCTGTAACTATGTGTTTGAAACAACTTACTGTTTGTTCTAAATGAAGGGGGCAAATTCTTTTTTAAAAAACATTACGATCAACTGAGGCATTTCTAAGCATATAGAGATCCTGCATTAACTATTTAAGTAATTTATAACGTCATTAATTACAATGATATCTTAACACGAATCTGACAACAAATTATTTAATTTGTAACTGGGTTAAAACATAAACAATATTGTACAAACATCTACCATATAGTTAACATGATAACAACAAAACACGATATTTCCTTTTTGGAACACAGTGTGTCACAATGTAACACAGATTGTCCAAACAAAAACACAGTCGATCCCATCAGGAACACTGTTTGTCAAACCTGGAAAAAACTTTTCGGTGTAAATCAATCTACAACTATGAGTTTAAAACCCTCTTAAATGAAACAATATATTTTAAATTGCACCACTATTTCAAAAAATAGTTACTGTATTCAAAGATCATTAATGGGCAGTTCAGAATGCCATTTTTATAACTACTGGTTCACATGGTGAATGACAGAGCTTATTCAACTAGCCCGAACAAAGTATTTTTAATTGACTGAAACAGTCTCATTTTGATGCATTTGATAATCATTATCGGATTAAAACAAAACGAATATTAACGCACAGCATACTCCAAAATCATTCTACTATATTACATTGTAACACCTGTTTGCATGTTCTATACTAGTATAAATAACAAATATGAAATAAATTTATAAAAAAACAATGACCCCATTTTATGAGTCATTACACACAAAAAAACAAATAATATCATAAATGTATCATATAAATTTGTCATAAATATACAACAATATAACAGACACTTTGTTATATATAAATTGATTGTTCAATAAATTATGATCCCTTTCGGAGGCGCCAAAACCCATCTTAACATACAAATGTCCTGATTGCGCAATGTCTGGTCACATGACAGGGTCACATGATATATCACTACAATGTCATCACAGACAGAGGGGGCGATTGTGCTGGACTCATCATTTCTTTTCTCTTTGCCTGCAAATATAACTATAGTAATAAACTTGTTGTCCTAGCACTACTATTCAACTTTCTAAGACTATATTTGTAAAGAAGTGAAGAGAACCGATATAAATGTGAAAGTTATAGGTAAAGGTGTCAAAGATGAGAAATGTTCAGAGCTAAATACAAAATAATATCTTGTTTGAAATAGTTTTGCATCCGATTTATTATATCGTATTGCATAGTAACCTTGCTAAAGGGAATTTTAACATGTTATTATCATGTGGATCTAGAATAGAATACTCGTATTGTATGATAAAAGAAAGTACTGATAGTATTACCGATTATATAAGAAATGAAACAGTAACATAGTCACAGATCGCCGCTAAGACGTAGAACCGGTCACTGGAGAATACGTGGCCAATATAGATCTGGTCTGAGAGCATTATTACATAGTTTACACCAAATCCGTTCATGAAGTATTAAGAGTAGGTTATATCAAACCATTCACAGAGTAAAACGATAATATGTTTAACATCTAAGAGACTACGACTGTAAAAAACTTGATATGCCTCAATAATTCCTGTTATAAGTGATATAGGAAACAAGACAATGTACCAATTTTATAAACCTACTGTTTACCTTTAATGTCATTTATATTATAAATAAAAAAATACTTTTGCAGAATTATTCAAATATTTATGGTGAACATTATCATCCTCTTACATTAGAGTGTTGACGTTCTTGTAGTAGAGAGTGAGTGTATGACTGTGTTATTACCTCCATACAGGAGAGTAGGATGAATGGTTGGGACGTTTAGTATATGTCCTGGTAAATACAGATAATGCAGTATATGTTAATTCATACACACTTTATAGAAAGTTAAGACAAAATCGGTTCATTTAATGTTAACAAAGTTAAGTTATATACGGTGGAATGGTGTAAAACATTAAGTGCAAAGTGATGCTGATTCTACGGTAGGCAAGAACTCAGAAACAATAGGACAAAAACAAGAGAAAATACGAAGCATAATTATAGAAATAAAGAAATCCGTACGCTGTGTAAGAGATACAATCATGTGACTATGTTACTATATTTAGGCATCATGTGCTGCCCATTCACCCAATGAGAAGTAAGGGATATTACATGCAGTGTATCTAAGTTCAGTGGGTAAAAGTGACTACAAACACAAACTTCACACGAAGCAGTTCTAATACACAGAAAGAAAAACAGAATCAAAATTATCAAATGTGGAACAATCCAATCACAAACATTCACGCAGATGTTTGTTTTTTCATTTAGCCCCCAAATCATTTACTTTCCGGAAAACCTGTGTGTGCTTCATACCAACTATAAATGTTGAAGTGACGTATTACGCAGATACGACCTCGCCCATTTTATGTTTAGCATATTCAATACGTATACCCCCACGATCAGATGACAACAGGACGAAACCCTGTAGTCTATTCATTGCTTCTGTTGCGTTCTTTAGTTCCTAAACATAATACAAATATATTGTTTAGCAGCGTCAAGGCTTCTCGAGATTTCAATGTATGTCATCAATACTTTAATGTATATTTAAGCAATAATCTGGTTATATTTTACACCGTTTCGGACACTTCATTACCAAATCCATATGCATATCGTTTATTATCTAGCAAATGTCCTCACTTAACTGCACATAAAACTAACACTTCAGTGATAAATTTCAAAATAATCAAAGCTGCATATTTTATCTTGATAGCATATCCAATATCGAATTAGAAACCTACTATTTATACAATATCTAATCATACTCCTTATATTTACAGACAAACCAATTACTGTAACGTACTTATAGACAATTATACCTGATATTCTACGAAAGCTACTGGAGAACCGCCTTTATTGTACATTTTTAACCTCGAGAAACCCTGAAAGCTGGAAGACACAATTTGGGTTAAATAACAAATTCACGAAGCTCCATCATGGAACTGGAATTGATCAAAGAAAATTTTCGATAAATGTTTCTGATTTTTTTGTTCTTTATTTCACAAAATCACAGAAATGTGTAACAAACATGTCGTGATTTAACAGTGATCAAAGTCTAACAAAACGCGGGTAAAACATAACATGTTTAAATAGATGGAGAAAATTGAAAACCAAACAATTCAGGGCATTTAATCAAGTATTTTATGTCAGCTTGCAGCTAAATAATTAATCATCATTATCTAACAACCATTCAATTGACCCACACGGATTACTAAGTTTGAAATCTAAATGTCAAAATAATATAAATATGAAAAGTGATTAGTGCCCTGAATATGTTTGATGATAAAATGAAATTGTGCTACCAAGAAAATATAAAATATATTACCTAGATACATAGGAACAAATAATTGTAGAAAGATAGAAAAAAGACTGGTATACTGGAGGAGTTTGTTTTAGAGAGATGGAAGTTATGTTACCATATTGTCAGACTTACAGTTGTTATTAGAGCCGTGAGAGGAAAATGGGTTAACAATATCAGTTGATATGAAAGAAGTATAACATGAATGAAAACTACACTTCACTATTTGTCGGACTTGTATGAAATTTTCATAGAAAAAAAAAGGTTGGACACAAACTTTGTCTCGTAGGGCAGATAATTGAATCATTTATGTGCTTGAAAATAGCTATATTGACAAACGTCCCTAGTGTAAGAAAATGCTGTCGTTGTTTCGAATCTATAATATATATTCCTATGTATCTAGCCGAACTGTTGAAATAATAATTTTGCTCTTGATAAATGCGAACATCCGGGAAAATGTGAACTTTTGAGTTGTTTGTTGATAAGGGAGATAACCTACCTGCCAAACAAATCTTTCAATTCTTGTTCTGAAGAGAACTGCCCTAGGTTTGCAACAAATAGAGTAGAACATGGTGTATTAGTAGATGTACCAGGTAAGCCGGGACTCAATGCTGATCCATTCATTCCCTAAAGTAACAGATATAAGTTTGCTGGCTAGTTTGGTTTGTTGTTGGAATATATCGATGGTTTAACACAGAACTACAGTAACTGCTACTTCAACAAAGAATGGTACTGTAGTTCAGTTATAAACCGTCAATACTATGGTTATACAATGTAAAAGATGGTTTGTGATGAGAGATGGTCACCATGGTAACGTGAACATAATCTACGTATACAAACTACACAAACTGTCAGTGTACCATCGAGGCTTTCACTAGCAGAAGTAATTTTATAAGATATTTTACCTAAATATATATAGAAATAGAGTTAAAGAGAATATACTATTCAATAAATTGTGTAAAAATGGCAAAAGTGTGTTTTGTTATTGCCTAGGCCAAGAAAAAACCAAAGGCCAACAGAAAGCCCTGTACTCGGATTTTCTATGATATCTAAATAGATAAATTCATGGTAATTATGTGAGCGCTTTGTGTGGTTCATATTCTAACAAATATTAACAGAAGACATAAAGCACTGACTACCAGAAGAAAGAGAAACGTGTGCGTGCAACTCGTGTAGATGAGATGAGTCGGTGCATGTTATACATCGTGTAATACAGAAGCAAATTCAATAGATCTACATATAAATGCATTAACATGCTTGTGTACGAAGATATTTATAATATTCAAAAAATCTGACAGTTTAATGTTCTTTCAAATATCCAAAGAGGTAATGTTTAACTTCGGGTATAATTTTGATATCTTTGTAATGTATTTAAATAACAAACAATCACAGATTTAATGCAATGTAGAATCATCAAAACATTTTGAATGTTTATTTACAATTCACATGTTATAAAGTCTGGACAGAAAGCAAGCACGAATTGTGTTTTTACATTACACTTAACAAATGTCTGTTGTACACATGCATTTGTCAAAAACCACAACACTCTGGACAAAAACTATAATACCATACCACAAAATATTACAAATGGCAAAATGAGTAAAATCATTGGAACGATTGTGTATAGGTTGTATTGAGTAGTACAATATGACGTCTTTGATATCCAATCTAATTATATGTATTTATAAAATATCCAATCAGAGAACTAACTATAGACAAACCGTCTGGCTTACTTATATTTACAGACCATTCATCCGTTAAAGTTATTTGACAAATGTTATCAGAGTAGTTAGATGTCGCTTCATGATTTTTAAAGCGACAACGCTAAATGTATAATGAGAAAAACTCAATTGAATGAAAGTGGTATATACTGAAAACTATATTTCATTGAATGTATGTTCTTTATCATATATATTAATCCTATACATACAACACAAATATACATATAAACTTATGTAGTTATTATGTCTTTGCTAAAACTAGCGCTTTGTCAAACATTATACATATATCGAGTTCATAGTATTCTGTAAGATGACACGGAAGAAACAAAAAAAATCCCAGTAATATACAAGTGTCAAATAAACCATCTAACACTTTGTATAGATCTGCTACAGCCAAAAGTGCATTACGGGAGAGACTGTGCATAGCGCAGAATGATGTAGATATATATGTACGTATATAACTGTGCATTATTAATGTATATAACACACAATCACTCATATAGATAATAGGAGATGTACATGCATTACATGAAATATATTCGACAGTCAATTATATACTGATATTCGTAGACGATATATTTCTGAAAAGACACTCGTCGATGTATTCACGCCAAAATTAGTGAATTTATAAATTCGACTTTTAAGCAGATAATTCGGTATATTTGGATGCAAACATACCTAATGTTTGATATAATTGGCATTGGCTTTTGTAAGCTTTAAATACGTGTTACATTCTGCAAGTATTACATTGAACATGGAAAATCACTGTAAAAAGAATACTTGTTGTTGTGGAAAGTCTATACTGATGTGTACATTCAAAATAATCAGTTGCATATCAGATATTTAGCGTACAAAGTAAAACATGATATATACGTGGGTGAATCAAAAAGTTCGTAGAATTTTCCCATAACTTTTTTCTTTTCAGAGTTATTGGCGTCATATTTATACTGAATGAATACATTGATATTTTCATTATATACAATGATTTGTAGCGACCTGATGATAACCGTTTTAAAAATATTTATATCTTAAATAGGGGTGATTACGTATACCGGAGCACACGGATAAATTGAAACACATTTTATTAAATTTTCTAAAATATCTCAATTGTAGTACCTCCAAAAACCGTCAAAATGCTATGTCTGATTGCATGATGTCATTTATAAAGTTTGTTAAAATTTCAGACGTCATCTCCGATAAATAATGCTTTAATCAACATTTACATAACCGCACTATATAGAAATACCCGCGTAAAACGGGTCTACCGGAATTTGCGGAACCACGGGCGGCTAACAAAATCTGTGTGAAACTGGAATATACGTACGGCATCAGAGACAATACATGGTTAGAAACGTGCAGGTATATATCATGAAATAAATAGACATCGATTTATAAATGAAATTAGTGATTTCATGTAGGCCAACGGATTTTGACAACCAAAGTAAATACACCCGATATTGGTGACGTTGATTCGCAACGTCGTCGAAGAGGAGCAGCGCTATATAATAGCGGGTATAGCAAAACACTTAGATTAATCTTATGGGACAGCGTACACGATATTAAACAAAAAATTGCAAATGCATCAAATGTTATCATGATGGTTATCCAAAAATACCTACATATTAGTTACTCGAGAAGCGAAAATGAGTCAAAACGTTAACGTATGTATAGACAAACGTGGCGTAAGTTTGACGTCGTTCATCAAATGACGCTGACGTGCTCCGGTATGCTGTCATAGCATGTGTGCGTTTCAATGTAAAAATCATGTAGTTTTGACTAATTCAATGAAATTTAACAAATTGTTTTGTTATACTTATGCTCACGATATATTAAAATTTGAAAGTATTTGAAGCTGCGGTTTGTGAGTTATGATATTTTTCTACGAACTTTTTGATTCACCCACGTATACTACAACCACAAGGCACACCTTTATGCTAAACAATTCCATTATACAATGATAAACAATGTCATAAAATATCTCCTGTAACTACAATGCAGTTGCAAATCTCTTTAAGAAGAAATTTTGAATTAGTTATGTGAATAAGTTACTTTCGCTGCCACACGATTGCCTATTTTTTATCCAAAACTACTTACAAACAAAGTACAAACCTGGCATTCAGCAAATCATAGTCACCCGCCGATATCTGACTTTTGATAGATTGACATTCTAAATATCATGCAAGGGGGAGTAACTGTGGCAATCTTATTGTTTTGGCAAATGAAATATACAAGGATTTCCGAAAATAGAATATTTTGCAAGGGCAAGTAACTGTATCGATCTTAATTGTTTGAGTAATGAAATATACAAGATTTTCAAAAATAGAATCTGAAGTCATGCAAGGGCAAGTAACTGCATCCATCTTAATTCTTTGACTGCTGAAATATACAAGATTTGCACCTACTGACATTTTATACCGTATAAGTGGTTAAGTTCGCGTCGTGGAAAATTTCGCGTATTGCAAAGTTGCTGCTAGCGAAAATTACGACCTACTTGTTATTGATACATACCCACGGCAGTTCTTACCAACGGCATTAACAATATACATGCATATACACTACGGTGATAAGCAGTATGACGAAATAAAAAAGTATGCGATAATCGGACAGGAAAGGCAGCACTCAACTTCAGCAACCGAGCACAGAACACGTAACCCCACAACACAACTACACGGAGCAAGGCCCATACTTAAGCCGAAGAAATGATCAAAAGTCCCCGCCGCAAAAAAATGCAGGGTGATCAAAGCAAACTACGTACAATGCAGGATGACCAAATTGTACAAAGGAATTACAAAGGTACATAATGTAGGAGGGAATTGGACAGGGAAAGCAACAATTGGGAAGCCAACACAGGACATCGCAGCCACACGTAAATCTAAACATTAAATATCAACTCGGTGACCGTAGTGACCAAACAAACACAATTAGTCAAACTGTGTTATTGTAAACAAATGATTGCGATTTTCATTTCGAGTTTATATTAGACCATTCTGAGCTCGCATTTTGCGAACTTTAATTTGCACCAATGAAACTATGGGGGGGGGTGCTGTGTGCATTTGTGAGATTCTCGGAGCCGAGCCTAAATTACAACAAAGTGAAATAGGTTGACGGAAGATTAGTTCAACTAAATACAAAGATAACATATTTTCTATTTCAAACATTATGCAACATAAAAAAGGTATGAGAAAATCCGATAGGGGAAGGTAGCGCTCAACCTAATACTTTATATAATTTGTACGAGACAAGCTACCCGTATTCAAACATCCCACAACTATCCCATACATCATCGTCTAGTTGCGAACACAATCATGTATATTGTATTATTACTGTGAAAAAATGATACACACATAGTTAGGAAATTGTAGACTGGTGTTTATATCAAAAATCACCAATTCCACATCTGATCCTTGGTAACAAAGTAAATTCTGGTATATCAATCTGATGTAGTACATTATAAATTATTCAGTTATTTTGATTCAGTTATTCCAGAATTTGAAACGCATTATCCATATCGTTATTATGAATACATTACGAAACTATCGCAGTAGTAGTTCTTTGCTAGACGTTAAAATCACAATTAGCAGTCTGAACAATAAAAAGTACGAACATTATAGCTCAATTAGCTACTGCTTCTACTACCCTTTGAAATGTATTATTGGTTCTAGAAAACTAAGCGCAGCACACCCTCTGACAGAATATTGAATCCCAACATTTAATTCTCGCTTATCTAATCAAACTAAATATATTCAGTGTTTGTATTCGTAACGAACCTACCATCTGAACATTATAT
Organism: Spisula subtruncata; assembly: GCA_963678985.1. Lineage (NCBI taxonomy): Eukaryota > Metazoa > Mollusca > Bivalvia > Venerida > Mactridae > Spisula > Spisula subtruncata. The sequence goes on from OY787677.1 coordinate 482,979, forward strand.
TCAAGTTAACTCGAAGCCTATCTGCAAGGGAGATCAATCTGTATATATTTAGTGTACTTTCACCCAAACACCCGCGCAAATCTGACAGCTCCGCCCATCATTCCATAGTTTCGTATTTTAATTACGCCAATACTTCGCAAGAATCGCTCCAAAACCGTCCATAGCATTATTCAGCAAACCCATATAGCCCAACCAAACGCCAAAAATCTAAATATTCCATATTTTGACCCTGGCCAATTCGCATATAACAACTATCACAACTGTCAATTTCACTTGTTATTACAATGGGGACATAACCGCGCAATCACTCTTCTATAGGTCAAAAACCACTAAATTCACTCAAATAGTCCTTTTCATTTGATTCGCTCCGAATATTTTCGCAATAAGGTCCACAATAAATAAATAACTTAAAAACTACAAAAAAACGTTTTCGTAATTTGCTGTACTGTTGTTTTCCTTTGTATTTGTAGCTTTCAACGAGCTTCAAGTACATCATACGTGAGTTGTATACTGGTAGCTTTATTGAAACCATCATGTCATCATAATCTTACCTCCTAGTTTCCTACCATTCTCTGCACGCTGATGGATATGTAATAAACGGGGCTGGTTCGGGTAACATAATTAACAAGACATAACACGTTATATGATCGTTTTATAATGTATTTCTTTTTCTTCTACACATTAGCATCACAACACATGTTTTTGCATATTTAAGAAAAAAAACAATCATACACTAGAAGTCATTATAGTTTTAAACACACAATGCACAAATATAACATTTTTGATATAAACTGCTTTGAGCAAAGAAAAAAACACAGCACAATATATATGTATACCTTACACAAATATACAATAATAATAATAATTGATTGTTAAGGAATTATCTTCTTTAAATTTACCATATATTCGTATGCTTTTGTAATCTGCCTTCTGATTGGTTGTTTGTTCTGGATTATACTAAATGAAATCCAATCAGAATGTTTCATACATGTTTTACTAAGAACAACTATCTAAACAATCGTCTAAATCTAATAACTACAGTCCAAATACTTAGTAAAAGTTTAATTAGTTATAACATACCGCAGTACATGTATGCTGAACTGGCCATGCTTCGATGACCTTGTTAGAATAACCGACATTTGGATCTGTCATGTCACCAATATGTGTTCGAAATCTCTCAGCATGTGTCTACACAATTCGGCAACATATGCCCCATAATTGAATATATCTGGAATGTTAAACATCACAAAAAGCAACATAACATCTGTAGATAACTCGTCTCCCTTCACATCGCTAGCAGCCTAAACATGTAATCAGTATGCATGTGTTGTGTACATTGAGTCAACTGATTTGATAGATGTCATAAAGTAATTACACTTTCCAGAATTGTTTTATAAATACACAATGTCAACACGTTTTTCTTATACATTGCTGAATGCATATAAAACCATAAGTTTTGTTGACACATGCAACCAATGCATTAGTACTCATTTAGGAGAAACAAGAACAATTTAAGACAAAGATTTGAGTAGCAGGCCAACGAGTGAAGAAGAGACGTGTTCAACAGAGTTCGTACATCAATACCAAAGTTTACATTAATATGATGCACAAACATATCGCTTCTACATGAACATATACAAAAACTCATTGATTAAGTATCAACCTGAAAAGTATATAAAACAACAATAATTTGTTCATCTGTCACGTTGCCATTGATATGCTTGTAAGTTGTCTAAGTTATGAAACATGTCAGTGAGTAACGGCAACTTATCATATACTATGTCTTCAATGATTTCTGAATTCATGCTTTGGCTGTATATTGAACTTTAGATACCATAATATTAATAAAAGGAGGAATACTAATTCACCATTTGTCATCCATATCAAAAAGGGCATTCGTTAAAACAATATATATATATAATCGTTGGCAATTGAAACCACACATTGTTCGGACAAGTACAACATCAAATACTAGGAAACTACTAAACTGACAGAAATTAAACAAACATTCCACCGTACAAGTTCTTAAATCACAAACTACATATTCACGTAACTGCATGTTTATGATAATTTAACAATTCTAGATTAAATCTCCTCAAATTCCAGATTGAAGTAAATATTGTCAATTTGTAATAATGCGTACGTGCACGTATTGCTAATGATTTATTGCTTCATACAAAATCAACTAGTTAGAATGATTGCATAGACAAACATGCCGTGTTGTGGTATAACCAGAAACATACCAGTGTTGTAGTCATATAATCTCAACAATAAATGGAATAAACATTTTGTGTATATACAGTAGATCAACAAGAAATTTGAGACTTTATTGTAAATACCCTGATTATGTCAACATGTATCCCAAACAGTGGTCATCTGTTTCATACATATTCATATTTCATATTATACTTGACACCCTGCAACAATTATGATATGTCTACATTCAGACATTTAGACAGGGTCACATGACACATCCAATGATATCATGTGACACATTGAAGCAACTCTATCGAAACGTCTTGCTTAGCATTCACAACTTCTACTAGCACATGTCACATGACAGCAAAGAATGTGTCATATAGTACATACATGATATCTCATCACTCATACAATAGCTCACACGATCCTGCACATATGCGTGTTAGATACGTATTTCACACAAACACACACACACACACACACACATACATAAATAGTTTAATAAATCAATAAAACCTCCATATTGTGTATGCAGTCAAACACACAACAATCTCATTGTGTATAATACAGAGCTACCAACATTCGTTGAAATTTGCATCCGTGAGTTAAATACTACGCATTAAAAACTCTTTAACAATTAATTATTGCATGATTCGTGTCTTCGTAACAAGTTAAGTTAACAATACACTACATGTAGGAAGAAATCAGTAAACAGAAAGTTCAAGTTTTTAAAGTATTACTTATTACGTGTAAATAGTTATACACTTACATATTGCTTTGTATTACTCAAGCACTGATCAAAATAGAAAACAACACTAATACACATAACATCAATGTCATGTGTGCCTATATTAACCGTAACATGAACAGTAACGTGGACTTGGCAACGTAAGATTTTTGTTTTGTCATTTCCTTATTAGATACATTAACTATGAATGAAGTCTCATCTGTATAAATACTACAAAAGATGACAACGTATATCAAGTATCGATGTTTCTGACTTCTGGATCGTGAATACATACCCGCGTCCCGCCACTTGATGAGGTAAAAATACATCAGAGAATCTAACACAAACTTATTCCAAACGTGAGTGGAAGAACATATAAAAGTTCAATTATTATTGCTAGTTTCGACTACCGTTTAAAATGCATGCTCTTAATTTCAAGGCTTAAACATTATTTAAATATTGTCAACACATGATTGACGACGATCGTGCCGATCATAACTCGGAACAAGTAAACAAATAGACAACATTTATACATGTGTACAGTAATACGGAGGAAAGGCTTATTGTTTATAAGGCAAACACTTACTTTATGATTGCACTTACTTTGCATATATTCAAATCTATCAATAAAATTATTATGCTTCATTAACATAGTTTGTAGCAAAATCTACAGGAATTCTTTAAAATATACACACAAAATATGCAATATGTAATGAGTTTTTCAATGTAACATTGCAGTTTAACAAAGTGTCCGCCTATTAAGTCGTGCGGATAAAGATATAAGTTCAGCATGGGTACATATAGATACCAGGGGAAACTATTTTCTCACCGAAATCCGAGAATGATTGCGAAATTTGTCCGTTGATATACCGTACATTGTAAATTGTGTTCGTGTTCTTGTTTATACGTAAATCGTGACCACTCTTATTAAACGCTATATTAAATCACAATGGTATTGTAGCAAATTCAAACGGCAATGTTACAGGAAAAACTCTTAATGGGGTCAAGTCATAAATGATATACAATATGATTAACATTGAACATAATGATGTACACGTGTATATTAACATGTAAAGTAACAATGACATCAATTTCAGAAAAAAATCAATCGTTGTAAAACAGTATACATTTAGAGAATGACGGGGCACAACCTTACGTACATATATATGGTAACAATAGCAACGATCTGACCTTGACCTTAAACATTATCTGACCTTGAACATGAGACACTTCTCATTGCATTTGGATTGTGGACAATACTTGATTGATTAGCAGCTTCATTGATTAATCGGGTATTACATTTTTGTAGACCGATCGTTTTAACGTTCATAGCAATGTACAGTAAATGCTACGATATAACGTGCTACTAGAATATGGTGGATCACATGATCGAAACATAAGTTTAGAATCAAGGTCAGTCGGATTGTGGGAGTCATTGGTTCGTATTGATAAGAATTAAAGAGATGAGTGTACAACATGAGTGACGATAAACGAATAATGACAAGCATGTATAGCTGAGACCAACATGTCCTGTGTCCGATACAATATCTCAAAGCAGACGCAACATAAAGTGATTAAAAATGGACAACTCGTTGATATATTTAACAACTTACGTTAATTTTATTAAAGGTGAATTCTTAACCAGTGATTTCATTGTGTTACTGTGTGCATAAAATGAACTAATTTCCAACCATGCAATGAACTGCGGTCATCAGTCAATTCAACTTGACATTCAAATTGGTTCGACCTTGACCTTAGTCCACTAGGTGGTGGATTCGTGAAAGTTAATTAAGATATGTTTTCACCTTCATGGACGGATAAGTATCCCATAGTTTTGCGCGAAACCACGAAGGGGTGCTATATTATGTAATATTATGCTATGATTAGTAATCAGCTTTGTTTTATCAATTGGAGTAATTTATTTCAAATACAATAAAACCGTCTTTTTACTCCACACTTGAACTTAATGAACAAATGTTGTTCTTTCTGAAAATGAATATTTAAGAAACATTTATTCGTACGTACAATATAAAGTAATGGTCAATCAACGATTAAGTTTAAACATGATTTCCTGTAACTATGTGTTTGAAACAACTTACTGTTTGTTCTAAATGAAGGGGGCAAATTCTTTTTTAAAAAACATTACGATCAACTGAGGCATTTCTAAGCATATAGAGATCCTGCATTAACTATTTAAGTAATTTATAACGTCATTAATTACAATGATATCTTAACACGAATCTGACAACAAATTATTTAATTTGTAACTGGGTTAAAACATAAACAATATTGTACAAACATCTACCATATAGTTAACATGATAACAACAAAACACGATATTTCCTTTTTGGAACACAGTGTGTCACAATGTAACACAGATTGTCCAAACAAAAACACAGTCGATCCCATCAGGAACACTGTTTGTCAAACCTGGAAAAAACTTTTCGGTGTAAATCAATCTACAACTATGAGTTTAAAACCCTCTTAAATGAAACAATATATTTTAAATTGCACCACTATTTCAAAAAATAGTTACTGTATTCAAAGATCATTAATGGGCAGTTCAGAATGCCATTTTTATAACTACTGGTTCACATGGTGAATGACAGAGCTTATTCAACTAGCCCGAACAAAGTATTTTTAATTGACTGAAACAGTCTCATTTTGATGCATTTGATAATCATTATCGGATTAAAACAAAACGAATATTAACGCACAGCATACTCCAAAATCATTCTACTATATTACATTGTAACACCTGTTTGCATGTTCTATACTAGTATAAATAACAAATATGAAATAAATTTATAAAAAAACAATGACCCCATTTTATGAGTCATTACACACAAAAAAACAAATAATATCATAAATGTATCATATAAATTTGTCATAAATATACAACAATATAACAGACACTTTGTTATATATAAATTGATTGTTCAATAAATTATGATCCCTTTCGGAGGCGCCAAAACCCATCTTAACATACAAATGTCCTGATTGCGCAATGTCTGGTCACATGACAGGGTCACATGATATATCACTACAATGTCATCACAGACAGAGGGGGCGATTGTGCTGGACTCATCATTTCTTTTCTCTTTGCCTGCAAATATAACTATAGTAATAAACTTGTTGTCCTAGCACTACTATTCAACTTTCTAAGACTATATTTGTAAAGAAGTGAAGAGAACCGATATAAATGTGAAAGTTATAGGTAAAGGTGTCAAAGATGAGAAATGTTCAGAGCTAAATACAAAATAATATCTTGTTTGAAATAGTTTTGCATCCGATTTATTATATCGTATTGCATAGTAACCTTGCTAAAGGGAATTTTAACATGTTATTATCATGTGGATCTAGAATAGAATACTCGTATTGTATGATAAAAGAAAGTACTGATAGTATTACCGATTATATAAGAAATGAAACAGTAACATAGTCACAGATCGCCGCTAAGACGTAGAACCGGTCACTGGAGAATACGTGGCCAATATAGATCTGGTCTGAGAGCATTATTACATAGTTTACACCAAATCCGTTCATGAAGTATTAAGAGTAGGTTATATCAAACCATTCACAGAGTAAAACGATAATATGTTTAACATCTAAGAGACTACGACTGTAAAAAACTTGATATGCCTCAATAATTCCTGTTATAAGTGATATAGGAAACAAGACAATGTACCAATTTTATAAACCTACTGTTTACCTTTAATGTCATTTATATTATAAATAAAAAAATACTTTTGCAGAATTATTCAAATATTTATGGTGAACATTATCATCCTCTTACATTAGAGTGTTGACGTTCTTGTAGTAGAGAGTGAGTGTATGACTGTGTTATTACCTCCATACAGGAGAGTAGGATGAATGGTTGGGACGTTTAGTATATGTCCTGGTAAATACAGATAATGCAGTATATGTTAATTCATACACACTTTATAGAAAGTTAAGACAAAATCGGTTCATTTAATGTTAACAAAGTTAAGTTATATACGGTGGAATGGTGTAAAACATTAAGTGCAAAGTGATGCTGATTCTACGGTAGGCAAGAACTCAGAAACAATAGGACAAAAACAAGAGAAAATACGAAGCATAATTATAGAAATAAAGAAATCCGTACGCTGTGTAAGAGATACAATCATGTGACTATGTTACTATATTTAGGCATCATGTGCTGCCCATTCACCCAATGAGAAGTAAGGGATATTACATGCAGTGTATCTAAGTTCAGTGGGTAAAAGTGACTACAAACACAAACTTCACACGAAGCAGTTCTAATACACAGAAAGAAAAACAGAATCAAAATTATCAAATGTGGAACAATCCAATCACAAACATTCACGCAGATGTTTGTTTTTTCATTTAGCCCCCAAATCATTTACTTTCCGGAAAACCTGTGTGTGCTTCATACCAACTATAAATGTTGAAGTGACGTATTACGCAGATACGACCTCGCCCATTTTATGTTTAGCATATTCAATACGTATACCCCCACGATCAGATGACAACAGGACGAAACCCTGTAGTCTATTCATTGCTTCTGTTGCGTTCTTTAGTTCCTAAACATAATACAAATATATTGTTTAGCAGCGTCAAGGCTTCTCGAGATTTCAATGTATGTCATCAATACTTTAATGTATATTTAAGCAATAATCTGGTTATATTTTACACCGTTTCGGACACTTCATTACCAAATCCATATGCATATCGTTTATTATCTAGCAAATGTCCTCACTTAACTGCACATAAAACTAACACTTCAGTGATAAATTTCAAAATAATCAAAGCTGCATATTTTATCTTGATAGCATATCCAATATCGAATTAGAAACCTACTATTTATACAATATCTAATCATACTCCTTATATTTACAGACAAACCAATTACTGTAACGTACTTATAGACAATTATACCTGATATTCTACGAAAGCTACTGGAGAACCGCCTTTATTGTACATTTTTAACCTCGAGAAACCCTGAAAGCTGGAAGACACAATTTGGGTTAAATAACAAATTCACGAAGCTCCATCATGGAACTGGAATTGATCAAAGAAAATTTTCGATAAATGTTTCTGATTTTTTTGTTCTTTATTTCACAAAATCACAGAAATGTGTAACAAACATGTCGTGATTTAACAGTGATCAAAGTCTAACAAAACGCGGGTAAAACATAACATGTTTAAATAGATGGAGAAAATTGAAAACCAAACAATTCAGGGCATTTAATCAAGTATTTTATGTCAGCTTGCAGCTAAATAATTAATCATCATTATCTAACAACCATTCAATTGACCCACACGGATTACTAAGTTTGAAATCTAAATGTCAAAATAATATAAATATGAAAAGTGATTAGTGCCCTGAATATGTTTGATGATAAAATGAAATTGTGCTACCAAGAAAATATAAAATATATTACCTAGATACATAGGAACAAATAATTGTAGAAAGATAGAAAAAAGACTGGTATACTGGAGGAGTTTGTTTTAGAGAGATGGAAGTTATGTTACCATATTGTCAGACTTACAGTTGTTATTAGAGCCGTGAGAGGAAAATGGGTTAACAATATCAGTTGATATGAAAGAAGTATAACATGAATGAAAACTACACTTCACTATTTGTCGGACTTGTATGAAATTTTCATAGAAAAAAAAAGGTTGGACACAAACTTTGTCTCGTAGGGCAGATAATTGAATCATTTATGTGCTTGAAAATAGCTATATTGACAAACGTCCCTAGTGTAAGAAAATGCTGTCGTTGTTTCGAATCTATAATATATATTCCTATGTATCTAGCCGAACTGTTGAAATAATAATTTTGCTCTTGATAAATGCGAACATCCGGGAAAATGTGAACTTTTGAGTTGTTTGTTGATAAGGGAGATAACCTACCTGCCAAACAAATCTTTCAATTCTTGTTCTGAAGAGAACTGCCCTAGGTTTGCAACAAATAGAGTAGAACATGGTGTATTAGTAGATGTACCAGGTAAGCCGGGACTCAATGCTGATCCATTCATTCCCTAAAGTAACAGATATAAGTTTGCTGGCTAGTTTGGTTTGTTGTTGGAATATATCGATGGTTTAACACAGAACTACAGTAACTGCTACTTCAACAAAGAATGGTACTGTAGTTCAGTTATAAACCGTCAATACTATGGTTATACAATGTAAAAGATGGTTTGTGATGAGAGATGGTCACCATGGTAACGTGAACATAATCTACGTATACAAACTACACAAACTGTCAGTGTACCATCGAGGCTTTCACTAGCAGAAGTAATTTTATAAGATATTTTACCTAAATATATATAGAAATAGAGTTAAAGAGAATATACTATTCAATAAATTGTGTAAAAATGGCAAAAGTGTGTTTTGTTATTGCCTAGGCCAAGAAAAAACCAAAGGCCAACAGAAAGCCCTGTACTCGGATTTTCTATGATATCTAAATAGATAAATTCATGGTAATTATGTGAGCGCTTTGTGTGGTTCATATTCTAACAAATATTAACAGAAGACATAAAGCACTGACTACCAGAAGAAAGAGAAACGTGTGCGTGCAACTCGTGTAGATGAGATGAGTCGGTGCATGTTATACATCGTGTAATACAGAAGCAAATTCAATAGATCTACATATAAATGCATTAACATGCTTGTGTACGAAGATATTTATAATATTCAAAAAATCTGACAGTTTAATGTTCTTTCAAATATCCAAAGAGGTAATGTTTAACTTCGGGTATAATTTTGATATCTTTGTAATGTATTTAAATAACAAACAATCACAGATTTAATGCAATGTAGAATCATCAAAACATTTTGAATGTTTATTTACAATTCACATGTTATAAAGTCTGGACAGAAAGCAAGCACGAATTGTGTTTTTACATTACACTTAACAAATGTCTGTTGTACACATGCATTTGTCAAAAACCACAACACTCTGGACAAAAACTATAATACCATACCACAAAATATTACAAATGGCAAAATGAGTAAAATCATTGGAACGATTGTGTATAGGTTGTATTGAGTAGTACAATATGACGTCTTTGATATCCAATCTAATTATATGTATTTATAAAATATCCAATCAGAGAACTAACTATAGACAAACCGTCTGGCTTACTTATATTTACAGACCATTCATCCGTTAAAGTTATTTGACAAATGTTATCAGAGTAGTTAGATGTCGCTTCATGATTTTTAAAGCGACAACGCTAAATGTATAATGAGAAAAACTCAATTGAATGAAAGTGGTATATACTGAAAACTATATTTCATTGAATGTATGTTCTTTATCATATATATTAATCCTATACATACAACACAAATATACATATAAACTTATGTAGTTATTATGTCTTTGCTAAAACTAGCGCTTTGTCAAACATTATACATATATCGAGTTCATAGTATTCTGTAAGATGACACGGAAGAAACAAAAAAAATCCCAGTAATATACAAGTGTCAAATAAACCATCTAACACTTTGTATAGATCTGCTACAGCCAAAAGTGCATTACGGGAGAGACTGTGCATAGCGCAGAATGATGTAGATATATATGTACGTATATAACTGTGCATTATTAATGTATATAACACACAATCACTCATATAGATAATAGGAGATGTACATGCATTACATGAAATATATTCGACAGTCAATTATATACTGATATTCGTAGACGATATATTTCTGAAAAGACACTCGTCGATGTATTCACGCCAAAATTAGTGAATTTATAAATTCGACTTTTAAGCAGATAATTCGGTATATTTGGATGCAAACATACCTAATGTTTGATATAATTGGCATTGGCTTTTGTAAGCTTTAAATACGTGTTACATTCTGCAAGTATTACATTGAACATGGAAAATCACTGTAAAAAGAATACTTGTTGTTGTGGAAAGTCTATACTGATGTGTACATTCAAAATAATCAGTTGCATATCAGATATTTAGCGTACAAAGTAAAACATGATATATACGTGGGTGAATCAAAAAGTTCGTAGAATTTTCCCATAACTTTTTTCTTTTCAGAGTTATTGGCGTCATATTTATACTGAATGAATACATTGATATTTTCATTATATACAATGATTTGTAGCGACCTGATGATAACCGTTTTAAAAATATTTATATCTTAAATAGGGGTGATTACGTATACCGGAGCACACGGATAAATTGAAACACATTTTATTAAATTTTCTAAAATATCTCAATTGTAGTACCTCCAAAAACCGTCAAAATGCTATGTCTGATTGCATGATGTCATTTATAAAGTTTGTTAAAATTTCAGACGTCATCTCCGATAAATAATGCTTTAATCAACATTTACATAACCGCACTATATAGAAATACCCGCGTAAAACGGGTCTACCGGAATTTGCGGAACCACGGGCGGCTAACAAAATCTGTGTGAAACTGGAATATACGTACGGCATCAGAGACAATACATGGTTAGAAACGTGCAGGTATATATCATGAAATAAATAGACATCGATTTATAAATGAAATTAGTGATTTCATGTAGGCCAACGGATTTTGACAACCAAAGTAAATACACCCGATATTGGTGACGTTGATTCGCAACGTCGTCGAAGAGGAGCAGCGCTATATAATAGCGGGTATAGCAAAACACTTAGATTAATCTTATGGGACAGCGTACACGATATTAAACAAAAAATTGCAAATGCATCAAATGTTATCATGATGGTTATCCAAAAATACCTACATATTAGTTACTCGAGAAGCGAAAATGAGTCAAAACGTTAACGTATGTATAGACAAACGTGGCGTAAGTTTGACGTCGTTCATCAAATGACGCTGACGTGCTCCGGTATGCTGTCATAGCATGTGTGCGTTTCAATGTAAAAATCATGTAGTTTTGACTAATTCAATGAAATTTAACAAATTGTTTTGTTATACTTATGCTCACGATATATTAAAATTTGAAAGTATTTGAAGCTGCGGTTTGTGAGTTATGATATTTTTCTACGAACTTTTTGATTCACCCACGTATACTACAACCACAAGGCACACCTTTATGCTAAACAATTCCATTATACAATGATAAACAATGTCATAAAATATCTCCTGTAACTACAATGCAGTTGCAAATCTCTTTAAGAAGAAATTTTGAATTAGTTATGTGAATAAGTTACTTTCGCTGCCACACGATTGCCTATTTTTTATCCAAAACTACTTACAAACAAAGTACAAACCTGGCATTCAGCAAATCATAGTCACCCGCCGATATCTGACTTTTGATAGATTGACATTCTAAATATCATGCAAGGGGGAGTAACTGTGGCAATCTTATTGTTTTGGCAAATGAAATATACAAGGATTTCCGAAAATAGAATATTTTGCAAGGGCAAGTAACTGTATCGATCTTAATTGTTTGAGTAATGAAATATACAAGATTTTCAAAAATAGAATCTGAAGTCATGCAAGGGCAAGTAACTGCATCCATCTTAATTCTTTGACTGCTGAAATATACAAGATTTGCACCTACTGACATTTTATACCGTATAAGTGGTTAAGTTCGCGTCGTGGAAAATTTCGCGTATTGCAAAGTTGCTGCTAGCGAAAATTACGACCTACTTGTTATTGATACATACCCACGGCAGTTCTTACCAACGGCATTAACAATATACATGCATATACACTACGGTGATAAGCAGTATGACGAAATAAAAAAGTATGCGATAATCGGACAGGAAAGGCAGCACTCAACTTCAGCAACCGAGCACAGAACACGTAACCCCACAACACAACTACACGGAGCAAGGCCCATACTTAAGCCGAAGAAATGATCAAAAGTCCCCGCCGCAAAAAAATGCAGGGTGATCAAAGCAAACTACGTACAATGCAGGATGACCAAATTGTACAAAGGAATTACAAAGGTACATAATGTAGGAGGGAATTGGACAGGGAAAGCAACAATTGGGAAGCCAACACAGGACATCGCAGCCACACGTAAATCTAAACATTAAATATCAACTCGGTGACCGTAGTGACCAAACAAACACAATTAGTCAAACTGTGTTATTGTAAACAAATGATTGCGATTTTCATTTCGAGTTTATATTAGACCATTCTGAGCTCGCATTTTGCGAACTTTAATTTGCACCAATGAAACTATGGGGGGGGGTGCTGTGTGCATTTGTGAGATTCTCGGAGCCGAGCCTAAATTACAACAAAGTGAAATAGGTTGACGGAAGATTAGTTCAACTAAATACAAAGATAACATATTTTCTATTTCAAACATTATGCAACATAAAAAAGGTATGAGAAAATCCGATAGGGGAAGGTAGCGCTCAACCTAATACTTTATATAATTTGTACGAGACAAGCTACCCGTATTCAAACATCCCACAACTATCCCATACATCATCGTCTAGTTGCGAACACAATCATGTATATTGTATTATTACTGTGAAAAAATGATACACACATAGTTAGGAAATTGTAGACTGGTGTTTATATCAAAAATCACCAATTCCACATCTGATCCTTGGTAACAAAGTAAATTCTGGTATATCAATCTGATGTAGTATATTATAAATTATTCAGTTATTTTGATTCAGTTATTCCAGAATTTGAAACGCATTTTCCATATGGTTATTATGAATACATTACGAAACTATCGCAGTAGTAGTTCTTTGCTAGACGTTAAAATCACAATTAGCAGTCTGAACAATAAAAAGTACGAACATTATAGCTCAATTAGCTACTGCTTCTACTACCCTTTGAAATGTATTATTGGTTCTAGAAAACTAAGCGCAGCACACCCTCTGACAGAATATTGAATCCCAACATTTAACTCTCGCTTATCTAATCAAACTAAATATATTCAGTGTTTGTATTTGTAACGAACCTACCATCTGAACATTATATTCAAGTTAACTGGAAGCCTATCTGCAAGGGAGATCAATCTGTATATATTTAGTGTACTTTGACCCAAACACCCGCGCAAATCTCACAGCTCCGCCCATCATTCCATACTTTCGTATTTTAATTATGCCAATACTTCGCAAGAACCGCTCCAAAACCGTCCATAGCATTATTCAGCAAACCCATATAGCCCAACCAAACGCCAAAAATCTAAATATTCCCCATTTTGACCCTGGCCAATTCGCATATAACAACTATTACAACTGTCAATTTCACTTGTTATTACAATGGGGACATAACCGCGCAATCACTCTTCTATAGGTCAAAAACCACTAAATTCACTCAAATAGTCCTTTTCATTTGATTCGCTCCGAATATTTTCGCAATAAGGTCCACAATAAATAAATAACTTAAAAACTACAAAAAAACGTTTTCGTAATTTGCTGTACTGTTGTTTTCCTTTGTATTTGTAGCTTTCAACGAGCTTCAAGTACATCATACGTGAGTTGTATACTGGTAGCTTTATTGAAACCATCATGTCATCATAATCTTACCTCCTAGTTTCCTACCATTCTCTGCACGCTGATGGATATGTAATAAACGGGGCTGGTTCGGGTAACATAATTAACAAGACATAACACGTTATATGATCGTTTTATAATGTATTTCTTTTTCTTCTACACATTAGCATCACAACACATGTTTTTGCATATTTAAGAAAAAAAACAATCATACACTAGAAGTCATTATAGTTTTAAACACACAATGCACAAATATAACATTTTTGATATAAACTGCTTTGAGCAAAGAAAAAAACACAGCACAATATATATGTATACCTTACACAAATATACAATAATAATAATAATTGATTGTTAAGGAATTATCTTCTTTAAATTTACCATATATTCGTATGCTTTTGTAATCTGCCTTCTGATTGGTTGTTTGTTCTGGATTATACTAAATGAAATCCAATCAGAATGTTTCATACATGTTTTACTAAGAACAACTATCTAAACAATCGTCTAAATCTAATAACTACAGTCCAAATACTTAGTAAAAGTTTAATTAGTTATAACATACCGCAGTACATGTATGCTGAACTGGCCATGCTTCGATGACCTTGTTAGAATAACCGACATTTGGATCTGTCATGTCACCAATATGTGTTCGAAATCTCTCAGCATGTGTCTACACAATTCGGCAACATATGCCCCATAATTGAATATATCTGGAATGTTAAACATCACAAAAAGCAACATAACATCTGTAGATAACTCGTCTCCCTTCACATCGCTAGCAGCCTAAACATGTAATCAGTATGCATGTGTTGTGTACATTGAGTCAACTGATTTGATAGATGTCATAAAGTAATTACACTTTCCAGAATTGTTTTATAAATACACAATGTCAACACGTTTTTCTTATACATTGCTGAATGCATATAAAACCATAAGTTTTGTTGACACATGCAACCAATGCATTAGTACTCATTTAGGAGAAACAAGAACAATTTAAGACAAAGATTTGAGTAGCAGGCCAACGAGTGAAGAAGAGACGTGTTCAACAGAGTTCGTACATCAATACCAAAGTTTACATTAATATGATGCACAAACATATCGCTTCTACATGAACATATACAAAAACTCATTGATTAAGTATCAACCTGAAAAGTATATAAAACAACAATAATTTGTTCATCTGTCACGTTGCCATTGATATGCTTGTAAGTTGTCTAAGTTATGAAACATGTCAGTGAGTAACGGCAACTTATCATATACTATGTCTTCAATGATTTCTGAATTCATGCTTTGGCTGTATATTGAACTTTAGATACCATAATATTAATAAAAGGAGGAATACTAATTCACCATTTGTCATCCATATCAAAAAGGGCATTCGTTAAAACAATATATATATATAATCGTTGGCAATTGAAACCACACATTGTTCGGACAAGTACAACATCAAATACTAGGAAACTACTAAACTGACAGAAATTAAACAAACATTCCACCGTACAAGTTCTTAAATCACAAACTACATATTCACGTAACTGCATGTTTATGATAATTTAACAATTCTAGATTAAATCTCCTCAAATTCCAGATTGAAGTAAATATTGTCAATTTGTAATAATGCGTACGTGCACGTATTGCTAATGATTTATTGCTTCATACAAAATCAACTAGTTAGAATGATTGCATAGACAAACATGCCGTGTTGTGGTATAACCAGAAACATACCAGTGTTGTAGTCATATAATCTCAACAATAAATGGAATAAACATTTTGTGTATATACAGTAGATCAACAAGAAATTTGAGACTTTATTGTAAATACCCTGATTATGTCAACATGTATCCCAAACAGTGGTCATCTGTTTCATACATATTCATATTTCATATTATACTTGACACCCTGCAACAATTATGATATGTCTACATTCAGACATTTAGACAGGGTCACATGACACATCCAATGATATCATGTGACACATTGAAGCAACTCTATCGAAACGTCTTGCTTAGCATTCACAACTTCTACTAGCACATGTCACATGACAGCAAAGAATGTGTCATATAGTACATACATGATATCTCATCACTCATACAATAGCTCACACGATCCTGCACATATGCGTGTTAGATACGTATTTCACACAAACACACACACACACACACACACATACATAAATAGTTTAATAAATCAATAAAACCTCCATATTGTGTATGCAGTCAAACACACAACAATCTCATTGTGTATAATACAGAGCTACCAACATTCGTTGAAATTTGCATCCGTGAGTTAAATACTACGCATTAAAAACTCTTTAACAATTAATTATTGCATGATTCGTGTCTTCGTAACAAGTTAAGTTAACAATACACTACATGTAGGAAGAAATCAGTAAACAGAAAGTTCAAGTTTTTAAAGTATTACTTATTACGTGTAAATAGTTATACACTTACATATTGCTTTGTATTACTCAAGCACTGATCAAAATAGAAAACAACACTAATACACATAACATCAATGTCATGTGTGCCTATATTAACCGTAACATGAACAGTAACGTGGACTTGGCAACGTAAGATTTTTGTTTTGTCATTTCCTTATTAGATACATTAACTATGAATGAAGTCTCATCTGTATAAATACTACAAAAGATGACAACGTATATCAAGTATCGATGTTTCTGACTTCTGGATCGTGAATACATACCCGCGTCCCGCCACTTGATGAGGTAAAAATACATCAGAGAATCTAACACAAACTTATTCCAAACGTGAGTGGAAGAACATATAAAAGTTCAATTATTATTGCTAGTTTCGACTACCGTTTAAAATGCATGCTCTTAATTTCAAGGCTTAAACATTATTTAAATATTGTCAACACATGATTGACGACGATCGTGCCGATCATAACTCGGAACAAGTAAACAAATAGACAACATTTATACATGTGTACAGTAATACGGAGGAAAGGCTTATTGTTTATAAGGCAAACACTTACTTTATGATTGCACTTACTTTGCATATATTCAAATCTATCAATAAAATTATTATGCTTCATTAACATAGTTTGTAGCAAAATCTACAGGAATTCTTTAAAATATACACACAAAATATGCAATATGTAATGAGTTTTTCAATGTAACATTGCAGTTTAACAAAGTGTCCGCCTATTAAGTCGTGCGGATAAAGATATAAGTTCAGCATGGGTACATATAGATACCAGGGGAAACTATTTTCTCACCGAAATCCGAGAATGATTGCGAAATTTGTCCGTTGATATACCGTACATTGTAAATTGTGTTCGTGTTCTT
The DNA here is from genome assembly GCA_963678985.1 of Spisula subtruncata. Classification (NCBI taxonomy): domain Eukaryota; kingdom Metazoa; phylum Mollusca; class Bivalvia; order Venerida; family Mactridae; genus Spisula; species Spisula subtruncata. The sequence goes on from OY787677.1 coordinate 500,637, forward strand.
GTTTATACGTAAATCGTGACCACTCTTATTAAACGCTATATTAAATCACAATGGTATTGTAGCAAATTCAAACGGCAATGTTACAGGAAAAACTCTTAATGGGGTCAAGTCATAAATGATATACAATATGATTAACATTGAACATAATGATGTACACGTGTATATTAACATGTAAAGTAACAATGACATCAATTTCAGAAAAAAATCAATCGTTGTAAAACAGTATACATTTAGAGAATGACGGGGCACAACCTTACGTACATATATATGGTAACAATAGCAACGATCTGACCTTGACCTTAAACATTATCTGACCTTGAACATGAGACACTTCTCATTGCATTTGGATTGTGGACAATACTTGATTGATTAGCAGCTTCATTGATTAATCGGGTATTACATTTTTGTAGACCGATCGTTTTAACGTTCATAGCAATGTACAGTAAATGCTACGATATAACGTGCTACTAGAATATGGTGGATCACATGATCGAAACATAATTTTAGATTCAAGGTCAGTCGGATTGTGGGAGTCATTGGTTCGAATTGATAAGAATTAAAGAGGTGAGTGTACAACATGAGTGACGATAAACGAACAATGACAAGCATGTATAGCTGAGACCAACATGTCCTGTGTCCGATACAATATCTCAAAGCAGACGCAACATAAAGTGATTCAAAATGGACAACTCGTTGATATATTTAACAACTTACGTTAATTTTATTAAAGGTGAATTCTTAACCAGTGATTTCATTGTGTTACTGTGTGCATAAAAAGAACTAATTTCCAACCATGCAATGAACTTCAGTCATCAGTCAATTCAACTTGACATTCAAATTGGTTCGACCTTGACCTTAGTCTACTAGGTGGTGGATTCGTGAAAGTTAATTAAGATATATTTTCACCTTCATGGACGGATAAAAATCCCATAGTTTTGCGCGAAACCACGAAGGGGTGCTATATTATGTAATATTATGCTATGATTAGTAATCAGCTTTGTTTTATCAATTGGAGTAATCTATCTCAAATACAATAAAACAGTCTTTTAACTCCACACTTGAACTAAATGAACAAATGATGTCCTTTCTGAAAACGAATATTTAAGAAACATTTATTCGTACGTACAATATGAAGTAATGGTCAATCAACGATTAAGTTTAAACATGATTTCCTGTAACTATGTGTTTAAAACAACTAACTGTTCGTTCTAAATGAAGGTGTCAAATTATTTTTTAAAAAAACATTATGCACAGATGAATTACGATCAACTGAGGCATTTCTAAGCATATGGAGATCCTGCATTAACTATTTAAGTAATTTATAACGTCATTAATTACAATGATATCTTAACACGAATCTGACAACAAATTATTTAATTTGTAACTGGGTTAAAACATAAACAATATTGTACAAACATCTACCATATAGTTAACATGATAACAACAAAACACAATGTTTCCGTTTTGGAACACAGTGTGTCACAATGTAACACAGATTGTCCAAACAAAAAAACAGTCGGTCCCATCAGGAACACTGTTTGTCAAACCTGGAAAAAACTTTTCGGTGTAATTCAATCTACAACTATGAGTTTAAAACCTTCTTAAATCAAACAATATATTTTAAATTGCACCACTATTTCACAAAATAGCCACTGTATTCAAAGATCATTAATGGGCAGTTCAGAATGTCATTTTAATAACTACTGGTTCACATGGTGAATGACAGAGCTTATTCAACTAGCCCGAACAAAGTATTTTTAATTGACTGAAACAGTCTCATTTTGATGCATTTGATAATCATTATCGGATTAAAACAAAACGAATATTAACGCACAGCACACTCCAAAATCATTCTACTATATTACATTGTAACACCTGTTTGCATGTTCTATACTATTATAAATAACAAATATGAAATAAATTTATGAAAAACCATGACCCCATTTTATGAGTCATTACACACAAAAAAAACAAATAATATCATAAATGTATCATATAAATTTGTCATAAATATACAACAATATAACAGACACTTTGTTATATATAAATTGATTGTTCAATAAATTATGATCCCTTTCGGAGGCGCCAAAACCCATCTTAACATACAAATGTCCGGATTGCGCAATGTCTGGTCACATGACAGGGTCACATGATATATCACTACAATGTCATCACAGACAGAGGGGGCGATTGTGCTGGACTCATCATTTCTTCTCTCTTTGCCTGCAAATATAACTATAGTAATAAACTTGTTGTCCTAGCACTACTATTCAACTTTCTAAGACTATATTTGTAAAGAAGTGAAGAGAACCGATATAAATGTGAAAGTTATAGGTAAAGGTGTCAAAGATGAGAAATGTTCAGAGCTAAATACAAAATAATATCTTGTTTGAAATAGTTTTGCATCCGATTTATTATATCGTATTGCATAGTAACCTTGCTAAAGGGAATTTTAACATGTTATTATCATGTGGATCTAGAATAGAATACTCGTATTGTATGATAAAAGAAAGTACTGATAGTATTACCGATTATATAAGAAATGAAACAGTAACATAGTCACAGATCGCCGCTAAGACGTAGAACCGGTCACTGGAGAATACGTGGCCAATATAGATCTGGTCTGAGAGCATAATTACATAGTTAACATCAAATCCGTTCATGAAGTATTAAGAGTAGGTTATATCAAACCATTCACAGAGTAAAACGAGAATATGTTTAACATCTAAGAAACTACGACTGTATAAAACTGTATATGCCTCAATAATTCCTGTTATAAGTGATATAGGAAACAAGACAATGTACCAAGTGTAACGAATCGGACTTGTCGGACTTATCAGACTTACCGGACTCGTCGGACTTGTCGGACTTGTCGGACTTATCGGACTTACCGGACTCGTCGGACTTGTCGGACTTGTCGGACTTATCGGACTTACCGGACTCGTCGGACTTGTCGGACTTGTCGGACTTGTCGGATCAGTTGGCAGTATATAAAGGCTTGACTTTTGCACTAGCCACCAGTCAGTTGTTACCATCAGGACAGTGTTAACGGATGTATTATTTATGGATCTAGCATTTGGATACTATTATTGGATTATTTTGTTGTTTGTGTCATCGTATAAGGAAAATACATTGATTAATTGTGATTGGAGTTGTTTTACCTGTGTCTTCAGTCTTGTCCAAAGAACAAAAGCGTTACATTGGTGGCAGCGGTGGGATACAATTCCTGTGTGAATAGTGTATCATTTGGATATTCGGCGTTGGATTCTTTAAATCGTTGTTTGAGATACCGGTGATTGTTTTGGCGAGTTGACGAACTCTCATAATGGCTACCGAACAGCAAAGTATTTTCAAACAATTAGGACAGGATGTGAAACCACACGTAAACTCTCCGACAGCATGTTCAACTCCTATGGAGGATCGTACGGATTCCAAGGATCAGAAGCCATTTGCTTCATCTACAGATTCTGGAATCGGACAAGTATTTTTCCCGGATGACTTTGACAGTAATGCCAATACCTTATCTCCCATTTGGAATAAAAAGGACAGTATTCCCAACAGCAGACCCAAGTTGAGATGGGTGAAGTTCCTGCTTCTGTGGATTATAATATTCCTCGTTGCTGTTAGTGTTCATAGTCTGGGACATAAAATCCTAGAGATGTTTACGCAAGTAAAGGATATTATTAGTGCTTACACTGAGGAGTTTCTGCCGTATTTTGTGCTAGTGTGCATCTTTCTGATATCGTCTATAGTATTTTTCTACTATGATTGTTTCAGTCAGCAATCGTCATTGACCACCGAATATTGCTCAAGTAATTTGAGAAGTGAAGTACCGTATATTGGGACCTCTTTGCCGCCTCATGTTGAGAAAGTAAAACAGAATACTGCGAGGTCGACATCACGTGATTTTCCGTGCCGTAGAACATTTAGTGGAACTGGAGGAGATATGTGGCACGAGTTTAGGAGGTACTTTGACAACCTGGCCACTTTGAATAGATGGTCCAAAGAAGAATCGAGGAGAACGTTTCTGTGTTGTTTACGTGGTCAGGCAGAAGCCTTTGCATATGGATTACCGTCATATGTACAGAATGATTGTGACTTACTGTTTTCCAGAATAGAGCAGAGATTTGGCATTATGAATATGAAGGAGAGCTACGTAGCCGATGCCAGATTAAGAAGAAAACAGAAAACTGAGACGTACAGAGAGTTTGGCCAATCGATTGAAGAACTTCTCAGGAAAGCTTATCCAGATTGTACAGAAATAGTTGGAGAATTATCACTGAGTACTTTTCTTGAAAACTGTAATGATTCCCCTGATTTTAGACTTTCGGTGAAGAGAACAAGACCGAAGACACTGCAAGACGCGATAACTGCTGCGATTCAAGAAGAGTGTTTACGTCAAACTGAACGTGAAAACCATAAAAGTGACTACAGGGGCGGTCGAATATTTCAAACCGTTAGTTCAAGAGGTAATTTTAGAGGTAGAAGGGGGTATTTGAACCACGGGAATTCGAGAGGACGAAATGGATCATTGAACGAGGATCAAAAGGATTATTCGGAAAACTAGAATCGACCGGATCTGGAGGTCGGAGCACGGTCGAAAACAACGAACTTCATAATAGACCTCAACAAATTAGTAAAGAAAACAATGTAAAGTGTGTTAAAGTAAAATTGAAGAAAGGCATGAAGATATCGGGTAAAGTGTGTAATCAGCAAGTAAACTGGAAAATTGATACTGGCGCAAGAAAAACTTTTATTACGTCGCAAACATTTAAAAGTATTCAGCATCGCTACAGGCCTGGACTTAGACCGACAAGGTGGAATTTCAGAACTGCCAATGATAATGAAATTTTCTGTGATGGAGAAGCATTCGTAATTCTTAACTTCATGGAGACAGAGATATTCTTTCCCGTTATTGTTGGTGGTGTGACAGAAAATCTTCTAGGAGAGGACTTCATTGAACGATTTCAATGCAATTTTAATCATAAGGAAAAACAGTTCCTCATTAATGTGAATGGCAATTTCATTGAAAATCCACGACACAAGGAACATAAAGTGTTGCAGCAAGTTGTGGCGACTGAAACATTTGATGTGCCATCTGGTTGTGAGGTACTAGTAAAATCAAATGTCAAAGGTGCTGTACACGAACAGCCAGGGATATTAGTGCAAGATTCAAAATTTGTTGAAAAACATTGTCTGTTAGTAGCAAGAGTGTTGGTGGATTGTAAACAGAAGTTTCATGCAAGAGTTTTGAATCCTGGAAATACATGTGTAACAGTGTCAAGAGGAACAGTGATAGCATTATTTGAACCAGTACAGGAAGTCTCAGACGATAGCCCTGGTAAAGTGAACTATGTGTCCCGTGTTACTGAAGAGGAAAACATGTGTTTGCCTGATTTTCTTATTCGGACATATGAAGAAGGAAAGCAAAACATTGATCCGGATCAGTCGGATCAATTACAAAAGTTGTTGTATAGACGTCAAAATGTGTTCGCAAAGCCTGGTGAAGTAGGGCGTACAAATGTTGGTTCACACAAAATAGTTTTGAACGATGAAAGACCAATTAAGGATCTACCAAGGAAAATACCATTGTTCAAACGGAAAGCGATTGACGAAGAAATAGAAAATCTTGAGATGAAAGGACTGATAGAAAAATCTGAAAGTCCTTGGAGTTCACAATTAGTTATGGTGTTAAAGAAGGATGGTTCCTGGCGAATGTGCGTGGATTATAGGAAACTAAATACCAAGACAGTGAAGGATGCTTATCCGATTCCAAGGATTCAGGATAATCTCGACTCACTGGTTGGTGCTAAGTGGTTCTCGAGCTTGGATTGTGATATGGCATATCACCAAGTACCTTTGGAAGTAAGCGATAAACCAAAGACTGCTTTTGCAACTCCGACAGGCGGACTTTATCAGTATGTTACAATGCCGTTTGGATTATGCAACGCGCCAGCAACTTTCCAGCGGATCATAGAAAAGGTGTGTTCTGGGTTGCAATGGAATATTCTTGTTCTCTACTTGGACGATATTGTGGTGTACAGTCGCTCATTCGAATCTCATCTGGAAGATTTAGAGACTGTATTCAATAGACTAGAAAACGCTGGTTTGAAATTGAAAGCAAAGAAGTGCCATTTCTTTTGTACGGAAGCAAACTTTTTGGGACATATTGTATCCGAAGAGGGCGTTAGACCAGATCCCATGAAAATTGAAGCAGTGATGGCATTAGAGCGTCCAACAAGTGTTACGGAGTTACGAAGTTTTCTCGGTTTTACATCATATTTCAGGAAGTTCATCAAGGACTACGCAGCAATTGCAAAGCCTTTGTATTTCCTAACTAAGAAAAACGTGAGATGGAATTGGACAGATGACTGTGAAAACGCTTTTAGTTTGTTGAAGACCAAGTTAGTATCCTATCCAATCCTTGCTTATCCTGACACTAATGGAGGCACATTTATCTTGGATTGTGATGCTAGCAGTTATGGCATCGGTTCAGTGTTGAGTCAAGTGCAGCAGGGCGTCGAGAAAGTGATAGCGTATGGCAGTAGGGTTCTCGATAAGGCAGAACAGAATTATTGTGTGACCCGTCGTGAAATGTTGTCTGTTGTGTACTTCACCAAATATTTCCAGGAGTATCTGTTGGGGAGGAAATTCCTAATACGGACGGACCATTCTTCATTGCGGTGGCTGCAACAATTCAAAAATCCAGATGGTCAAGTGCATCGCTGGTTGGAACAATTGAGCAAGTTTGATTACGATATAGAGCACCGTCCGGGTTCTAAGCATACAAACGCTGATTTTCTATCAAGGATTTGTAAAGGTGATGTGGTTGAATGCAGACAGTGTCATATGCCACTAGACAATAGTGTTTATGGAAAACTGGAAATGGTCGATGAGTGCCAGATTGATATTTGTGTAGTTGACTTATATGAAAGTGGACATACGAATAGGGAAAACGATGAAAACGCACGAGAAAGGCCCAAGCGAGGTCGTAAAGCAAATAAACCTAAACAGTCAAAGAATCTGCCCCAACCGGACGATGTGTTAACCACGGAAGAATTGAAGAAATCCCAAGTAGAAGACAAAGATCTTCGTTATGTGATTGAATTAATCAATTCCGAGTCAGGAAAGCCGGCATGGTCGGACTTAGCGGATAAGAGTGCGTGTACTAAGTTTTGGACTAGTAGATGGAATTTGTTGTCAATTCAAGATGGATTGCTGTGTATAAAGTGGGAATTTAGTCCGGGTGACATAAGATGGCGTATCTGTATACCGAAACATGTCGCTCCAACCGTACTATGGTATCTTCACGATTCGAAAGTATCGGGACACTTTGGCATTAAGAAGACGATGGATAGAGCAAAAGTATGTCCTTTCTATTGGATGAATATGCGGAAATCAGTCGAAGACTATGTGAAGTGTTGCAGGATATGTTGTGAAGCTAATAATCCAAATAGAAACAAAAGACATATGTTGCAGAAATATGTGGTTGGTGAACGATTTGAAAGAGTCGGTATTGATATTGCTGGACCATTTCCGGAAACAGAACGACATAATGTATATGTGTTAGTGATGGTGGATTATTTTTCTAAATTGACAGAAATATATCCTTTACCCAATATACAAGCCAAAACTGTAGCTGACTGTGTCATGCGCGGATGGATAAAAAGATATGGCTGTCCGCGAGAAATTCACTCTGATCAGGGAAGACAGTTTGAGAGCGCATTGTTTCATGAATTCTGTCGCTTATTGGAGATAAACAAGTGTAGAACAACACCACTACATGCACGCTCAGATGGTTTAGTAGAGCGCATGAATAAAGTTATTCAAAATATGTTGTCAAAATATGTTGCTGAAAATCAAAGAGACTGGGATTTAGTGTTAGACTATGTAGTTATGGCATACAACAGTTCCGCGCATGAAAGTACAGGGTACACTCCACATCGAATTATATTTGGAAAAGAGATGTCAGTTCCGTTAGATGTACAGACAGAACGAGTGGCCGATAGTGAAAACCAGGGACCGGGCAATAACATTTCAAACTATGTAACAGACTTGCAGGAGAAATTAATCGAAGTTCATGAATTAGTGCGTGCGAATTTGTCAAGATCAAGTGATAGACAGAAGAAGCACTACGACTGCCGTATTAGAACGCATCACTATGAAGTCGGAGATTTTGTAATGAGAAATCAAAAGAAAACAGTTCCTGGGGTAAAATCTAAAATAGTCCGACATTGGACTGGACCATGGATCATTGTTAGCAAATTGTGCGATGTACTTTTCAAAATTCAACATTCCGAAAAGTCAGCTCCAGTTGTTATTCATGGTGATAATTTAAAGAAATTCCATGGGCATGCATCTTTGACCCTTCCACAAGGAACAATCGAGACAGAGCAAATTCAACAGCCAAATTTACAAGCATTTACTATGTGTTCAAACAATACAGAACCAAGTCAAGAGATTCCTATCGTAAACGATAGCATAGTAACAAATGAAGGAAGTTCATATAAAGAGCGTACGGACGGACAAAATGTAGTTGAAAGTGACCAACAACAACAAACAACGAATCAATTTATACAAACTGACTTACCGGATCAATCGGATCAATCGGATCAATCTGGCAAATTAGACTACATGGATCTGTCGGATCAGTCAGCCAGAGCGGAACATGGCGCGAAAATAACTCGGACTGCACGTGCAGAAATCACCAGCCCGAATAAATGTGTAGAAATTAATCCGCGTGTTGACAGTAGTTCTGAATTGTACACTAGAGCAGGACGGAATATTAAGCAACCTCCATTTTTAAAGGGTTATATTTGTAAAATAAAGATGGTATATACGTGTGATACTTGCGGGTCAGAGTTCGTCAACAAGAGTAACATGAAGAGACATATAAGTGAGAGACATTTGGACACGGGTTATTTTATGTGCACTGTGCGTAATTGTAGCAGGTTATATAAGCGACGTTCGTATCTAAGAAGTCATTTGAAAAGGAGCCACGGACTTAATGATCGTAGGGCTAAACGGTTGGGTGATTTGGCGAAGAGAAAACAAGATTGGAGAAATCAATCGTACAGTGATATAAGCTCTGATGAGGATTTTTTTCGTACGGATGCTGTTGATAAAGTGAATGATGACGGTGATGGTGATTATGGATTAGATACTGTTGATGAAGTGAATGGTGACGGTGATTGTGGATTAGATACTGTTGATGAAGGGAGTGGTGATGGTGATTATGAATTAGATACTGTTGATGAAGTAAATGGTGACGGTGATGGTGATTATGAATTAGATACTGTTGATGAAGTAAATGGTGACGGTGATGGTGATTATGGATTAGATGCTGTTGATGAAGTGAATGGTGACGGTGACGGTGCTTATGGATTAGATGCTGTTGATGAAGTGAATGGTGACGGTGACGGTGATTATGGATTGGATGCTGTTGATGAAGTGAATTGTGACGGTGACGGTGATTATGGATTAGATGCTGTTGATGAAGTGAATGGTGACGGTGACGGTGATTATGGATTAGATGCTGTTGATGAAGTGAATGGTGACGGTGACGGTGATTATGGATTAGATGCTGTTGATGAAGTGAATTGTGACGGTGACGGTGATTATGGATTAGATGCTGTTGATGTAGTGAATTGTGACGGTGACTGTGATTATGGATTAGATGCTGTTGATGTAGTGAATGGTGACGGTGACGGTGATTATGGATTAGATGATATTGATGTAGTGAATGGTGACGGTGACGGTGATTATGGATTAGATGATGTTGATGAAGTGAATTGTGACGGTGACGGTGATTATGGATTAGATGCTGTTGATGAAGTGAATGGTGACGGTGATTATGGATTAGATGCTGTTGATGAAGTGAATGGTGACGGTGACGGTGATTATGGATTAGATGCTGTTGATGAAGTGAATTGTGACGGTGACGGTGATTATGGATTAGATGCTGTTGATGAAGTGAATGGTGACGGTGATTATGGATTAGATGATGTTGATGTAGTGAATTGTGACGGTGACGGTGATAATGGATTAGATGCTGTTGATGTAGTGAATTGTGACGGTGACTGTGATTATGGATTAGATGCTGTTGATGTAGTGAATGGTGACGGTGACGGTGATTATGGATTAGATGATATTGATGTAGTGAATGGTGACGGTGACGGTGATTATGGTTTAGATGATGTTGATGAAGTGAATTGTGACGGTGACGGTGATTATGGATTAGATGCTGTTGATGAAGTGAATGGTGACGGTGATTATGGTTTAGATGATGTCGATGAAGTGAATTGTGACGGTGATGGTGATTATGGATTAGATGCTGTTGATGAAGTGAGTGTTGGTGGTGATTATGGATTAGATGATGTTGTTGTACGCAAAGTGAATGTTGTGAATCCTGATGTGAAGATACACGAACAATTTCAGGACTTAGAACAATATATGGAAGCTATGGGAAAGCTCAGTTCCCCATATTCAACAAAGGATGATGAACAACGACCTTCTGATGTATATAAGAACAATGACATTTTGATAGATAACAGATATGAAGATATCAGTGATATAGTGGAAGATGACAGTGTATATAATGATTGTGACACTATCGAGATTAGTGATGATGATAACGATAACCATACAGAATATATAGTCTCTGCAATCAATGTAACAATCCAACGGACTACAAAATTGAACAACGGTGAACCGGTGGAGGTAAAACGTACTGCCTCTATCGGGTATACTGAGAACATTGACGTAGAAAACATTTCACCATGGGATCTGTTCAACAACGTTCAAGAGGAATTCAGACAATACGCGTCAAGCTATCATGACAATCTGTGGGAAAATTAATTTTGGACTACATTGTATGTAGTTATCATTTGTGATTTTGTATGTAGTTATCATTTGTGATTATTATTTGTTTGGTTTAAATTGCTTAAGTAAGTGTTACTATTTTTGTTAATTTACACATTTTACGAACAGTGGAAGTTCTAGTCTTCCAAGTAGGGGGCAGTGTAACGAATCGGACTTGTCGGACTTATCAGACTTACCGGACTCGTCGGACTTGTCGGACTTGTCGGACTTATCGGACTTACCGGACTCGTCGGACTTGTCGGACTTGTCGGACTTATCGGACTTACCGGACTCGTCGGACTTGTCGGACTTGTCGGACTTGTCGGATCAGTTGGCAGTATATAAAGGCTTGACTTTTGCACTAGCCACCAGTCAGTTGTTACCATCAGGACAGTGTTAACGGATGTATTATTTATGGATCTAGCATTTGGATACTATTATTGGATTATTTTGTTGTTTGTGTCATCGTATAAGGAAAATACATTGATTAATTGTGATTGGAGTTGTTTTACCTGTGTCTTCAGTCTTGTCCAAAGAACAAAAGCGTTACACAATTTTATAAACCTACAGTTTACCTTTAATGTAATTTATATTATTATATAAAAAGAGATACTTTTGCAGAATTATTCAAATATTTATGGTGAACATTATCATCCTCTTACATTAGAGTGTTGACGTTCTTGTAGTAGAGAGTGAGTGTATGACTGTGTTATTACCTCAATACAGGAGTAAATGTGAACTTTTGAGTTGTTTGTTGATAAGGGAGATAGCCTACCTGCCGAACAAATCTTTCAATTCTTGTTCTGAAGAGAACTGCCCTAGGTTTGCAACAAATACAGTAGAACATGGTGTATTAGTAGATGTAGCAGGTAAGCCGGGACTCGATGCTGATCCATTCATTCCCTATAGTAACAGATATAAGTTTGCTGGCTAGTTTGGTTTGTTGTTGGAATATATCGATGGTTTAACACAGAACTACAGTAACTGCTACTTTAACAAAGAATGGTACTGTAGTTCAGTTATAAACCGTCAATACTATAGTTATACAATCTGAAAGATGGTTTGTGATGAGAGGTGGTCACCATGGTAACGTGTACATAATCTACGTATACAAACCACACAAACTGTCAGTGTACCATCGAGGCTTTCACTAGCAGAAGTAATTTTATAAAATATTTTACCTAAATATATATAGAAATAGAGTTAAAGAGAATATACTATTCAATAAATTGCGTAGAAATGGCAAAAGTGTGTTTTGTTATTGCCTAGGCCAAGTAAATACCAAAGGTCAACAGAAAGCCCTGTACTCGGATTTTCTATGATATCTTAATAGATAAATTCATGGTAATTATGTGAGCGCTTTGTGTGGTTTATATTCTAACAAATATTAACAGAAGACATACAGCACTGACTACATCGTGTAACTTATGTAGTTATTATGTCTTTGCTAAAACTAGCGCTTTGTCAAACAATATACATATATCGAGTTCATAGTTTTCTGTAAGATGACACGGAAGAAACAAAAAAAAACAGTAATATACAAGTGTCAAATAAACCATATAACACTTTGTATAGATCTGCTACAGCCAAAAGTGCCTTACGGGAGAGACTGTGCACTGCGCAGAATGATGTAGATACGTGGGTATATCCAAAAGTAATGTCACTGATGCTATAAAATCGTATATAATGTCAGTAAAACCACGAAATTTTTCACACCGTAACTTTAGTCTAATTTGAATATGATGACCAAATTTCACAACAATGCACATAATAGTTCTGGAGATATGAACATTTTCATGAGACATACTTACGAACATCGCCGCAAGTCCGACGTCAACGACGTCACAATGACGTTACTTGCTGACACCTACTCATCCAGCAGTAGTTTATCCCTGGTGATTTCTAATGACTCATAAACCATGCAGTTATTTCCAAGACCTTTAAAAATGTGTAACCCACCCAACACTTACTATGTGCGAAATCAAATTATTTTTAAGTGTCCTCTAAATAGTCCCACAGCAAAATATTTAACTCACCACATAATGATTGCAGTTTTGAACGTCGAACTGAATTGACGGCGTTAAAAATACTCGTGGTGTTCTTTTCGGATCTACAAAAAATCGTTCATATGACTCTCTATTGATAATGATTTGGTGATATATGCCCCCTTAAAAGATTATACAACATACACATGAACCTATGTTGCCGCCTTGTGTAACTAAAGTTTCAGTAGGTGACTTTCAAAACTTTGAGGAAAAGCGCATTACTACGCGCAGCGTCTTTTTGTCACAAATCTACCGTGTTTTCGCTAAGTAATCAATGCGTTGAAGATATATTACGAGTTTCAAAGTTGAGTGACGTTATTGAATTTTAAGCAGCAGACACATAACATTTGTTTCATCACGTCACGAAAGTATTGTCTGCTTTCGAGAATTATTTTTTATAAAAACGCATAAAAGAAAATTGTTATGATAATGAAAAACGATCGTAATTTTCGTGTGCGGCGATATGACGTCATAGGTATATTTTAAATGTTCATATAATCCAGTTATGAAAATCGAATAATGCAGCACGTTTTATATTAATCAGAATTGAATTGCTGAATATTTTTATATCACATTTATGCATATCGGCCTATAAACAATTAATCCACGGGAGGAGTGACATTACTTTTGGATATACCCTCGTATATATGTACGTATATAACTGTGCATTATTTAGAGATTAATAACTGGGCGCGCTGTGGCAATGGGTGATAATATCCCCGGCGCGTCGATAATGGCTCGAGGGCTTTAGCCCGAGTGCCATTATCAAGAGCCGGGGATATTATCACTCAATGACACAGCGCGCCCAGGTATTGAACTTTTTAATACACTTGTTCCGGGGAAGGAAAGCTATGAAAGCACTTAATGTCAACTAACCCAGTGATTATAAACATTGGAGTACATATGGCCTACTTCATGCTCCAAAAGGAGCGTTTCTTAGTTACAAAAACTGCTGTAACATCTTTATTACTGAATGGAAACATATGACATGGGGGTTCATTTTCTTAGTTAGATCAATTGCTACAATTTAGTGTTGGTTTTGATGCGCTTTCTAAACAAAAATGTTTTTCAAGTTGGAGCGTCTACGAATTTCTAACTTAAAACCCGCGTAAATAACGTCACGTCGCGCGTGCGCTCGATCGCAGGGCGATTATCGCTCACGCGATCGATAATATCCTCGACGTTTGTTGATAATATCCCCGGCGGACCAATAATACGGATTTTGTCAACGCAAAAATGTTACTATATATAGTAACAGGTGTATTAATAATGTATATAACACACAATCACTCATATAGATAATAGGAGATGTACATGCATTACATGAAAAATATTCGACAGTCAAGTATATACTGATATTCGTAGACGATATATTTCTGAAAAGTTACTCGTCGATGTATTTACGCCAAAATTAGTGAGTTTATAAATTCGACTTTCAAGCAGATAATTCGGTATATTTGGGTGCAAACATACCTAATGTTTGATATAATTGGCATTGGCTTTTGTAAGCTTTAAATACGTGTTACATTCTGCAAGTACTACATTGAACATGCAAAATCACTGTAAAAAGAATACTTGTTGTTGTGGAAAGTCTATACTGATGTGTACATCCAAAATAATCAGTTGCATATCAGATATTTAGCGTACAAAGTAAAACATGATATATATACTACAACCACAAGGCTCTCCTTTATGCTAAACAATTCCATTATACAATGATAAACAATATCATAAAATATCTCCTGTAACTGCAATGCAGTTGTAAATCTCTTTAAGAAGAATTTTTGAATTAGTTATGTGAATAAGTTACTTTCGCTGCCACACGATTGCCTATTTTTTATCCAAAACTACTTACAAACAAAGTACAAACCTGGCATTCAGCAAATCATAGTCACCCGCCGATATCTGACTTTTGATAGATTGACATTCTAAATATCATGCAAGGGGGAGTAACTGTGGCAATCTTATTGTTTTGGCGAATGAAATATACAAGGATTTCCGAAAATAGAATATTTTGCAAGGGCAAGTAACTGTATCGATCTTAATTGTTTGAGTAATGAAATATACAAGATTTACAAAAAAAAGAATCTGCAGTCATGCAAGGGCAAGTAACTGCATCCATCTTAATTCTTTGACTGCTGAAATATACAAGATTTGATCTGTCGCAGTGTGCACCTACTGACATTTTATACTGTATAAATGGTTAAGTTCGCGTCGTGGAAAATTTCGCGTATTACTAAGTTGCTGCTAGCGAAAATTACGACCTGCTCGTTATAAATACATACCCACGACAGTTCGAACCAACGACATTATCAATATACATACATATATACTACGGTGATAAGCAGTTTGGAGAATGCAATTTATTATTTTAAAATACGAAATAAAAATGGTATGCGATAATCGGACAGGGAAGGCAGCACTATACTTCACCAACCGAGCACAGAACACGTAACCCCACAACACAACTACACGGAGCAAGGCCCATACTTAAGCCGAAAAAATGATTAAAAGTCCCCGCCGCAAAAAAATGCAGGGTGATCAAAGCAAACTACATACAATGCATGATGACCAAATTGTACAAAGGAATTACAAAGGTACATACTGTAGGAGGGAATTGGACAGGGAAAGCAACACTCGGGAAGCCAACACAGGACATCGCAGCCACACGTAAATCTAAACATTAAATATCAACTCGGTGACCGTAGTGACCAAACAAGCACAACAAGTCAAACTGTGTTATTGTAAACAAATGATTGCGATTTTCATTTCGAGTTTATATTATAACATTCTGAGCTCGCATTTTGCGAACTTTAATTTGCAATTGATTTAATTTGGGAGAGGTGCTGTGTGCATTTGTGAGATTCTCGGAGCCGAGCCTAAATTACAACAAAGTGATATCGGTTGACGGAAGATTAGTTCAACTAAATACAAAGATAGCATATTTCCCATTTCAAACATTATGCAACATAAAAAAGGTATGAGAAAATCCGATAGAGAAGGTAGCACTCAACCTAATACTTTATATAATTTGTACGAGACAAGCTACACGTATTCAAACATCCCACAACTATCCCATACATCATCGTCTAGTTGCGAACACAATCATGTATATTGTATTATTACTGTGAAAAAATGATACACACATAGTTAGGAAATTGTAGACTGGTGTTTATATAAAAAATCACCAATTTCACATCAGATCCTTGGTAACAAAGTAACTTCTGGTATATCAATCTGATGTAGTACATTATAAATTCTTCAGTTATTTTGATTCAGTTATTCCAGAATTTGAAACGCATTTTCCATATCGTTATTATGAATACATTACGAAACTATCGCAGTAGTAGTTCTTTGCTAGACGTTAAAATCACAATTAGCAGTCTGAACAATAAAAAGTACGAACATTATAGCTCAATTAGCTACTGCTTCTACTACCCTTTGAAATGTATTATTGGTTCTAGAAAACTAAGCGCAGCACACCCTCTTACAGAATATTGAATCCCAACAATTAACTCTCGCTTATCTAATCAAACTAAATATATTCAGTGTTTGTATTTGTAACGAACCTACCATCTGAACATTATATTCAAGTTACCTCGAAGCCTATCTGCAAGGGAGATCAATCTGTATATATTTAGTGTACTTTGACCCAAACACCCGCGCAAATCTCACAGCTCCGCCCATCATTCCATAGTTTCGTATTTTAATTATGCCAATACTTCGCAAAAATCGCTCCAAAACCGTCCATAGCATTATTCAGCAAACCCATATAGCCCAACCAAACGCCAAAAATCTAAATATTCCATATTTTGACCCTGGCCAATTCGCATATAACAACTATCACAACTGTCAATTTCACTTGTTATTACAATGGGGACATAACCGCGCAATCACTCTTCTATAGGTCAAAAACCACTAAATTCACTCAAATAGTCCTTTTGATTTGATTCGCTCCAAATATTTTCGCAATAAGGTCCACAATAAATAAATAACTTAAAAACTACCAAAAAACCGTATTCCTAATTTGCTGTACTGGTGTTTTCCTTTGTATTTGTAGCTTTCAACGATCTTCAAGTACATCATACGTGAGTTGTATACTGGTAGCTTTATTGAAACCATCATGTCATCATAATCTTACCTCCTAGTTTCCCACCATTCTCTGCACACTGATAGACGACATTTATGTAATAAATGGGGCTGGTTCGGGTAACATAATTAACAAGACATAACACGTTATATGATCGTTTTATAATGTATTTCTTTTTCTTCTACACATTAGCATCACAACACATGTTTTTGCATATTTAAGAAAAAAAACAATCATACACTAGAAGTCATTATAGTTTTAAACACACAATGCACAAATATAACATTTTTGATATAAACTGCTTTGAGCAAAGAAAAAAACACAGCACAATAAATATGTTTACCTTACACAAATATACAATAATAATAATAATTGATTGTTAAGGAATTATCTTCTTTAAATTTACCATATATTCGTATGCTTCTGTAATCTGCCTTCTGATTGGTTGTTTGTTCTTGATTATACTAAATGAAATCCAATCAGAATGTTTCATACATGTTTTACTAAGAACAACTATCTAAACAATCGTCTAAATCTAATAACTACAGTCCAAATACTTAGTAAAAGTTTAATAAGTTATAACATACTGCAGTACATGTATGCTGAACTGGCCATGCTTTGATGACCTTGTTAGAATGGCCGACATTTGGATCTGTCATGTCCCCAATATGTGTTCGAAATCTCTCAGCATGTGTCTACACAATTCGGCAACATATGCCCCATAATTGAATATATCTGGAATGTTACACATCACAAAAAGCAACATAACATCTGTAGATAACTCGTCACTCTTCACATCGCTAGCAGCCTAAACATGTAATCAGTATGCATGTGTTGTGAACATTGAGTCAACTGATTGGATAGATGTCATAAAGTAATTACACTTTCCAGAATTGTTTTACAAATACACAATGTCAACACGTTTTTCTTATACATTGCTGAATGCATATAAAACCATAAGTTTTGTTGACACATGCAACCAATGCATGAGTACTCATTCAGGAGAAACTAGAACAATATAAGACAAAGATTTGAGTAGCAGGCAAACGAGTGAAGAAGAGACGTGTTCCACAGAGTTCGTACATCAATACCAAAGTTTACATTAATATGATGCACAAATATATCGCTTCTACATGAACATATACAAAAACTCATTGATAAGGTATCAACCTGAAAAGTATATAAAACAACAATAATTTGTTCATCTGTCACGTTGCCATTGATATGCTTGTAAGTTGGCTAAGTTATGAAACATGTCAGTGAGTAACGGCAACTTATCAGATACTATTTCTTCAATGATTTCTGAATTTCATGCTTATATCTGATATTATTTCGTGATTTTGGATACTTAAAAGACAATCGAAACGATTTTTAAAATGTCAGTCAATACAAAGTTTATGTCTATATTGTTTTGTCCCAATAAGTAAAACTTTAAAATAAGGTTAATATATGGCTGTATATTGAACCCTCAAATATTGAACCCTGATACTTTAGATACCATAATATTAATAAAAGGAGGAATACTAATTCACCATTTGTCATCCATATAACAAAGAAAGGGCATTCGTTAAAACAATATATATATACAATCGTTGGCAATTGAAACCACACATTGTTCGGACAAGTACAACATCAAATACTAGGAAACTACTAAACTGACAGAAATTAAACAAACATTTCACCGTACAAGTTCTTAAATCACAAACTACATTCACGTAACTGCATGTTTATGATAATTTAACAATTCTAGATTAAATCTTCTCAAATTCCAGATTGAAGTAAATATTGTCAATTTGTAATAATGCGTACGTGCACGTATTGCTAATGATTTATTGCTTCATACAAAATCAACTAGTAAGAATGATTGCATAGACAAACATGCCGTGTTGTGGTATAACCGGAAACATACCAGTGTTGTAGTCATATAATCTCAACAATAAATGGAATAAACATTTTGTGTATATACAGTAGATCAACAAGAAATTTGAGACTTTATTGTAAATACCCTGATTATGTCAACATGTATCCCAAACAGTGGTCATCTGTTTCATACATATTCATATTTCACATTCTACTTGACAACCTGCAACAATTATGATATGTCTACATTCAGACATTTAGACAGGGTCAAATGACACATCCAATGATATCATGTGACACATTGAAGCAACTCTATCAAAACGTCTTGCTTAGCATTCACAACTTCTACTAGCAGATGTCACACCACAGCAAAGAATGTGTCATATAGTACATACATGATATTACATCACTCATACAATAGCTCACACCATCCTGAACATATACGTGTTAGATACGTATTTCACACAAACACACACACACACATACATAAATAGTTTAATAAATCAATAAAACCTCCATATTGTGTATATAGTCAAACACACAACAATCTCATTGTGTATAATACAGAGCTACCAACAGTCGTTGAAATTTGCATCCGTGAGTTAAATACTACGCATTAAAAACTCTTTAACAATTAATTATTGCATGATTCGTGTCTTCGTAACAAGTTAAGTTAACAATACACTACATGTAGGAAGAAATCACTGAACAGGAAGTTCAAGTTTTTAAAGTATTACTTATTACGTGTAAATAGTTATACACTTACGTATTACTTTGTATTACTCAAGCACTGATCAAAATAGAAAACAACACTAATACACATAACATCAATGTCATGTGTGCCTATATTTACCGTAACATGAACAGTAACGTGGACTTGGCAAGGTAGGAGTTTTATTTTGTCATTTCCTTATTAGATGCATTAACTATGAATGAAGTCTCAGCTGTATAAATACTACAAAAGATGACAACGTATATCAAGTATCGATGTTTCTGACTTCTGGATCGTTAATACATACCCGCGTCCCGCCACTAGATGAGGTAAAACTACACCAGATAATCAAACACAAACTTATTCCAAACGTAAGTGGAAGAACATATAAAAGTTCAATTATTATTGCTAGTTTCGACTACCGTTTAAAATGCATGCTCTTAATTCCAAGGCTAAAACATTATTTGAATATTGTCAACACATGATTGACGACGATCGTGTCGACCATAACTCGGAACAAGTAAACAAATAGACAACATTTATACATGTGTACAGTAATACGGAGGAAAGGCTTATTGTTTATAAGGCAAACACTTACTTTATGATTGCACTTACTTTGCATATATCCAAATCTATCAATAAAATTATTATGCTTCATTACAAAAATGTAACATAGTTTGTAGCAAAATCTACAGGAATTCTTTAAAATATACACACAAAATATGCAAAATGTAATGAGTTTTTCAATGTAACATTGCAGTTTAACAAAGTGTCCGCCTATTAAGTCGTGCGGATAAAGGTTTAAGTTCAGCATGGGTACATATAGATACCAGGGAGGAAACTATTTTCTCACCGAAATCCGAGAATGATTGCGAAATTTGTCTGTTAATATACCGTACATTGTAAATTGTGTACGTGTTCTTGTTTATACGTAAATCGTGACCACTTTTATTAAACGCTATATTAAATCACAATGGTATTGTAGCAAATTCAAACGGCAATGTTACAGGAAAAACTCTTAATGGGGTCAAGTCATAAATGATATACAATATGATTAACATTGAACATAATGATGTATATGTTTATATTAACATGTAAAGTAACAATGACATCAATTTCAGAAAAAAATCAATCGTTGTAAAACAGTATACATTTAGAGAATGACGGGTCACAACCTTACGTACATATATATGGTAACAATAGCAACGATCTGACCTTGACCTTAAACATTATCTGACCTTGAACATGAGACACTTTTCATTGCATTTGGATTGTGGACAATACTTGATTGATTAGCAGCTTCATTGATTAATCGGGTATTACATTTTTGTAGACTGATCGTTTTAACGTTCATAGCAATGTAAAGTAAATGCTACGATATAACGTGCTACTAGAATATGGTGGATCACATGATCGAAACATAATTTTAGAATCAAGGTCAGTCGGATTGTGGGAGTCATTGGTTCGAATTGATAAGAATTAAAGAGATGAGTGTACAACATGAGTGACGATATGTGAACAATGACAAGCATGTATAGCTGAGACCAACATGTCCTGTGTCCGATACAATATCTCAAAGCAGACGCAACATAAAGTGATTAAAAATGGACAACTCGTTGATATGTTTAACAACTTATGTTAATTTTATTAAAGGTGAATTCTTAACCAGTGATTTCATTGTGTTACTGTGTGCATAAAATGAATTAATTTCCAACCATGCAATGAACTTCAGTCATCAGTCAATTCAACTTGACATTCAAATTGGTTCGACCTTGACCTTAGTCCACTAGGTGGTGGATTCGTGAAAGTTAATTAAGATATGTTTTCACCTTCATGGACGGATAAAAATCCCATAGTTTTGCGCGAAACCACGAAGGGGTGCTATATTATGTAATATTATGCTATGATTAGTAATCAGCTATGTTTTATCAATTGGAGTAATCTATCTCAAATACAATAAAACCGTCTTTTAACTCCACACTTGAACTAAATGAACAAATGTTGTTCTTTCTGAAAATGAAAATTTAAGAAACATTTATTCGTACGTACAATATAAAGTAATGGTCAATCAACGATTAAGTTTAAACATGATTTCCTGTAACTATGTGTTTGAAACAACTTACTGTTTGTTCTAAATGAAGGGGGCAAATTATTTTTTAAAAAAACATTACGATCAACTGAGGCATTCTAAGCATATAGAGATCCTGCATTAACTATTTAAGTAATTTATAACGTCATTAATTACAATGATATCTTAACACGAATCTGACAACAAATTATTTAATTTGTAACTGGGTTAAAACATAAACAATATTGTATTTGTACAAACATCTACCATATAGTTAACATGATAACAACATAACACAATATTTCCTTTTTGGAACACAGTATGTCACAATGTAACACAGATTGTCCAAACAAAAACACAGTCGGTCCCATCAGTAACACTGTTTGTCAAACCTGGAAAAAACTTTTCGGTGTAATTCAATCTACAACTATGAGTTTAAAACCCTCTTAAATCAAACAATATATTTTAAATTGCACCACTATTTCACAAAATAGCCACTGTATTCAAAGATCATTAATGGGCAGTTCAGAATGCCATTTTAATAACTACTGGTTCACATGGTGAATGACAGAGCTTATTCAACTAGCCCGAACAAAGTATTTTTAATTGACTGAAACAGTCTCATTTTGATGCATTTGAACCAAAACGAATATTAACACACAGCACACTCCAAAATCATTCTACTATATTACATTGTAACACCTGTTTGCATGTTCTATACTATTATAAATAACAAATATGAAATAAATTTATGAAAAACCATGACCCCATTTTATAAGTCATTACACACAAAAAAAACAAATAATATCATAAATGTATCATATAAATTTGTCATAAATATACAACAATATAACAGACACTTTGTTATATATAAATTGATTGTTCAATAAATTATGATCCCTTTCGGAGGCGCCAAAACCCATCTTAACATACAAATGTCCTGATTGCGCAATGTCTGGTCACATGACAGGGTCACATGATATATCACTACAATGTCATCACAGACAGAGGGGGCGATTGTGCTGGACTCATCATTTCTTCTCTCTTTGCCTGCAAATATAACTACAGTAATAAACTTGTTGTCCTAGCACTACTATTCAACTTTCTAAGACTATATTTGTAAAGAAGTGAAGAGAACCGATATAAATGTGAAAGTTATAGGTAAAGGTGTCAAAGATGAGAAATGTTCAGAGCTAAATACAAAATAATATCTTGTTTGAAATAGTTTTGCATCCGATTTATTATATCGTATTGCATAGTAACCTTGCTAAAGGGAATTTTAACATGTTATTATCATGTGGATCTAGAATAGAATACTCGTATTGTATGATAAAAGAAAGTACTGATAGTATTACCGATTATATAAGAAATGAAACAGTAACATAGTCACAGATCGCCGCTAAGACGTAGAACCGGTCACTGGAGAATACGTGGCCAATATAGATCTGGTCTGAGAGCATTATTACATAGTTTACACCAAATCCATTCATGAAGTATTAAGAGTAGGTTATATCAAACCATTCACAGAGTAAAACGATAATATGTTTAACATCTAAGAGACTACGACTGTATAAAACTTGATATGCCTCAATAATTCCTGTTATAAGTGATATAGGAAACAAGACAATGTACCAATTTTATAAACCTACAGTTTACCTTTAATGTAATTTATATTATAAATAAAAAAAAATACTTTTGCAGAATTATTCAAATATTTATGGTGAACATTATCTGCCTCTTACATTAGAGTGTTAACGTTCTTGTAGTAGAGAGTGAGTGTATGACTGTGTTATTACATCCATACAGGATAGTAGGATGAATGGTTGGGAAGTTTAGTATATGTCCTGGTAAATACAGATAATGCAGTATATGTTAATTTATACACACTTTATAGAAAGTTAAGACAAAATCGGTTCATTTAATGTTAATAAAGTTAAGTAATATACGGTGGAATGGTGTAAAACATTAAGTGCAAAGTGATGCTGATTCTACGGTAGGCAAGAACTCAGAAACAATAGGACAAAAACAAGAGAAAATACGAAGCATAATTATAGAAATAAAGAAATCCGTACGCTGTGTAAGAGATACAATCATGTGACTATGTTACTATATTTAGGCATCATGTGCTGCCCATTCACCCAATGAGAAGTAAGGGATATTACATGCAGTGTATCTAAGTTCAGTGAGTAAAAGTGACTACAAACACAAACTTCACACGAAGCAGTTCTAATACACAGAAAGAAAAACAGAATCAAAATTATCAAATGTGGAACAATCCAATCACAAACATTCACGCAGATGATTTTTTTCATTTTGCCCCCAAATCATTTACTTTCCGGAAAACCTCACACGTGTAAAGAACCATCCCTGACCATCATATTAAAATTCCCTCATAGTTTAAGAAGTAAGAAGAAAATTGTGTGCTTCATACCAACTATAAATGTTGAAGTGACGTATTACGCAGATACGACCTCGCCCATTTTATGTTTAGCATATTCAATACGTATACCCCCACGATCAGATGACAACAGGACGAAACCCTGTAGTCTATTCATTGCTTCTGTTGCGTTCTTTAGTTCCTAAACATAATACAAATATATTGTTTAGCAGCGTCAAAGCTTCTCGAGATTTCAATGTATATCATCAATACTTTAATGTATATTTAAGCAATAATCTGGTTATATTTTACATCGTTTCGGACACTTTATTACTAAATCCATATTCATATCGTTTATTATCTAACAAATGTCCTCACTTAACTGCACAGAAAACTAACACTTCAGTGATAAATTTCAAAATAATCAAAGCTGCATAATTTATCTTGATAGCATATCCAATATCGAATTAGAAACCTACTATTTATACAATATCCAATCATATTCCTTATATTTACAGACAAACCAATTACTGTAACGTACTTATAGACAATTATACCTGATATTCTACGAAAGCTACTGGAGAACCGCCTTTATTGTACATTTTTAACCTCGAGAAACCCTGAAAGCTGGAAGACACAATTTGGGTTAAATAACAAATTCACGAAGCTCCATCATGGAACTGGAATTGATCAAAGAAAGTTTTCGATAAATGTTTCTGATTTTTTTGTTCTTTATTTCACAAAATCACAGAAATGTGTAACAAACATGTCGTGAATTAACAGTGATCAAAGTCTAACAAAACGCGGGTAAAACATAACATGTTTAAATAGATGGAGAAAATTGAAAACCAAACAATTCAGGGCATTTAATCAAGTATTTTATGTCAGCTTGCAGCTAAATAATCAATCATCATTATCTAACAACCATTCAATTGACCCACACTGATTACTAAGTTTGAAATCTAAATGTCAAAATAATATAAATATGAAAAGTGATTAGTGCCCTGAATATGTTTGATGATAAAATGAAATTGTGCTACCAAGAAAATATAAAATATATTACCTAGATACATAGGAACAAATAATTGTAGAAAGATAGAAAAAAGACTGGTATACTGGAGGAGTTTGTTTTAGATAGATGGAAGTTATGTTACCATATTGTCAGACTTACAGTTGTTATTAGAGCCGTGAGAGGAAAATGGGTTAACAATATCAGTTGATATGAAAGAAGTATAACATGAATGAAAACTACACTTCACTATTTGTCGGACTTGTTTGAAATTTTCATAGAGAAAAAAAGGTTGGACACAAACTTTGTCTCGTAGGGCAGATAATTGAATCATTTATGTGCTTGAAAATGGCTATATTGACAAACGTCTCTAGTGTAAGAAAATGCTGTCGTTGTTTCGAATCTATAATATATATTCCTATGTATCTAGCCGAACTGTTGAAATAATAATTTTGCTCTTGATAAATGCGAACATCCGGGAAAATGTGAACTTTTGAGTTGTTTGTTGATAAGGGAGATAACCTACCTGCCGAACAAATCTTTCAATTCTTGTTCTGAAGAGAACTGCCCTAGGTTTGCAACAAATAGAGTAAAACATGGTGTATTAGTAGATGTACCAGGTAAGCCGGGACTCGATGCTGATCCATTCATTCCCTATAGTAACAGATATAAGTTTGCTGGCTAGTTTGGTTTGTTGTTGGAATATATCGATGGTTTAACACAGAACTACAGTAACTGCTACTTCAACAAAGAATGGTACTGTAGTTCAGTTATAAACCGTCAATACTATAGTTATACAATGTGAAAGATGGTTTGTGATGAGAGGTGGTCACCATGGTAACGTGAACATAATCTACGTATACAAACCACACAAACTGTCAGTTTACCATCGAGGCTTTCACTAGCAGAAGTAATTTTATAAAATATTTTACCTAAATATATGTAGAAATAGAGTTAAGGAGAACATACCATTCAATAAGTTGTGTGGAAATGGCAAAAGTGTGTTTTGTTATTGCCTAGGTCAAGTAAATACCAAAGGTCAACAGAAAGCCCTGTACTCGGATTTTCTATGATCTCTAAATAGATAAATTCATGGTAATTATGTGAGCGCTTTGTGTGGTTTATATTCTAACAAATATTAACAGAAGACATAAAGCACTGACTACCAGAAGAAAGAGAATCGTGTGCGTGCAACTCGTGTAGATGAGATGAGTCGGTGCATGTGATACATCGTGTAATACAAAAGCAAATTCAATAGATCTACATAAATGCATTAACATGCTTGTGTACGAAGATATTTATTATATTCAAAACATCTGACAGTTCAATGTTCTTTCAAATATCCAAAGAGGTAATGTTTAACTTCGGGTATAATTTTGATATCTTTGTAATGTATTTAAATAACTAACAATGACAGATTTAATGCAATGTAGAATCATCAAAACATTTTGAATGTTTTTTTACAATGAACATGTTATAAAGCATGGCTAGAAAGCAAGCAAGAATTGTGTTTTTACATTACACTTAACAAATGTATGTCGTACACATGCATTTATCAAAAACCACAACACTCTGGACAAAACCTATAATAACATACCACAAAATATAACAAATGGCAAAATGAGTAAAACCATTGGAACGATTGTGCATAGGTTGTATTGAGTAGTACAATAAGATATATTTGATATCCAATCCAGTTATATCTATTTATAAAATATCCAATCAGAGAACTAACTATAGACAAACCGACTGGCTTACTTATATTTATAGACCATCCATCCGTTTAAGTTATTTGACAAATGTTATCAGATTAGGTAGATGTTGCTTGATTATTTGTAAAGCGACAACGCTAAAGGTATAATGAGAAAAACTGAATTGAATGAACAGGTAATTAAGTTAAGAATAAGTTCCCAAATGAACAAAAACTTGTTTATTTTATTTCCAACAGAATAGAATTGGTATAACTGAAGTTCAACTGGAGGGAAAGTGCTCCATTCAAAACAAGGTTGAAACAAAATAGAACATCTAGGTGATGGTCGGTGTACAAAACACTAGATAAACGAAACACTGTGCCAATCATTTTGTATAGGATCAATGTGAAATAATAAAGCATGTCCATGTTAAATTAGATGTGATCGACCAGTCTCAAATGTGGGTGAAATGATGTTACTGTTTCCTAATTCATTTATTCAACAAAATGATTATTGTACCAGGTCAATGCTTACAATTAAACACGAATATGAGCAATTATTACAAAGACGAACTTAAATTTAAAGTTTTTACATTAACTATACCACTACGGATGTATGAATAAATCCTAACATATATAATGTCATGTATACTTTCGCAATGCAACTACCAATTATTTGATTTAGCACACAGTTTGATTTCAAAAAATCTTTTCGAAATTTTTGGTAAGAACGGAAACATAATGTAGTGTTGTTTTATTGCACATAATCGTCATGTAAATTTTGTTGTCTTATAAATATCTTACCTTTCCCATGGCTACATGCATCTGAGGTTAAAAGCAGAACAAAAATGTATGTAAAGTATTGCAGAAGAATAGATACATAAATACATTATATTCCTGGCCGTTTGATAACATAATTATTGCGTCATGTGACATTAGAATCAACATCACATGATAAAAGTTTAGTTTCTGAATAAAGGCCTCACATCATACTATTTTCATCTAACCCTGAACCGAATTACTTTGTAAATCGTATGAATCATTTGAGCTGGTCTATATGTATAGTTTAATTATCAACCAAGTCTTTACACGAAGAAGGGGAAGGCACGTCCATGCTAAATGAGTATATAGAGGTAATTAAGCTAAACATGGTGAATCAAAACTTTAATATAAATGTCAGTTATACAGATATAAAATGTGTTGCTAAACAACGTTATATATAAGTGTCATGTACAGCACACAATACTGCAAAATTAGGAGCAAGAGGGGTGTTAATGATTTTAATGAAAACGAAATTGAATAAATACAGTAATTTGCAGAGAAATGAAACACTAGGACTACGTCAAAGCTACATGATTTGAGTAAATAATACAAATACAGCAGCGTACAGGCATCCCTCAATAAATGACATTATATGGACTCATACCTACACATATATGTTAGTGATAGATGTACAACGATATCATTCTGTATCATGTGACGTAAACAGACATTTTTCTCACGAGTGAAGCTTTATAATTAATGTTATTATAACCATGGAGTTATATTGGACTATTTTTAATATGGTACAGAAACCAATTATTCAATATAAAGCCTAAGTCATAACCTAAGAACTACATCATATAAAGAACAAGTGAAAAGAAACGTAAACAAGATGCAGGAATACGACACACTGTCTTCTCATATATTTAATGCTAAATCTTAAACATACACATAGTGTGTGTGAGTTGCTTAAAAGGGTTTAATCACCAGAGAAACGCTGCACACTGATGGGTCGGGAAGAATATAATATATAGATACATACCTGCGGAAGAGCTCCCAAGGGGCTAGTAAATATTGGAGTTGCCCCTAATGAAGGGTGTGGCAAGCTGGCTGAGACCGATCCCGCTCCATGTACCATTGCAGGGTGGAACTGTAAGAAATGTATGATGACTGTATACTATAAACCCTATGTTGAACATGTTATTGAAATGATATACATGCAGAATTTGTTTGGCTGTGTAATTGGAAGTTTGCTTCGTTCATCATTTGCTAAATTGTAACAAAATAAAACCTTTAATGACGCGTTATTGTATTATAAAGTAAATAAAACAATTACTGTTCGTACAGATCAATAAAGTTCGACATGAGTAATGACCTTACCTCATAACCGAGTGGATTTCCTGCCTGTAACGATGCTAGAGCATTCATATCAACAGCCTAGAAACAATAAGTGAGTATGATAATAATTATATAATACACAGAGTGGCAGTCATCGAGCTATAGATAAAGACCAATATGACATCCACTCTATTATCCCAAGTCTCATTCTTCTGATCAATTATAAAACAAGTTCATTTACTCATATGTGTCAAACATGAGAATTTCCACTCACCAAAAAAATTAACACGTTGAGATGTTTTGTTAAAATATTCCGTTAAATCTATTTATTAATCGATCACCAAATATTGGAATGTGATTCAGATGCATTGTTCCATGTGTGTCTCATATAAATTAGAGAAGATCGAAAGAAAATAGCATAGCAATACGTTTAGCACATGGTCTCCATGTCGCTCCGGCAATAGTCTTTATAGCATTCCAGACAAGATCATCAGGGGGTCAAAATGAGCTGGCAAAAGTATCAACATCATCGCTTAGATTACAGACACAACGTTAATTAAATATCGACTAAATAAATGATGAGAATAGCGACACAAAGGGTCCCCCTTGAGGATCATGACCTATTTAACCGACAGAAGTAGATTTACTTTCTCCCATAATAACAAACACTACTACTAGTAATCTATAGTGAGCTTCCCATGGGTGATTATTTAGTTTTCATTTATTATGATCAACTTGGACATTTTCTAAAAATGAAATTCCAAATCTTGCATCAAGAGAGTTTCATACGATGGACTATTGGTCATACATTTCATACTGACTATTGGACGTACATTTCTGAGCACCAAGGATATCCAAGTGCTTGTTGAGATACCCATTAACTACAATTATAAGATGCATATGCAAAATGTAACTGAAGTTTTTTTTATATCTTTTATTATCTGTTATTATCACAGCTGACGAAGTTTGCATTAAAGTTAACATAACATTGATTGAGTTTTGGAAAAGTGTCAAGCATTCTCAACTTTACCTTGCTTGAATAATTTTTTTACAAGATGAATCTATATATTCTTCACAAATTATCAAAGGATTAAATGTTTATTTTAAAATACCAATGCTATTTCTACAAATTCACAAGTTGGTAACTTACAACGACCATTTGCATTTAGCTACTTTCAGGAATGTTCCGATGTCTATATAAACCATGAATAAAGATATGAGTATAATAAACTGGCGGCCAACTACTGAGAAGATTGAATTAAAAACAATACAGAAAAAGCACTTTAAGATCCGTCACCCATATAGCATATCGTGGAGGGGAGGTGAATGACAGAGGTAGAGTGAATCACGCGTGTAAAGTCGCCCCAAACAAACGATCGTAGATCACGCATCGTAGTTCAAACAACTAAACAAAACGTGCAACAAGGCCGACCATGCTTTCGTGAAAACAAATCAATTGATAAACGTCAAAACACTCGATGTTTTGTTTTCAGGGAAACAGTTCGTAAGTGTATAGTGAAAAGAACTTTCAATAAACAAACTGTGTCATTTAGTCTTAACTCATATAAGAGATCTTTAAGCAGTTACTAAAACTAAATAAAAATATACAATTATGAAAACAGCAATGCATTGATTATTTTGTTTATAATGGAATATGGTACATGTATAAAAGCATAGCATATATCCTCATATATTTTTCACCTGCATTAGGTGCTGTTTTAAGGAAGACATACAGATGAACTATAGCAGTGTGCATCTACTGACAGTTTATAATTGGTATACACAATATGTATTTGACGGTGCATTACAGTTGGTCATAGGATTATTCTGTGCCATTATATTATCATTCCATATACAATCATTCTTGTCAAAAGTTTAAATAGTTTAGAAAATGTGCTACTGAACAACAGGTGCAGTTCCCATATGGTGAGTTATGGTCGTTGAAAAAGTTGCATCAATGTGAATTAGGGGGCGGAGCTGTATGCATTTGTGAGATCAGTGGGGCGGAGCCTAAATTGCAATAAAGTGAAATCGGTGGGCGGAGCCTAGTTAAACTGTATACAAAAATAAAAGTGCGCAATAGTTTGCTAAGTGCTCAGTAAATAGGATGAGCTTGGTATACTTGCTTCAATTTAACTGTAACATTGTAACTGTGAAAGACGGAGCAGTGATAATAGTCAGTGAATAGTTAAACGGGATGCAGCACGGACGCTGCAATGTGACGTAGCATGAACCCTGCAAATCTAATGACAATTTCTATTTAACTCCAAACATGAAGTCATATAGCACTTTATGTGTTTGATCGAGACAACCACCAAGTATCCAAACATCTAACTACCATCATGTAGATCATCGTTTTAGTCCGAGCACAAGAATGTCTCTTGTATAATCAGACTAGCTTTCTTAAAGCAGACGTCGGTTCTTACAACAGACAATGGAACCACAAACAGTCGAGTATTATCTTACAACAGACAATGGAACCACAAACAGTCGAGGATTATCTTACAACAGACAATGGAACCACAAACAGTCGAGGATTATCTTACAACAGACAATGGAACCACAAACGGTATTATCTAATAGCAAGGATTGTCATGTATATTTGATGGGTCTCAAAATAGCCGATGGTATCAAAATACAGATATATTAAGTATTCAGATGGGATTCATGAAAATGTCATAGATTTGTCAGGTTGTCATGGCAACATTATAACTCAAGATATATTATAAACAATAATGTAATAGCAGCAAATCATAAAATATATAGAAATAATAATAAATATACAAAGACATGCATCGTTGATGAGATAGCTATGCCATGTTGATCGTCGGACCATTTTATCAGGAAAGGGCGTAACACTTGTTGTACTAGTTTATTTGTAATAAATGATCCTTCTGGATCGATATACGTGCTTTGTGAACAAGTTCCACACTCCTCAGAGAATGTTACCCAACCAATCACAGCAAAGTTATAAACACACTCAATATGCTACATGATATCACAAATTATAGTTTTTGCATGACGCAAACAGTTTAACCTGTTACATTGCTTGACCACAATTTCTGGAAGCTACAAATTGAATTCCAGTATCCACAGACTTAAGTGATTCTAAGCGAAATGCCTGTACTTCATGGAAAGGTGACTTAACAAACTTTATGACTTGACTGGATTATAGTTAATTATAGTCTGAACCAATAAGCTGTCATGGTATGTTTACAACATGATGTCAAAATGGTATATACTGAAAACTATATTTCATTAAATGCATGTACTTTATCATATATATTTATCCTATGCGTACAACACAAATATACATATAAACTTATGTAGTTATTATGTCTTTGCCAAAACTAGCACTTTGTCAAACAATATACATACAAATGTATATCGAGTTCATAGTATTCTGTAAGATGACACGGAAGAAACAAAAAAGCAGTAATATACAAGTGTCAAATAAACAATCTAACACTTTGTATAGATCTGCTACAGACAAAGTGCATTACGGGAGAGACTGTGCATAGCGCACAGAATGATGTAGAAATATATAACTGTGCCTCATTAATGTATATAACACACAATCACTCATATAGATAATAGGAGATATACATGCATTACATGAAATATAGTCGACAGTCAAGTATATACTGATATTCGTAGACGATATATTTCTGAACAGTTACTCGTCGATGTATTCACGCCAAAATTAGTGAGTTTATAAATTCGACTTTTAAGCAGATAATTCGGTATATTTGGGTGCAAACATACCTAATGTTTGATATAATTGGCATTGGCTTTTGTAAGCTTTAAATACGTGTTATATTCTGCAAGTATTACATTGAACACGGAAAATAACTGTAAAAAGAATACTTGTTGTTGTGGAAAGTCTATACTGATGTGTACATCCAAAATAATCAGTTGCATATCAAATATTCAGCGTACAAAGTAAAACATGATATATATACTACAACCACAAGACACACCTTTATGCTAAACAATTCCATTATACAATGATAAACAATGTCATAAAATATCTCCTGTAACTACAATGCAGTTGCAAATCTCTTTAAGAAGAAATTTTGAATTAGTTATGTGAATAAGTTACTTTCGCTGCCACACGATTGCCTATTTTTTTATCCAAAACTACTTACAAACAAAGTACAAACCTGTCATTCAGCAAATCATAGTCACCCGCCGATATCTGACTTTTGATAGATTGACATTCTAAATATCATGCAAGGGGGAGTAACTGTGGCAATCTTATTGTTTTGGCAAATGAAATATACAAGGATTTCCGAAAATAGAATATTTTGCAAGGGTAAGTAACTGTATCGATCTTAATTGTTTGAGTAATGAAATATACAAGATTTTCAAAAATAGAATCTGAAGTCATGCAAGGGCAAGTAACTGCATCCATCTTAATTCTTTGACTGCTGAAATATACAAGATTTGCACCTACTGACATTTTATACCGTATAAGTGGTTAAGTTCGCGTCGTGGAAAATTTCGCGTATTGCGAAGTTGCTGCTAGCGAAAATTACGACCTACTTGTTATTGATACATACTAACGGCAGTTCTTACCAACGGCATTAACAATATACATGCATATACACTACGGTGATAAGCAGTATGACGAAATAAAAAAGTATGCGATAATCGGACAGGAAAGGCAGCACACAACTTCACCAACCGAGCACAGAACACGTAACCCCACAACACAACTACACGGAGCAAGGCCCATACTTAAGCCGAAGAAATGATCAAAAGTCCCCGCCGCAAAAAAACGCAGGGTGATCAAAGCAAACTACGTACAATGCAGGATGACCAAATTGTACAAAGGAATTACAAAGGTACATAATGTAGGAGGGAATTGGACAGGGAAAGCAACAATCGGGAAGCCAACACAGGACATCGCAGCCACACGTAAATCTAAACATTAAATATAAACTCGGTGACCGTAGTGACCAAACAAACACAATTAGTCAAACTGTGTTATTGTAAACAAATGATTGCGATTTTCATTTCGAGTTTATATTAGACCATTCTGAGCTCGCATTTTGCGAACTTTAATTTGCAGCAATGAAACTTTGGGGGGGGGGTACTGTGTGCATTTGTGAGATCCTCGGAGCCGAGCCTAAATTACAATAAAGTGAAATCGGTGAACAAAGATAACATATTTTCCAGTTCAAACATTATGCAACATAAAAAGGTAATCCGACAGGGAAGGTAGCACTCAACCTTATACTTTATATAATTTGTACGAGACAAGCCACACGTATTCAAACATCCCACAACTATCCCATACATCATCGTCTAGGTCCGAGCACAATCATGTATATTATTGTATTATTACTGTGAAAAAATGATACACACATAGTTAGGAAATTGTAGACTGGTGCTTATATCCAAAATCACCAATTCCACATCTGATCCTTGGTAACAAAGTAAATTCTGGTATATCAATCTGATGTAGTACATTATAAATTATTCAGTTATTTTGATTCAGTTATTCCAGAATTTGAAACGCATTTTCCATATCGTTATTATGAATACATTACGAAACTATCGCAGTAGAAGTTCTTTGCTTGACGTTAAAATCACAATTAGCAGTCTGAACAATAAAAAGTACGAACATTATAGCTCAATTAGCTACTGCTTCTACTACCCTTTGAAATGTATTATTGGTTCTAGAAAACTAAGCGCAGCACACCCTCTGACAGAATATTGAATCCCAACATTTAACTCTCGCTTATCTAATCAAACTAAATATATTCAGTGTTTGTATTTGTAACGAACCTACCATCTGAACATTACATTCAAGTTACCTCGAAGCCTATCTGCAAGGGAGATCAATCTGTGTATATTTAGTGTACTTTCACCCAAACACCCGCGCAAATCTGACAGCTCCGCCCATCATTCCATAGTTTCGTATTTTAATTACGCCAATACTTCGCAAGAATCGCTCCAAAACCGTCCATAGCACTATTCAGCAAACCCATATAGCCCAACCGAACGCCAAAAATCGAAATATTCCATATTTTGACCCTGGCCAATTCGCATATAATAACTATCAGAAATGTCAATTTCACTTGTTAAAACAATGGTGACATAACCGCGTTATCACTCTTCCATAGGTCAAAAACCACTAAATTCACTCAAATAGTCCTTTTGATTTGATTTGCTCCAAATATTTTCGCAATAAGGTCCACAATTAATAAATAAATGACTTAAAAAATACCAAAAAACGTTTTCGGAATTTGCTGTACTGGCGTTTTCCTTTGTATTTGTAGCTTTCAACGAGCTTCAAGTACATCATACGTGAGTTGTATACTGGTAGCTTTATTGAAACCATCATGTCATCATAATCTTACCTCCTAGTTTCCCACCATTCTCTGCACGCTGATGGATATGTAATAAACGGGGCTGGTTCGGGTAACATAATTAACAAGACATAACACGTTATATGATCGTTTTATAATGTATTTCTTTTTCTTCTACACATTAGCATCACAACACATGTTTTTGCATATTTAAGAAAAAAAACAATCATACACTAGAAGTCATTATAGTTTTAAACACACAATGCACAAATATAACATTTTTGATATAAACTGCTTTGAGCAAAGAAAAAAACACAGCACAATAAATATGTATACCTTACACAAATATACAATAATAATAATAATTGATTGTTAAGGAATTATCTTCTTTAAATTTACCATATATTCGTATGCTTCTGTAATCTGCCTTCTGATTGGTTGTTTGTTCTTGATTATACTAAATAATCCAATCAGAATGTTTCATACATGTTTTATTAAGAACAACTATCTAAACAATCGTCTAAATCTAATAACTACAGTCCAAATACTTAGTAAAAGTTTAATAAGTTATAACATACTGCAGTACATGTATGCTGAACTGGCCATGCTTTGATGACCTTGTTAGAATGGCCGACATTTGGATCTGTCATGTCCCCAATATGTGTTCGAAATCTCTCAGCATGTGTCTACACAATTCGGCAACATATGCCCCATAATTGAATATATCTGGAATGTTACACATCACAAAAAGCAACATAACATCTGTAGATAACTCGTCTCTCTTCACATCGCTAGCAGCCTAAACATGTAATCAGTATGCATGTGTTGTGAACATTGAGTCAACTGATTGGATAGATGTCATAAAGTAATTACACTTTCCAGAATTGTTTTACAAATACACAATGTCAACACGTTTTTCTTATACATTGCTGAATGCATATAAAACCATAAGTTTTGTTGACACATGCAACCAATGCATGAGTACTCATTCAGGAGAAACTAGAACAATATAAGACAAAGATTTGAGTAGCAGGCAAACGAGTGAAGAAGAGACGTGTTCCACAGAGTTCGTACATCAATACCAAAGTTTACATTAATATGATGCACAAACATATCGCTTCTACATGAACATATACAAAAAAAATCATTGATTAAGTATCAACCTGAAAAGTATATAAAACAACAATAATTTGTTCATCTGTCACGTTGCCATTGATATGCTTGTAAGTTGGCAAAGTTATGAAACATGTCAGTGAGTAACGGCAACTTATCAGATACTATTTCTTCAATGATTTCTGAATTTCATGCTTTTATCTGATATTATTTCGTGATTTTGGATACTTAAAAGACAATCGAAACGATTTTTAAAATGTCAGTCAATACAAAGTTTATGTCTATATTGTTTTGTCCCAATAAGTAAAACTTTAAAATAAGGTTAATATATGGCTGTATATTGAACCCTCAAATATTGAACCCTGATACTTTAGATACCATAATATTAATAAAAGGAGGAATACTAATTCACCATTTGTCATCCATATAAAAAAGAAAGGGCATTCGTTAAAACAATATATATATACAATCGTTGGCAATTGAAACCACACATTGTTCGGACAAGTACAACATCAAATACTAGGAAACTACTAAACTGACAGAAATTAAACAAACATTTCACCGTACAAGTTCTTAAATCACAAACTACATTCACGTAACTGCATGTTTATGATAATTTAACAATTCTAGATTAAATCTTCTCAAATTCCAGATTGAAGTAAATATTGTCAATTTGTAATAATGCGTACGTGCACGTATTGCTAATGATTTATTGCTTCATACAAAATCAACTAGTAAGAATGATTGCATAGACAAACATGCCGTGTTGTGGTATAACCGGAAACATACCAGTGTTGTAGTCATATAATCTCAACAATAAATGGAATAAACATTTTGTGTATATACAGTAGATCAACAAGAAATTCGAGACTTTATTGTAAATACCCTGATTATGTCAACATGTATCCCAAACAGTGGTCATCTGTTTCATACATATTCATATTTCACATTCTACTTGACAACCTGCAACAATTATGATATGTCTACATTCAGACATTTAGACAGGGTCACATGACACATCCAATGATATCATGTGACACATTGAAGCAACTCTATCAAAACGTCTTGCTTAGCATTCACAACTTCTACTAGCAGATGTCACACCACAGCAAAGAATGTGTCATATAGTACATACATGATATTACATCACTCATACAATAGCTCACACGATCCTGAACATATACGTGTTAGATACGTATTTCACACAAACACACACACACACATACATAAATAGTTTAATAAATCAATAAAACCTCCATATTGTGTATGCAGTCAAACACACAACAATCTCATTGTGTATAATACAGAGCTACCAACATTCGTTGAAATTTGCATCCGTGAGTTAAATACTACGCATTAAAAACTCTTCAACAATTAATTATTGCATGATTCGTGTCTTCGTAACAAGTTAAGTTAACAATACACTACATGTAGGAAGAAATCACTGATCAGGAAGTTCAAGTTTTTAAAGTATTACTTATTACGTGTAAATAGTTATACACTTACGTATTACTTTGTATTACTCAAGCACTGATCAAAATAGAAAACAACACTAATACACATAACATCAATGTCATGTGTGCCTATATTTACCGTAACATGAACAGTAACGTGGACTTGGCAAGGTAGGAGTTTTATTTTGTCATTTCCTTATTAGATGCATTAACTATGAATGAAGTCTCAGCTGTATAAATACTACAAAAGATGACAACGTATATCAAGTATCGATGTTTCTGACTTCTGGATCCTGAATACATACCCGCGTCCCGCCACTAGATGAGGTAAAACTACACCAGATAATCTAACACAAACTTATTCCAAACGTAAGTGGAAGAACATATAAAAGTTCAATTATTATTGCTAGTTTCGACTACCGTTTAAAATGCATGCTCTTAATTCCAAGGCTAAAACATTATTTGAATATTGTCAACACATGATTGACGACGATCGTGTCGACCATAACTCGGAACAAGTAAACAAATAGACAACATTTATACATGTGTACAGTAATACGGAGGAAAGGCTCATTGTTTATAAGGCAAACACTTACTTTATGATTGCACTTACTTTGCATATATCCAAATCTATCAATAAAATTATTATGCTTCATTACAAAAATGTAACATAGTTTGTAGCAAAATCTACAGGAATTCTTTAAAATATACACACAAAATATGCAAAATGTAATGAGTTTTTCAATGTAACATTGCAGTTTAACAAAGTGTCCGCCTATTAAGTCGTGCGGATAAAGGTTTAAGTTCAGCATGGGTACATATAGATACCAGGGAGGAAACTATTTTCTCACCGAAATCCGAGAATGATTGCGAAATTTGTCTGTTAATATACCGTACATTGTAAATTGTGTACGTGTTCTTGTTTATACGTAAATCGTGACCACTTTTATTAAACGCTATATTAAATCACAATGGTATTGTAGCAAATTCAAACGGCAATGTTACAGGAAAAACTCTTAATGGGGTCAAGTCATAAATGATATACAATATGATTAACATTGAACATAATGATGTACATGTTTATATTAACATGTAAAGTAACAATGACATCAATTTCAGAAAAAAATCAATCGTTGTAAAACAGTATACATTTAGAGAATGACGGGTCACAACCTTACGTACATATATATGGTAACAATAGCAACGATCTGACCTTGACCTTAAACATTATCTGACCTTGAACATGAGACACTTCTCATTGCATTTGGATTGTGGACAATACTTGATTGATTAGCAGCTTCATTGATTAATCGGGTATTACATTTTTGTAGACTGATCGTTTTAACGTTCATAGCAATGTAAAGTAAATGCTACGATATAACGTGCTACTAGAATATGGTGGATCACATGATCGAAACATAATTTTAGAATCAAGGTCAGTCGGATTGTGGGAGTCATTGGTTCGTATTGATAAGAATTAAAGAGATGAGTGTACAACATGAGTGACGATATGTGAACAATGACAAGCATGTATAGCTGAGACCAACATGTCCTGTGTCCGATACAATATCTCAAAGCAGACGCAACATAAAGTGATTAAAAATGGACAACTCGTTGATATATTTAACAACTTACGTTAATTTTATTAAAGGTGAATTCTTAACCAGTGATTTCATTGTGTTACTGTGTGCATAAAATGAATTAATTTCCAACCATGCAATGAACTGCGGTCATCAGTCAATTCAACTTGACATTCAAATTGGTTCGACCTTGACCTTAGTCCACTAGGTGGTGGATTCGTGAAAGTTAATTAAGATATGTTTTCACCTTCATGGACGGATAAAAATCCCATAGTTTTGCGCGAAACCACGAAGGGGTGCTATATTATGTAATATTATGCTATGATTAGTAATCAGCTATGTTTTATCAATTGGA
Organism: Spisula subtruncata; assembly: GCA_963678985.1. Classification (NCBI taxonomy): domain Eukaryota; kingdom Metazoa; phylum Mollusca; class Bivalvia; order Venerida; family Mactridae; genus Spisula; species Spisula subtruncata. Next base: position 540,267 of record OY787677.1, read on the forward strand.
GTAATCTATCTCAAATACAATAAAACCGTCTTTTAACTCCACACTTGAACTAAATGAACAAATGTTGTTCTTTCTGAAAATGAAAATTTAAGAAACATTTATTCGTACGTACAATATAAAGTAATGGTCAATCAACGATTAAGTTTAAACATGATTTCCTGTAACTATGTGTTTGAAACAACTTACTGTTTGTTCTAAATGAAGGGGGCAAATTATTTTTTAAAAAACATTACGATCAACTGAGGCATTTCTAAGCATATAGAGATCCTGCATTAACTATTTAAGTAATTTATAACGACATTAATTACAATGATATCTTAACACGAATCTGACAACAAATTATTTAATTTGTAACTGGGTTAAAACATAAACAATATTGTATTTGTACAAACATCTACCATATAGTTAACATGATAACAACAAAACAAAATGTTTACTTTTTGGAACACAGTGTGTCACAATGTAACACAGATTGTCCAAACAAAAATACAGTCGGTCCCATCAGGAACACTGTTTGTCAAACCTGGAAAAACGTTTCGGTGTAATTCAATCTACAACTATGAGTTTAAAACCCTCTTAAATCAAACAATATATTTTAAATTGCACCACTATTTCACAAAATAGCCACTGTATTCAAAGATCATTAATGGGCAGTTCAGAATGCCATTTTAATAACTACTGGTTCACATGGTGAATGACAGAGCATATTCAACTAGCCCGAACAAAGTATTTTTAATTGACTGAAACAGTCTCATTTTGATGCATTTGATAATCATTATCGGATTAAAACAAAACGAATATTAACACACAGCACACTCCAAAATCATTCTACTATATTACATTGTAACACCTGTTTGCATGTTCTATACTATTATAAATAACAAATATGAAACAAATTTATGAAAAACCATGACCCCATTTTATGAGTCATGACACACAAAAAAAACAAATAATATCATAAATGTATCATATAAATTTGTCATAAATATACAACAATATAACAGACACTTTGTTATATATAAATTGATTGTTCAATAAATTATGATCCCTTTCGGAGGCGCCAAAACCCATCTTAACATACAAATGTCCTGATTGCGCAATGTCTGGTCACATGACAGGGTCACATGATATATCACTACAATGTCATCACAGACAGAGGGGGCGATTGTGCTGGACTCATCATTTCTTCTCTCTTTGCCTGCAAATATAACTATAGTAATAAACTTGTTGTCCTAGCACTACTATTCAACTTTCTAAGACTATATTTGTAAAGAAGTGAAGAGAACCGATATAAATGTGAAAGTTATAGGTAAAGGTGTCAAAGATGAGAAATGTTCAGAGCTAAATACAAAATAATATCTTGTTTGAAATAGTTTTGCATCCGATTTATTATATCGTATTGCATAGTAACCTTGCTAAAGGGAATTTTAACATGTTATTATCATGTGGATCTAGAATAGAATACTCGTATTGTATGATGAAAGAAAGTACTGATAGTATTACCGATTATATAAGAAATGAAACAGTAACATAGTCACAGATCGCCGCTAAGACGTAGAACCGGTCACTGGAGAATACGTGGCCAATATAGATCTGGTCTGAGAGCATTATTACATAGTTTACACCAAATCCGTTCATGAAGTATTAAGAGTAGGTTATATCAAACCATTTACAGAGTAAAACAAGAATATGTTTAACATCTAAGAGACTACAACTGTATAAAACTTTATATGCCTCAATCATTCCTGTTATAAGTGATATAGGAAACAAGACAATGTACCAATTTTATATACCTACAGTTTACCTTTAATGTAATTTATATTATAAATAAAAAGAGATACTTTTGCAGAATTATTCAAATATTTATGGTGAACATTATCATCCTCTTACATTAGAGTGTTGACGTTCTTGTAGTAGAGAGTGAGTGTATGACTGTGTTATTACCTCCATACAGGAGAGTAGGATGAATGGTTGGGAAGTTTAGTATATGTCCTGGTAAATACAGATAATGCAGTATATGTTAATTCATACACACTTTATAGAAAGTTAAGACAAAATCGGTTCATTTAATGTTAACAAAGTTAAGTTATATACGGTGGAATGGTGTAAAACAATAAGTGCAAAGTGATGCTGATTCTACGGTAGGCAAGAACTCAGAAACAATAGGACAAAAACAAGAGAAAATACGAAGCATAATTATAGAAATAAAGAAATCCGTACGCTGTGTAAGAGATACAATCATGTGACTATGTTACTATATTTAGGCATCATGTGCTGCCCATTCACCCAATGAGAAGTAAGGGATATTACATGCAGTGTATCTAAGTTCAGTGAGTAAAAGTGACTACAAACACAAACTTCACACGAAGCAGTTCTAATACACAGAAAGAAAAACAGAATCAAAATTATCAAATGTGGAACAATCCAATCACAAACATTCACGCAGATGTTTTTTTTCATTTTGCCCCCAAATCATTTACTTTCCGGAAAACCTCACACGTGTAAAGAACCATCCCTGACCATCATATTAAAATTCCCTCATAGTTTAAGAAGTAAGAAGAAAATTGTGTGCTTCATACCAACTATAAATGTTGAAGTGACGTATTACGCAGATACGACCTCGCCCATTTTATGTTTAGCATATTCAATACGTATACCCCCACGATCAGATGACAACAGGACGAAACCCTGTAGTCTATTCATTGCTTCTGTTGCGTTCTTTAGTTCCTAAACATAATACAAATATATTGTTTAGCAGCGTCAAGGCTTCTCGAGATTTCAATGTATATCATCAATACTTTAATGTATATCTAAGCAATAATCTGGTTATATTTTACACCGTTTCGGACACTTTATTACTAAATCCATATACATATCGTTTATTATCTAACAAATGTCTTCACTTAACTGCACAGAAAACTAACACTTCAGTGATGAATTTCAAAATAATCAAAGCTGCATAATTTATCTTGATAGCATATCCAATGTCGAATTAGAAACCTACTATTTATACAATATCCAATCATATTCCTTATATTTACAGACAAACCAATTACTGTAACGTACTTATAGACAATTATACCTGATATTCTACGAAAGCTACTGGAGAACCGCCTTTATTGTACATTTTTAACCTCGAGAAACCCTGAAAGCTGGAAGACACAATTTGGGTTAAATAACAAATTCACGAAGCTCCATCATGGAACTGGAATTGATCAAAGAAAGTTTTCGATAAATGTTTCTGATTTTTTTGTTCTTTATTTCACAAAATCACAGAAATGTGTAACAAACATGTCGTGAATTAACAGTGATCAAAGTCTAACAAAACGCGGGTAAAACATAACATGTTTAAATCGATGGAGAAAATTGAAAACCAAACAATTCAGGGCATTTAATTAAGTATTTTATGTCAGCTTGCAGCTAAATAATCAATCATCATTATCTCACAACCATTCAATTGACCCACACTGATTACTAAGTTTGAAATCTAAATGTCAAAATAATATAAATATGAAAAGTGATTAGTGCCCTGAATATGTTTGATGATAAAATGAAATTGTGCTACCAAGAAAATATAAAATATATTACCTAGATACATAGGAACAAATAATTGTAGAAAGATAGAAAAAAGACTGGTATACTGGAGGAGTTTGTTTTAGATAGATTGAAGTTATGTTACCATATTGTCAGACTTACAGTTGTTATTAGAGCCGTGAGAGGAAAATGGGTTAACAATATCAGTTGATATGAAAGAAGTATAACATGAATGAAAACTACACTTCACTAATTGTCGGACTTGTTTGAAATTTTCATAGAGAAAAAAAGGTTGGACACAAACTTTGTCTCGTAGGGCAGATAATTGAATCATTTATGTGCTTGAAAATTACTATATTGACAAACGTCTCTTGTGTAAGAAAATGCTGTCGTTGTTTCGAATCTATAATATATATTCCTATGTATCTAGCCGAACTGTTGAAATAATAATTTTGCTCTTGATAAATGCGAACATCCGGGAAAATGTGAACTTTTGAGTTGTTTGTTGATAAGGGAGATAACCTACCTGCCGAACAAATCTTTCAATTCTTGTTCTGAAGAGAACTGCCCTAGGTTTGCAACAAATAGAGTAGAACATGGTGTATTAGTAGATGTAGCAGGTAAGCCGGGACTCGATGCTGATCCATTCATTCCCTATAGTAACAGATATAAGTTTGCTGGCTAGTTTGGTTTGTTGTTGGAATATATCGATGGTTTAACACAGAACTACAGTAACTGCTACTTCAACAAAGAATGGTACTGTAGTTCAGTTATAAACAGTCAATACTATAGTTATACAATGTGAAAGATGGTTTGTGATGAGAGGTGGTCACCATGGTAACGTGAACATAATCTACGTATACAAACCACACAAACTGTCAGTTTACCATCGAGGCTTTCACTAGCAGAAGTAATTTTATAAAATATTTTACCTAAATATATGTAGAAATAGAGTTAAAGAGAATATACTATTCAATGAATTGTGTAGAAATTGCACAAGTGTGTTTTGTTATTGCCTAGGCCAAGTAAATACCAAAGGTCAACAGAAAGCCCTGTACTCGGATTTTCTATGATGTCTAAATATATAAATTCATGGTAATTATGTGAGCGCTTTGTGTGGTTTATATTCTAACAAATATTAACAGAAGACATAAAGCACTGACTACCAGAAGAAAGAGAAACGTGTGCGTGCAACTCGTGTAGATGAGATGAGTCGGTGCATGTTATACATCGTGTAATACAGAAGCAAATTCAATAGATCTACATAAATGCATTAACATGCTTGTGTACGAAGATATTTATAGTATTCAAAACATCTGACAGTTCAATGTTCTTTCAAATATCCAAAGAGGTAATGTTTAACTTCGGGTATAATTTTGATATCTTTGTAATGTATTTAAATAACTAACAATGACAGATTTAATGCAATGTACAATCATCAAAACATTTTGAATGTTTATTTACAATGAACATGTTATAAAGCATGGCTAGAAAGCAAGCGCGAATTGTGTTTTTACATTACACTTAACAAATGTCTGTCGTACACATGCATTTATCAAAAACCACAACACTCTGGACAAAAACTATAATAACATACCACAAAATATAACAAATGGCAAAATGAGTAAAATCATTGGAACGATTGTGCATAGGTTGCATTGAGTAGTACAATAAGATATATTTGATATCCAATCCAGTTATATCTATTTATAAAATATCCAATCAGATAACTAACTATAGACAAACCGACTGGCTTACTTATATTTATAGACCATCCATCCGTTAAAGTTATTTGACAAATGTTATCAGATTAGGTAGATGTTGCTTGATGATTTGTAAAGCGACAACGCTAAAGGTATAATGAGAAAAACTGAATTGAATGAACAGGTAATTAAGTTAAGAATAAGTTCCCAAATGAACAAAAACTTGTTTATTTTATTTCCAACAGAATAGAATTGGTATAACTGAAGTTCAACTGGAGGGAAAGTGCTCCATTCAAAACAAGGTTGAAACAAAATAGAACATCTAGGTGATGGTCGGTGTACAAAACACTAGATAAACGAAACACTGTGCCAATCATTTTGTATAGGATCAATGTGAAATAATAAAGCATGTCCATGTTAAATTAGATGTGATCGACCAGTCTCAAATGTGGGTGAAATGATGTTACTGTTTCCTAATTCATTTATTCAACAAAATGATTATTGTACCAGGTCAATGCTTACAATTAAACACGAATATGAGCAATTATTACAAAGACGAACTTAAATTTAAAGTTTTTACATTAACTATACCACTACGGATGTATGAATAAATCCTAACATATATAATGTCATGTATACTTTTGCAATGCAACTACCAATTATTTGATTTAGCACACAGTTTGATTTCAAAAAATCTTTTCGAAATTTTTGGTAAGAACGGAAACATAATGTAGTGTTGTTTTATTGCACATAATCGTCATGTAAATTTTGTTGTCTTATAAATATCTTACCTTTCCCATGGCTACATGCATCTGAGGTTAAAAGCAGAACAAAAATGTATGTAAAGTATTGCAGAAGAATAGATACATAAATACATTATATTCCTGGCTGTTTGACAACATAATTATTGTGACATGAGAAGCAACATCACATGATAAAAGTTTAGTTTCTGAATAAAGGCCTCACATCATACTATTTTCATCTAACCCTGAACTGGATTACTTTGTAAATCGTATGAATCATTTGAGCTGGTCTATATGTATAGTTGAATTATCAACCAAGTCTTTACACGAAGAAGGGGAAGGCACGTCCATGCTAAATGAGTATATAGAGGTAATTAAGCTAAACATGGTGAATCAAAACTTTAATACAAATGTCAGTTATACAGATATAAAATGTGTTGCTAAACAACGTTATATATAAGTGTCATGTACAGCACACAATACTGCAAAATTAGGAGCAAGAGGGGTGTTAATGATTTTAATGAAAACGAAATTGAATAAATACAGTAATTTGCAGAGAAATGAAACACTAGGACTACGTCAAAGCTACATGATTTGAGTAAATAATACAAATACAGCAGCGTACAGGCATCCCTCAATAAATGACATTATATGGACTCATACCTACACATATATGTAAGTGATAGATGTACAACGATATCATTCTGTATCATGTGACGTAAACATACATTTTTCTCACGAGTGAAGCTTTATAATTAATGTTATTATAACCATGGAGTTATACTGGAATATTTTTAATATGGTACAAAAACCAATTATTCAATATAAAGCCTAAGTCATAAACTAAGAACTACATCATATAAAGAACATGTGAAAAGAAACGTAAACAAGATACAGGAATACGACACACTGTCTTTTCATATATTTAATGCTAATCATAAACATACACATAGTGTGTGTGAGTTGCTTAAAAGGGTTAATCACCAGAGAAACGCTGCACACTGATGGGTCGGGAAGAATATAATATATAGATACATACCTGCAGTAGAGCTCCCAAGGGGCTAGTAAATATTGGAGTTGCCCCTAATGAAGGGTGTGGCAAGCTGGCTGAGACCGACCCCGCTCTATGTACCATTGCAGGGTGGAACTGTAAGAAATGTATGATGACTGTATACTATGAACCCTATGTTGAACATGTTATTGAAATGATATACATGCAGAATTTGTTTGGCTGTGTAATTGGAAGTTTGCTTCGTTCATCATTTGCTAAATTGTAACAAAATAAAACCTTTAATGACGCGTTATTGTATTATAAAGTAAATAAAACAATTACTGTTCGTACAGATCAATAAAGTTCGACATGAGTAATGACCTTACCTCATAACCGAGTGGATTTCCTGCCTGTAACGATGCTAGAGCATTCATATCAACAGCCTAGAAACAATAAGTGAGTATGTTAATAATTATATAATACACAGAGTGGCAGTCATCGAGCTATAGATAAAGACCAATATGACATCCACTCTATTATCCCAAGTCTCATTCTTCTGATCAATTATAAAACAAGTTCATTTACTCATATGTGTCAAACATGAGAATTTCCACTCACCAAAAAAATTAACACGTTGAGATGTTTTGTTAAAATAATCCGTTAAATCTATTTATTAATCGATCACCAAATATTGGAATGTGATTCAGATGCATTGTTCCATGTGTGTCTCATATAAATTAGAGAAGATCGAAAGAAAATAGCATAGCAATACGTTCAGCACATGGTCTCCATGTCGCTCCGGCAATAGTCTTTATAGCATTCCAGACAAGATCATCAGGGGGTCAAAATGAGCTGGCAAAAGTATCAACATCATCGCTTAGATTACAGACACAACGTTAATTAAATATCGACTAAATAAATGATGAGAATAGCGACACAAAGGGTCCTCCTTGAGGATCATGACCTATTTAACCGACAGAAGTAGATTTACTTTCTCCCATAATAACAAACACTACTACTAGTAATCTATAGTGAGCTTCCCATGGGTGATTATTTAGTTTTCATTTATTATGATCAACTTGGACATTTTCTAAAAATGATATTCCAAATCTTGCATCAAGAGAGTTTCATACGATGGACTATTGGTCATACATTTCATACTGACTATTGGACGTACATTTCTGAGCACCAAGGATATCCAAGTGCTTGTTGAGATACCCATTAACTACAATTATAAGATGCATTTGCAAAATGTAACTGAAGTTTTTTTTATATCTATTATTATCTGTTATTATCACATTAAATTATCATTAAAGTTAACACAACATTGATTGAGTTTTGGAAAAGTGTCAAGCATTCTCAACTTAACCTTGCTTGAATAATTTTCTTACAAGATGAATCTATATATTCTTCACAAATTATCAAAGGATTAAATGTTTATTTTTCAAATACCAATGCTATTTCTACAAATTCACAAGTTGGTAACTTACAACGACCATTTGCATTTAGCTACTTTCAGGAATGTTCCGATGTCTATATAAACCATGAATAAAGATATGAGTATAATAAATTGGCGGCCAACTACTGAGAAGATTGAATGAAAAACAATACAGAAAAAGCACTTTAAGATCTGTCACCCATATAGCATATCGTGGAGGGGAGGTGAATGACAGAGGTAGAGTGAATCACGCGTGTAAAGTCGCCCCAAACAAACGATCGTAGATCACGCATCGTAGTTCAAACAACTAAACAAAACGTGCAACAAGGCCGACCATGCTTTCGTGAAAACAAATCAATTGATAAACGTCAAAACACTCGATGTTTTGTTTTCAGGGAAACAGTTCGTAAGTGTATAGTGAAAAGAACTTTCAATAAACAAACTGTGTCATTTAGTCTTAACTCATATAAGAGATCTTTAAGCAGTTACTAAAACCAAATAAAAATATACAATTATGAAAACAGCAATGCATTGATTATTTTGTTTATAATGGAATATGGTACATGTATAAAAGCATAGCATATATCCTCATATATTTTTCACCTGCATTAGGTGCTGTTTTAAGGAAGACATACAGATGAACTATAGCAGTGTGCATCTACTGACAGTTTATAATTGGTATACACAATATGTATTTGACGGTGCATTACAGTTGGTCATAGGATTATTCTGTGCCATTATATTATCATTCCATATACAATCATTCTTGTCAAAAGTTTAAATAGTTTAGAAAATGTGCTACTGAACAACAGGTGCAGTTCCCATATGGTGAGTTATGGTCGTTGAAAAAGTTGCATCAATGTGAATTAGGGGGCGGAGCTGTATACATTTGTGAGATCAGTGGGGCGGAGCCTAAATTGCAATAAAGTGAAATCGGTGGGCGGAGCCTAGTTCAACTGTATACAAAAATAAAAGTGCGCAATAGTTTGCTAAGTGCTCAGTAAATAGGATGAGCTTGGTATACTTGCTTCAATTTAACTGTAACATTGTAACTGTGAAAGACGGAGCAGTGATAATAGTCAGTGAATAGTTTAACGGGATGCAGCACGGACGCTGCAATGTGACGTAGCATGAACCCTGCAAATCTAATGACAATTTCTATTTAACTCCAAACATGAAGTCATATAGCACTTTATGTGTTTGATCGAGACAACCACCAAGTATCCAAACATCTAACTACCATCATGTAGATCATCGTTTTAGTCCGAGCACAAGAATGTCTCTTGTATAATCAGACTAGCTTTCTTAAAGCAGACGTCGGTTCTTACAACAGACAATGGAACCACAAACAGTCGAGTATTATCTTACAACAGACAATGGAACCACAAACAGTCGAGGATTATCTTACAACAGACAATGGAACCACAAACAGTCGAGGATTATCTTACAACAGACAATGGAACCACAAACGGTATTATCTAATAGCAAGGATTGTCATGTATATTTGATGGGTCTCAAAATAGCCGATGGTATCAAAATACAGATATATTAAGTATTCAGATGGGATTCATGAAAATGTCATAGATTTGTCAGGTTGTCATGGCAACATTATAACTCAAGATATATTATAAACAATAATGTAATAGCAGCAAATCATAGAATATATAGAAATAATAATAAATATACAAAGACATGCATCGTTGATGAGATAGCTATGCCATGTTGATCGTCGGACCATTTTATCAGGAAAGGGCGTAACACTTGTTGTACTAGTTTATTTGTAATAAATGATCCTTCTGGATCGATATACGTGCTTTGTGAACAAGTTCCACACTCCTCAGAGAATGTTACCCAACCAATCACAGCAAAGTTATAAACACACTCAATATGCTACATGATATCACAAATTATAGTTTTTGCATGACGCAAACAGTTTAACCTGTTACATTGGTTGACCACAATTTCTGGAAGCTACAAATTGAATTCCAGTATCCACAGACTTAAGTGATTCTAAGCGAAATGCCTGTACTTCATGGAAAGGTGACTTAACAAACTTTATGACTTGACTGGATTATAGTTAATTATAGTCTGAACCAATAAGCTGTCATGGTATGTTTACAACATGATGTCAAAATGGTATATACTGAAAACTATATTTCATTAAATGCATGTACTTTATCATATATATTTATCCTATGCGTACAACACAAATATACATATAAACTTATGTAGTTATTATGTCTTTGCCAAAACTAGCACTTTGTCAAACAATATACATACAAATGTATATCGAGTTCATAGTATTCTGTAAGATGACACGGAAGAAACAAAAAAGCAGTAATATACAAGTGTCAAATAAACAATCTAACACTTTGTATAGATCTGCTACAGACAAAGTGCATTACGGGAGAGACTGTGCATAGCGCACAGAATGATGTAGAAATATATAACTGTGCCTCATTAATGTATATAACACACAATCAATCATATAGATAATAGGAGATGTACATGCATTACATGAAATATAGTCGACAGTCAAGTATATACTGATATTCGTAGACGATATATTTCTGAACAGTTACTCGTCGATGTATTCACGCCAAAATTAGTGAGTTTATAAATTCGACTTTTAAGCAGATAATTCGGTATATTTGGGTGCAAACATACCTAATGTTTGATATAATTGGCATTGGCTTTTGTAAGCTTTAAATACGTGTTATATTCTGCAAGTATTACATTGAACACGGAAAATAACTGTAAAAAGAATACTTGTTGTTGTGGAAAGTCTATACTGATGTGTACATCCAAAATAATCAGTTGCATATCAAATATTCAGCGTACAAAGTAAAACATGATATATATACTACAACCACAAGACACACCTTTATGCTAAACAATTCCATTATACAATGATAAACAATGTCATAAAATATCTCCTGTAACTACAATGCAGTTGCAAATCTCTTTAAGAAGAAATTTTGAATTAGTTATGTGAATAAGTTACTTTCGCTGCCACACGATTGCCTATTTTTTATCCAAAACTACTTACAAACAACGTACAAACCTGGCATTCAGCAAATCATAGACACCCGCCGATATCTGACTTTTGATAGATTGACATTCTAAATATCATGCAAGGGGGAGTAACTGTGGCAATCTTATTGTTTTGGCAAATGAAATATACAAGGATTTCCGAAAATAGAATATTTTGCAAGGGTAAGTAACTGTATCGATCTTAATTGTTTGAGTAATGAAATATACAAGATTTTCAAAAATAGAATCTGAAGTCATGCAAGGGCAAGTAACTGCATCCATCTTAATTCTTTGACTGCTGAAATATACAAGATTTGCACCTACTGACATTTTATACCGTATAAGTGGTTAAGTTCGCGTCGTGGAAAATTTCGCGTATTGCGAAGTTGCTGCTAGCGAAAATTACGACCTACTTGTTATTGATACATACTAACGGCAGTTCTTACCAACGGCATTAACAATATACATGCATATACACTACGGTGATAAGCAGTATGACGAAATAAAAAAGTATGCGATAATCGGACAGGAAAGGCAGCACACAACTTCACCAACCGAGCACAGAACACGTAACCCCACAACACAACTACACGGAGCAAGGCCCATACTTAAGCCGAAGAAATGATCAAAAGTCCCCGCCGCAAAAAAACGCAGGGTGATCAAAGCAAACTACGTACAATGCAGGATGACCAAATTGTACAAAGGAATTACAAAGGTACATAATGTAGGAGGGAATTGGACAGGGAAAGCAACAATCGGGAAGCCAACACAGGACATCGCAGCCACACGTAAATCTAAACATTAAATATAAACTCGGTGACCGTAGTGACCAAACAAACACAATTAGTCAAACTGTGTTATTGTAAACAAATGATTGCGATTTTCATTTCGAGTTTATATTAGACCATTCTGAGCTCGCATTTTGCGAACTTTAATTTGCAGCAATGAAACTTTGGGGGGGGGTACTGTGTGCATTTGTGAGATCCTCGGAGCCGAGCCTAAATTACAATAAAGTGAAATCGGTGAACAAAGATAACATATTTTCCAGTTCAAACATTATGCAACATAAAAAAGGTATGAGAAAATCCGATAGGGAAGGTAGCGCTCAACCGAATACTTGATATAATTTGTACGAGACAAGCTACACGTATTCAAACATCCCACAACTATCCCATACATCATCGTCTAGGTCCGAGCACAATCATGTATATTGTATTATTACTGTGAAAAAATGTTACACACATAGTTAGGAAATTGTAGACTGGTGTTTATATAAAAAATCACCAATTTCACATCAGATCCTTGGTAACAAAGTAAATTCTGGTATATCAATCTGATGTAGTACATTATAAATTCTTCAGTTATTTTGATTCAGTTATTCCAGAATTTGAAACGCATTTTCCATAACGTTATTATGAATACATTACGAAACTATCGCAGTAGTAGTTCTTTGCTAGACGTTAAAATCACAATTAGCAGTCTGAACAATAAAAAGTACGAACATTATAGCTCAATTAGCTACTGCTTCTACTACCCTTTGAAATGTATTATTGTTTCTAGAAAACTAAGCGCAGCACACCCTCTGACAGAATATTGAATCCCAACATCTAACTCTCGCTTATCTAATCAAACTAAATATATTCAGTGTTTGTATTTGTAACGAACCTACCATTTGAACATTACATTCAAGTTAACTCGAAGCCTATCTGCAAGGGAGATCAATCTGTGTATATTTAGTGTACTTTCACCCAAACACCCGCGCAAATCTCGCAGCTCCGCCCATCATTCCATAGTTTCGTATCTTAATTACGCAAATACTTCGCAAGAATCGCTCCAAAACCGTCCATAGCACTATTCAGCAAACCCATATAGCCCAACCGAACGCCAAAAATCGAAATATTCCATATTTTGACCCTGGCCAATTCGCATATAATAACTATCAGAAATGTCAATTTCACTTGTTAAAACAATGGTGACATAACCGCGTTATCACTCTTCCATAGGTCAAAAACCACTAAATTCACTCAAATAGTCCTTTTCATTTGATTCGCTCCAAATATTTTCGCAATAAGGTCCACAATTAATAAATAAATGACTTAAAAAATACCAAAAAACGTTTTCGGAATTTGCTGTACTGACGTTTTCCTTTGTATTTGTAGCTTTCAACGAGCTTCAAGTACATCATACGTGAGTTGTATACTGGTAGCTTTATTGAAACCATCATGTCATCATAATCCTACCTCCTAGTTTCCGTACATTCTCTGCACGCTGATGGATATGTAATAAACGGGGTTGGTTCGGGTAACATAATTAACAAGACATAACACGTTATATGATCGTTTTATAATGTATTTCTTTTTCTTCTACACATTAGCATCACAACACATGTTTTTGCATATTTAAGAAAAAAAAACAATCATACACTAGAAGTCATTATAGTTTTAAACACACAATGCACAAATATAACATTTTTGATATAAACTGCTTTGAGCAAAGAAAAAAACACAGCACAATAAATATGTATACCTTACACAAATATACAATAATAATAATAATTGATTGTTAAGGAATTATCTTCTTTAAATTTACCATATATTCGTATGCTTCTGTAATCTGCCTTCTGATTGGTTGTTTGTTCTTGATTATACTAAATAATCCAATCAGAATGTTTCATACATGTTTTATTAAGAACAACTATCTAAACAATCGTCTAAATCTAATAACTACAGTCCAAATACTTAGTAAAAGTTTAATAAGTTATAACATACTGCAGTACATGTATGCTGAACTGGCCATGCTTTGATGACCTTGTTAGAATGGCCGACATTTGGATCTGTCATGTCCCCAATATGTGTTCGAAATCTCTCAGCATGTGTCTACACAATTCGGCAACATATGCCCCATAATTGAATATATCTGGAATGTTACACATCACAAAAAGCAACATAACATCTGTAGATAACTCGTCTCTCTTCACATCGCTAGCAGCCTAAACATGTAATCAGTATGCATGTGTTGTGAACATTGAGTCAACTGATTGGATAGATGTCATAAAGTAATTACACTTTCCAGAATTGTTTTACAAATACACAATGTCAACACGTTTTTCTTATACATTGCTGAATGCTTATAAAACCATAAGTTTTGTTGACACATGCAACCAATGCATGAGTACTCATTCAGGAGAAACTAGAACAATATAAGACAAAGATTTGAGTAGCAGGCAAACGAGTGAAGAAGAGACGTGTTCCACAGAGTTCGTACATCAATACCAAAGTTTACATTAATATGATGCACAAACATATCGCTTCTACATGAACATATACAAAAAAAATCATTGATTAAGTATCAACCTGAAAAGTATATAAAACAACAATAATTTGTTCATCTGTCACGTTGCCATTGATATGCTTGTAAGTTGGCTAAGTTATGAAACATGTCAGTGAGTAACGGCAACTTATCAGATACTATTTCTTCAATGATTTCTGAATTTCATGCTTTTATCTGATATTATTTCGTGATTTTGGATACTTAAAAGACAATCGAAACGATTTTTAAAATGTCAGTCAATACAAAGTTTATGTCTATATTGTTTTGTCCCAATAAGTAAAACTTTAAAATAAGGTTAATATATGGCTGTATATTGAACCCTCAAATATTGAACCCTGATACTTTAGATACCATAATATTAATAAAAGGAGGAATACTAATTCACCATTTGTCATCCATATAAAAAAGAAAGGGCATTCGTTAAAACAATATATATATACAATCGTTGGCAATTGAAACCACACATTGTTCGGACAAGTACAACATCAAATACTAGGAAACTACTAAACTGACAGAAATTAAACAAACATTTCACCGTACAAGTTCTTAAATCACAAACTACATTCACGTAACTGCATGTTTATGATAATTTAACAATTCTAGATTAAATCTTCTCAAATTCCAGATTGAAGTAAATATTGTCAATTTGTAATAATGCGTACGTGCACGTATTGCTAATGATTTATTGCTTCATACAAAATCAACTAGTAAGAATGATTGCATAGACAAACATGTCGTGTTGTGGTATAACCGGAAACATACCAGTGTTGTAGTCATATAATCTCAACAATAAATGGAATAAACATTTTGTGTATATACAGTAGATCAACAAGAAATTTGAGACTTTATTGTAAATACCCTGATTATGTCAACATGTAGCCCAAACAGTGGTCATCTGTTTCATACATATTCATATTTCACATTCTACTTGACAACCTGCAACAATTATGATATGTCTACATTCAGACATTTAGACAGGGTCACATGACACATCCAATGATATCATGTGACACATTGAAGCAACTCTATCAAAACGTCTTGCTTAGCATTCACAACTTCTACTAGCAGATGTCACACCACAGCAAAGAATGTGTCATATAGTACATACATGATATTACATCACTCATACAATAGCTCACACCATCCTGAACATATACGTGTTAGATACGTATTTCACACAAACACACACACACACATACATAAATAGTTTAATAAATCAATAAAACCTCCATATTGTGTATGCAGTCAAACACACAACAATCTCATTGTGTATAATACAGAGCTACCAACATTCGTTGAAATTTGCATCCGTGAGTTAAATACTACGCATTAAAAACTCTTTAACAATTAATTATTGCATGATTCGTGTCTTCGTAACAAGTAAAGTTAACAATACACTACATGTAGGAAGAAATCACTGAACAGGAAGTTCAAGTTTTTAAAGTATTACTTATTACGTGTAAATAGTTCTACACTTACGTATTACTTTGTATTACTCAAGCACTGATCAAAATAGAAAACAACACTAATACACATAACATCAATGTCATGTGTGCCTATATTTACCGTAACATGAACAGTAACGTGGACTTGGCAAGGTAGGAGTTTTATTTTGTCATTTCCTTATTAGATGCATTAACTATGAATGAAGTCTCAGCTGTATAAATACTACAAAAGATGACAACGTATATCAAGTATCGATGTTTCTGACTTCTGGATCGTGAATACATACCCGCGTCCCGCCACTAGATGAGGTAAAACTACACCAGATAATCTAACACAAACTTATTCCAAACGTAAGTGGAAGAACATATAAAAGTTCAATTATTATTGCTAGTTTCGACTACCGTTTAAAATGCATGCTCTTAATTCCAAGGCTAAAACATTATTTGAATATTGTCAACACATGATTGACGACGATCGTGTCGACCATAACTCGGAACAAGTAAACAAATAGACAACATTTATACATGTGTACAGTAATACGGAGGAAAGGCTTATTGTTTATAAGGCAAACACTTACTTTATGATTGCACTTACTTTGCATATATCCAAATCTATCAATAAAATTATTATGCTTCATTACAAAAATGTAACATAGTTTGTAGCAAAATCTACAGGAATTCTTTAAAATATACACACAAAATATGCAAACTGTAATGAGGTTTTCAATGTAACATTGCAGTTTAACAAAGTGTCCGCCTATTAAGTCGTGCGGATAAAGGTTTAAGTTCAGCATGGGTACATATAGATACCAGGGAGGAAACTATTTTCTCACCGAAATCCGAGAATGATTGCGAAATTTGTCTGTTAATATACCGTACATTGTAAATTGTGTACGTGTTCTTGTTTATACGTAAATCGTGACCACTTTTATTAAACGCTATATTAAATCACAATGGTATTGTAGCAAATTCAAACGGCAATGTTACAGGAAAAACTCTTAATGGGGTCAAGTCATAAATGATATACAATATGATTAACATTGAACATAATGATGTACATGTTTATATTAACATGTAAAGTAACAATGACATCAATTTCAGAAAAAAATCAATCGTTGTAAAACAGTATACATTTAGAGAATGACGGGTCACAACCTTACGTACATATATATGGTAACAATAGCAACGATCTGACCTTGACCTTAAACATTATCTGACCTTGAACATGAGACACTTCTCATTGCATTTGGATTGTGGACAATACTTGATTGATTAGCAGCTTCATTGATTAATCGGGTATTACATTTTGTAGACTGATCGTTTTAACGTTCATAGCAATGTAAAGTAAATGCTACGATATAACGTGCTACTAGAATATGGTGGATCACATGATCGAAACATAATTTTAGAATCAAGGTCAGTCGGATTGTGGGAGTCATTGGTTCGTATTGATAAGAATTAAAGAGATGAGTGTACAACATGAGTGACGATAAACGAACAATGACAAGCATGTATAGCTGAGACCAACATGTCCTGTGTCCGATACAATATCTCAAAGCAGACGCAACATAAAGTGATTAAAAATGGACAACTCGTTGATATATTTAACAACTTACGTTAATTTTATTAAAGGTGAATTCTTAACCAGTGATTTCATTGTGTTACTGTGTGCATAAAATGAATTAATTTCCAACCATGCAATGAACTGCGGTCATCAGTCAATTCAACTTGACATTCAAATTGGTTCGACCTTGACCTTAGTCCACTAGGTGGTGGATTCGTGAAAGTTAATTAAGATATGTTTTCACCTTCATGGACGGATAAAAATCCCATAGTTTTGCGCGAAACCACGAAGGGGTGCTATATTATGTAATATTATGCTATGATTAGTAATCAGCTATGTTTTATCAATTGGAGTAATCTATCTCAAATACAATAAAACCGTCTTTTAACTCCACACTTGAACTAAATGAACAAATGTTGTTCTTTCTGAAAATGAAAATTTAAGAAACATTTATTCGTACGTACAATATAAAGTAATGGTCAATCAACGATTAAGTTTAAACATGATTTCCTGTAACTATGTGTTTGAAACAACTTACTGTTTGTTCTAAATGAAGGGGGCAAATTATTTTTTAAAAAACATTACGATCAACTGAGGCATTTCTAAGCATATAGAGATCCTGCATTAACTATTTAAGTAATTTATAACGACATTAATTACAATGATATCTTAACACGAATCTGACAACAAATTATTTAATTTGTAACTGGGTTAAAACATAAACAATATTGTATTTGTACAAACATCTACCATATAGTTAACATGATAACAACAAAACACAATGTTTACTTTTTGGAACACAGTGTGTCACAATGTAACACAGATTGTCCAAACAAAAATACAGTCGGTCCCATCAGGAACACTGTTTGTCAAACCTGTAAAAAACTTTTCGGTGTAATTCAAACTACAATTTTGAGTTTAAAACCCTCTTAAATCAAACAATATATTTTAAATTGCACCACTATTTCACAAAATAGCCACTGTATTCAAAGATCATTAATGGGCAGTTCAGAATGCCATTTAAATAACTACTGGTTCACATGGTGAATGACAGAGCTTATTTAACTAGCCTGAACAAAGTATTTTTAATTGACTGAAACAGTCTCATTTTGATGCATTTGATAATCATTATCGGATTAAAACAAAACGAATATTAACACACAGCACACTCCAAAATCATTCTACTATATTACATTGTAACACCTGTTTGCATGTTCTATACTATTATAAATAACAAATATGAAACAAATTTATGAAAAACCATGACCCCATTTTATGAGTCATGACACACAAAAAAAACAAATAATATCATAAATGTATCATATAAATTTGTCATAAATATACAACAATATAACAGACACTTTGTTATATATAAATTGATTGTTCAATAAATTATGATCCCTTTCGGAGGCGCCAAAACCCATCTTAACATACAAATGTCCTGATTGCGCAATGTCTGGTCACATGACAGGGTCACATGATATATCACTACAATGTCATCACAGACAGAGGGGGCGATTGTGCTGGACTCATCATTTCTTCTCTCTTTGCCTGCAAATATAACTATAGTAATAAGCTTGTTGTCCTAGCACTACGATTCAACTTTTTCTAAGACTATATTTGTAAAGAAGTGAAGAGAACCGATATAAATGTGAAAGTTATAGGTAAAGGTGTCAAAGATGAGAAATGTTCAGAGCTAAATACAAAATAATATCTTGTTTGAAATAGTTTTGCATCCGATTTATTATATCGTATTGCATAGTAACCTTGCTAAAGGGAATTTTAACATGTTATTATCATGTGGATCTAGAATAGAATACTCGTATTGTATGATAAAAGAAAGAACTGATAGTATTACCGATTATATAAGAAATGAAACAGTAACATAGTCACAGATCGCCGCTTAGACGTAGAACCGGTCACTGGAGAATACGTGGTCAATATAGATCTAGTCTGAGAGCATTATTACATAGTTTACACCAAATCCGTTCATGAAGTATTAAGATTAGGTTATATCAAACCATTCACAGAGTAAATCGAGAATATGTTTAACATCTAAGAGACTACGACTGTATAAAACTTGATATGCCTCAATAATTCCTGTTATAAGTGATATAGGAAACAAGACAATGTACCAATTTTATATACCTACAGTTTACCTTTAATGTAATTTATATTATAAATAAAAAGAGATACTTTTGCAGAATTATTCAAATATTTATGGTGAACATTATCATCCTCTTACATTAGAGTGTTGACGTTCTTGTAGTAGAGAGTGAGTGTATGACTGTGTTATTACCTCCATACAGGAGAGTAGGATGAATGGTTGGGACGTTTAGTATATGTCCTGGTAAATACAAATAATGCAGTATATGTTAATTCATACACACTTTATAGAAAGTTAAGACAAAATCGGTTCATTTAATGTTAACAAAGTTAAGTTATATACGGTGGAATGGTGTAAAACATTAAGTGCAAAGTGATGCTGATTCTACGGTATAGTAGGCAAGAACTCAGAAACAATAGGACAAAAACAAGAGAAAATACGAAGCATTATTATAGAAATAAAGAAATCCGTACGCTGTGTAAGAGATACAATCATGTGACTATGTTACTATATTTAGGCACCATGTGCTGCCCATTCACCCAATGAGAAGTAAGGGATATTACATGCAGTGTATCTAAGTTCAGTGAGTAAAAGTGACTACAAACACAAACTTCACACGAAGCAGCTCTAATACACAGAAAGAAAAACAGAATCAAAATTATCAAATGTGGAACAATCCAATCACAAACATTCACGCAGATGTTTTTTTTTCATTTTGCCCCCAAATCATTTACTTTCCGGAAAACCTCACACGTGTAAAGAACCATCCCTGACCATCATATTAAAATTCCCTCATAGTTTAAGAAGTAAGAAGAAAATTGTGTGCTTCATACCAACTATAAATGTTGAAGTGACGTATTACGCAGATACGACCTCGCCCATTTTATGTTTAGCATATTCAATACGTATACCCCCACGATCAGATGACAACAGGACGAAACCCTGTAGTCTATTCATTGCTTCTGTTGCGTTCTTTAGTTCCTAAACATAATACAAATATATTGTTTAGCAGCGTCTAGGCTTCTCGAGATTTCAATGTATATCATCAATACTTTAATGTATATCTAAGCAATAATCTGGTTATATTTTACACCGTTTCGGACACTTTATTACTAAATCCATATTCATATCGTTTATTATCTAACAAATGTCCTCACTTAACTGCACAGAAAACTAACACTTCAGTGATGAATTTCAAAATAATCAAAGCTGCATAATTTATCTTGATAGCATATCCAATGTCGAATTAGAAACCTACTATTTATACAATATCCAATCATATTCCTTATATTTACAGACAAACCAATTACTGTAACGTACTTATAGACAATTATACCTGATATTCTACGAAAGCTACTGGAGAACCGCCTTTATTGTACATTTTTAACCTCGAGAAACCCTGAAAGCTGGAAGACACAATTTGGGTTAAATAACAAATTCACGAAGCTCCATCATGGAACTGGAATTGATCAAAGAAAGTTTTCGATAAATGTTTCTGATTTTTTTGTTCTTTATTTCACAAAATCACAGAAATGTGTAACAAACATGTCGTGAATTAACAGTGATCAAAGTCTAACAAAACGCGGGTAAAACATAACATGTTTAAATCGATGGAGAAAATTGAAAACCAAACAATTCAGGGCATTTAATTAAGTATTTTATGTCAGCTTGCAGCTAAATAATCAATCATCATTATCTCACAACCATTCAATTGACCCACACTGATTACTAAGTTTGAAATCTAAATGTCAAAATAATATAAATATGAAAAGTGATTAGTGCCCTGAATATGTTTGATGATAAAAAGAAATTGTGCTACCAAGAAAATATAAAATATATTACCTAGATACATAGGAACAAATAATTGTAGAAAGATAGAAAAAAGACTGGTATACTGGAGGAGTTTGTTTTAGATAGATTGAAGTTATGTTACCATATTGTCAGACTTACAGTTGTTATTAGAGCCGTGAGAGGAAAATGGGTTAACAATATCAGTTGATATGAAAGAAGTATAACATGAATGAAAACTACACTTCACTAATTGTCGGACTTGTTTGAAATTTTCATAGAGAAAAAAAGGTTGGACACAAACTTTGTCTCGTAGGGCAGATAATTGAATCATTTATGTGCTTGAAAATAGCTATATTAACAAACTTCTCTTGTGTAAGAAAATGCTGTCGTTGTTTTGAATCTATAATATATATTCCTATGTATCTAGCCGAACTGTTGAAATAATAATTTTGCTCTTGATAAATGCGAACATCCGGGAATATGTGAACTTTTGAGTTGTTTGTTGATAAGGGAGATAACCTACCTGCCGAACAAATCTTTCAATTCTTGTTCTGAAGAGAACTGTCCTAGGTTTGCAACAAATAGAGTAGAACATGGTGTATTAGTAGATGTAGCAGGTAAGCCGGGACTCGATGCTGATCCATTCATTCCCTATAGTAACAGATATAAGTTTGCTGGCTAGTTTGGTTTGTTGTTGGAATATATCGATGGTTTAACACAGAACTACAGTAACTCTACTTCAACAAAGAATGGTACTGTAGTTCAGTTATAAACCGTCAATACTATAGTTATACAATGTGAAAGATGGTTTGTGATGAGAGGTGGTCACCATGGTAACGTGAACATAATCTACGTTTACAAACCACTCAAACTGTCAGTGTACCATCGAGGCTTTCACTAGCAGAAGTAATTTTATAAAATATTTTACCTAAATATATATAGAAATAGAGTTAAGGAGAACATACCATTCAATAAGTTGTGTTGAAATGGCAAAAGTGTGTTTTGTTATTGCCTAAGTCAAGTAAATACCAAAGGTCAACAGAAAGCCCTATACTCGGATTTTCTATGATCTCTAAATAGATAAATTCATGGTAATTATGTGAGCGCTTTGTGTGGTTTATATTCTAACAAATATTAACAGAAGACATAAAGCACTGACTACCAGAAGAAAGAGAAACGTGTGCGTGCAACTCGTGTAGATGGGATGAGTCGGTGCATGTTATACATCGTGTTATACAGAAGCAAATTCAATAGATCTACATAAATGCATTAACATGCTTGTGTACGAAGATATTTATAGTATTCAAAACATCTGACAGTTCAATGTTCTTTCAAATATCCAAAGAGGTGATGTTTAACTTCGGGTATAATTTTGATATCTTTGTAATGTATTTAAATAACTAACAATGACAGATTTAATGCAATGTAGAATCATCAAAACATTTTAAATGTTTATTTACAATGAACATGTTATAAAGCATGGCTAGAAAGCAAGCGCGAATTGTGTTTTTACATTACACTTAACAAATGTCTGTCGTACACATGCATTTATCAAAAACCACAACACTCTGGACAAAAACTATAATAACATACCACAAAATATAACAAATGGCAAAATGAGTAAAATCATTGGAACGATTGTGCATAGGTTGTATTGAGTAGTACAATAAGATATATTTGATATCCAATCCAGTTATATCTATTTATAAAATATCCAATCAGAGAACTAACTATAGACAAACCGACTGGCTTACTTATATTTATAGACCATCCATCCGTTAAAGTTATTTGACAAATGTTATCAGATTAGGTAGATGTTGCTTGATGATTTGTAAAGCGACAACGCTAAAGGTATAATGAGAAAAACTGAATTGAATGAACAGGTAATTAAGTTAAGAATAAGTTCCCAAATGAACAAAAACTTGTTTATTTTATTTCCAACAGAATAGAATTGGTATAACTGAAGTTCAACTGGAGGGAAAGTACTCCATTCAAAACAAGGTTGAAACAAAATAGAACATCTAGGTGATGGTCGGTGTACAAAACACTAGATAAACCAAACACTGTGTCAATCATTTTGTATAGGATCAATGTGAAATAATAAAGCATGTCCATGTTAAAATGTCCATGTTAAATTAGATGTGATCGACCAGTCTCAAATGTGGGTGAAATGATGTTACTGTTTCCTAATTCATTTATTCAACAAAATGATTATTGTACCAGGTCAATGATTACAATTAAACACGAATATGAGCAATTATTACAAAGACGAACTTAAATTTAAAGTTTTTACATTAACTATACCACTACGGATGTATGAATAAATCCTAACATATATAATGTCATGTATACTTTCGCAATGCAACTACCAATTATTTGATTTAGCACACAGATTGATTTCAAAAAATATTTTCGAAATTTTTGGTAAGAACGGAAACATAATGTAGTGTTGTTTTATTGCACAAAATCGTCATGTAAATTTTGTTGTCTTATAAATATCTTACCTTTCCCATGGCTACATGCATCTGAGGTTAAAAGCAGAACAAAAATGTATGTAAAGTATTGCAGAAGAATAGATACATAAATACATTATATTCCTGGCCGTTTGACAACATAATTATTGCGTCATGTGACATTAGAAGCAACATCACATGATAAAAGTTTAGTTTCTGAATAAAGGCCTCACATCATACTATTTTCATCTAACCCTGAACTGGATTACTTTGTAAATCGTATGAATCATTTGAGCTGGTCTATATGTATAGTTTAATTATCAACCAAGTCTTTACACGAAGAAGGGGAAGGCACGTCCATGCTAAATGAGTATATAGAGGTAATTAAGCTAAACATGGTGAATCAAAACTTTAATACAAATGTCAGTTATACAGATATAAAATGTGTTGCTAAACAACGTTATATATAAGTGTCATGTACAGCACACAATACTGCAAAATTAGGAGCAAGAGGGGTGTTAATGATTTTAATGAAAACGAAATTGAATAAATACAGTAATTTGCAGAGAAATGAAACACTAGGACTACGTCAAAGCTACATGATTTGAGTAAATAATACAAATACAGCAGCGTACAGGCATCCCTCAATAAATGACATTATATGGACTCATACCTACACATATATGTTAGTGATAGATGTACAACGATATCATTCTGTATCATGTGACGTAAACAGACATTTTTCTCACGAGTGAAGCTTTATAATTAATGTTATTATAACCATGGAGTTATACTGGACTATTTTTCATATGGTACAAAAACCAATTATTCAATATAAAGCCTAAGTCATAACCTAAGAACTACATCATATAAAGAACAAGTGAAAAGAAACGTAAACAAGATGCAGGAATACGACACACTGTCTTCTCATATATTTAATGCTAAATCTTAAACATACACATAGTGTTTGTGAGTTGCTTAAAAGGGTTAATCACCAGAGAAACGCTGCACACTGATGGGTCGGGAAGAATATAATATATAGATACATACCTGCGGTAGAGCTCCCAATGGGCTAGTGAATATTGGAGTTGCCCCTAATGAAGGGTGTGGCAAGCTGGCTGAGACCGATCCCGCTCCATGTACCATTGCAGGGTGGAACTGTAAGAAATGTATGATGACTGTATACTATGAACCCTATGTTGAACATGTTATTGAAATGGTATACATGCAGAATTTGTTTGGCTGTGTAATTGGAAGTTTGCTTCGTTCATCATTTGCTAAATTGTAACAAAATAAAACCTTTAATGACGCGTTATTGTATTATAAAGTAAATAAAACAATTACTGTTCGTACAGATCAATAAAGTTCGACATGAGTAATGACCTTACCTCATAACCGAGTGGATTTCCTGCCTGTAACGATGCTAGAGCATTCATATCAACAGCCTAGAAACAATAAGTGAGTATGATAATAATTATATAATACACAGAGTGGCAGTCATCGAGCTATAGATAAAGACCAATATGACATCCACTCTATTATCCCAAGTCTCATTCTTCTGATCAATTATAAAACAAGTTCATTTACTCATATGTGTCAAACATGAGAATTTCCACTCACCAAAAAAATTAACACGTTGAGATGTTTTGTTAAAATATTCCGTTAAATCTATTTATTAATCGATCACCAAATATTGGAATGTGATTCAGATGCATTGTTCCATGTGTGTCTCATATAAATTAGAGAAGATCGAAAGAAAATAGCATAGCAATACGTTTAGCACATGGTCTCCATGTCGCTCCGGCAATAGTCTTTATAGCATTCCAGACAAGATCATCAGGGGGTCAAAATGAGCTGGCAAAAGTATCAACATCATCGCTTAGATTACAGACACAACGTTAATTAAATATCGACTAAATAAATGATGAGAATAGCGACACAAAGGGTCCCCCTTGAGGATCATGACCTATTTAACCGACAGAAGTAGATTTACTTTCTCCCATAATAACAAACACTACTACTAGTAATCTATAGTGAGCTTCCCATGGGTGATTATTTAGTTTTCATTTATTATGATCAACTTGGACATTTTCTAAAAATGAAATTCCAAATCTTGCATCAAGAGAGTTTCATACGATGGACTATTGGTCATACATTTCATACTGACTATTGGACGTACATTTCTGAGCACCAAGGATATCCAAGTGCTTGTTGAGATACCCATTAACTACAATTATAAGATGCATATGCAAAATGTAACTGAAGTTTTTTTTATATATTTTATTATCTGTTATTATCACAGCTGACGAAGTTTGCATTAAAGTTAACATAACATTGATTGAGTTTTGGAAAAGTGTCAAGCATTCTCAACTTTACCTTGCTTGAATAATTTTCTTACAAGATGAATCTATATATTCTTCACAAATTATCAAAGGATTAAATGTTTATTTTTCAAATACCAATGCAATTTCTACAAATTCACAAGTTGGTAACTTACAACGACCATTTGCATTTAGCTACTTTCAGGAATGTTCCGATGTCTATACAAACCATGAATAAAGATATGAGTATAATAAACTGGCGGCCAACTACTGAGAAGATTGAATGAAAAACAATACAGAAAAAGCACTTTAAGATCCGTCACCCATATAGCATATCGTGGAGGGGAGATGAATGACAGAGGTAGAGTGAATCACGCGTGTAAAGTCGCCCCAAACAAACGATCGTAGATCACGCATCGTAGTTCAAACAACTAAACAAAACGTGCAACAAGGCCGACCATGCTTTCGTGAAAACATATCAATTGATAAACGTCAAAACACTCGATGTTTTGTTTTCAGGGAAACAGTTCGTAAGTGTATAGTGAAAAGAACTTTCAATAAACAAACTGTGTCATTTAGTCTTAACTCATATAAGAGATCTTTAAGCAGTTACTAAAACTAAATAAAAATATACAATTATGAAAACAGCAATGCATTGATTATTTTGTTTATAATGGAATATGGTACATGTATAAAAGCATAGCATATATCCTCATATATTTTTCACCTGCATTAGGTGCTGTTTTAAGGAAGACATACAGATGAACTATAGCAGTGTGCATCTACTGACAGTTTATAATTGGTATACACAATATGTATTTGACGGTGCATTACAGTTGGTCATAGGATTATTCTGTGCCATTATATTATCATTCCATATACAATCATTCTTGTCAAAAGTTTAAATAGTTTAGAAAATGTGCTACTGAACAACAGGTGCAGTTCCCATATGGTGAGTTATGGTCATTGAAATGTTGCATCAATGTGAATTAGGGGGCGGAGCTGTATGCATTTGTGAGATCAGTGGGGCGGAGCCTAAATTGCAATAAAGTGAAATCGGTGGGCGGAGCCTAGTTCAACTGTATACAAAAATAAAAGTGCGCAATAGTTTGCTAAGTGCTCAGTAAATAGGATGAGCTTGGTATACTTGTTTCAATTTAACTGTAACATTGTAACTGTGAAAGACGGAGCAGTGATAATAGTCAGTGAAAAGTTTAACGGGATGCAGCTAGGACGCTGCAATGTGACGTAGCATGAACCCTGCAAATCTAATGACAATTTCTATTTAACTCCAAACATGAAGTCATATAGCACTTTATGTGTTTGATCGAGACAACCACCAAGTATCCAAACATCTAACTACCATCATGTAGATCATCGTTTTAGTCCGAGCACAAGAATGTCTCTTGTATAATCAGACTAGCTTTCTTAAAGCAGACGTCGGTTCTTACAACAGACAATGGAACCACAAACAGTCGAGTATTATCTTACAACAGACAATGGAACCACAAACAGTCGAGGATTATCTTACAACAGACAATGGAACCACAAACAGTCGAGGATTATCTTACAACAGACAATGGAACCACAAACGGTATTATCTAATAGCAAGGATTGTCATGTATATTTGATGGGTCTCAAAATAGCCGATGGTATCAAAATACAGATATATTAAGTATTCAGATGGGATTCATGAAAATGTCATAGATTTGTCAGGTTGTCATGGCAACATTATAACTCAAGATATATTATAAACAATAATGTAATAGCAGCAAATCATAAAATATATAGAAATAATAATAAATATACAAAGACATGCATCGTTGATGAGATAGCTATGCCATGTTGATCGTCGGACCATTTTATCAGGAAAGGGCGTAACACTTGTTGTACTAGTTTATTTGTAATAAATGATCCTTCTGGATCGATATACGTGCTTTGTGAACAAGTTCCACACTCCTCAGAGAATGTTACCCAACCAATCACAGCAAAGTTATAAACACACTCAATATGCTACATGATATCACAAATTATAGTTTTTGCATGACGCAAACAGTTTAACCTGTTACATTGCTTGACCACAATTTCTGGAAGCTACAAATTGAATTCCAGTATCCACAGACTTAAGTGATTCTAAGCGAAATGCCTGTACTTCATGGAAAGGTGACTTAACAAACTTTATGACTTGACTGGATTATAGTTAATTATAGTCTGAACCAATAAGCTGTCATGGTATGTTTACAACATGATGTCAAAATGGTATATACTGAAAACTATATTTCATTAAATGCATGTACTTTATCATATATATTTATCCTATGCGTACAACACAAATATACATATAAACTTATGTAGTTATTATGTCTTTGCCAAAACTAGCACTTTGTCAAACAATATACATACAAATGTATATCGAGTTCATAGTATTCTGTAAGATGACACGGAAGAAACAAAAAAGCAGTAATATACAAGTGTCAAATAAACAATCTAACACTTTGTATAGATCTGCTACAGACAAAGTGCATTACGGGAGAGACTGTGAATAGCGCAGAATGATGCAGATATATATATACGTATATAACTGTGCATTATTAATATATATAACACACAATCACTCATATAGATAATAGGAGATGTACATGCATTACATGAAATATAGTCGACAGTCAAGTATATACTGATATTCGTAGACGATATTTTTCTGAACAGTTACTCGTCGATGTATTCACGCCAAAATTAGTGAGTTTATAAATTCGACTTTTAAGCAGATAATTCGGTATATTTGGGTGCAAACATATCTAATGTTTGATATAATTGGCATTGGCTTTTGTAAGCTTTAAATACGTGTTATATTCTGCAAGTATTACATTGAACACGGAAAATAACTGTAAAAAGAATACTTGTTGTTGTGGAAAGTCTATACTGATGTGTACATCCAAAATAATCAGTTGCATATCAAATATTCAGCGTACAAAGTAAAACATGATATATATACTACAACCACAAGACACACCTTTATGCTAAACAATTCCGTTATACAATGATAAACAATGTCATAAAATATCTCCTGTAACTACAATGCAGTTGCAAATCTCTTTAAGAAGAAATTTTGAATTAGTTATGTGAATAAGTTACTTTCGCTGCCACACGATTGCCTATTTTTTATCCAAAACTACTTACAAACAACGTACAAACCTGTCATTCAGCAAATCATAGACACCCGCCGATATCTGACTTTTGATAGATTGACATTCTAAATATCATGCAAGGGGGAGTAACTGTGGCAATCTTATTGTTTTGGCAAATGAAATATACAAGGATTTCCGAAAATAGAATATTTTGCAAGGGCAAGTAACTGTATCGATCTTAATTGTTTGAGTAATGAAATATACAAGATTTTCAAAAATAGAATCTGAAGTCATGCAAGGGCAAGTAACTGCATCCATCTTAATTCTTTGACTGCTGAAATATACAAGATTTGCACCTACTGACATTTTATACCGTATAAGTGGTTAAGTTCGCGTCGTGGAAAATTTCGCGTATTGCGAAGTTGCTGCTAGCGAAAATTACGACCTACTTGTTATTGATACATACCCACGGCAGTTCTTACCAACGGCATTAACAATATACATGCATATACACTACGGTGATAAGCAGTATGACGAAATAAAAAAGTATGCGATAATCGGACAGGAAAGGCAGCACTCAACTTCACCAACCGAGCACAGAACACGTATCCCCACAACACAACTACACGGAGCAAGGCCCATACTTAAGCCGAAGAAATGATCAAAAGTCCCCGCCGCAAAAAAATGCAGGGTGATCAAAGCAAACCACGTACAATGCAGGATGACCAAATTGTACAAAGGAATTACAAAGGTACATGATGTAGGAGGAAATTGGATCTGATCCTTGGTAACAAAGTAAAGTCTGGTATATCAATCTGATGTAGTACATTATAAATTATTCAGTTATTTTGATTCAGTTATTCCAGAAATTGAAACGCATTTTCCATATCGTTATTATGAATACATTACGAAACTATCGCAGTAGTAGTTCTTTGCTAGACGTTAAAATCACAATTAGCAGTCTGAACAATAAAAAGTACGAACATTATAGCTCAATTACCTACTGCTTCTACTACCCTTTGAAATGTATTATTGGTTCTAGAAAACTAAGCGCAGCACACCCTCCGACAGAATATTGAATCCCAACATTTAACTCTCGCTTATCTAATCAAACTAAATATATTCAGTGTTTGTATTTGTAACGAACCTACCATCTGAACAATGTATTCAAGTTACCTTGAAGCCTATCTGCAAGGGAGATCAATCTGCATATATTTAGTGTACTTTGACCCAAACACCCGCGCAAATCTCACAGCTCCGCCCATCATTCCATAGTTTCGTATTTTAATTATGCCAATACTTCGCAAGAATCGCTCCAAAACCGTCCAT
Source organism: Spisula subtruncata (assembly GCA_963678985.1). Taxonomy (NCBI): domain Eukaryota; kingdom Metazoa; phylum Mollusca; class Bivalvia; order Venerida; family Mactridae; genus Spisula; species Spisula subtruncata. The sequence goes on from OY787677.1 coordinate 571,177, forward strand.
AGCATTATTTAGCAAACACATAAAGCCCAAAGAAACGCTAAAAATCTAAATATTCCCCATTTTGACCCTGGCCAATTCGCATATAATAACTATCACAACTGTCAATTTCACTTGTTATTACAATGGGGACATAACCGCGCAATCACTCTTCTATAGGTCAAAAACCACTAAATTCACTCAAATAGTCCTTTTGATTTGATTCGCTCCAAATATTTTCGCGATAAGGTCCATAATTAATAAATAAATGACTTAAAAAATACCAAAAAACGTTTTCGGAAATTTGCTGTACTGGCGTTTTCCTTTGTATTTGTAGCTTTCAACGAGCTTCAAGTACATCATACGTGAGTTGTATACTGGTAGCTTTATTGAAACCATCATGTCATCATAATCTTACCTCCTAGTTTCCCACCATTCTCTGCACGCTGATAGACGACGTTTATGTAATAAATGGGGCTGGTTCGGGTAACATAATTAACAAGACATAACACGTTATATGATCGTTTTATAATGTATTTCTTTTTCTTCTACACATTAGCATCACAACACATGTTTTTGCATATTTAAGAAAAAAAACAATCATACACTAGAAGTCATTATAGTTTTAAACACACAATGCACAAATATAACATTTTTGATATAAACTGCTTTGAGCAAAGAAAAAAACACAGCACAATAAATATGTATACCTTACACAAATATACAATAATAATAATAATAATAATTGATTGTTAAGGAATTATCTTCTTTAAATTTACCATATATTCGTATGCTTCTGTAATCTGCCTTCTGATTGGTTGTTTGTTCTTGATTATACTAAATGAAATCCAATCAGAATGTTTCATACATGTTTTACTAAGAACAACTATCTAAACAATCGTCTAAATCTAATAACTACAGTCCAAATACTTAGTAAAAGTTTAATAAGTTATAACATACTGTAGTACATGTATGCTGAACTGGCCATGTTTCGAAGACCTTGTTAGAATGGCCGACATTTGGATCTGTCATGTCACCAATATGTGTTCGAAATCTCTCAGCATGTGTCTACACAATTCGGCAACATATGCCCCATAATTGAATATATCTGGAATGTTACACATCACAAAAAGCAACATAACATCTGTAGATAACTCGTCTCTCTTCACATCGCTAGCAGCCTAAACATGTAATCAGTATGCATGTGTTGTGAGCATTGAGTCAACTGATGGGATAGATGTCATAAAGTAATTACACTTTCCAGAATTGTTTTACAAATACACAATGTGAACACGTTTTTCATATACATTGCTGAATGCTTATAAAACCATAAGTTTTGTTGACACATGCAACCAATGCATGAGTACTCATTCAGGAGAAACTAGAATAATATAAGACAAACATTTGAGTAGCAGGCCAACGAGTGAAGGAGAGACGTTTTCCACAGAGTTCGTACATCAATACCAAAGTTAAAATTAATATGATGCACAAACATATCGCTTCTACATGAACATATACAAAAACTCATTGATTAATTATCAACCTGAAAAGTATATAAAACAACAAAATTTGTTCATCTGTCACGTTGCCATTGATATGCTTGTAAGTTGGCTAAGTTATGAAACATGTCAGTGAGTAACGGCAACTTATCAGATACTATGTCTTCAATGATTTCTGAATTCATGCTTTTATCTGATATTATTTCTCGATTTTGGAAATTTGAAAGACAATAGAAACGATTTTTAAAATGTAAGTCAATACAAAGTTTATGTCTATATTGTTTTGTCCCAATAATTAAAACTTTAAAATAAGGTTAATATATGGCTGTATATTAAACCCTCAAATATTGAACCCTGATACTTTAGATACCATAATATTAATAAAAGGAGGAATACTAATTCACCATTTGTCATCCATATCAAAAAGGGCATTCGTTAAAACAATATATATATAAAATCGTTGGCAATTGAAACCACACATTGTTCGGACAAGTACAACATCAAATACTAGGAAACTACTAAACTGACAGAAATTAAACAAACATTTCACCGTACAAGTTCTTAAATCACAAACTACATTCACGTAACTGCATGTTTATGATAATTTAACAATTCTAGATTAAATCTTCTCAAATTCCAGTTTGAAGTAAATATTGTCAATTTGTAATAATGCGTACGTGCACGTATTGCTAATGATTTATTGCTTCATACAAAATCAACTAGTAAGAATGATTGCATAGACAAACATGCCGTGTTGTGGTATAACCAGAAACATACCAGTGTTGTAGTCATATAATCTCAACAATAAATGGAATAAACATTTTGTGTATATACAGTAGATCAACAAGAAATTTGAGACTTTATTGTAAATACCCTGATTATGTCAACATGTATCCCAAACAGTGGTCATCTGTTTCATACATATTCATATTTCACATTCTACTTGACAACCTGCAACAATTATGATATGTCTACATTCAGACATTAGGACAGGGTCACATGACCACATCACATGACACATCCAATGATATCATGTGACACATTGAAGCAACTCTATCGAAACGTCTTGCTTAGCATTCACAACTTCTACTAGCACATGTCACATGACAGCAAAGAATGTGTCATATAGTACATACATGATATCACATCACTCATACAATAGCTCACACCATCCTGAACATATACGTGTTAGATACGTATTTCACACAAACACACACACACACATACATAAATAGTTTAATAAATCAATAAAACCTCCATATTGTGTATGCAGTCAAACACACAACAATCTCATTGTGTATAATACAGAGCTACCAACATTCGTTGAAATTTGCATCCGTGAGTTGAATACTACGCATTAAAAACTCTTTAACAATTAATTATTGCATGATTCGTGTCTTCGTAACAAGTTAAATTAACAAAACACTACATGTAGGATGAAATCAGTGAACAGGAAGTTCAGGTTTTTAAAGTATTGCTTATTACGTGTAAATAGTTATACACTTACATATTGCTTTGTATTACTCAAACACTGATCAAAATAGAATACAACACTAATACACAAAACACCAATGTCATGTGTGCCTATATTAACCGTAACATGAACAGTAACGTGGACTTGGCAACGTAAGAGTTTTATTTTGTCATTTCCTTATTAGATACATTAACTATGAATGAAGTCTAATCTGTATAAATACTACAAAAGATGACAGCGTTTATCAAGTATCGATGTTTCTGAATTCTGGATTGTGAATACATACCCACGTCCCGCCACTAGATGAGGTAAAACTACACCAGATAATCTAACACAAACTTGTTCCAAACGTAAGTGGAAGAACATATAAAAGTTCAATTATTATTGCTAGTTTCGACTACCGTTTAAAATGCATGCTCTTAATTTCCAATACTAAAACATTATTTAAATATTGTCAACACATGATTGACGACGATCGTCCCGACCATAACTCGGAACAAGTAAACAAATAGACAACATTTATACATGTGTACAGTAATACGGAGGAAAGGCTATTGTTTATAAGGCAAACACTTACTTTATGATTGCACTTACTTTGCATATATCCAAATCTATCGATAAAATTATTATGCTTCATTTACATAGTTTGTAGCAAAATCTACAGGAATTCTTTAAAATATACACACAAAATATGCAATATATAATGAGTTTTTCAATGTAACATTGCAGTTTAACAAAGTGTCCACCTATTAAGTCGTGCGGATAAAGATATAAGTTCAGCATGGGTACATATAGATACCAGAGGAAACTATTTTCTCACCGAAATCCGAGAATGATTGCGAAATTTGTCTGATAATATACCGTACATTGTAAATTGTGTACGTGTTCTTGTTTATACGTAAATCGTGACCACTCTTATTAAACGCTATATTAAATCACAATGGTATCGTAGCAAATTCAAACGGCAATGTTACAGGAAAAACTCTTAATGGGTCAAGTCATAAATGATATACAATATGATTAACATTGAACATAATGATGTACATGTTTATATTAACATGTAAAGTAACAATGGCATCAATTTCAGAAAAAAATCAATCGTTGTAAAACAGTATACATTTAGAGAATGACGGGTCACAACCTTACGTACATATATATGGTAACAATAGCAACGATCTGACCTTGACCTTAAACATTATCTGACCTTGAACATGAGACACTTCTCATTGCATTTGGATTGTGGACAATACTTGATTGATTAGCAGCTTCATTGATTAATCGGGTATTACATTTTTGTAGACTGATCGTTTTAACGTTCATAGCAATGTACAGTAAATGCTACGATATAACGTGCTACTAGAATATGGTGGATCACATGATCGAAACATAATTTTAGGATCAAGGTCAGTCGGATTGTGGGAGTCATTGGTTCGTATTGATAAGAATTAAAGAGGTGAGTGTACAACATGAGTGACGATAAACGAACAATGACAAGCATGTATAGCTGAGACCAACATGTCCTGTGTCCGATACAATATTTCAAAGCAGACGCAACATAAAGTGATTAAAAATGGACAACTCGTTGATATATTTAACAACTTACGTTAATTTTATTAAAAGTGAATTCTTAACCAGTGATTTCATTGTGTTACTGTGTGCATAAAAAGAACTAATTTCCAACCATGCAATGAACTGCGGTCATCAGTCAATTCAACTTGACATTCAAATTGGTTCGACCTTGACCTTAGTCAACTAGGTGGTGGATTCGTGAAAGTTAATTAAGATATGTTTTCACCTTCATGGACGGATAAAAATCCCATAGTTTTGCGCGAAACCACGAAGGGGTGCTATATTATGTAATAGTATGCTATGATTAGTAATCAGCTTTGTTTTATCAATTGGAGTAATTTATCTCAAATACAATAAAACCGTCTTTTAACTCCACACTTGAACTAAATGAACAAATGTTGTTCTTTCTGAAAATGAATATTTAAGAAACATTTATTCGTTCGTACAATATAAAGTAATGGTCAATCAACGATTAAGTTTGAACATGATTACCTGTAACTATGTGTTTGAAACAACTTACTGTTTGTTCTAAATGAAGGGGGCAAATTATTTTTTAAAAAACATTACGATCAACTGAGGCATTTCTAAGCATAAAGAGATCCTGCATTAACTATTTAAGTAATTTATAACGTCATTTATTACAATGATATCTTAACACGAATCTGACAACAAATTATTTAATTTGTAACTGGGTTAAAACATAAACAATATTGTATTTGTACAAACATCTACCATATAGTTAACATGATAACAACAAAACACGATATTTCCTTTTTGGAACACAGTGTGTCACAATGTAACAAAGATTGTCCAAACAAAAACACAGTCGGTCCCATCAGGAACACTGTTTGTCAAACCTGGAAAAAACTTTTCGGTGTTATTCAATCTACAACTATGAGTTTAAAACCCTCTTAAATCAAACAATATATTTTAAATTGCACCACTATTTCACAAAATAGCCACTGTATTCAAAGATCATGAATGGGCAGTTCATAATGCCATTTTTATAACTACATGGTGAATGACAGAGCTTATTCAACTAGCCCGAACAAAGTATTTTTAATTGACTCAAACAGTCTCATTTTGATGCATTTGAAAAACATTATCGGATTAAAACAAAACGAATATTAACGCACATCACACTCCAAAATCATTCTACTATATTACATTGTAACACCTGTTTGCATGTTCTATACTATTATAAATAACAAATATGAAACAAATTTATGAAAAACCATGACCCCATTTTATGAGTCATTACACACAAAAAACAAATAATATCATAAATGTATCATATAAATTTGTCATAAATATACAACAATATAACAGACACTTTGTTATATATAAATTGATTGTTCAATAAATAATGATCCCTTTCGGAGGCGCCAAAACCCATCTTAACATACAAATGTCCTGATTGCGCAATGTCTGGTCACATGACAGGGTCACATGATATATCACTACAATGTCATCACAGACAGAGGGGGCGATTGTGCTGGACTCATCATTTCTTCTCTCTTTGCCTGCAAATATAACTATAGTAATAAACTTGTTGTCCTAGCACTACTATTCACTTTCTAAGACTATATTTGTTAAGAAGTGAAGAGAACCGATATAAATGTGAAAGTTATAGGTAAAGGTGTCAAAGATGAGAAATGTTCAGAGCTAAATACAAAATAATATCTTGTTTGAAATAGTTTTGCATCCGATTTATTATATCGTATTGCATAGTAACCTTGCTAAAGGGAATTTTAACATGTTATTATCATGTGGATCTAGAATAGAATACTCGTATTGTATGATAAAAGAAAGTACTGATAGTATTACCGATTATATAAGAAATGAAACAGTAACATAGTCACAGATCGCCGCTAAGACGTAGAACCGGTCACTGGAGAATACGTGGCCAATATAGATCTGGTCTGAGAGCATTATTACATAGTTTACACCAAATCCGTTCATGAAGTATTAAGAGTAGGTTATATCAAACCATTCACAGAGTAAAACGAGAATATGTTTAACATCTAAGAGACTACGACTGTATAAAACTTGATATTCCTCAATAATTCCTGTTATAGGAAACAGGACAATGTACCAATTTTATATACCTACAGTTTACCTTTAATGTAATTTATATTATACATAAAAAGAGATACTTTTGCAGAATTATTCAAATATTTATGGTGAACATTATCATCCTTTTACATTAGAGTGTTGACGTTCTTGTAGTAGAGAGTGAGTGTATGACTGTGTTATTACCTCCATACAGGAGAGTAGGATGAATGGTTGGGACGTTTAGTATATGTCCTGGTAAATACAGATAATGCAGTATATGTTAATTCATACACACTTTATAGAAAGTTAAGACAAAATCGGTTCATTTAATGTTAACAAAGTTAAGTTATATACGGTGGAATGGTGTAAAACATTAAGTGCAAAGTGATGCTGATTCTACGGTAGGCAAGAACTCAGAAACAATAGGACAAAAACAAGAGAAAATACGAAGCATAATTATAGAAATAAAGAAATCCGTACGCTGTGTAAGAGATACAATCATGTGACTATGTTACTATATTTAGGCATCATGTGCTGCCCATTCACCCAATGAGAAGTAAGGGATATTACATGCAGTGTATCTAAGTTCAGTGAGTAAAAGTGACTGCAAACACAAACTTCACACGAAGCAGTTCTAATACACAGAAAGAAAAACAGAATCAAAACTATCAAATGTGGAACAATCCAATCACAAACATTCACGCAGATGTTTTTTTTTCATTTTGCCCCCAAATCATTTACTTTCCGGAAAACCTCACACGTGTAAAGAACCATCCCTGACCATCATATTAAAATTCCCTCATAGTTTAAGAAGTAAGAAGAAAATTGTGTGCTTCATACCAACTATAAATGTTGAAGTGACGTATTACGCAGATACGACCTCGCCCATTTTATGTTTAGCATATTCAATACGTATACCCCCACGATCAGATGACAACAGGACGAAACCCTGTAGTCTATTCATTGCTTCTGTTGCGTTCTTTAGTTCCTTAACATAATACAAATATATTGTTTAGCAGCGTCAAGGCTTCTCGAGATTTCAATGTATATCATCAATACTTTAATGTATATTTAAGCAATAATCTGGTTATATTTTACACCGTTTCGGACACTTTATTACTAAATCCATATTCATATCGTTTATTATCTAACAAATGTCCTCACTTAACTGCACAGAAAACTAACACTTCAGTGATAAATTTCAAAATAATCAAAGCTGCATAATTTATCTTGATAGCATATCCAATATCGAATTAGAAACCTACTATTTATACAATATCCAATCATATTCCTTATATTTACAGACAAACCAATTACTGTAACGTACTTATAGACAATTATACCTGATATTCTACGAAAGCTACTGGAGAACCGCCTTTATTGTACATTTTTAACCTCGAGAAACCCTGAAAGCTGGAAGACACAATTTGGGTTAAATAACAAATTCACGAAGCTCCATCATGGAACTGGAATTGATCAAAGAAAGTTTTCGATAAATGTTTCTGATTTTTTTGTTCTTTATTTCACAAAATCACAGAAATGTGTAACAAACATGTCGTGAATTAACAGTGATCAAAGTCTAACAAAACGCGGGTAAAACATAACATGTTTAAATAGATGGAGAAAATTGAAAACCAAACAATTCAGGGCATTTAATCAAGTATTTTATGTCAGCTTGCAGCTAAATAATCAATCATCATTATCTAACAACCATTCAATTGACCCGCACTGATTACTAAGTTTGAAATCTAAATGTCAAAATAATATAAATATGAAAAGTGATTAGTGCCCTGAATATGTTTGATGATAAAATGAAATTGTGCTACCAAGAAAATATAAAATATATTACCTAGATACATAGGAACAAATAATTGTAGAAAGATAGAAAAAAGACTGGTATACTGGAGGAGTTTGTTTTAGATAGATGGAAGTTATGTTACCATATTGTCAGACTTACAGTTGTTATTAGAGCCGTGAGAGGAAAATGGGTTAACAATATCAGTTATCAGTTGATATGAAAGAAGTATAACATGAATGAAAACTACACTTCACTATTTGTCGGACTTGTGTGAAATTTTCATAGAGAAAAAAAGGTTGGACACAAACTTTGTCTCGTAGGGCAGATAATTGAATCATTTAAGTGCTTGAAAATGGCTATATAGACAAACGTCTCTAGTGTAAGAAAATGCTGTCGTTGTTTCGAATCTATAATATATATTCCTATGTATCTAGCCGAACTGTTGAAATAATAATTTTGCTCTTGATAAATGCGAACATCCGGGAAAATGTGAACTTTTGAGTTGTTTGTTGATAAGGGAAATAACCTACCTGCCGAACAAATCTTTCAATTCTTGTTCTGAAGAGAACTGCCCTAGGTTTGCAACAAATAGAGTAGAACATGGTGTATTAGTAGATGTACCAGGTAAGCCGGGACTCGATGCTGATCCATTCATTCCCTATAGTAACAGATATAAGTTTGCTGGCTAGTTTGGTTTGTTGTTGGAATATATCGATGGTTTAACACAGAACTACAGTAACTGCTACTTCAACAAAGAATGGTACAGTACTGTAGTTCAGTTATAAACCGTCAATACTATAGTTATACAATGTGAAAGATGGTTTGTGATGAGAGGTGGTCACCATGGTAACGTGAACATAATCTACGTATACAAACCACACAAACTGTCAGGGTACCATCGAGGCTTTCATTAGCAGAAGTAATTTTATAAAATGGTTTACCTAAATATATATAGAAATAGAGTTAAGGAGAACATACCATTCAATAAGTTGTGTGGAAATGGCAAAAGTGTGTTTTGTTATTGCCTAGGTCAAGTAAATACCAAAGGTCAACAGAAAGCCCTGTACTCGGATTTTCTATGATCTCTAAATAGATAAATTCATGGTAATTATGTGAGCGCTTTGTGTGGTTTATATTCTAACAAATATTAACAGAAGACATAAAGCACTGACTACCAGAAGAAAGAGAAACGTGTGCGTGCAAATCGTGTAGATGAGATGAGTCGGTGCATGTTACACATCGTGTAATACAGAAGCAAATTCAATAGATCTACATAAATGCATTAACATGCTTGTGTACGAAGATATTTATAGTATTCAAAACATCTGACAGTTCAATGTTCTTTCAAATATCCAAAGAGGTAATGTTTAACTTCGGGTATAATTTTGATATCTTTGTAATGTATTTAAATAACTAACAATGACAGATTTAATGCAATGTAGAATCATCAAAACATTTTGAATGTTTATTTACAATGAACATGTTATAAAGCATGGCTAGAAAGCAAGCACGAATTGTGTTTTTACATTACACTTAACAAATGTCTGTCGTACACATGCATTTATCAAAAACCACAACACTCTGGACAAAAACTATAATAACATACCACAAAATATAACAAATGGCAAAATGAGTAAAATCATTGGAACGATTGTGCATAGGTTGTATTGAGTAGTACAATAAGATATATTTGATATCCAATCCAGTTATATTTATTTATAAAATATCCAATCAGAGAACTAACTATAGACAAACCGACTGGCTTACTTATATTTATAGACCATCCATCCGTTTAAGTTATTTGACAAATGTTATCAGATTAGGTAGATGTTGCTTGATGATTTGTAAAGCGACAACGCTAAAGGTATAATGAGAAAAACTCAATTGAATGAAAGTGGTATATACTGATAATTAAATTTCATTGAATGCATGTACTATGTCTTTGCTAAAACTAGCGCTTTGTCAAACAATATACATATATCGAGTTCATAGTATTCTGTAAGATGACACGAAAGAAACAAACAAAAAACCAGTAATATACAAGTGTCAAATAAACCATCTAACACTTTGTATAGATCTGCTACAGACAAAGTGCATTACGGGAGAGACTGTGCATAGCGCAGAATGATGTAGATATATATGTACGTATATAACTGTGCATCATTAACGTATATAACACACAATCACTCATATAGATATCTGACTTTTGATAGATTGACATTCTAAATATCATGCAAGGGGGAGTAACTGTGGCAATCTTATTGTTTTCGTTGTTGAAATATACAAGGATTTCCGAAAATAGAATAGTTTGCAAGGGCAAGTAACTGTATCGATCTTATTGTTTTCGCTGTTGAAATATACAAGGATTTCCGAAAATAGAATAGTTTGCAAGGGCAAGTAACTGTATCGATCTTAATTAATTGAGTAATGAAATATACAAGATTTCAAAAATAGAATCTGCAGTCATGCAAGGGCAAGTAACTGTATCCATCTTATTTCTTTGACTGCTGAAATATACAAGATTTGATATGTCACAGTGTGCACATACTGACATTTTATACTGTATAAATGGTTAAGTTCGCGTCGTGGAAAATTTCGCGTATTACTAAGTTGCTGCTAGCGAAAATTACGACCTGCTCGTTATTGATACATACCCACGACAGTTCGAACAAATGGCATTAACAATATACATGCATATATACTCCGTTGATAAGCAGTTTGGAGAAAGCAATTTTTTTTTTTTAATACGAAATGAAAAAGGTATGCGATAATCGGACAGGGAAGGCAGCACTCAACTTCACCAACCAATCACAGAACACGTAACCCCACAACAAAACTACACGGAGCAAGGCCCATAATTAACGTCGAAGAAATGATTTAAAGTCCCCGCCGCAAACAAATGCAGGGTGATCAAAGCCAAGTACGTACAATGCAGGATGACCAAATTGTAAAAAGGAATTACAAAGGTACAAAATGTAGGAGGGAATTGGACAGGGAAAGCAACACTCGGGAAGCCAACACAGGACATCGCAGCCACACGTAAATCTAAACATTAAATATCAACTTGGTGACCGTAGTGACCAAACAAGCACAACAAGTCAAACTGTGTTATTGTAAACAAATGATTGCAGTTTTCATTTCCAGTTTATATTATAAAATTCTGAGCTCGCATTTCGCAAACTTTAATTTGCACAAATGAAACTTTGTGGGAGGTGCTGTGTGCATTTGTGAGATCCTCGGAGCCAAGCCTAAATAACAATAAAGTGAAATCGGTTAACAAAGATAACATATTTTCCAGTTCAAACATTATGCAACATAAAAAAGGTATGGGAAAATCCGATAGGGGAAGGTAGCACTCAACCTAATTCTTTATATAATTTGTACGAGACAAGCTACACGTATTCAAACATCCCACAACTATCCCATACACCATCGTCTAGGTCCGAGCACAATCATGTATATTATTGTATTATTACTGTGCAAAAATGATACACACATAGTTACGAAATTGTAGACTGGTGTTTATATCCAAAATCACCAATTTCACATCAGATCGTTGGTAACAAAGTAAATTCTGGTATATCAATCTGATGTTGTACATTATAAATTATTCAGTTATTTTGATTCAGTTATTCCAGAATTTGAAACGCATTTTCCACATCGTTATTATGAATACACTACGAAACTATCGCAGTAGTAGTTCTTTGCTTGACGTTAAAATCACAATTAGCAGTCTGAACAATAAAAAGTACGAACATTATAGCTCAATTAGCTACTGCTTCTACTACCCTTTGAAATGTATTATTGTTTCTAGAAAACTAAGCGCAGCACACCCCCTGACAGAATATTGAATCCCAACATTTAACTCTCGCTTATCTAATCAAACTAAATATATTCAGTGTTTGTATTTGTAACGAACCTACCATCTGAACATTATATTCAACTTACCTCGAAGCCTAACTGAAAGGGAGATCAATCTGTATATATTTAGTGTACTTTGACCCAAACACCCGCGCAAATCTCACAGCTCCGCCCATCATTCCATAGTTTCGTATTTTAATTACTACAATACTTCGCAAGAATCGCTCCAAAACCGTCCATAGCATTATTCAGCAAACCCATATAGCCCAACCAAACGCCAAAAATCTAAATATTCCATATTTTGACCCTGGCCAATTCGCATATAACAACTATCACAACTGTCAATTTCACTTGTTATTACAATGGGGACATAACCGCGTTATCACTCTTCCATAGGTCAAAAACCACTAAATTCACTGAAATAGTCCTTTTCCTTTGATTCGCTCCAAATATTTTCGCAATAAGGTCCACAATAAATAAATAACTTAAAAACTACCAAAAAACGTTTTCGTAATTTGTTGTACTGGTGTTTTCCTTTGTATTTGTAGCTTTCAACGAGCTTCAAGTACATCATACGTGAGTTGTATACTGGTAGCTTTATTGTAACCATTATGTCATCATAATCTTACCTCCTAGTTTCCTACCATTCTCTGCACGCTGATAGACGACGTTTATGTAATAAATGGGGCTGGTTCGGGTAACATAATTAACAAGACATAACACGTTATATGATCGTTTTATAATGTATTTCTTTTTCTTCTACACATTAGCATCACAACACATGTTTTTGCATATTTAAGAAAAAAAACAATCATACACTAGAAGTCATTATAGTTTTAAACACACAATGCACAAATATAACATTTTTGATATAAACTGCTTTGAGCAAAGAAAAAAACACAGCACAATAAATATGTATACCTTACACAAATATACAATAATAATAATAATAATAATTGATTGTTAAGGAATTATCTTCTTTAAATTTACCATATATTCGTATGCTTCTGTAATCTGCCTTCTGATTGGTTGTTTGTTCTTGATTATACTAAATGAAATCCAATCAGAATGTTTCATACATGTTTTACTAAGAACAACTATCTAAACAATCGTCTATATCTAATAACTATAGTCCACATACTTAGTAAAAGTTTAATAAGTTATAACATACTGCAGTACATGTATGCTGAACTGGCCATGCTTCGATGACCTTGTTAGAATGGTCGACATTTGAATCTGTCATGTCACCAATATGTGTTCGAAATCTCTCAGCATGAGTCTGCACAATTCGGCAACATATGCCCCATAATTGAATATATCTGGAATGTTACACATCACAAAAAGCAACATAACATCTGTAGATAACTCGTCTCTCTTCACATCGCTAGCAGCCTAAACATGTAATCAGTATGCATGTGTTGTGTACATTGAGTCAACTGATTGGATAGATGTCATAAAGTAATTACACTTTCCAGAATTGTTTTATAAATACACAATGTCAACACGTTTTTTCTTATACATTGCTGAATGCATATAAAACCATAAGTTTTGTTGACACATGCAACCAATCCATGAGCACTCATTCAGGAGAAACTAGAACAATATAAGACAAAGATTTGAGTAGCAGGCCAACGAGTGAAGAAGAGACGTTTTCCACAGAGTTCGTACATCAATACCAAAGTTTACATTAATATGATGCACAAACATATCGCTTCTACATGAACATATACAAAAACTCATTGATTAAGTATCAACCTGAAAAGTATATAAAACAACAATAATTTGTTCATCTGTCACGTTGCCATTGATATGCTTGTAAGTTGGCTAAGTTATGAAACATGTCAGTGAGTAACGGCAACATATCAGATACTATTTCTTCAATGATTTCTGAATTTCATGCTTTTATCTGATATTATTTCGTGATTTTGGATACTTAAAAGACAATCGAAACGATTTTTAAAATGTCAGTCAATACAAAGTTTATGTCTATATTGTTTTGTCCCAATAAGTAAAACTTTAAAATAAGGTTAATATATGGCTGTATATTGAACCCTCAAATATTGAACCCTGATACTTTAGATACCATAATATTAATAAAAGGAGGAATACTTATTCACCATTTGTCATCCATATAAAAAAGAAAGGGCATTCGTTAAAACAATATATATATACAATCGTTGGCAATTGAAACCACACATTGTTCGGACAAGTACAACATCAAATACTAGGAAACTACTAAACTGACAGAAATTAAACAAACATTTCACCGTACAAGTTCTTAAATCACAAACTACATTCACGTAACTGCATGTTTATGATAATTTAACAATTCTAGATTAAATCTCCTCAAATTCCAGATTGAAGTAAATATTGTCAATTTGTAATAATGCGTACGTGCACGTATTGCTAATGATTTATTGCTTCATACAAAATCAACTAGTAAGAATGATTGCATAGACAAACATGCCGTGTTGTGGTATAACCAGAAACATACCAGTGTTGTAGTCATATAATCTCAACAATAAATGGAATAAACATTTTGTGTATATACAGTAGATCAACAAGAAATTTGAGACTTTATTGTAAATACCCTGATTATGTCAACATGTATCCCAAACAGTGGTCATCTGTTTCATACATATTCATATTTCACATTCTACTTGACAACCTGCAACAATTATGATATGTCTACATTCAGACATTTAGACAGGGTCACATGACCACATCCAATGATATCATGTGACACATTGAAGCAACTCTATCGAAACGTCTTGCTTAGCATTCACAACTTCTACTAGCACATGTCACATGACAGCAAAGAATGTGTCATATAGTACATACATGATATCACATCACTCATACAATAGCTCACACGATCCTGCACATATACGTGTTAGATACGTATTTCACACAAACACACACACACACACATACATAAATAGTTTAATAAATCAATAAAACCTCCATATTGTGTATGCAGTCAAACACACAACAATCTCATTGTGTATAATACAGAGCTACCAACATTCGTTGAAATTTGCATCCGTGAGTTAAATACTACGCATTAAAAACTCTTTAACAATTAATTATTGCATGATTCGTGTCTTCGTAACAAGTTAAGTTAACAATACACTACATGTAGGAAGAAATCAGTGAACAGGAAGTTCAAGTTTTCTAAGTATTACTTATTACGTGTAAATAGTTATACACTTACATATTGCTTTGTATTACTCAAGCACTGATCAAAATAGAATACAACACTAATACACAAAACACCAATGTCATGTGTGCCTATATTAACCGTAACATGAACAGTAACGTGGACTTGGCAATGTAAGAGTTTTATTTTGTCATTTCCTTATTAGATACATTAACTATGAATAAAGTCTCAGCTGTATAAATACTACAAAAGATGACAACGTATACGAAGTATCGATGTTTCTGACTTCTGGATTGTGAATACGTACCCGCGTCCCGCCACTAGATGAGGTAAAACTACATCAGATAATCTAACACAAACTTATTCCAAACGTAAGTGGAAGAACATATAAAAGTTCAATTATTATTGCTAGTTTCGACTACCGTTTAAAATGCATGCTCTTAATTCCAAGGCTTAAACATTTTTTAAATATTGTCAACACATGATTAACGACGATGGTCCCGACCATAACTCGGAACAAGTAAACAAATAGACAACATTTATACATGTGTACAGTAATATGGAGGAAAGGCTTATTGTTTATAAGGCAAACACTTACTTTATGATTGCACTTACTTTGCATATATCCAAATCTATCGATAAAATTATTATGCTTCATTTACATAGTTTGTAGCAAAATCTACAGGAATTCTTTAAAATATACACACAAAATATGCAATATGTAATGAGTTTTTCAATGTAACATTGCAGTTTAACAAAGTGTCCGCCTATTAAGTCGTGCGGATAAAGATATAAGTTCAGCATGGGTACATATAGATACCAGAGGAAACTATTTTCTCACCGAAATCCGAGAATGATTGCGAAATTTGTCCGTTGATATACCGTACATTGTAAATTGTGTACGTGTTCTTGTTTATACGTAAATCGTGACCACTCTTATTAAACGCTATATTAAATCACAATAGTATTGTAGCAAATTCAAACGACAATGTTACAGGAAAAACTCTTAATGGGGTCAAGTCATAAATGATATACAATATGATTAACATTGAACATAATGATGTACATGTTTATATTAACATGTAAAGTAACAATGACATCAATTTCAGAAAAAAATCAATCGTTGTAAAACAGTATACATTTATAGAATGACGGGTCACAACCTTACGTACATATATATGGTAACAATAGCAACGATCTGACCTTGACCTTAAACATTATCTGACCTTGAACATGAGACACTTCTCATTGCATTTGGATTGTGGACAATACTTGATTGATTAGCAGCTTCATTGATTAATCGGGTATTACATTTTTGTAGACTGATCGTTTTAACGTTCATAGCAATGTACAGTATATGCTACGATATAACGTGCTACTACAATATGGTTGATCACATGATCGAAACATAATTTTAGAATCAAGGTCAGTCGGATTGTGGGAGTCATTGGTTCGTATTGATAAGAATTATAGAGATGAGTGTACAACATGAGTGACGATAAACGAACAATGACAAGCATGTATAGCTGAGACCAACATGTCCTGTGTCCGATACAATATCTCAAAGCAGACGCAACATAAAGTGATTAAAAATGGACAACTCGTTGATATATTTAACAACTTACGTTAATTTTATTAAAGGTGAATTCTTAACCAGTGATTTCATTGTGTTTCTGTGTGCATAAAACGAACTAATTTCCAACCATGCAATGAACTGCGGTCATCAGTCAATTCAACTTGACATTCAAATTGGTTCGACCTTGACCTTAGTCCACTAGGTGGTGGATTCGTGAAAGTTAATTAAGATATGTTTTCACCTTCATGGACGGATAAAAATCCCATAGTTTTGCGCGAAACCACGAAGGGGTGCTATATTATGTAATATTATGCTATGATAAGTAATCAGCTTTGTTTTATCAATTGGAGTAATCTATCTCAAATACAATAAAACCGTCTTTTAACTCCACACTTGAACTAAATGAACAAATGTTGTTTTTTCTGAAAATGGATATTTAAGAAACATTTATTCGTACGTACAATATAAAGTAATGGTCAATCAACGATTAAGTTTAAACATGATTTCCTGTAACTATGTGTTTAACACAACTAACTGTTTGTTCTAAATGAAGGGGGCAAATTATTTTTTAAAAAACATTACGATCAACTGAGGCATTTCTAAGCATATAGAGATCCTGCATTAACTATTTAAGTAATTTATAACGTCATTAATTACAATGATATCTTAACACGAATCTGACAACAAATTATTTAATTTGTAACTGGGTTAAAACATAAACAATATTGTATTTGTACAAACATCTACCATATAGTTAACATGATAACAACAAAACACGATATTTCCTTTTTGGAACACAGTGTGTCACAATGTAACACAGATTGTCCAAACAAAAACACAGTCGGTCCCATCAGGAACACTGTTTGTCAAACCTGGAAAAAACTTTTCGGTGTAATTCAATCTACAACTATGAGTTTAAAACCCTCTTAAATCAAACAATATATTTTAAATTGCACCACTATTTCACAAAATAGCCACTGTATTCAAAGATCATTAATGGGCAGTTCATAATGCCATTTTTATAACTACATGGTGAATGACAGAGCTTATTCAACTAGCCCGAACAAAGTATTTTTAATTGACTGAAACAGTCTCATTTTGATGCATTTGAAAAACATTATCGGATTAAAACAAAACGAATATTAACGCACAGCACACTCCAAAATCATCATTCTACTATATTACATTGTAACACCTGTTTGCATGTTCTATACTATTATAAATAACAAATATGAAATAAATTTATGAAAAACCATGACCCCATTTTATGAGTCATTACACACAAAAAACAAATAATATCATAAATGTATCATATAAATTTGTCATAAATATACAACAATATAACAGACACTTTGTTATATATAAATTGATTGTTCAATAAATTATGATCCCTTTCGGAGGCGCCAAAACCCATCTTAACATACTAATGTCCTGATTGCGCAATGTCTGGTCACATGACAGGGTCACATGATATATCACTACAATGTCATCACAGACAGAGGGGGCGATTGTGCTGGACTCATCATTTCTTCTCTCTTTGCCTGCAAATATAACTATAGTAATAAACTTGTTGTCCTAGCACTACTCTTCAACTTTCTAAGACTATATTTGTAAAGAAGTGAAGAGAACCGATATAAATGTGAAAGTTATAGGTAAAGGTGTCAAAGATGAGAAATGTTCAGAGCTAAATACAAAATAATATCTTGTTTGAAATAGTTTTGCATCCGATTTATTATATCGTATTGCATAGTAACCTTGCTAAAGGGAATTTTAACATGTTATTATCATGTGGATCTAGAATAGAATACTCGTATTGTATGATGAAAGAAAGTACTGATAGTATTACCGATTATATAAGAAATGAAACAGTAACATAGTCACAGATCGCCGCTAAGACGTAGAACCGGTCACTGGAGAATACGTGGCCAAAATAGATCTGGTCTGAGAGCATTATTACATAGTTTACACCAAATCCGTTCATGAAGTATTAAGAGTAGGTTATATCAAACCATTCACAGAGTAAAACGAGAATATGTTTAACATCTAAGAGACTACGACTGTATAAAACTTGATATTCCTCAATAATTCCTGTTATAGGAAACAGGACAATGTACCAATTTTATATACCTACAGTTTACCTTTAATGTAATTTATATTATACATAAAAAGAGATACTTTTGCAGAATTATTCAAATATTTATGGTGAACATTATCATCCTTTTACATTAGAGTGTTGACGTTCTTGTAGTAGAGAGTGAGTGTATGACTGTGTTATTACCTCCATACAGGAGAGTAGGATGAATGGTTGGGACGTTTAGTATATGTCCTGGTAAATACAGATAATGCAGTATATGTTAATTCATACACACTTTATAGAAAGTTAAGACAAAATCGGTTCATTTAATGTTAACAAAGTTAAGTTATATACGGTGGAATGGTGTAAAACATTAAGTGCAAAGTGATGCTGATTCTACGGTAGGCAAGAACTCAGAAACAATAGGACAAAAACAAGAGAAAATACGAAGCATAATTATAGAAATAAAGAAATCCGTACGCTGTGTAAGAGATACAATCATGTGACTATGTTACTATATTTAGGCATCATGTGCTGCCCATTCACCCAATGAGAAGTAAGGGATATTACATGCAGTGTATCTAAGTTCAGTGAGTAAAAGTGACTGCAAACACAAACTTCACACGAAGCAGTTCTAATACACAGAAAGAAAAACAGAATCAAAACTATCAAATGTGGAACAATCCAATCACAAACATTCACGCAGATGTTTTTTTTTCATTTTGCCCCCAAATCATTTACTTTCCGGAAAACCTCACACGTGTAAAGAACCATCCCTGACCATCATATTAAAATTCCCTCATAGTTTAAGAAGTAAGAAGAAAATTGTGTGCTTCATACCAACTATAAATGTTGAAGTGACGTATTACGCAGATACGACCTCGCCCATTTTATGTTTAGCATATTCAATACGTATACCCCCACGATCAGATGACAACAGGACGAAACCCTGTAGTCTATTCATTGCTTCTGTTGCGTTCTTTAGTTCCTAAACATAATACAAATATATTGTTTAGCAGCGTCAAGGCTTCTCGAGATTTCAATGTATATCATCAATACTTTAATGTATATTTAAGCAATAATCTGGTTATATTTTACACCGTTTCGGACACTTTATTACTAAATCCATATTCATATCGTTTATTATCTAACAAATGTCCTCACTTAACTGCACAGAAAACTAACACTTCAGTGATAAATTTCAAAATAATCAAAGCTGCATAATTTATCTTGATAGCATATCCAATATCGAATTAGAAACCTACTATTTATACAATATCCAATCATATTCCTTATATTTACAGACAAACCAATTACTGTAACGTACTTATAGACAATTATACCTGATATTCTACGAAAGCTACTGGAGAACCGCCTTTATTGTACATTTTTAACCTCGAGAAACCCTGAAAGCTGGAAGACACAATTTGGGTTAAATAACAAATTCACGAAGCTCCATCATGGAACTGGAATTGATCAAAGAAAGTTTTCGATAAATGTTTCTGATTTTTTTGTTCTTTATTTCACAAAATCACAGAAATGTGTAACAAACATGTCGTGAATTAACAGTGATCAAAGTCTAACAAAACGCGGGTAAAACATAACATGTTTAAATAGATGGAGAAAATTGAAAACCAAACAATTCAGGGCATTTAATCAAGTATTTTATGTCAGCTTGCAGCTAAATAATCAATCATCATTATCTAACAACCATTCAATTGACCCGCACTGATTACTAAGTTTGAAATCTAAATGTCAAAATAATATAAATATGAAAAGTGATTAGTGCCCTGAATATGTTTGATGATAAAATGAAATTGTGCTACCAAGAAAATATAAAATATATTACCTAGATACATAGGAACAAATAATTGTAGAAAGATAGAAAAAAGACTGGTATACTGGAGGAGTTTGTTTTAGATAGATGGAAGTTATGTTACCATATTGTCAGACTTACAGTTGTTATTAGAGCCGTGAGAGGAAAATGGGTTAACAATATCAGTTATCAGTTGATATGAAAGAAGTATAACATGAATGAAAACTACACTTCACTATTTGTCGGACTTGTGTGAAATTTTCATAGAGAAAAAAAGGTTGGACACAAACTTTGTCTCGTAGGGCAGATAATTGAATCATTTAAGTGCTTGAAAATGGCTATATAGACAAACGTCTCTAGTGTAAGAAAATGCTGTCGTTGTTTCGAATCTATAATATATATTCCTATGTATCTAGCCGAACTGTTGAAATAATAATTTTGCTCTTGATAAATGCGAACATCCGGGAAAATGTGAACTTTTGAGTTGTTTGTTGATAAGGGAAATAACCTACCTGCCGAACAAATCTTTCAATTCTTGTTCTGAAGAGAACTGCCCTAGGTTTGCAACAAATAGAGTAGAACATGGTGTATTAGTAGATGTACCAGGTAAGCCGGGACTCGATGCTGATCCATTCATTCCCTATAGTAACAGATATAAGTTTGCTGGCTAGTTTGGTTTGTTGTTGGAATATATCGATGGTTTAACACAGAACTACAGTAACTGCTACTTCAACAAAGAATGGTACAGTACTGTAGTTCAGTTATAAACCGTCAATACTATAGTTATACAATGTGAAAGATGGTTTGTGATGAGAGGTGGTCACCATGGTAACGTGAACATAATCTACGTATACAAACCACACAAACTGTCAGGGTACCATCGAGGCTTTCATTAGCAGAAGTAATTTTATAAAATGGTTTACCTAAATATATATAGAAATAGAGTTAAGGAGAACATACCATTCAATAAGTTGTGTGGAAATGGCAAAAGTGTGTTTTGTTATTGCCTAGGTCAAGTAAATACCAAAGGTCAACAGAAAGCCCTGTACTCGGATTTTCTATGATCTCTAAATAGATAAATTCATGGTAATTATGTGAGCGCTTTGTGTGGTTTATATTCTAACAAATATTAACAGAAGACATAAAGCACTGACTACCAGAAGAAAGAGAAACGTGTGCGTGCAAATCGTGTAGATGAGATGAGTCGGTGCATGTTACACATCGTGTAATACAGAAGCAAATTCAATAGATCTACATAAATGCATTAACATGCTTGTGTACGAAGATATTTATAGTATTCAAAACATCTGACAGTTCAATGTTCTTTCAAATATCCAAAGAGGTAATGTTTAACTTCGGGTATAATTTTGATATCTTTGTAATGTATTTAAATAACTAACAATGACAGATTTAATGCAATGTAGAATCATCAAAACATTTTGAATGTTTATTTACAATGAACATGTTATAAAGCATGGCTAGAAAGCAAGCACGAATTGTGTTTTTACATTACACTTAACAAATGTCTGTCGTACACATGCATTTATCAAAAACCACAACACTCTGGACAAAAACTATAATAACATACCACAAAATATAACAAATGGCAAAATGAGTAAAATCATTGGAACGATTGTGCATAGGTTGTATTGAGTAGTACAATAAGATATATTTGATATCCAATCCAGTTATATTTATTTATAAAATATCCAATCAGAGAACTAACTATAGACAAACCGACTGGCTTACTTATATTTATAGACCATCCATCCGTTTAAGTTATTTGACAAATGTTATCAGATTAGGTAGATGTTGCTTGATGATTTGTAAAGCGACAACGCTAAAGGTATAATGAGAAAAACTCAATTGAATGAAAGTGGTATATACTGATAATTAAATTTCATTGAATGCATGTACTATGTCTTTGCTAAAACTAGCGCTTTGTCAAACAATATACATATATCGAGTTCATAGTATTCTGTAAGATGACACGAAAGAAACAAACAAAAAACCAGTAATATACAAGTGTCAAATAAACCATCTAACACTTTGTATAGATCTGCTACAGCCAAAAGTGCATTACGGGAGAGAATGTGCATAGCGCAGAATGATGTAGATATATATGTACGTATATAACTGTGCATCATTAATGTATATAACACACAATCACTCATATAGATATCTGACTTTTGATAGATTGACATTCTAAATATCATGCAAGGGGGAGTAACTGTGGCAATCTTATTGTTTTCGTTGTTGAAATATACAAGGATTTCCGAAAATAGAATAGTTTGCAAGGGCAAGTAACTGTATCGATCTTATTGTTTTCGCTGTTGAAATATACAAGGATTTCCGAAAATAGAATAGTTTGCAAGGGCAAGTAACTGTATCGATCTTAATTGTTTGAGTAATGAAATATACAAGATTTTCAAAATTAGAATCTGAAGTCATGCAAGGGCAAGTAACTGAAAGAAACCAAAAAAAAACAGTAATATACAAGTGTCAAATAAACCATCTTACACTTTGTATAGATCTGCTACAGCCAAAAGTGCATTACGGGAGAGACTGTGCACTGTGCAGAATGATGTAGATATATATGTACGTATATAACTGTGCATTATTAATGTATATAACACACAATCAATCATATAGATAATAGGAGATGTACATGCATTACATGAAATATATTCGACAGTCAAGTATATACTGATATTCGTAGACGATATATTTCTGAAAAGTTACTTGTCGATGTATTTACGCCAAAATTAGTGAGTTTATAAAATCGACTTTTAAGCAGATAATTCGGTATATTTGGGTGCAAACTTACCTAATGTTTGATATAATTGGCATTGGCTTTTGTAAGCTTTAAATACGTGTTACATTGTATTACATTGAACATGGAAAATCACTGTAAAAAGAATACTTGTTGTTGTGGAAAGTCTATACTGATGTGAACATCCAAAATAATCAGTTGCATATCAAATATTCAGCGTACAAAGTAAAACATGATATATATACTACAACCACAAGGCACACCTTTATGCTAGACAATTCCATTATACAATGATAAACAATGTCATAAAATATCTCCTGTAACTACAATGCAGTTGCAAATCTCTTTAAGAAGAAATTTTGAATTAGTTATGTGAATAAGTTACTTTCGCTGACACACGATTGCCTATTTTTTATCCAAAACTACTTACAAACAAAGTACAAACCTGGCATTCAGCAAATCATAGTCACCCGCCGATATCTGACTTTTGATAGATTGACATTCTAAATATCATGCAAGGGGGAGTAACTGTGGCAATCTTATTGTTTTGGCAAATGAAATATACAAGGATTTCCGAAAATAGAATATTTTGCAAGGGTAAGTAACTGTATCGATCTTAATTGATTGAGTAATGAAATATACAAGATTTTCAAAAATAGAATCTGAAGTCATGCAAGGGCAAGTAACTGCATCCATCTTAATTCTTTGACTGCTGAAATATACAAGATTTGCACCTACTGACATTTTATACCGTATAAGTGGTTAAGTTCGCGTCGTGGAAAATTTCGCGTATTACGAAGTTGCTGCTAGCGAAAATTACGACCTACTTGTTATTGATGCATACCCACGGCAGTTCTTACCAACGGCATTAACAATATCCCAATGCATATACACTACGGTGATAAGCAGTATGACGAAATAAAAAAGTATGCGATAATCGGACATGAAAGGCAGCACTCAACTTCACCAAACGAGCACAGAACACGTAACCCCACAACACAACACAACTACACGGAGCAATGCCCATACTTAAGCCGAAGAAATTATTAAAAGTCCCCGCCGCAAAAAAATGCAGGGTGATCAAAGCAAACTACGTACAATGCAGGATGACCAAATTGTACAAAGGAAGTACAAAGGCACATAATGTAGGAGGGAATTGGACAGGGTAAGCAACAATCGGGAAGCCAACACAGGACATCGCAGCCACACGTAAATCTAAACATTAAATATCAACTCGGTGACCGTAGCGACCAAACAAGCACAACAAGTCAAACTGTGTTATCGTAAACAAATGATTGCGATTTTCATTTCGAGTTTATATTATACCATTCTGAGCTCGCATTTTGCGAACTTTAATTTGCAATTGATTTAATTTGGGGGAGGTGCTGTGTGCATTTGTGAGATTCTCGGAGCCGAGCCTAAATTACAACAAAGTGAAAAAGGTTGACGAAAGATTAGTTCAACTAAATACAAAGATAACATATTTTCTATTTCAAACATTATGCAACATAAAAAAGGTATGAGAAAATCCGACAGGGAAGGTAGCACTCAACCTAATACTTTATATAATTTGTACGAGACAAGCTACACGTATTCAAACATCCCACAACTATCCCATACATCATCGTCTAGGTCCGAGCACAATCATGTATATTGTATTATTACTGTGAAAAAATGATAGGAAGTTGTAGACTGGTGTTTATATCCAAGATCAACTATTTCACATCAGATCCTTGGTAACAAAGTAAATTCTGGTATATCAATCTGATGTAGTACATTATAAATTATTCAGTTATTTTGATTCAGTTATTCCAGAATTTGAAACGCATATTCCATATCGTTATTATGAATACATTACGAAACTATCGCAGTAGTAGTTCTTTGCTAGACGTTAAAATCACAATTAGCAGTCTGAACAATAAAAAGTACGAACATTATGGCTCAATTAGCTACTGCTTCTACTACCCTTTGAAATGTATTATTGATTCTAGAAAACTAACCGCAGCACACCCGCTGACAGAATATTGAATCCCAACAATTAACTCTCGCTTATCTAATCAAACTAAATATATTCAGTGTTTGTATTTGTAACGAACCTACCATCTGAACATTATATTCAAGTTAACTCGAAGCCTATCTGCAAGGGAGATCAATCTGTATATATTTAGTGTACTTTGACCCAAATACCCGCGCAAATCTCACAGCTCCGCCCATCATTCCATAGTTTCGTATTTTAATTATGCCAATACTTCGCAAGAATCGCTCCAAAACCGTCCATAGCATTATTTAGCAAACCCATAAAGCCCAACCGAACGCCAAAAATCGAAATATTCCATATTTTGACCCTGGCCAATTCGCATAAAATAACTATCAGAAATGTCAATTTCACTTGTTAAAACAATGGTGACATAACCGCGTTATCACTCTTCCATAGGTCAAAAACCACTAAATTCACTCAAATAGTCCTTTTGATTTGATTCGCTCCAAATATTTTTACAATAAGGTCCACAATACATAAATAATTTAAAAACTACCAAAAAACGTTTTCGTAATTTGCTGTACTGGTGTTTTCCTTTGTATTTGTAGCTTTCAATGAGCTTCAAGTACATCATACGTGAGTTGTATACTGGTAGCTTTATTGAAACCATCATGTCATCATAATCTTACCTCCTAGTTTCCTACCATTCTCTGCACGCTGATAGACGACGTTTATGTAATAAATGGGGCTGGTTCGGGTAACATAATTAACAAGACATAACACGTTATATGATCGTTTTATAATGTATTTCTTTTTCTTCTACACATTAGCATCACAACACATGTTTTTGCATATTTAAGAAAAAAAACAATCATACACTAGAAGTCATTATAGTTTTAAACACACAATGCACAAATATAACATTTTTGATATAAACTGCTTTGAGCAAAGAAAAAAACACAGCACAATAAATATGTATACCTTACACAAATATACAATAATAATAATAATAATAATTGATTGTTAAGGAATTATCTTCTTTAAATTTACCATATATTCGTATGCTTCTGTAATCTGCCTTCTGATTGGTTGTTTGTTCTTGATTATACTAAATGAAATCCAATCAGAATGTTTCATACATGTTTTACTAAGAACAACTATCTAAACAATCGTCTATATCTAATAACTAT
Organism: Spisula subtruncata; assembly: GCA_963678985.1. NCBI lineage: Eukaryota > Metazoa > Mollusca > Bivalvia > Venerida > Mactridae > Spisula > Spisula subtruncata. The sequence continues at coordinate 597,976 of OY787677.1, forward strand.
AGTCCACATACTTAGTAAAAGTTTAATAAGTTATAACATACTGCAGTACATGTATGCTGAACTGGCCATGCTTCGATGACCTTGTTAGAATGGTCGACATTTGAATCTGTCATGTCACCAATATGTGTTCGAAATCTCTCAGCATGAGTCTGCACAATTCGGCAACATATGCCCCATAATTGAATATATCTGGAATGTTACACATCACAAAAAGCAACATAACATCTGTAGATAACTCGTCTCTCTTCACATCGCTAGCAGCCTAAACATGTAATCAGTATGCATGTGTTGTGTACATTGAGTCAACTGATTGGATAGATGTCATAAAGTAATTACACTTTCCAGAATTGTTTTATAAATACACAATGTCAACACGTTTTTTCTTATACATTGCTGAATGCATATAAAACCATAAGTTTTGTTGACACATGCAACCAATCCATGAGCACTCATTCAGGAGAAACTAGAACAATATAAGACAAAGATTTGAGTAGCAGGCCAACGAGTGAAGAAGAGACGTTTTCCACAGAGTTCGTACATCAATACCAAAGTTTACATTAATATGATGCACAAACATATCGCTTCTACATGAACATATACAAAAACTCATTGATTAAGTATCAACCTGAAAAGTATATAAAACAACAATAATTTGTTCATCTGTCACGTTGCCATTGATATGCTTGTAAGTTGGCTAAGTTATGAAACATGTCAGTGAGTAACGGCAACATATCAGATACTATTTCTTCAATGATTTCTGAATTTCATGCTTTTATCTGATATTATTTCGTGATTTTGGATACTTAAAAGACAATCGAAACGATTTTTAAAATGTCAGTCAATACAAAGTTTATGTCTATATTGTTTTGTCCCAATAAGTAAAACTTTAAAATAAGGTTAATATATGGCTGTATATTGAACCCTCAAATATTGAACCCTGATACTTTAGATACCATAATATTAATAAAAGGAGGAATACTTATTCACCATTTGTCATCCATATAAAAAAGAAAGGGCATTCGTTAAAACAATATATATATACAATCGTTGGCAATTGAAACCACACATTGTTCGGACAAGTACAACATCAAATACTAGGAAACTACTAAACTGACAGAAATTAAACAAACATTTCACCGTACAAGTTCTTAAATCACAAACTACATTCACGTAACTGCATGTTTATGATAATTTAACAATTCTAGATTAAATCTCCTCAAATTCCAGATTGAAGTAAATATTGTCAATTTGTAATAATGCGTACGTGCACGTATTGCTAATGATTTATTGCTTCATACAAAATCAACTAGTAAGAATGATTGCATAGACAAACATGCCGTGTTGTGGTATAACCAGAAACATACCAGTGTTGTAGTCATATAATCTCAACAATAAATGGAATAAACATTTTGTGTATATACAGTAGATCAACAAGAAATTTGAGACTTTATTGTAAATACCCTGATTATGTCAACATGTATCCCAAACAGTGGTCATCTGTTTCATACATATTCATATTTCACATTCTACTTGACAACCTGCAACAATTATGATATGTCTACATTCAGACATTTAGACAGGGTCACATGACCACATCCAATGATATCATGTGACACATTGAAGCAACTCTATCGAAACGTCTTGCTTAGCATTCACAACTTCTACTAGCACATGTCACATGACAGCAAAGAATGTGTCATATAGTACATACATGATATCACATCACTCATACAATAGCTCACACGATCCTGCACATATACGTGTTAGATACGTATTTCACACAAACACACACACACACACATACATAAATAGTTTAATAAATCAATAAAACCTCCATATTGTGTATGCAGTCAAACACACAACAATCTCATTGTGTATAATACAGAGCTACCAACATTCGTTGAAATTTGCATCCGTGAGTTAAATACTACGCATTAAAAACTCTTTAACAATTAATTATTGCATGATTCGTGTCTTCGTAACAAGTTAAGTTAACAATACACTACATGTAGGAAGAAATCAGTGAACAGGAAGTTCAAGTTTTCTAAGTATTACTTATTACGTGTAAATAGTTATACACTTACATATTGCTTTGTATTACTCAAGCACTGATCAAAATAGAATACAACACTAATACACAAAACACCAATGTCATGTGTGCCTATATTAACCGTAACATGAACAGTAACGTGGACTTGGCAATGTAAGAGTTTTATTTTGTCATTTCCTTATTAGATACATTAACTATGAATAAAGTCTCAGCTGTATAAATACTACAAAAGATGACAACGTATACGAAGTATCGATGTTTCTGACTTCTGGATTGTGAATACGTACCCGCGTCCCGCCACTTGATGAGGTAAAACTACATCAGATAATCTAACACAAACTTATTCCAAACGTAAGTGGAAGAACATATAAAAGTTCAATTATTATTGCTAGTTTCGACTACCGTTTAAAATGCATGCTCTTAATTCCAAGGCTTAAACATTTTTTAAATATTGTCAACACATGATTAACGACGATGGTCCCGACCATAACTCGGAACAAGTAAACAAATAGACAACATTTATACATGTGTACAGTAATATGGAGGAAAGGCTTATTGTTTATAAGGCAAACACTTACTTTATGATTGCACTTACTTTGCATATATCCAAATCTATCGATAAAATTATTATGCTTCATTTACATAGTTTGTAGCAAAATCTACAGGAATTCTTTAAAATATACACACAAAATATGCAATATGTAATGAGTTTTTCAATGTAACATTGCAGTTTAACAAAGTGTCCGCCTATTAAGTCGTGCGGATAAAGATATAAGTTCAGCATGGGTACATATAGATACCAGAGGAAACTATTTTCTCACCGAAATCCGAGAATGATTGCGAAATTTGTCCGTTGATATACCGTACATTGTAAATTGTGTACGTGTTCTTGTTTATACGTAAATCGTGACCACTCTTATTAAACGCTATATTAAATCACAATAGTATTGTAGCAAATTCAAACGACAATGTTACAGGAAAAACTCTTAATGGGGTCAAGTCATAAATGATATACAATATGATTAACATTGAACATAATGATGTACATGTTTATATTAACATGTAAAGTAACAATGACATCAATTTCAGAAAAAAATCAATCGTTGTAAAACAGTATACATTTATAGAATGACGGGTCACAACCTTACGTACATATATATGGTAACAATAGCAACGATCTGACCTTGACCTTAAACATTATCTGACCTTGAACATGAGACACTTCTCATTGCATTTGGATTGTGGACAATACTTGATTGATTAGCAGCTTCATTGATTAATCGGGTATTACATTTTTGTAGACTGATCGTTTTAACGTTCATAGCAATGTACAGTATATGCTACGATATAACGTGCTACTACAATATGGTTGATCACATGATCGAAACATAATTTTAGAATCAAGGTCAGTCGGATTGTGGGAGTCATTGGTTCGTATTGATAAGAATTATAGAGATGAGTGTACAACATGAGTGACGATAAACGAACAATGACAAGCATGTATAGCTGAGACCAACATGTCCTGTGTCCGATACAATATCTCAAAGCAGACGCAACATAAAGTGATTAAAAATGGACAACTCGTTGATATATTTAACAACTTACGTTAATTTTATTAAAGGTGAATTCTTAACCAGTGATTTCATTGTGTTTCTGTGTGCATAAAACGAACTAATTTCCAACCATGCAATGAACTGCGGTCATCAGTCAATTCAACTTGACATTCAAATTGGTTCGACCTTGACCTTAGTCCACTAGGTGGTGGATTCGTGAAAGTTAATTAAGATATGTTTTCACCTTCATGGACGGATAAAAATCCCATAGTTTTGCGCGAAACCACGAAGGGGTGCTATATTATGTAATATTATGCTATGATAAGTAATCAGCTTTGTTTTATCAATTGGAGTAATCTATCTCAAATACAATAAAACCGTCTTTTAACTCCACACTTGAACTAAATGAACAAATGTTGTTTTTTCTGAAAATGGATATTTAAGAAACATTTATTCGTACGTACAATATAAAGTAATGGTCAATCAACGATTAAGTTTAAACATGATTTCCTGTAACTATGTGTTTAACACAACTAACTGTTTGTTCTAAATGAAGGGGGCAAATTATTTTTTAAAAAACATTACGATCAACTGAGGCATTTCTAAGCATATAGAGATCCTGCATTAACTATTTAAGTAATTTATAACGTCATTAATTACAATGATATCTTAACACGAATCTGACAACAAATTATTTAATTTGTAACTGGGTTAAAACATAAACAATATTGTATTTGTACAAACATCTACCATATAGTTAACATGATAACAACAAAACACGATATTTCCTTTTTGGAACACAGTGTGTCACAATGTAACACAGATTGTCCAAACAAAAACACAGTCGGTCCCATCAGGAACACTGTTTGTCAAACCTGGAAAAAACTTTTCGGTGTAATTCAATCTACAACTATGAGTTTAAAACCCTCTAAAATCAAACAATATATTTTAAATTGCACCACTATTTCACAAAATAGCCACTGTATTCAAAGATCATTAATGGGCAGTTCATAATGCCATTTTTATAACTACATGGTGAATGACAGAGCTTATTCAACTAGCCCGAACAAAGTATTTTTAATTGACTGAAACAGTCTCATTTTGATGCATTTGAAAAACATTATCGGATTAAAACAAAACGAATATTAACGCACAGCACACTCCAAAATCATCATTCTACTATATTACATTGTAACACCTGTTTGCATGTTCTATACTATTATAAATAACAAATATGAAATAAATTTATGAAAAACCATGACCCCATTTTATGAGTCATTACACACAAAAAACAAATAATATCATAAATGTATCATATAAATTTGTCATAAATATACAACAATATAACAGACACTTTGTTATATATAAATTGATTGTTCAATAAATTATGATCCCTTTCGGAGGCGCCAAAACCCATCTTAACATACTAATGTCCTGATTGCGCAATGTCTGGTCACATGACAGGGTCACATGATATATCACTACAATGTCATCACAGACAGAGGGGGCGATTGTGCTGGACTCATCATTTCTTCTCTCTTTGCCTGCAAATATAACTATAGTAATAAACTTGTTGTCCTAGCACTACTCTTCAACTTTCTAAGACTATATTTGTAAAGAAGTGAAGAGAACCGATATAAATGTGAAAGTTATAGGTAAAGGTGTCAAAGATGAGAAATGTTCAGAGCTAAATACAAAATAATATCTTGTTTGAAATAGTTTTGCATCCGATTTATTATATCGTATTGCATAGTAACCTTGCTAAAGGGAATTTTAACATGTTATTATCATGTGGATCTAGAATAGAATACTCGTATTGTATGATGAAAGAAAGTACTGATAGTATTACCGATTATATAAGAAATGAAACAGTAACATAGTCACAGATCGCCGCTAAGACGTAGAACCGGTCACTGGAGAATACGTGGCCAAAATAGATCTGGTCTGAGAGCATTATTACATAGTTTACACCAAATCCGTTCATGAAGTATTAAGAGTAGGTTATATCAAACCATTCACAGAGTAAAACGAGAATATGTTTAACATCTAAGAGACTACGACTGTATAAAACTTGATATTCCTCAATAATTCCTGTTATAGGAAACAGGACAATGTACCAATTTTATATACCTACAGTTTACCTTTAATGTAATTTATATTATACATAAAAAGAGATACTTTTGCAGAATTATTCAAATATTTATGGTGAACATTATCATCCTTTTACATTAGAGTGTTGACGTTCTTGTAGTAGAGAGTGAGTGTATGACTGTGTTATTACCTCCATACAGGAGAGTAGGATGAATGGTTGGGACGTTTAGTATATGTCCTGGTAAATACAGATAATGCAGTATATGTTAATTCATACACACTTTATAGAAAGTTAAGACAAAATCGGTTCATTTAATGTTAACAAAGTTAAGTTATATACGGTGGAATGGTGTAAAACATTAAGTGCAAAGTGATGCTGATTCTACGGTAGGCAAGAACTCAGAAACAATAGGACAAAAACAAGAGAAAATACGAAGCATAATTATAGAAATAAAGAAATCCGTACGCTGTGTAAGAGATACAATCATGTGACTATGTTACTATATTTAGGCATCATGTGCTGCCCATTCACCCAATGAGAAGTAAGGGATATTACATGCAGTGTATCTAAGTTCAGTGAGTAAAAGTGACTGCAAACACAAACTTCACACGAAGCAGTTCTAATACACAGAAAGAAAAACAGAATCAAAACTATCAAATGTGGAACAATCCAATCACAAACATTCACGCAGATGTTTTTTTTTCATTTTGCCCCCAAATCATTTACTTTCCGGAAAACCTCACACGTGTAAAGAACCATCCCTGACCATCATATTAAAATTCCCTCATAGTTTAAGAAGTAAGAAGAAAATTGTGTGCTTCATACCAACTATAAATGTTGAAGTGACGTATTACGCAGATACGACCTCGCCCATTTTATGTTTAGCATATTCAATACGTATACCCCCACGATCAGATGACAACAGGACGAAACCCTGTAGTCTATTCATTGCTTCTGTTGCGTTCTTTAGTTCCTAAACATAATACAAATATATTGTTTAGCAGCGTCAAGGCTTCTCGAGATTTCAATGTATATCATCAATACTTTAATGTATATTTAAGCAATAATCTGGTTATATTTTACACCGTTTCGGACACTTTATTACTAAATCCATATTCATATCGTTTATTATCTAACAAATGTCCTCACTTAACTGCACAGAAAACTAACACTTCAGTGATAAATTTCAAAATAATCAAAGCTGCATAATTTATCTTGATAGCATATCCAATATCGAATTAGAAACCTACTATTTATACAATATCCAATCATATTCCTTATATTTACAGACAAACCAATTACTGTAACGTACTTATAGACAATTATACCTGATATTCTACGAAAGCTACTGGAGAACCGCCTTTATTGTACATTTTTAACCTCGAGAAACCCTGAAAGCTGGAAGACACAATTTGGGTTAAATAACAAATTCACGAAGCTCCATCATGGAACTGGAATTGATCAAAGAAAGTTTTCGATAAATGTTTCTGATTTTTTTGTTCTTTATTTCACAAAATCACAGAAATGTGTAACAAACATGTCGTGAATTAACAGTGATCAAAGTCTAACAAAACGCGGGTAAAACATAACATGTTTAAATAGATGGAGAAAATTGAAAACCAAACAATTCAGGGCATTTAATCAAGTATTTTATGTCAGCTTGCAGCTAAATAATCAATCATCATTATCTAACAACCATTCAATTGACCCGCACTGATTACTAAGTTTGAAATCTAAATGTCAAAATAATATAAATATGAAAAGTGATTAGTGCCCTGAATATGTTTGATGATAAAATGAAATTGTGCTACCAAGAAAATATAAAATATATTACCTAGATACATAGGAACAAATAATTGTAGAAAGATAGAAAAAAGACTGGTATACTGGAGGAGTTTGTTTTAGATAGATGGAAGTTATGTTACCATATTGTCAGACTTACAGTTGTTATTAGAGCCGTGAGAGGAAAATGGGTTAACAATATCAGTTATCAGTTGATATGAAAGAAGTATAACATGAATGAAAACTACACTTCACTATTTGTCGGACTTGTGTGAAATTTTCATAGAGAAAAAAAGGTTGGACACAAACTTTGTCTCGTAGGGCAGATAATTGAATCATTTAAGTGCTTGAAAATGGCTATATAGACAAACGTCTCTAGTGTAAGAAAATGCTGTCGTTGTTTCGAATCTATAATATATATTCCTATGTATCTAGCCGAACTGTTGAAATAATAATTTTGCTCTTGATAAATGCGAACATCCGGGAAAATGTGAACTTTTGAGTTGTTTGTTGATAAGGGAAATAACCTACCTGCCGAACAAATCTTTCAATTCTTGTTCTGAAGAGAACTGCCCTAGGTTTGCAACAAATAGAGTAGAACATGGTGTATTAGTAGATGTACCAGGTAAGCCGGGACTCGATGCTGATCCATTCATTCCCTATAGTAACAGATATAAGTTTGCTGGCTAGTTTGGTTTGTTGTTGGAATATATCGATGGTTTAACACAGAACTACAGTAACTGCTACTTCAACAAAGAATGGTACAGTACTGTAGTTCAGTTATAAACCGTCAATACTATAGTTATACAATGTGAAAGATGGTTTGTGATGAGAGGTGGTCACCATGGTAACGTGAACATAATCTACGTATACAAACCACACAAACTGTCAGGGTACCATCGAGGCTTTCATTAGCAGAAGTAATTTTATAAAATGGTTTACCTAAATATATATAGAAATAGAGTTAAGGAGAACATACCATTCAATAAGTTGTGTGGAAATGGCAAAAGTGTGTTTTGTTATTGCCTAGGTCAAGTAAATACCAAAGGTCAACAGAAAGCCCTGTACTCGGATTTTCTATGATCTCTAAATAGATAAATTCATGGTAATTATGTGAGCACTTTGTGTGGTTTATATTCTAACAAATATTAACAGAAGACATAAAGCACTGACTACCAGAAGAAAGAGAAACGTGTGCGTGCAAATCGTGTAGATGAGATGAGTCGGTGCATGTTACACATCGTGTAATACAGAAGCAAATTCAATAGATCTACATAAATGCATTAACATGCTTGTGTACGAAGATATTTATAGTATTCAAAACATCTGACAGTTCAATGTTCTTTCAAATATCCAAAGAGGTAATGTTTAACTTCGGGTATAATTTTGATATCTTTGTAATGTATTTAAATAACTAACAATGACAGATTTAATGCAATGTAGAATCATCAAAACATTTTGAATGTTTATTTACAATGAACATGTTATAAAGCATGGCTAGAAAGCAAGCACGAATTGTGTTTTTACATTACACTTAACAAATGTCTGTCGTACACATGCATTTATCAAAAACCACAACACTCTGGACAAAAACTATAATAACATACCACAAAATATAACAAATGGCAAAATGAGTAAAATCATTGGAACGATTGTGCATAGGTTGTATTGAGTAGTACAATAAGATATATTTGATATCCAATCCAGTTATATTTATTTATAAAATATCCAATCAGAGAACTAACTATAGACAAACCGACTGGCTTACTTATATTTATAGACCATCCATCCGTTTAAGTTATTTGACAAATGTTATCAGATTAGGTAGATGTTGCTTGATGATTTGTAAAGCGACAACGCTAAAGGTATAATGAGAAAAACTCAATTGAATGAAAGTGGTATATACTGATAATTAAATTTCATTGAATGCATGTACTATGTCTTTGCTAAAACTAGCGCTTTGTCAAACAATATACATATATCGAGTTCATAGTATTCTGTAAGATGACACGAAAGAAACAAACAAAAAACCAGTAATATACAAGTGTCAAATAAACCATCTAACACTTTGTATAGATCTGCTACAGCCAAAAGTGCATTACGGGAGAGAATGTGCATAGCGCAGAATGATGTAGATATATAAGTACGTATATAACTGTGCATCATTAATGTATATAACACACAATCACTCATATAGATATCTGACTTTTGATAGATTGACATTCTAAATATCATGCAAGGGGGAGTAACTGTGGCAATCTTATTGTTTTCGTTGTTGAAATATACAAGGATTTCCGAAAATAGAATAGTTTGCAAGGGCAAGTAACTGTATCGATCTTATTGTTTTCGCTGTTGAAATATACAAGGATTTCCGAAAATAGAATAGTTTGCAAGGGCAAGTAACTGTATCGATCTTAATTGTTTGAGTAATGAAATATACAAGATTTTCAAAATTAGAATCTGAAGTCATGCAAGGGCAAGTAACTGAAAGAAACCAAAAAAAAACAGTAATATACAAGTGTCAAATAAACCATCTTACACTTTGTATAGATCTGCTACAGCCAAAAGTGCATTACGGGAGAGACTGTGCACTGTGCAGAATGATGTAGATATATATGTACGTATATAACTGTGCATTATTAATGTATATAACACACAATCAATCATATAGATAATAGGAGATGTACATGCATTACATGAAATATATTCGACAGTCAAGTATATACTGATATTCGTAGACGATATATTTCTGAAAAGTTACTTGTCGATGTATTTACGCCAAAATTAGTGAGTTTATAAAATCGACTTTTAAGCAGATAATTCGGTATATTTGGGTGCAAACTTACCTAATGTTTGATATAATTGGCATTGGCTTTTGTAAGCTTTAAATACGTGTTACATTGTATTACATTGAACATGGAAAATCACTGTAAAAAGAATACTTGTTGTTGTGGAAAGTCTATACTGATGTGAACATCCAAAATAATCAGTTGCATATCAAATATTCAGCGTACAAAGTAAAACATGATATATATACTACAACCACAAGGCACACCTTTATGCTAGACAATTCCATTATACAATGATAAACAATGTCATAAAATATCTCCTGTAACTACAATGCAGTTGCAAATCTCTTTAAGAAGAAATTTTGAATTAGTTATGTGAATAAGTTACTTTCGCTGACACACGATTGCCTATTTTTTATCCAAAACTACTTACAAACAAAGTACAAACCTGGCATTCAGCAAATCATAGTCACCCGCCGATATCTGACTTTTGATAGATTGACATTCTAAATATCATGCAAGGGGGAGTAACTGTGGCAATCTTATTGTTTTGGCAAATGAAATATACAAGGATTTCCGAAAATAGAATATTTTGCAAGGGTAAGTAACTGTATCGATCTTAATTGATTGAGTAATGAAATATACAAGATTTTCAAAAATAGAATCTGAAGTCATGCAAGGGCAAGTAACTGCATCCATCTTAATTCTTTGACTGCTGAAATATACAAGATTTGCACCTACTGACATTTTATACCGTATAAGTGGTTAAGTTCGCGTCGTGGAAAATTTCGCGTATTACGAAGTTGCTGCTAGCGAAAATTACGACCTACTTGTTATTGATACATACCCACGGCAGTTCTTACCAACGGCATTAACAATATCCCAATGCATATACACTACGGTGATAAGCAGTATGACGAAATAAAAAAGTATGCGATAATCGGACATGAAAGGCAGCACTCAACTTCACCAAACGAGCACAGAACACGTAACCCCACAACACAACACAACTACACGGAGCAATGCCCATACTTAAGCCGAAGAAATTATTAAAAGTCCCCGCCGCAAAAAAATGCAGGGTGATCAAAGCAAACTACGTACAATGCAGGATGACCAAATTGTACAAAGGAATTACAAAGGTACATAATGTAGGAGGGAATTGGACAGGGTAAGCAACAATCGGGAAGCCAACACAGGACATCGCAGCCACACGTAAATCTAAACATTAAATATCAACTCGGTGACCGTAGCGACCAAACAAGCACAACAAGTCAAACTGTGTTATCGTAAACAAATGATTGCGATTTTCATTTCGAGTTTATATTATACCATTCTGAGCTCGCATTTTGCGAACTTTAATTTGCAATTGATTTAATTTGGGGGAGGTGCTGTGTGCATTTGTGAGATTCTCGGAGCCGAGCCTAAATTACAACAAAGTGAAAAAGGTTGACGAAAGATTAGTTCAACTAAATACAAAGATAACATATTTTCTATTTCAAACATTATGCAACATAAAAAAGGTATGAGAAAATCCGACAGGGAAGGTAGCACTCAACCTAATACTTTATATAATTTGTACGAGACAAGCTACACGTATTCAAACATCCGAAAACTATCCCATACATCATCGTCTAGGTCCGAGCACAATCATGTATATTGTATTATTACTGTGAAAAAATGATAGGAAGTTGTAGACTGGTGTTTATATCCAAGATCAACTATTTCACATCAGATCCTTGGTAACAAAGTAAATTCTGGTATATCAATCTGATGTAGTACATTATAAATTATTCAGTTATTTTGATTCAGTTATTCCAGAATTTGAAACGCATATTCCATATCGTTATTATGAATACATTACGAAACTATCGCAGTAGTAGTTCTTTGCTAGACGTTAAAATCACAATTAGCAGTCTGAACAATAAAAAGTACGAACATTATGGCTCAATTAGCTACTGCTTCTACTACCCTTTGAAATGTATTATTGATTCTAGAAAACTAACCGCAGCACACCCGCTGACAGAATATTGAATCCCAACAATTAACTCTCGCTTATCTAATCAAACTAAATATATTCAGTGTTTGTATTTGTAACGAACCTACCATCTGAACATTATATTCAAGTTAACTCGAAGCCTATCTGCAAGGGAGATCAATCTGTATATATTTAGTGTACTTTGACCCAAATACCCGCGCAAATCTCACAGCTCCGCCCATCATTCCATAGTTTCGTATTTTAATTATGCCAATACTTCGCAAGAATCGCTCCAAAACCGTCCATAGCATTATTTAGCAAACCCATAAAGCCCAACCGAACGCCAAAAATCGAAATATTCCATATTTTGACCCTGGCCAATTCGCATAAAATAACTATCAGAAATGTCAATTTCACTTGTTAAAACAATGGTGACATAACCGCGTTATCACTCTTCCATAGGTCAAAAACCACTAAATTCACTCAAATAGTCCTTTTGATTTGATTCGCTCCAAATATTTTTACAATAAGGTCCACAATACATAAATAATTTAAAAACTACCAAAAAACGTTTTCGTAATTTGCTGTACTGGTGTTTTCCTTTGTATTTGTAGCTTTCAATGAGCTTCAAGTACATCATACGTGAGTTGTATACTGGTAGCTTTATTGAAACCATCATGTCATCATAATCTTACCTCCTAGTTTCCTACCATTCTCTGCACGCTGATAGACGACGTTTATGTAATAAATGGGGCTGGTTCGGGTAACATAATTAACAAGACATAACACGTTATATGATCGTTTTATAATGTATTTCTTTTTCTTCTACACATTAGCATCACAACACATGTTTTTGCATATTTAAGAAAAAAAACAATCATACACTAGAAGTCATTATAGTTTTAAACACACAATGCACAAATATAACATTTTTGATATAAACTGCTTTGAGCAAAGAAAAAAACACAGCACAATAAATATGTATACCTTACACAAATATACAATAATAATAATAATAATAATTGATTGTTAAGGAATTATCTTCTTTAAATTTACCATATATTCGTATGCTTCTGTAATCTGCCTTCTGATTGGTTGTTTGTTCTTGATTATACTAAATGAAATCCAATCAGAATGTTTCATACATGTTTTACTAAGAACAACTATCTAAACAATCGTCTATATCTAATAACTATAGTCCACATACTTAGTAAAAGTTTAATAAGTTATAACATACTGCAGTACATGTATGCTGAACTGGCCATGCTTCGATGACCTTGTTAGAATGGTCGACATTTGAATCTGTCATGTCACCAATATGTGTTCGAAATCTCTCAGCATGAGTCTGCACAATTCGGCAACATATGCCCCATAATTGAATATATCTGGAATGTTACACATCACAAAAAGCAACATAACATCTGTAGATAACTCGTCTCTCTTCACATCGCTAGCAGCCTAAACATGTAATCAGTATGCATGTGTTGTGTACATTGAGTCAACTGATTGGATAGATGTCATAAAGTAATTACACTTTCCAGAATTGTTTTATAAATACACAATGTCAACACGTTTTTTCTTATACATTGCTGAATGCATATAAAACCATAAGTTTTGTTGACACATGCAACCAATCCATGAGCACTCATTCAGGAGAAACTAGAACAATATAAGACAAAGATTTGAGTAGCAGGCCAACGAGTGAAGAAGAGACGTTTTCCACAGAGTTCGTACATCAATACCAAAGTTTACATTAATATGATGCACAAACATATCGCTTCTACATGAACATATACAAAAACTCATTGATTAAGTATCAACCTGAAAAGTATATAAAACAACAATAATTTGTTCATCTGTCACGTTGCCATTGATATGCTTGTAAGTTGGCTAAGTTATGAAACATGTCAGTGAGTAACGGCAACATATCAGATACTATTTCTTCAATGATTTCTGAATTTCATGCTTTTATCTGATATTATTTCGTGATTTTGGATACTTAAAAGACAATCGAAACGATTTTTAAAATGTCAGTCAATACAAAGTTTATGTCTATATTGTTTTGTCCCAATAAGTAAAACTTTAAAATAAGGTTAATATATGGCTGTATATTGAACCCTCAAATATTGAACCCTGATACTTTAGATACCATAATATTAATAAAAGGAGGAATACTTATTCACCATTTGTCATCCATATAAAAAAGAAAGGGCATTCGTTAAAACAATATATATATACAATCGTTGGCAATTGAAACCACACATTGTTCGGACAAGTACAACATCAAATACTAGGAAACTACTAAACTGACAGAAATTAAACAAACATTTCACCGTACAAGTTCTTAAATCACAAACTACATTCACGTAACTGCATGTTTATGATAATTTAACAATTCTAGATTAAATCTCCTCAAATTCCAGATTGAAGTAAATATTGTCAATTTGTAATAATGCGTACGTGCACGTATTGCTAATGATTTATTGCTTCATACAAAATCAACTAGTAAGAATGATTGCATAGACAAACATGCCGTGTTGTGGTATAACCAGAAACATACCAGTGTTGTAGTCATATAATCTCAACAATAAATGGAATAAACATTTTGTGTATATACAGTAGATCAACAAGAAATTTGAGACTTTATTGTAAATACCCTGATTATGTCAACATGTATCCCAAACAGTGGTCATCTGTTTCATACATATTCATATTTCACATTCTACTTGACAACCTGCAACAATTATGATATGTCTACATTCAGACATTTAGACAGGGTCACATGACCACATCCAATGATATCATGTGACACATTGAAGCAACTCTATCGAAACGTCTTGCTTAGCATTCACAACTTCTACTAGCACATGTCACATGACAGCAAAGAATGTGTCATATAGTACATACATGATATCACATCACTCATACAATAGCTCACACGATCCTGCACATATACGTGTTAGATACGTATTTCACACAAACACACACACACACACATACATAAATAGTTTAATAAATCAATAAAACCTCCATATTGTGTATGCAGTCAAACACACAACAATCTCATTGTGTATAATACAGAGCTACCAACATTCGTTGAAATTTGCATCCGTGAGTTAAATACTACGCATTAAAAACTCTTTAACAATTAATTATTGCATGATTCGTGTCTTCGTAACAAGTTAAGTTAACAATACACTACATGTAGGAAGAAATCAGTGAACAGGAAGTTCAAGTTTTCTAAGTATTACTTATTACGTGTAAATAGTTATACACTTACATATTGCTTTGTATTACTCAAGCACTGATCAAAATAGAATACAACACTAATACACAAAACACCAATGTCATGTGTGCCTATATTAACCGTAACATGAACAGTAACGTGGACTTGGCAATGTAAGAGTTTTATTTTGTCATTTCCTTATTAGATACATTAACTATGAATAAAGTCTCAGCTGTATAAATACTACAAAAGATGACAACGTATACGAAGTATCGATGTTTCTGACTTCTGGATTGTGAATACGTACCCGCGTCCCGCCACTAGATGAGGTAAAACTACATCAGATAATCTAACACAAACTTATTCCAAACGTAAGTGGAAGAACATATAAAAGTTCAATTATTATTGCTAGTTTCGACTACCGTTTAAAATGCATGCTCTTAATTCCAAGGCTTAAACATTTTTTAAATATTGTCAACACATGATTAACGACGATGGTCCCGACCATAACTCGGAACAAGTAAACAAATAGACAACATTTATACATGTGTACAGTAATATGGAGGAAAGGCTTATTGTTTATAAGGCAAACACTTACTTTATGATTGCACTTACTTTGCATATATCCAAATCTATCGATAAAATTATTATGCTTCATTTACATAGTTTGTAGCAAAATCTACAGGAATTCTTTAAAATATACACACAAAATATGCAATATGTAATGAGTTTTTCAATGTAACATTGCAGTTTAACAAAGTGTCCGCCTATTAAGTCGTGCGGATAAAGATATAAGTTCAGCATGGGTACATATAGATACCAGAGGAAACTATTTTCTCACCGAAATCCGAGAATGATTGCGAAATTTGTCCGTTGATATACCGTACATTGTAAATTGTGTAGGTGTTCTTGTTTATACGTAAATCGTGACCACTCTTATTAAACGCTATATTAAATCACAATAGTATTGTAGCAAATTCAAACGACAATGTTACAGGAAAAACTCTTAATGGGGTCAAGTCATAAATGATATACAATATGATTAACATTGAACATAATGATGTACATGTTTATATTAACATGTAAAGTAACAATGACATCAATTTCAGAAAAAAATCAATCGTTGTAAAACAGTATACATTTATAGAATGACGGGTCACAACCTTACGTACATATATATGGTAACAATAGCAACGATCTGACCTTGACCTTAAACATTATCTGACCTTGAACATGAGACACTTCTCATTGCATTTGGATTGTGGACAATACTTGATTGATTAGCAGCTTCATTGATTAATCGGGTATTACATTTTTGTAGACTGATCGTTTTAACGTTCATAGCAATGTACAGTATATGCTACGATATAACGTGCTACTACAATATGGTTGATCACATGATCGAAACATAATTTTAGAATCAAGGTCAGTCGGATTGTGGGAGTCATTGGTTCGTATTGATAAGAATTAAAGAGATGAGTGTACAACATGAGTGAGGATAAACGAACAATGACAAGCATGTATAGCTGAGACCAACATGTCCTGTGTCCGATACAATATTTCAAAGCAGACGCAACATAAAGTGATTAAAAATGGACAACTCGTTGATATATTTAACAACTTACGTTAATTTTATTAAAGGTGAATTCTTAACCAGTGATTTCATTGTGTTTCTGTGTGCATAAAACGAACTAATTTCCAACCATGCAATGAACTGCGGTCATCAGTCAATTCAACTTGACATTCAAATTGGTTCGACCTTGACCTTAGTCCACTAGGTGGTGGATTCGTGAAAGTTAATTAAGATATGTTTTCACCTTCATGGACGGATAAAAATCCCATAGTTTTGCGCGAAACCACGAAGGGGTGCTATATTATGTAATATTATGCTATGATAAGTAATCAGCTTTGTTTTATCAATTGGAGTAATCTATCTCAAATACAATAAAACCGTCTTTTAACTCCACACTTGAACTAAATGAACAAATGTTGTTTTTTCTGAAAATGGATATTTAAGAAACATTTATTCGTACGTACAATATAAAGTAATGGTCAATCAACGATTAAGTTTAAACATGATTTCCTGTAACTATGTGTTTAACACAACTAACTGTTTGTTCTAAATGAAGGGGGCAAATTATTTTTTAAAAAACATTACGATCAACTGAGGCATTTCTAAGCATATAGAGATCCTGCATTAACTATTTAAGTAATTTATAACGTCATTAATTACAATGATATCTTAACACGAATCTGACAACAAATTATTTAATTTGTAACTGGGTTAAAACATAAACAATATTGTATTTGTACAAACATCTACCATATAGTTAACATGATAACAACAAAACACGATATTTCCTTTTTGGAACACAGTGTGTCACAATGTAACACAGATTGTCCAAACAAAAACACAGTCGGTCCCATCAGGAACACTGTTTGTCAAACCTGGAAAAAACTTTTCGGTGTAATTCAATCTACAACTATGAGTTTAAAACCCTCTTAAATCAAACAATATATTTTAAATTGCACCACTATTTCACAAAATAGCCACTGTATTCAAAGATCATTAATGGGCAGTTCATAATGCCATTTTTATAACTACATGGTGAATGACAGAGCTTATTCAACTAGCCCGAACAAAGTATTTTTAATTGACTGAAACAGTCTCATTTTGATGCATTTGAAAAACATTATCGGATTAAAACAAAACGAATATTAACGCACAGCACACTCCAAAATCATCATTCTACTATATTACATTGTAACACCTGTTTGCATGTTCTATACTATTATAAATAACAAATATGAAATAAATTTATGAAAAACCATGACCCCATTTTATGAGTCATTACACACAAAAAACAAATAATATCATAAATGTATCATATAAATTTGTCATAAATATACAACAATATAACAGACACTTTGTTATATATAAATTGATTGTTCAATAAATTATGATCCCTTTCGGAGGCGCCAAAACCCATCTTAACATACTAATGTCCTGATTGCGCAATGTCTGGTCACATGACAGGGTCACATGATATATCACTACAATGTCATCACAGACAGAGGGGGCGATTGTGCTGGACTCATCATTTCTTCTCTCTTTGCCTGCAAATATAACTATAGTAATAAACTTGTTGTCCTAGCACTACTCTTCAACTTTCTAAGACTATATTTGTAAAGAAGTGAAGAGAACCGATATAAATGTGAAAGTTATAGGTAAAGGTGTCAAAGATGAGAAATGTTCAGAGCTAAATACAAAATAATATCTTGTTTGAAATAGTTTTGCATCCGATTTATTATATCGTATTGCATAGTAACCTTGCTAAAGGGAATTTTAACATGTTATTATCATGTGGATCTAGAATAGAATACTCGTATTGTATGATGAAAGAAAGTACTGATAGTATTACCGATTATATAAGAAATGAAACAGTAACATAGTCACAGATCGCCGCTAAGACGTAGAACCGGTCACTGGAGAATACGTGGCCAAAATAGATCTGGTCTGAGAGCATTATTACATAGTTTACACCAAATCCGTTCATGAAGTATTAAGAGTAGGTTATATCAAACCATTCACAGAGTAAAACGAGAATATGTTTAACATCTAAGAGACTACGACTGTATAAAACTTGATATTCCTCAATAATTCCTGTTATAGGAAACAGGACAATGTACCAATTTTATATACCTACAGTTTACCTTTAATGTAATTTATATTATACATAAAAAGAGATACTTTTGCAGAATTATTCAAATATTTATGGTGAACATTATCATCCTTTTACATTAGAGTGTTGACGTTCTTGTAGTAGAGAGTGAGTGTATGACTGTGTTATTACCTCCATACAGGAGAGTAGGATGAATGGTTGGGACGTTTAGTATATGTCCTGGTAAATACAGATAATGCAGTATATGTTAATTCATACACACTTTATAGAAAGTTAAGACAAAATCGGTTCATTTAATGTTAACAAAGTTAAGTTATATACGGTGGAATGGTGTAAAACATTAAGTGCAAAGTGATGCTGATTCTACGGTAGGCAAGAACTCAGAAACAATAGGACAAAAACAAGAGAAAATACGAAGCATAATTATAGAAATAAAGAAATCCGTACGCTGTGTAAGAGATACAATCATGTGACTATGTTACTATATTTAGGCATCATGTGCTGCCCATTCACCCAATGAGAAGTAAGGGATATTACATGCAGTGTATCTAAGTTCAGTGAGTAAAAGTGACTGCAAACACAAACTTCACACGAAGCAGTTCTAATACACAGAAAGAAAAACAGAATCAAAACTATCAAATGTGGAACAATCCAATCACAAACATTCACGCAGATGTTTTTTTTTCATTTTGCCCCCAAATCATTTACTTTCCGGAAAACCTCACACGTGTAAAGAACCATCCCTGACCATCATATTAAAATTCCCTCATAGTTTAAGAAGTAAGAAGAAAATTGTGTGCTTCATACCAACTATAAATGTTGAAGTGACGTATTACGCAGATACGACCTCGCCCATTTTATGTTTAGCATATTCAATACGTATACCCCCACGATCAGATGACAACAGGACGAAACCCTGTAGTCTATTCATTGCTTCTGTTGCGTTCTTTAGTTCCTAAACATAATACAAATATATTGTTTAGCAGCGTCAAGGCTTCTCGAGATTTCAATGTATATCATCAATACTTTAATGTATATTTAAGCAATAATCTGGTTATATTTTACACCGTTTCGGACACTTTATTACTAAATCCATATTCATATCGTTTATTATCTAACAAATGTCCTCACTTAACTGCACAGAAAACTAACACTTCAGTGATAAATTTCAAAATAATCAAAGCTGCATAATTTATCTTGATAGCATATCCAATATCGAATTAGAAACCTACTATTTATACAATATCCAATCATATTCCTTATATTTACAGACAAACCAATTACTGTAACGTACTTATAGACAATTATACCTGATATTCTACGAAAGCTACTGGAGAACCGCCTTTATTGTACATTTTTAACCTCGAGAAACCCTGAAAGCTGGAAGACACAATTTGGGTTAAATAACAAATTCACGAAGCTCCATCATGGAACTGGAATTGATCAAAGAAAGTTTTCGATAAATGTTTCTGATTTTTTTGTTCTTTATTTCACAAAATCACAGAAATGTGTAACAAACATGTCGTGAATTAACAGTGATCAAAGTCTAACAAAACGCGGGTAAAACATAACATGTTTAAATAGATGGAGAAAATTGAAAACCAAACAATTCAGGGCATTTAATCAAGTATTTTATGTCAGCTTGCAGCTAAATAATCAATCATCATTATCTAACAACCATTGAATTGACCCGCACTGATTACTAAGTTTGAAATCTAAATGTCAAAATAATATAAATATGAAAAGTGATTAGTGCCCTGAATATGTTTGATGATAAAATGAAATTGTGCTACCAAGAAAATATAAAATATATTACCTAGATACATAGGAACAAATAATTGTAGAAAGATAGAAAAAAGACTGGTATACTGGAGGAGTTTGTTTTAGATAGATGGAAGTTATGTTACCATATTGTCAGACTTACAGTTGTTATTAGAGCCGTGAGAGGAAAATGGGTTAACAATATCAGTTATCAGTTGATATGAAAGAAGTATAACATGAATGAAAACTACACTTCACTATTTGTCGGACTTGTGTGAAATTTTCATAGAGAAAAAAAGGTTGGACACAAACTTTGTCTCGTAGGGCAGATAATTGAATCATTTAAGTGCTTGAAAATGGCTATATAGACAAACGTCTCTAGTGTAAGAAAATGCTGTCGTTGTTTCGAATCTATAATATATATTCCTATGTATCTAGCCGAACTGTTGAAATAATAATTTTGCTCTTGATAAATGCGAACATCCGGGAAAATGTGAACTTTTGAGTTGTTTGTTGATAAGGGAAATAACCTACCTGCCGAACAAATCTTTCAATTCTTGTTCTGAAGAGAACTGCCCTAGGTTTGCAACAAATAGAGTAGAACATGGTGTATTAGTAGATGTACCAGGTAAGCCGGGACTCGATGCTGATCCATTCATTCCCTATAGTAACAGATATAAGTTTGCTGGCTAGTTTGGTTTGTTGTTGGAATATATCGATGGTTTAACACAGAACTACAGTAACTGCTACTTCAACAAAGAATGGTACAGTACTGTAGTTCAGTTATAAACCGTCAATACTATAGTTATACAATGTGAAAGATGGTTTGTGATGAGAGGTGGTCACCATGGTAACGTGAACATAATCTACGTATACAAACCACACAAACTGTCAGGGTACCATCGAGGCTTTCATTAGCAGAAGTAATTTTATAAAATGGTTTACCTAAATATATATAGAAATAGAGTTAAGGAGAACATACCATTCAATAAGTTGTGTGGAAATGGCAAAAGTGTGTTTTGTTATTGCCTAGGTCAAGTAAATACCAAAGGTCAACAGAAAGCCCTGTACTCGGATTTTCTATGATCTCTAAATAGATAAATTCATGGTAATTATGTGAGCACTTTGTGTGGTTTATATTCTAACAAATATTAACAGAAGACATAAAGCACTGACTACCAGAAGAAAGAGAAACGTGTGCGTGCAAATCGTGTAGATGAGATGAGTCGGTGCATGTTACACATCGTGTAATACAGAAGCAAATTCAATAGATCTACATAAATGCATTAACATGCTTGTGTACGAAGATATTTATAGTATTCAAAACATCTGACAGTTCAATGTTCTTTCAAATATCCAAAGAGGTAATGTTTAACTTCGGGTATAATTTTGATATCTTTGTAATGTATTTAAATAACTAACAATGACAGATTTAATGCAATGTAGAATCATCAAAACATTTTGAATGTTTATTTACAATGAACATGTTATAAAGCATGGCTAGAAAGCAAGCACGAATTGTGTTTTTACATTACACTTAACAAATGTCTGTCGTACACATGCATTTATCAAAAACCACAACACTCTGGACAAAAACTATAATAACATACCACAAAATATAACAAATGGCAAAATGAGTAAAATCATTGGAACGATTGTGCATAGGTTGTATTGAGTAGTACAATAAGATATATTTGATATCCAATCCAGTTATATTTATTTATAAAATATCCAATCAGAGAACTAACTATAGACAAACCGACTGGCTTACTTATATTTATAGACCATCCATCCGTTTAAGTTATTTGACAAATGTTATCAGATTAGGTAGATGTTGCTTGATGATTTGTAAAGCGACAACGCTAAAGGTATAATGAGAAAAACTCAATTGAATGA
The DNA here is from genome assembly GCA_963678985.1 of Spisula subtruncata. Taxonomy (NCBI): domain Eukaryota; kingdom Metazoa; phylum Mollusca; class Bivalvia; order Venerida; family Mactridae; genus Spisula; species Spisula subtruncata. Next base: position 620,783 of record OY787677.1, read on the forward strand.
AAGTGGTATATACTGATAATTAAATTTCATTGAATGCATGTACTATGTCTTTGCTAAAACTAGCGCTTTGTCAAACAATATACATATATCGAGTTCATAGTATTCTGTAAGATGACACGAAAGAAACAAACAAAAAACCAGTAATATACAAGTGTCAAATAAACCATCTAACACTTTGTATAGATCTGCTACAGCCAAAAGTGCATTACGGGAGAGAATGTGCATAGCGCAGAATGATGTAGATATATATGTACGTATATAACTGTGCATCATTAATGTATATAACACACAATCACTCATATAGATATCTGACTTTTGATAGATTGACATTCTAAATATCATGCAAGGGGGAGTAACTGTGGCAATCTTATTGTTTTCGTTGTTGAAATATACAAGGATTTCCGAAAATAGAATAGTTTGCAAGGGCAAGTAACTGTATCGATCTTATTGTTTTCGCTGTTGAAATATACAAGGATTTCCGAAAATAGAATAGTTTGCAAGGGCAAGTAACTGTATCGATCTTAATTGTTTGAGTAATGAAATATACAAGATTTTCAAAATTAGAATCTGAAGTCATGCAAGGGCAAGTAACTGAAAGAAACCAAAAAAAAACAGTAATATACAAGTGTCAAATAAACCATCTTACACTTTGTATAGATCTGCTACAGCCAAAAGTGCATTACGGGAGAGACTGTGCACTGTGCAGAATGATGTAGATATATATGTACGTATATAACTGTGCATTATTAATGTATATAACACACAATCAATCATATAGATAATAGGAGATGTACATGCATTACATGAAATATATTCGACAGTCAAGTATATACTGATATTCGTAGACGATATATTTCTGAAAAGTTACTTGTCGATGTATTTACGCCAAAATTAGTGAGTTTATAAAATCGACTTTTAAGCAGATAATTCGGTATATTTGGGTGCAAACTTACCTAATGTTTGATATAATTGGCATTGGCTTTTGTAAGCTTTAAATACGTGTTACATTGTATTACATTGAACATGGAAAATCACTGTAAAAAGAATACTTGTTGTTGTGGAAAGTCTATACTGATGTGAACATCCAAAATAATCAGTTGCATATCAAATATTCAGCGTACAAAGTAAAACATGATATATATACTACAACCACAAGGCACACCTTTATGCTAGACAATTCCATTATACAATGATAAACAATGTCATAAAATATCTCCTGTAACTACAATGCAGTTGCAAATCTCTTTAAGAAGAAATTTTGAATTAGTTATGTGAATAAGTTACTTTCGCTGACACACGATTGCCTATTTTTTATCCAAAACTACTTACAAACAAAGTACAAACCTGGCATTCAGCAAATCATAGTCACCCGCCGATATCTGACTTTTGATAGATTGACATTCTAAATATCATGCAAGGGGGAGTAACTGTGGCAATCTTATTGTTTTGGCAAATGAAATATACAAGGATTTCCGAAAATAGAATATTTTGCAAGGGTAAGTAACTGTATCGATCTTAATTGATTGAGTAATGAAATATACAAGATTTTCAAAAATAGAATCTGAAGTCATGCAAGGGCAAGTAACTGCATCCATCTTAATTCTTTGACTGCTGAAATATACAAGATTTGCACCTACTGACATTTTATACCGTATAAGTGGTTAAGTTCGCGTCGTGGAAAATTTCGCGTATTACGAAGTTGCTGCTAGCGAAAATTACGACCTACTTGTTATTGATACATACCCACGGCAGTTCTTACCAACGGCATTAACAATATCCCAATGCATATACACTACGGTGATAAGCAGTATGACGAAATAAAAAAGTATGCGATAATCGGACATGAAAGGCAGCACTCAACTTCACCAAACGAGCACAGAACACGTAACCCCACAACACAACACAACTACACGGAGCAATGCCCATACTTAAGCCGAAGAAATTATTAAAAGTCCCCGCCGCAAAAAAATGCAGGGTGATCAAAGCAAACTACGTACAATGCAGGATGACCAAATTGTACAAAGGAATTACAAAGGTACATAATGTAGGAGGGAATTGGACAGGGTAAGCAACAATCGGGAAGCCAACACAGGACATCGCAGCCACACGTAAATCTAAACATTAAATATCAACTCGGTGACCGTAGCGACCAAACAAGCACAACAAGTCAAACTGTGTTATCGTAAACAAATGATTGCGATTTTCATTTCGAGTTTATATTATACCATTCTGAGCTCGCATTTTGCGAACTTTAATTTGCAATTGATTTAATTTGGGGGAGGTGCTGTGTGCATTTGTGAGATTCTCGGAGCCGAGCCTAAATTACAACAAAGTGAAAAAGGTTGACGAAAGATTAGTTCAACTAAATACAAAGATAACATATTTTCTATTTCAAACATTATGCAACATAAAAAAGGTATGAGAAAATCCGACAGGGAAGGTAGCACTCAACCTAATACTTTATATAATTTGTACGAGACAAGCTACACGTATTCAAACATCCCACAACTATCCCATACATCATCGTCTAGGTCCGAGCACAATCATGTATATTGTATTATTACTGTGAAAAAATGATAGGAAGTTGTAGACTGGTGTTTATATCCAAGATCAACTATTTCACATCAGATCCTTGGTAACAAAGTAAATTCTGGTATATCAATCTGATGTAGTACATTATAAATTATTCAGTTATTTTGATTCAGTTATTCCAGAATTTGAAACGCATATTCCATATCGTTATTATGAATACATTACGAAACTATCGCAGTAGTAGTTCTTTGCTAGACGTTAAAATCACAATTAGCAGTCTGAACAATAAAAAGTACGAACATTATGGCTCAATTAGCTACTGCTTCTACTACCCTTTGAAATGTATTATTGATTCTAGAAAACTAACCGCAGCACACCCGCTGACAGAATATTGAATCCCAACAATTAACTCTCGCTTATCTAATCAAACTAAATATATTCAGTGTTTGTATTTGTAACGAACCTACCATCTGAACATTATATTCAAGTTAACTCGAAGCCTATCTGCAAGGGAGATCAATCTGTATATATTTAGTGTACTTTGACCCAAATACCCGCGCAAATCTCACAGCTCCGCCCATCATTCCATAGTTTCGTATTTTAATTATGCCAATACTTCGCAAGAATCGCTCCAAAACCGTCCATAGCATTATTTAGCAAACCCATAAAGCCCAACCGAACGCCAAAAATCGAAATATTCCATATTTTGACCCTGGCCAATTCGCATAAAATAACTATCAGAAATGTCAATTTCACTTGTTAAAACAATGGTGACATAACCGCGTTATCACTCTTCCATAGGTCAAAAACCACTAAATTCACTCAAATAGTCCTTTTGATTTGATTCGCTCCAAATATTTTTACAATAAGGTCCACAATACATAAATAATTTAAAAACTACCAAAAAACGTTTTCGTAATTTGCTGTACTGGTGTTTTCCTTTGTATTTGTAGCTTTCAATGAGCTTCAAGTACATCATACGTGAGTTGTATACTGGTAGCTTTATTGAAACCATCATGTCATCATAATCTTACCTCCTAGTTTCCTACCATTCTCTGCACGCTGATAGACGACGTTTATGTAATAAATGGGGCTGGTTCGGGTAACATAATTAACAAGACATAACACGTTATATGATCGTTTTATAATGTATTTCTTTTTCTTCTACACATTAGCATCACAACACATGTTTTTGCATATTTAAGAAAAAAAACAATCATACACTAGAAGTCATTATAGTTTTAAACACACAATGCACAAATATAACATTTTTGATATAAACTGCTTTGAGCAAAGAAAAAAACACAGCACAATAAATATGTATACCTTACACAAATATACAATAATAATAATAATAATAATTGATTGTTAAGGAATTATCTTCTTTAAATTTACCATATATTCGTATGCTTCTGTAATCTGCCTTCTGATTGGTTGTTTGTTCTTGATTATACTAAATGAAATCCAATCAGAATGTTTCATACATGTTTTACTAAGAACAACTATCTAAACAATCGTCTATATCTAATAACTATAGTCCACATACTTAGTAAAAGTTTAATAAGTTATAACATACTGCAGTACATGTATGCTGAACTGGCCATGCTTCGATGACCTTGTTAGAATGGTCGACATTTGAATCTGTCATGTCACCAATATGTGTTCGAAATCTCTCAGCATGAGTCTGCACAATTCGGCAACATATGCCCCATAATTGAATATATCTGGAATGTTACACATCACAAAAAGCAACATAACATCTGTAGATAACTCGTCTCTCTTCACATCGCTAGCAGCCTAAACATGTAATCAGTATGCATGTGTTGTGTACATTGAGTCAACTGATTGGATAGATGTCATAAAGTAATTACACTTTCCAGAATTGTTTTATAAATACACAATGTCAACACGTTTTTTCTTATACATTGCTGAATGCATATAAAACCATAAATTTTGTTGACACATGCCACCAATGCATGAGTACTCATTCAGGAGAAACTAGAACAATATAAGACAAAGATTTGAGTAGCAGGCCAACGAGTGAAGAAGAGACGTTTTCCACAGAGTTCGTACATCAATACCAAAGTTTACATTAATATGATGCACAAACATATCGCTTCTACATGAACATATACAAAAGCTCATTGATTAAGTATCAACCTGAAAAGTATATAAAACAACAATAATTTGTTCATCTGTCACGTTGCCATTGATATGCTTGTAAGTTGGCTAAGTTATGAAACATGTCAGTGAGTAACGGCAACTTATCAGATACTATGTCTTCAATGATTTCTGAATTTTATGCTTTTATCTGATATTATTTCGTGATTTTGGAAATTTTGAAAGACAATCGAAACATTTTTTAAAATGTAAGTCAATACAAAGTTTATGTCTTTATTGTTTTGTCCCAATAATTAAAACTTTTAAATAAGGTTAATATATGGCTGTATATTGAACCCTCAAATATTAAACCCTGATACTTTAGATACCATAATATTAATAAAAGGAGGAATACTAATTCACCATTTGTCATCCATATCAAAAAGGGCATTCGTTAAAACAATATATATATACAATCGTTGGCAATTGAAACCACACATTGTTCGGACAAGTACAACATCAAATACTAGGAAACTACTAAACTGACAGAAATTGAACAAACATTTCACCGTACAAGTTCTTAAATCACAAACAACATTCACGTAACTGCATGTTTATGATAAATTAACAATTCTAGATTAAATCTTCTCAAATTCCAGTTTGAAGTAAATATTGTCAATTTGTAATAATGCGTACGTGCACGTATTGCTAATGATTTATTGCTTCATACAAAATCAACTAGTAAGAATGATTGCATAGACGAACATGCCGTGTTGTGGTATAACCAGAAACATACCAGTGTTGTAGTCATATAATCTCAACAATAAATGGAATAAACATTTTGTGTATATACAGTAGATCAACAAGAAATTTGAGACTTTATTGTAAATACCCTGATTATGTCAACATGTATCCCAAACAGTGGTCATCTGTTTCATACATATTCATATTTCACATTCTACTTGACAACCTGCAACAATTATGATATGTCTACATTCAGACATTTAGACAGGGTCACATGACCACTTCACATGACACATCCAATGATATCATGTGACACATTGGAGCAACTCTATCAAAACGTCTTGCTTAGCATTCACAACTTCTACTAGCACATGTCACATGACAGCAAAGAATGTGTCATATAGTACATACATGATATCACATCACTCATACAATAGCTAACACGATCAAGCACATATACGTGTTAGATACGTATTTCACACAAACACACACACACACACACACATACATAAATAGTTTAATAAATCAATAAAACCTCCATATTGTGTATGCAGTCAAACACACAACAATCTCATTGTGTATAATACAGAGCTACCAACATTCGTTGAAATTTGCATCCGTGAGTTAAATACTACGCATTAAAAACTCTTTAACAATTAATTATTGCATGATTTGTGTCTTCGTAACAAGTTAAGTTAACAATACACTACATGTAGGAAGAAATCAGTGAACAGGAAGTTCAAGTTTTTAAAGTATTACTTATTACGTGTAAATAGTTATACACTTACATATTGCTTTGTATTACTCAAGCACTGATCAAAATAGAATACAATACTAATACACAAAACACCAATGTCATGTGTGCCTATATTTACCGTAACATGAACAGTAACGTGGACTTGGCAATGTAAGAGTTTTATTTTGTCATTTCCATATTAGATACATTAACTATAAATGAAGTCTCAGCTGTATAAATACTACAAAAGATGACAACGTATATCAAGTATCGATGTTTCTGACTTCTGGATCGTGAATACATACCCGCGTCCCGCCACTAGATGAGGTAAAACTACATCAGATAATCTAACACAAACTTATTCCAAACGTAAGTGGAAGAACATATAAAAGTTCAATTATTATTGCTAGTTTCGACTACCGTTTAAAATGCATGCTCTTAATTTCAAGGCTTAAACATTATTTAAATATTGTCAACACATGATTGACGACGATCGTGCCGACCATAACTCGGAACAAGTAAACAAATAGACAACATTTATACATGTGTACAGTAATACGGAGGAAAGGCTTATTGTTTATAAGGCAAACACTTACTTTATGATTGCACTTACTTTGCATATATTCAAATCTATCAATAAAATTATTATGCTTCATTAACATAGTTTGTAGCAAAATCTACAGGAATTCTTTAAAATATACACACAAAATATGCAATATGTAATTAGTTTTTCAATGTAACATTGCAGTTTAACAAAGTGTTCGCCTATTAAGTCGTGCGGATAAAGATATAAGTTCAGCATGGGTACATATAGATACCAGAGGAAACTATTTTCTCACCGAAATCCGAGAATGATTGCGAAATTGGTCCGTTGATATACCGTACATTGTAAATTATGTACGTGTTATTGTTTATACGTAAATCGTGACCACTCTTATTAAACGCTATATTAAATCACAATGGTATTGTAGCAAATTCAAACGGCAATGTTACAGGAAAAAGTCTTAATGGGGTCAAAAGTCATAAATGATTAAACATGATTAACATTGAACATAATGATGTACATGTTTATATTAACATGTAAAGTAACAATGACAACAATTTCAGAAAAAAATCAATCGTTGTAAAACAGTATACATTTAGAGAATGACGGGTCACAACCTTACGTACATATATATGGTAACAATAACAACGATCTGCCCTTGACCTTAAACATTATCTGACCTTGAACATGAGACACTTCTCATTGCATTTGGATTGTGGACAATAATTGATTGATTAGCAGCTTCATTGATTAATCGGGTATTACATTTTTGTAGACTGATCGTTGTAACGTTCATAGCAATGTACAGTAAATGCTACGATATAACGTATGCTACTAGAATATGGTGGATCACATGATCGAAACATAATTTTAGAATCAAGGTCAGTCGCTTTGTGGGAGTCATTGGTTCGTATTAATAAAAATTAAAGAGATGAGTGTACAACATGAGTGACGATATGTGAACAATGACAAGCATGTATAGCTTAGACCAACATGTTCTGTGTCCGATACAATATCTCAAAGCAGACGCAACATAAAGTGATTAAAAATGGACAACTCGTTGATATATTTAACAACTTACGTTAATTTTATTAAAGGTGAATTCTTAACCAGTGATTTCATTGTGTTACTGTGTGCATAAAATGAACTAATTTCCAACCATGCAATGAACTGCGGTCGTCAGTCAATTCAACTTGACATTCAAATTGGTTCGACCTTGACCTTAGTCCACTAGGTGGTGGATTCGTGAAAGTTAATTAAGATATGTTTTCACCTTCATGGACGGATAAAAATCCCATAGTTTTGCGCGAAACCACGATGGGTTGCTATATTATGTAATATTATGCTATGATTAGTAATCAGCTTTGTTTTTATCAACTGGAGTAATCTATCTCAAATACAATAAAACCGTCGTTTAACTGCACACTTGAACTAAATGAACAAATGTTGTTCTTTCTGAAAATGAATAATTAAGAAACATTTATTCGTACGTACAATATAAAGTAATGGTCAATCAACGATTAAGTTTAAACATGATTTCCTGTAACTATGTGTTTAAAACAACTAACTGTTTGTTTGTTCTAAATGAAGGTGTCAAATTATTTTTTAACAAACATTTTGCACAGATGAATTACGATCAACTGAGGCATTTCTAAGCATATAGAGATCCTGCATTAACTATTTAAGTAATTTATAACGTCATTAATTACAATGATATCTTAACACGAATCTGACAACAAATTATTTAATTTGTAACTGGGTTAAAACATAAACAATATTGTATTTGTACAAACATCTACCATATAGTTAACATGATAACAACAAAACACAGTATTTCCTTTTTGGAACACAATGTGTCACAATGTAACGCAGATTGTCCAAACAAAAACACAGTCGGTCCCATCAGGAACACTGTTTGTCAAACCTTTTCGGTGTAATGCAAACTACAATTATGAGTTTAAAACCCTCTTAAATGAAACAATATATTTTAAATTGCACCACTTTTTCACAAAATAGCCACTGTATTCAAAGATCATTAATAGGCAGTTCAGAATGCCATTTAAATAACTACTGGTTCACATGGTGAATGACAGAGCATATTCAACTAGCCCGAACAAAGTATTTTTAATTGACTGAAACAGTCTCATTTTGATGCATTTGAAAAACATTATCGGATTAAAACAAAACGAATATTAACGCACAGCACACTCCAAAATCATCATTCTACTATATTACATTGTAACACCTGTTTGCATGTTCTATACTATTGTAAATAACAAATATGTAATAAATTTATGAAAAACCATGACCCCATTTTATGAGTCATTACACACAAAAAAAACAAATAATATCATAAATGTATCATATAAATTTGTCATAAATATACAACAATATAACAGACACTTTGTTATTTATAAATTGATTGTTCAATAAATTATGATCCCTTTCGGAGGCGCCAAAACCGATCTTAACATACAAATGTCCTGATTGCGCAATGTCTGGTCACATGACAGGGTCACATGATATATCACTACAATGTCATCACAGACAGAGGGGGCGATTGTGCTGGACTCATCATTTCTTCTCTCTTTGCCTGCAAATATAACTATAGTAATAAACTTGTTGTCCTAGCACTACTATTCAACTTTCTAAGACTATATTTGTAAAGAAGTGAAGAGAACCGATATAAATGTGAAAGTTATAGGTAAAGGTGTCAAAGATGAGAAATGTTCAGAGCTAAATACAAAATAATATCTTGTTTGAAATAGTATTGCATCCGATTCATTATATCGTATTGCATAGTAACCTTGCTAAAGGGAATTTTAACATGTTATTATCATGTGGATCTAGAATAGAATACTCGTATTGTATGAGAAAAGAAAGTACTGATAGTATTACCGATTATATAAGAAATGAAACAGTAACATAGTCACAGATCGCCGCTAAGACGTAGAACCGGTCACTGGAGAATTCGTGGCCAATATAGATCTGGTCTGAGAGCATTATTACATAGTTTACACCAAATTTGTTCATGAAGTATTAAGAGTAGGTTATATCAAACCATTCACAGAGTAAAACGAGAATATGTTTAACATCTAAGAGACTACGACTGTATAAAACTTTATATGCCTCAATAATTCCTGTTATAAGTGATAAAGGAAACAAGACAATATACCAATTTTATATACCTACACTTTACCTTTAATGTAATTTATATAATAAATAAAAAGAGATACTTTTGCAGAATTATTCAAATATTTATGGTGAACATTATCATTCTCTTACATTAGAGTGTTGACGTTCTTGTAGTAGAGAGTGAGTATATGACTGTGTTATTACCTCCATACAGGAGAGTAGGATGAATGGTTGGGACGTTTAGTATATGTCCTGGTAAATACAGATAATGCAGTATATGTTAATTCATACACACTTTATAGAAAGTTAAGACAAAATCGGTTCATTTAATGTTAACAAAGTTAAGTTATATACGGTGGAATGGTGTAAAACATTAAGTGCAAAGTGATGCTGATTCTACGGTAGGCAAGAACTCAGAAACAATAGGACAAAAACAAGAGAAAATACGAAGCATAATTATAGAAATAAAGAAATCCGTACGCTGTGTAAGAGATACAATCATGTGACTATGTTACTATATTTAGGCATCATGTGCTGCCCATTCACCCAATGAGAAGTAAGGGATATTACATGCAGTGTATCTAAGTTCAGTGAGTAAAAGTGACTACAAACACAAACTTCACACGAAGCAGTTCTAATACACAGAAAGAAAAACAGAATCAAAATTATCAAATGTGGAACAATCCAATCACAAACATTCACGCAGATGTTTTTTTTTCATTTTGCCCCCAAATCATTTACTTTCCGGAAAACCTCACACGTGTAAAGAACCATCCCTGACCATCATATTAAAATTCCCTCATAGTTTAAGAAGTAAGAAGAAAATTGTGTGCTTCATACCAACTATAAATGTTGAAGTGACGTATTACGCAGATACGACCTCGCCCATTTTATGTTTAGCATATTCAATACGTATACCCCCACGATCAGATGACAACAGGACGAAACCCTGTAGTCTATTCATTGCTTCTGTTGCGTTCTTTAGTTCCTAAACATAATACAAATATATTGTTTAGCAGCGTCAAGGCTTATCGAGATTTCAATGTATATCATCAATACTTTAATGTATATTTAAGCAATAATCTGGTTATATTTTACACCGTTTCGGACACTTTATTACTAAATCCATATTCATATCGTTTATTATCTAACAAATGTCCTGACTTAACTGCACAGAAAACTAACACTTCAGTGATAAATTTCAAAATAATCAAAGCTGCATAATTTATCTTGATAGCATATCCAATGTCGAATTAGAAACCTACTATTTATACAACATCCAATCATATTCCTTATATTTACAGACAAACCAATTACTGTAACGTACTTATAGACAATTATACCTGATATTCTACGAAAGCTACTGGTGAACCGCCTTTATTGTACATTTTTAACCTCGAGAAACCCTAAAAGCTGGAAGACACAATTTGGGTTAAATAACAAATTCACGAAGCTCCATCATGGAACTGGAATTGATCAAAGAAAGTTTTCGATAAATGTTTCTGATTTTGTTGTTCTTTATTTCACAAAATCACAGAAATGTGTAACAAACATGTCGTGAATTAACAGTGATCAAAGTCTAACAAAACGCGGGTTAAACATAACATGTTTAAATAGATGGAGAAAATTGAAAACCAAACAATTCAGGGCATTTAATCAAGTATTTTATGTCAGCTTGCAGCAAAATAATCAATCATCATTATCTAACAACCATTCAATTGACCCACACTGATTACTAAGTTTAAAATCTAAATGTCAAAATAATATATATATGAAAAGTGATTAGTGCCCTGAATATGTTTGATGGTAAAATGAAATTGTGCTACCAAGAAAATATAAAATATATTACCTAGATACATAGGAACAAATAATTGTAGAAAGATAGAAAAAAGACTGGTATACTGGAGGAGTTTGTTTTAGATAGATGGAAGTTATGTTACCATATTGTCAGACTTACAGTTGTTATTAGAGCCGTGAGAGGAAAATGGGTTAACAATATCAGTTAATATGAAAGAAGTATAACATGAATGAAAACTTCACTTCAATATTTGTCGGACTTGTATGATATTTTCATAGAGAAAAAAAGGTTGGACACAAACTTTGTCTCGTAGGGCAGATAATTGAATCATTTATGTGCTTGAAAATAGCTATATTGACAAACGTCTCTAGTGTAAGAAAATGCTGTCGTTGTTTCGAATCTATAATATATATTCCTATGTATCTAGCCGAACTGTTGAAATAATAATTTTGCTCTCGATAAATGCGAACATCCGGGAAAATGTGAACTTTTGAGTTGTTTGTTGATAAGGGAGATAACCTACCTGCCGAACAAATCTTTCAATTCTTGTTCTGAAGAGAACTGCCCTAGGTTTGCAACAAATAGAGTAGAACATGGTGTATTAGTAGATGTACCAGGTAAGCCGGGACTCGATGCTGATCCATTCATTCCCTATAGTAACAGATATAAGTTTGCTGGCTAGTTTGGTTTGTTGTTGGAATATATCGATGGTTTAACACAGAACTACAGTAACTGCTACTTCAACAAAGAATGGTACTGTAGTTCAGTTATAAACCGTCAATACTATAGTTATACAATGTGAAAGATGGTTTGTGATGAGAGGTGGTCACCATGGTAACGTGAACATAATCTACGTATACAAACCACACAAACTGTCAGTGTACCATCGAGGCTTTCACTAGCAGAAGGAATTTTATAAAATATTTTACCTAAATATATATAGAAATAGAGTTAAAGAGAATATACTATTCAATAAATTGTGTAGAAATGGCAAAAGTGTGTTTTGTTATTGCCTAGGCCAAGTAAATACAAAAGGTCAACAGAAAGCCCTGTACTCGGATTTTCTATGATATCTAAATAGATAAATTCATGGTAATTATGTGAGCGCTTTGTGTGGTTTATATTCTAACAAATATTAACAGAAGACATACAGCACTGACTACATCGTGTAACTTATGTAGTTATTATGTCTTTGCTAAAACTAGCGCTTTGTCAAACAATATACATATATCGAGTTCATAGTTTTCTGTTAGATGACACGGAAGAAACCAAAAAAAACAGTAATATACAAGTGTCAAATAAACCATCTAACACTTTGTATAGATCTGCTACAGCCAAAAGTGCCTTACGGGAGAGACTGTGCACTGCGCAGAATGATGTAGATATATATGTACGTATATAACTGTGCATTATTTAGAGATTAATAACTGGGCGCGCTGTGGCAATGGGTGATAATATCCCCGGCGCGTCGATAATGGCTCGAGGGCTTTAGCCCGAGTGCCATTATCAAGAGCCGGGGATATTATCACTCAATGACACAGCGCGCCCAGGTATTGAACTTTTTAATACACTTGTTCCGGGGAAGGAAAGCTATGAAAGCACTTAATGTCAACTAACCCAGTGATTATAAACATTGGAGTACATATGGCCTACTTCATGCTCCAAAAGGAGCGTTTCTTAGTTACAAAAACTGCTGAAACATCTTTATTACTGAATGGAAACATATGACATGGGGTTCATTTTCTTAGTTAGATCAATTGCTACAATTAAGTGTTGGTTTTGATGCGCTTTCTAAACAAAAATGTTTTTCAAGTTGGAGCGTCTACGAATTTCTAACGTAAAACCCGCGTAAATAACGTCACGTCGCGCGTGCGCTCGATCGCAGGGCGATTATCGCTCACGCGATCGATAATATCCTCGACGTTTGTTGATAATATCCCCGGCGGACCAATAATACGGATTTTGTCAACGCAAAAATGTTACTATATATAGTAACAGGTGTATTAATAATGTATATAACACACAATCACTCATATAGATAATAGGAGATGTACATGCATTACATGAAAAATATTCGACAGTCAAGTATATACTGATATTCGTAGACGATATATTTCTGAAAAGTTACTCGTCGATGTATTTACGCCAAAATTAGTGAGTTTATAAATTCGACTTTCAAGCAGATAATTCGGTATATTTGGATGCAAACATACCTAATGTTTGATATAATTGGCATTGGCTTTTGTAAGCTTTAAATACGTGTTACATTCTGCAAGTATTACATTGAACATGGAAAATCACTGTAAAAAGAATACTTGTTGTTGTGGAAAGTCTATACTGATGTGTACATCCAAAATAATCAGTTGCATATCAAATATTTAGCGTACAAAGTAAAACATGATATATATACTACAACCACAAGGCTCTCCTTTATGCTAAACAATTCCATTATACAATGATAAACAATATCATAAAATATCTCCTGTAACTGCAATGCAGTTGTAAATCTTTTTAAGAAGAATTTTTGAATTAGTTATGTGAATAAGTTCCTTTCGCTGCCACACGACTGCCTATTTTTTATCCAAAACTACTTACAAACAAAGTACAAACCTGGCATTCAGCAAATCATAGTCACCCGCCGATATCTGACTTTTGATAGATTGACATTCTAAATATCATGCAAGGGGGAGTAACTCTGGCAATCTTATTGTTTTGGCGAATGAAATATACAAGGATTTCCGAAAAAAGAATATTTTGCAAGGGCAAGTAACTGTATCGATCTTAATTGTTTGAGTAATGAAATATACAATATTTTCAAAAATAGAATCTGAAGTCATGCAAGGGCAAGTAACTGCATCCATCTTAATTCTTTGACTGCTGAAATATACAAGATTTGATCTGTCGCAGTGTGCACTTCTGACATTTTATATTGTATAGATGGTTAAGTTCGCGTCGTGGAAAATTTCGCGTATTACTAAGTTGCTGCTAGCGAAAATTACGACCTGCTCGTTATAAATACATACCCACGACAGTTCGAACCAACGACATTATCAATATACATACATATATACTACGGTGATAAGCAGTTTGGAGAATGCAATTTATTATTTTAAAATACGAAATAAAAAAGGTATGCGATAATCGGACAGGGAAGGCAGCACTCAACTTCGCCAACCGAGCACAGAACACGTAACCCCACAACAAAACTACACGGAGCAAGGCCCATACTTAAGCCGAAGAAATGATTAAAAGTCCCCGCCGCAAACAAATGCAGGGTGATCAAAGCAAAGTACGTACAGTGCAGGATGACCAAATTGTACAAAGGAATTACAAAGGTACATAATGTAGGAGGGAATTGGACAGGGAAAGCAACACTCGGGAAGCCAACACCGGACATCGCAGCCACACGTAAATCTAAACATTTAATATCAACTCGGTGACCGTAGCGGCCAAACAAGCACCACAAGTCAAACTGTGCTATTGTAAACAAATGATTGCGATTGTCATTTCGAGTTTATATTATAACATTCTGAGCTCGCATTTTGCGAACTTTAATTTGCAATTGATTTAATTTGGGGGAGGTGCTGTGTGCATTTGTGAGATTCTCGTAGCCGAGCATAAATTACAACAAAGTGAAATAGGTTGACGGAAGATTAGTTCAACTAAATACAAAGATAACATATTTTCTATTTCAAACATTATGCAACATAAAAAAGGTATGAGAAAATCCGACAGGGAAGGTAGCACTCAACCTAATACTTTATATAATTTGTACGAGACAAGCTACACGTATTCAAACATCCCACAACTATCCCATACACCATCGTCTAGTTGCGAACACAATCATGTATATTGTATTATTACTGTGAAAAAAATGATACACACATAGTTAGGAAATTGTAGACTGGTGTTTATATCCAAAATCAACAATTTCACATCAGATCCTTGGTAACAAAGTAAATTCTGGTATATCAATCTGATGTAGTACATTATAAATTATTCAGTTATTTTGATTCAGTTATTCCAGAATTTGAAACGCATTTTCTATATCGTTATTATGAATACATTACGAAACTATCGCAGTAGTAGTTCTTTGCTTGACGTTAAAATCACAATTAGCAGTCTGAACAATAAAAAGTACGAACATTATAGCTCAATTAGCTACTGCTTCTACTACCCTTTGAAATGTATTATTGGTTCTAGAAAACTAAGCGCAGCACACCCTCTCACAGAATATTGAATCCCAACATTTAACTCTCGCTTATCTAATCAAACTAAATATATTCAGTGTTTGTATTTGTAACGAACCTACCATCTGAACATTACATTCAAGTTACCTCGAAGCCTATCTGCAAGGGAGATCAATCTGTGTATATTTAGTGTACTTTCACCCAAACACCCGCGCAAATCTGACAGCTCCGCCCATCATTCCATAGTTTCGTATTTTAATTACGCCAATACTTCGCAAGAATCGCTCCAAAACCGTCCATAGCATTATTCAGCAAACCCATATAGCCCAACCAAACGCCAAAAATCGAAATATTCCATATTTTGACCCTGGCCAATTCGCATATAATAACTATCAGAAATGTCAATTTCACTTGTTAATACAATGGTGACATAACCGCGTTATCACTCTTCCATAGGTCAAAAACCACTAAATTCACTAAAATAGTCCTTTTGCTTTGATTCGCTCCAAATATTTTCGCAATAAGGTCCACAATTAATAAATAAATGACTTAAAAAATACCAAAAAACGTTTTCGGAATTTGCTGTACTGGTGTTTTCCTTTGTATTTGTAGCTTTCAACGAGCTTCAAGTACATCATACGTGAGTTGTATACTGGTAGCTTTATTGAAACCATCATGTCATCATAATCTTACCTCCTAGTTTCCCACCATTCTCTGCACGCTGATAGACGACATTTATGTAATAAATAGGGCTGGTTCGGGTAACATAATTAACAAGACATAACACGTTATATGATCGTTTTATAATGTATTTCTTTTTCTTCTACACATTAGCATCACAACACATGTTTTTGCATATTTAAGAAAAAAAAACAATCATACACTAGAAGTCATTATAGTTTTAAACACACAATGCACAAATATAACATTTTTGATATAAACTGCTTTGAGCAAAGAAAAAAACACAGCACAATAAATATGTATACCTTACACAAATATACAATAATAATAATAATTGATTGTTAAGGAATTATCTTCTTTAAATTTACCATATATTCGTATGCTTCTGTAATCTGCCTTCTGATTGATTGTTTGTTCTTGATTATACTAAATGCAATCCAATCAGAATGTTTCATATATGTTTTACTAAGAACAACTATCTAAACAATCGTCTAAATCTAATAACTACAGTCCAAATACTTAGTAAAAGTTTAATAAGTTATAACATACTGCAGTACATGTATGCTGAACTGGCCATGCTTCGATGACCTTGTTAGAATGGCCGACATTTGGATATGTCATGTCACCAATATGTGTTCGAAATCTCTCAGCATGTGTCTACACAATTCGGCAACATATGCCCCATAATTGAATATATCTGGAATGTTACACATCACAAAAAGCAACATAACATATGTAGATAACTCGTCTCTCTTCACATCGCTAGCAGCCTAAACATGTAATCAGTATGCATGTGTTGTGTACATTGAGTCAACTGATTTGATATATATCATAAAGTAATTAGACTTTCCAGAATTGTTTTATAAATACACAATGTCAACACGTTTTTCTTATACATTGCTGAATGCATATAAAACCATAAATTTTGTTGACACATGCCACCAATGCATGAGTACTCATTCAGGAGAAACTAGAACAATATAAGACAAAGATTTGAGTAACAGGCCAACGAGTGAAGAAGAGACGTGTTCCACAGAGTTCGTACATCAATACCAAAGTTTACATTAATATGATGCACAAACATATCGCTTCTACATGGACATATGGAAAAACTCATTGATTAAGTATCAACCTGAAAAGTATATAAAACAACAATAATTTGTTCATCTGTCACGTTGCCATTGATATGCTTGTAAGTTGGCTAAGTTATGAAACATGTCAGTGAGTAACGGCAACTTATCAGATACTATGTCTTCAATGATTTCTGAATTTCATGCTTTTATCTGAAATTATTTCGTGATTTTGGAAATTTGAAAGACAATCGAAACGATTTTTAAAATGTAAGTCAATGCAAAGTTTATGTCTATAATGTTTTGTCCCAATAATTAAAAGTTTAAAATAAGGTTAATATATGGCTGTATATTGAACCCTCAAATATTGAACCCTGATACTTTAGATACCATAATATTAATAAAAGGAGGAATACTAATTCACCATTTGTCATCCATATCAAAAAGGGCATTCGTTAAAACAATATATATATACAATCGTTGGCAATTGAAACCACACAATGTTCGGACAAGCACAACATCAAATACTAGGAAACTACTAAACTGACAGAAATTAAACAAACATTTCACCGTACAAGTTCTTAAATCACAAACTACATTCACGTAACTGCATGTTTATGATAATTTAACAATTCTAGATTAAATCTCCTCAGAATTCCAGTTTGAAGTAAATATTGTCAATTTGAAATAATGCGTACGTGCACGTATTGCTAATGAATTATTGCTTCATACAAAATCAACTAGTAAGAATGATTGCATAGACAAACATGCCGTGTTGTGGTATAACCAGAAACATACCAGTGTTGTAGTCATATAATCTCAACAATAAATGGAATAAACATTTTGTGTATATACAGTAGATCAACAAGAAATTTGAGACTTTATTGTAAATACCCTGATTATGTCAACATGTATCCCAAACAGTGGTCATCTGTTACATACATATTCATATTTCACATTCTACTTGACAACCTGCAACAATTATGATATGTCTACATTCAGACATTTAGACAGGGTCACATGACCACATCACATGACACATCCAATGATAGCATGTGACACATTGAAGCAACTCTATCGAAACGTCTTGCTTAGCATTCACAACTTCTACTAGCACATGTCACATGACAGCAAAGAATGTGTCATATAGTACATACATGATATCACATCACTCATACAATAGCTCACACCATCCTGACCATATACGTGTTAGATACGTATTTCACACAAACACACACACACACACACACACACATACATAAATAGTTTAATAAATCAATAAAACCTCCATATTGTGTATGCAGTCAAACAAACAACAATCTCATTGTGTATAATACAGAGCTACCAACATTCGTTGAAATTTGCATCCGTGAGTTAAATACTACGCATTAGAAACTCTTTAACAATTAATTATTGCATGATTCGTGTCTTCGTAACAAGTTAAGTTAACAATACACTACATGTAGGAAGAAATCAGTGAACAGGAAGTTCAAGTTTTTAAAGTATTGCTTATTACGTGTAAATAGTTATACACTTACATATTGCTTTGTATTACTCATGCACTGATCAAAATAGAAAACAACACTAATACACATAACATCAATGTCATGTGTGCCTATATTAACCTAACATGAACAGTAACGTGGACTTGGCAACGTAAGAGTTTTATTTTGTCATTTCCTTATTAGATACATTAACTATGAATGAAGTCTCATCTGTATAAATACTACAAAAGATGACAACATTTATCAAGTATCGATGTTTCTGACTTCTGTATCATGAATACATACCCACGTCCCGCCACTAGATGAGGTAAAACTACACCAGATAATCTAACAGAAACTTGTTCCAAACGTAAGTGGAAGAACATATAAAAGTTCAATTATTATTGCTAGTTTCGACTACCGTTTAAAATGCATGCTCTTAATTTCCAAGGCTAAAACATTATTTAAATATTGTCAACACATGATTGACGACGATCGTCCCGACCATAACTCGGAACAAGTAAACAAATAGACAACATTTATACATGTGTACAGTAATACGGAGGAAAGGCTTATTGTTTATAAGGCAAACACTTACTTTATGATTGCACTTACTTTGCATGTATCCAAATCTATCGATAAAATTATTATGCTTCATTTACATAGTTTGTAGCAAAATCTACAGGAATTCTTTAAAATATACACACAAAATATGCAATATGTAATGAGTTTTTCAATGTAACATTGCAGTTTAACAAAGTGTCCGCCTATTAAGTCGTGCGGATAAAGATATAAGTTCAGCATGGGTACATATAGATACCAGAGGAAACTATTTTCTCACCGAAATCCGAGAATGATTGCGAAATTTGTCCGTTGATATACCGTACATTGTAAATTGTGTACGTGTTCTTGTTTATAAGTAAATCGTGACCACTCTTATTAAACGCTATATTAAATCACAATGGTATTGTAGCAAATTCAAACGGCAATGTTACAGGAAAAACTCTTAATGGGGTCAAGTCATAAATGATATACAATATGATTAACATTGAACATAATGATGTACATGTTTATATTAACATGTAAAGTAACAATGACATCAATTTCAGAAAAAAATCAATCGTTGTAAAACAGTATACATTTAGAGAATGACGGGTCACAACCTTACGTACATATATATGGTAACAATAGCAACGATCTGACCTTGACCTTAAACATTATCTGACCTTGAACATGAGACACTTCTCATTGCATTTGGATTGTGGACAATACTTGATTGATTAGCAGCTTCATTGATTAATCGGGTATTACATTTTTGTAGACTGATCGTTTTAACGTTCATAGCAATGTACAGTAAATGCTACGATATAACGTGCTACTAGAATATGGTGGATCACATGATCGAAACATAATTTTAGAATCAAGGTCAGTCGGATTGTGGGAGTCATTGGTTCGTATTGATAAGAATTAAAGAGATGAGTGTACAACATGAGTGAGGATAAACGAACAATGACAAGCATGTATAGCTGAGACCAACATGTCCTGTGTCCGATACAATATCTCAAAGCAGACGCAACATAAAGTGATTAAAAATGGACAACTCGTTGATATATTTAACAACTTACGTTAATTTTATTAAAGGTGAATTCTTAACCAGTGATTTCATTGTGTTACTGTGTGCATAAAACGAACTAATTTCCAACCATGCAATGAACTGCGGTCATCAGTCAATTCAACTTGACATTCAAATTGGTTCGACCTTGACCTTAGTCCACTAGGTGGTGGATTCGTGAAAGTTAATTAAGATATGTTTTCACCTTCATGGACGGATAAAAATCCCATAGTTTTGCGCGAAACCACGAAGGGGTGCTATATTATGTAATATTATGCTATGATTAGTAATCAGCTTTGTTTTTATTTACAATTATTATTCATTATATACATGGTTTGGACAATGACATTAACAACTGAAGTAATCTACCTCAAATACAATAAAACCGCCGTTTGACTGCACACTTGAACTTAATGAACATTTCTAAGCATATAGAGGTCCTGCATTAACTATTTATGTAATTTATAACGTCATTAATTACAATGATATCTTAACACGAATCGGACAACAAATTATTTAATTTGTAACTGGGTTAAAACATAAACAATATTGTATTTGCACAAACATCTACCATATAGTTAACATGATAACAAATTAACAACAAAACACAATATTTCCTTTTTTGAACACAGTGTGTCACAATGTAACACAGATTGTCCAAATAAAAACACAGTCGGTCCCATCAGGAACACTGTTTGTCAAACCTGGAAAAAACTTTTCGGTGTAAATCAATCTACAACTATGAGTTAAAAACCCTCTTAAATGAAACAATATATTTTAAATTGCACCACTATTTCACAAAATAGCCACTGTATTCAAAGATCATTAATGGGCAGTTCAGAATGCCATTTTACTAACTACTGGTTCAAATGGTGAATGACAGAGCTTATTCAACTAGCCCGAACAAAGTATTTTTAATTGACTGAAACAGTCTCATTTTGATGCATTTGAAAAATATTATCGGATTAAAACAAAACGAATATTAACGCACAGCACACTCCAAAATCATCACTCTACTATATTACATTGTAACACCTGTTTGCATGTTCTATACTATTATAAATAACAAATATGAAATAAATTTATGAAAAACCATGACCCCATTTTATGAGTCATTACACACAAAAAAAAATAATATCATAAATGTATCATATAAATTTGTCATAAATATACAACAATATAACAGACACTTTGTTATATATAAATTGATTGTTCAATAAATAAAGATCCCTTTCGGAGGCGCCAAAACCCACCTTAACATACAAATGTCCTGATTGCGCAATGTCTGGTCACATGACAGGGTCACATGATATATCACTACAATGTCATCACAGACAGAGGGGGCGATTGTGCTGGACTCATCATTTCTTCTCTCTTTGCCTGCAAATATAACTATAGTAATAAACTTGTTGTCCTAGCACTACTATTCAACTTTTTCTAAGACTATATTTGTGAAGAAGTGAAGAGAACCAATATAAATGTGAAAGTTATAGGTAAAGGTGTCAAAGATGAGAAATGTTCAGAGCTTAATACAAAATAATATCTTGTTTGAAATAGTATTGCATCCGATTTATTATATCGTATTGCATAGTAACCTTGCTAAAGGGAATTTTAACATGTTATTATCATGTGGATCTAGAATAGAATACTCGTATTGTATGATGAAAGAAAGTACTGATAGAATTACCGATTATATAAGAAATGAAACAGTTACATAGTCACAGATCGCCGCTAAGACGTAGAACCGGTCACTGGAGAATACGTGGCCAATATAGATCTGGTCTGAGAGCATTATTACATAGTTTACACCAAATCCGTTCATGAAGTATTAAGAGTAGGTTATATCAAACCATTTACAGAGTAAAACGAGAATATGTTTAACATCTAAGAGACTACAACTGTATAAAACTTTATATGCCTCAATCATTCCTGTTATAAGTGATATAGGAAACAAGACAATGTACCAATTTTATATACCTACAGTTTACCTTTAATGTAATTTATATTATAAATAAAAAGAGATACTTTTGCAGAATTATTCAAATATTTATGGTGAACATTATCATCCTCTTACATTAGAGTGTTGACGTTCTTGTAGTAGAGAGTGAGTGTATGACTGTGTTATTACCTCCATACAGGAGAGTAGGATGAATGGTTGGGAAGTTTAGTATATGTCCTGGTAAATACAGATAATGCAGTACATGTTAATTCATACACACTTTATAGAAAGTTAAGACAAAATCGGTTCATTTAATGTTAACAAAGTTAAGTTATATACGGTGGAATGGTGTAAAACAATAAGTGCAAAGTGATGCTGATTCTACGGTAGGCAAGAACTCAGAAACAATAGGACAAAAACAAGAGAAAATACGAAGCATAATTATAGAAATAAAGAAATCCGTACGCTGTGTAAGAGATACAATCATGTGACTATGTTACTATATTTAGGCATCATGTGCTGCCCATTCACCCAATGAGAAGTAAGGGATATTACATGCAGTGTATCTAAGTTCAGTGAGTAAAAGTGACTACAAAATCAAACTTCACACGAAGCAGTTCTAATACACAGAAAGAAAAACAGAATCAAAATTATCAAATGTGGAACAATCCAATCACAAACATTCACGCAGATGTTTTTTTTTCATTTTGCCCCCAAATCATTTACTTTCCGGAAAACCTCACACGTGTAAAGAACCATCCCTGACCATCATATTAAAATTCCCTCATAGTTTAAGAAGTAAGAAGAAAATTGTGTGCTTCATACCAACTATAAATGTTGAAGTGACGTATTACGCAGATACGACCTCGCCCATTTTATGTTTAGCATATTCAATACGTATACCCCCACGATCAGATGACAACAGGACGAAACCCTGTAGTCTATTCATTGCTTCTGTTGCGTTCTTTAGTTCCTAAACATAATACAAATATATTGTTTAGCAGCGTCAAGGCTTCTCGAGATTTCAATGTATATCATCAATACTTTAATGTATATTTAAGCAATAATCTGGTTATATTTTACACCGTTTCGGACACTTTATTACTAAATCCATATTCATATCGTTTATTATCTAACAAATGTCCTGACTTAACTGCACAGAAAACTAACACTTCAGTGTTAAATTTCAAAATAATCAAAGCTGCATAATTTATCTTGATAGCATATCCAATGTCGAATTAGAAACCTACTATTTATACAACATCCAATCATATTCCTTATATTTACAGACAAACCAATTACTGTAACGTACTTATAGACAATTATACCTGATATTCTACGAAAGCTACTGGTGAACCGCCTTTATTGTACATTTTTAACCTCGAGAAACCCTGAAAGCTGGAAGACACAATTTGGGTTAAATAACAAATTCACGAAGCTCCATCATGGAACTGGAATTGATCAAAGAAAGTTTTCGATAAATGTTTCTGATTTTTTTGTTCTTTATTTCACAAAATCACAGAAATGTGTAACAAACATGTCGTGAATTAACAGTGATCAAAGTCTAACAAAACGCGGGTTAAACATAACATGTTTAAATAGATGGAGAAAATTGAAAACCAAACAATTCAGGGCATTTAATCAAGTATTTTATGTCAGCTTGCAGCAAAATAATCAATCATCATTATCTAACAACCATTCAATTGACCCACACTGATTACTAAGTTTAAAATCTAAATGTCAAAATAATATATATATGAAAAGTGATTAGTGCCCTGAATATGTTTGATGGTAAAATGAAATTGTGCTACCAAGAAAATATAAAATATATTACCTAGATACATAGGAACAAATAATTGTAGAAAGATAGAAAAAAGACTGGTATACTGGAGGAGTTTGTTTTAGATAGATGGAAGTTATGTTACCATATTGTCAGACTTACAGTTGTTATTAGAGCCGTGAGAGGAAAATGGGTTAACAATATCAGTTGATATGAAAGAAGTATAACATGAATGAAAACTTCACTTCAATATTTGTCGGACTTGTATGATATTTTCATAGAGAAAAAAAGGTTGGACACAAACTTTGTCTCGTAGGGCAGATAATTGAATCATTTATGTGCTTGAAAATAACTATATTGACAAACGTCTCTAGTGTAAGAAAATGCTGTCGTTGTTTAAATCTATAATATATATTCCTATGTATCTAGCCGAACTGTTGAAATAATAATTTTGCTCTTGATAAATGCGAACATACGGGAAAATGTGAACTTTTGAGTTGTTTGTTGATAAGGGAGATAACCTACCTGCCGAACAAATCTTTCAATTCTTGTTTTGAAGAGAACTGCCCTAGGTTTGCAACAAATAGAGTAGAACATGGTGTATTAGTAGATGTACCAGGTAAGCCGGGACTCGATGCTGATCCATTCATTCCCTATAGTAACAGATATAAGTTTGCTGGCTAGTTTGGTTTGTTGTAGGAATATATCGATGGTTTAACACAGAACTACAGTAACTGCTACTTTAACAAAGAATGGTACTGTAGTTCAGTTATAAACCGTCAATACTATAGTTATACAATGTGAAAGATGGTTTGTGATGAGAGGTGGTCACCATGGTAACGTGAACATAATCTACGTATACAAACCACACAAACTGTCAGTTTACCATCGAGGTTTTACTAGCAGAAGTAATTTTATAAAATATTTTACCTAAATATATATAGAAATAGAGTTAAAGAGAATATACTATTCAATAAATTGTGTAGAAATTGCAAAAGTGTGTTTTGTTATTGCCTAGGCCAAGTTAATACCAAAGGTCAACAGAAAGCCCTGTACTCGGATTTTCTATGAAATCTAAATAGATAAATTCATGGTAATTATGTGAGCGCTTTGTGTGGTTTATATTCTAACAAATATTAACAGAAGACATACAGCACTGACTACATCGTGTAACTTATGTAGTTATTATGTCTTTGCTAAAACTAGCGCTTTGTCAAACAATATACATATATCGAGTTCATAGTTTTCTGTAAGATGACACGGAAGAAACCAAAAAAAACAGTAATATACAAGTGTCAAATAAACCATCTAACACTTTGTATAGATCTGCTACAGCCAAAGGTGCATTACGGGAGAGACTGTGCACTGCGCAGAATGATGTAGATATATAAGTACGTATATAACTGTGCATTATTAATGTATATAACACACAATCACTCATATAGATAATAGGAGATGTACATGCATTACATGAAATATATTCGACAGTCAAGTATATACTGATATTCGTAGACGATATATTTCTGAACAGTTACTCGTCGATGTATTCACGCCAAAATTGTTGAGTTTATAAATTCGACTTTTAAGCAGATAATTCGGTATATAAGGGTGCAAACATACCTAATGTTTGATAGAATTGGCATTGGCTTTTGTAAGCTTTAAATACGTGTTACATTCTGCAAGTATTACATTGAACATGGAAAATCACTGTAAAAAGAATACTTGTTGTTGTGGAAAGTCTATACTGATGTGTACATCCAAAATAATCAGTTGCATATCAGATATTTAGCGTACAAAGTAAAACATGATATATATACTACAACCACAAGGCACACCTTTATGCTAAACTATTCCATTATACAATGATAAACAATGTCATAAAATATCTCCTGTAACTACAATGCAGTTGCAAATCTCTTTAAGAAGAAATTTTGAATTAGTTATGTGAATAAGTTACTTTCGCTGCCACACGATTGCCTATTTTTTATCCAAAACTACTTACAAACAAAGTACAAACCTGTCATTCAGCAAATCATAGTCACCCGCCGATATCTGTCTTACGATAGATTGACATTCTAAATATCATGCAAGGGGGAGTAACTGTGGCAATCTTATTGTTTTGGCAAATGAAATATACAAGGATTTCCGAAAATAGAATATTTTGCAAGGGCAAGTAACTGCATCGATCTTAATTGTTTGAGTAATGAAATATACAAGATTTTCAAAAATAGAATCTGAAGTCATGAAAGGGCAAGTAACTGCATCCATCTTAATTCTTTGACTGCTGAAATATACAAGATTTGCACCTACTGACATTTTATACCGTATAAGTGGTTAAGTTCGCGTCGTGGAAAATTTCGCGTATTGCGAAGTTGCTGCTAGCGAAAATTACGACCTACTTGTTATTGATACATACCCACGGCAGTTCTTACCAACGGCATTAACAATATACATGCATATACACTACGGTGATAAGCAGTATGACGAAATAAAAAAGTATGCGATAATCGGACAGGAAAGGCAGCACTCAACTTCACCAACCGAGCACAGAACACGTAACCCCACAACACAACTACACGGAGCAAGGCCCATACTTAAGCCGAAGAAATGATCAAAAGTCCCCGCCGCAAACAAATGCAGGGTGATCAAAGCAAACTACGTACAATGCAGGATGACCAAATTGTACAAAGGAATTACAAAGGTACATAATGTAGGAGAGAATTGGACAGGGAAAGCAACAATCGGGAAGCCAACACAGGACATAGCAGCCACACGTAAATCTAAACATTAAATATCAACTCGGTGACCGTAGTGACCAAACAAACACAATTAGTCAAACTGTGTTATTGTAAACAAATGATTGCGATTTTCATTTCGAGTTTATATTAGACCATTCTGAGCTCGCATTTTGCGAACTTTAATTTGCAGCAATGAAACTTTGGGGGGGGGGTACTGTGTGCATTTGTGAGATCCTCGGAGCCGAGCCTAAATTACAATAAAGTGAAATCGGTGAACAAAGAAAACATATTTTCCAGTTCAAACATTATGCAACATAAAAAAGGTATGAGAAAATCCGATAGAGAAGGTAGCACTCAACCTTATACTTTATATAATTTGTACGAGACAAGCTACACGTATTCAAACATCCCGCAACTATCCCATACACCATCGTCTAGGTCCGAGCACAATCATGTATATTATATTATTACTGTGAAAAAATGATACACACATAGTTAGGAAATTGTAGACTGGTGCTTATATCCAAAATCACCAATTCCACATCTGATCCTTGGTAACAAAGTAAATTCTGGTATATCAATCTGATGTAGTACATTATAAATTATTCAGTTATTTTGATTCAGTTATTCCACAATTTGAAACGCATTTTCCAAATCGTTATTATGAATACATTACGAAACTATCGCAGTAGAAGTTCTTTGCTAGACGTTAAAGTCACAATTAGCAGTCTGAACAATAAAAAGTACGAACATTATGGCTCAATTAGCTACTGCTTCTACTACCCTTTGAAATGTATTATTGTTTCTAGAAAACTAAGCGCAGCACACCCTCTGACAGAATATTGAATCCCAACATTTAACTCTCGCCTATCTAATCAAACTAAATATATCCAGTGTTTCTATTTGTAACGAACCTACCATCTGTACATTATATTCAACTTACCTCGAAGCCTATCTGCAAGGGAGATCAATCTGCATATATTTAGTGTACTTTCACCCAAACACCCGCGCATATCTCACAGCTCCGCCCATCATTCCATAGTTTCGTACTTTAATTATGCCAATACTTCGCAAAAATCGCTCCAAAACCGTCCATAGCATTATTTAGCAAACCCATATAGCCCAACCAAACGCTAAAAATCTAAATATTCCCCATTTTGACCCTGGCCAATTCGCATATAATAACTATCAGAAATGTCAATTTCACTTGTAAATACAATGGTGACATAACCGCGTTATCACTCTTCCATAGGTTAAAAACCACTAAATTCACTCAAATAGTCCTTTTGATTTGATTCGCTCCAAATATTTTCGCAATAAGGTCCACAATTAATAAATAACTTAAAAACTACCAAAAAACGTGTTTGTAATTTGCTGTACTGGTGTTTTCCTTTGTATTTGTAGCTTTCAACGATCTTCAAGTACATCATACGTGAGTTGTATACTGGTAGCTTTATTGAAACCATCATGTCATCATAATCTTACCTCCTAGTTTCCCACCATTCTCTGCACGCTGATAGACGACATTTATGTAATAAATGGGGCTGGTTCGGGTAACATAATTAACAAGACATAACACGTTATATGATCGTTTTATAATGTATTTCTTTTTCTTCTACACATTAGCATCACAACACATGTTTTTGCATATTTAAGAAAAAAAAACAATCATACACTAGAAGTCATTATAGTTTTAAACACACAATGCACAAATATAACATTTTTGATATAAACTGCTTTGAGCAAAGAAAAAAACACAGCACAATAAATATGTATACCTTACACAAATATACAATAATAATAATAATTGATTGTTAAGGAATTTAAATTTACCATATATTTGTATGCTTCTGTAATCTGCCTTCTGATTGGTTGTTTGTTCGTGATTATACTAAATTAAATCCAATCAGAATATTTCATACATGTTTTACTAAGAACAACTATCTAAACAATCGTCTAAATCTAATAACTACAGTCCACATACTTAGTATAAGTTTAATAAGTTATAACATACTGTAGTACAAGTATGCTGAACTGGCCATGTTTCGAAGACCTTGTTAGAATGGCCGACATTTGAATCTGTCATGTCACCAATATGTGTTCGAAATCTCTCAGCATGTGTCTACACAATTCGGCAACATATGCCCCATAATTGAATATATCTGGAATGTTACACATCACAAAAAGCAACATAACATCTGTAGATAACTCGTCTCTCTTCACATCGCTAGCAGCCTGAACATGAAATCAGTATGCATGTGTTGTGAGCATTGAGTCAACTGATTGGATAGATGTCATAAAGTAATTACACTTTCCAGAATTGTTTTACAAATACACAATGTCAACACGTTTTTCTTATACATTGCTGAATGCATATAAAACCATAAGTTTTGTTGACACATGCAACCAATGCATGAGTACTCATTCAGGAGAAACTAGAACAATATAAGACAAAGATTTGAGTAACAGGCCAACGAGTGAAGAAGAGACGTGTTCCACAGAGTTCGTACATCAATACCAAAGTTTACATTAATATGATGCACAAACATATCGCTTCTACATGGACATATGGAAAAACTCATTGATTAAGTATCAACCTGAAAAGTATATAAAACAACAATAATTTGTTCATCTGTCACGTTGCCATTGATATGCTTGTAAGTTGGCTAAGTTATGAAACATGTCAGTGAGTAACGGCAACTTATCAGATACTATGTCTTCAATGATTTCTGAATTTCATGCTTTTATCTGAAATTATTTCGTGATTTTGGAAATTTGAAAGACAATCGAAACGATTTTTAAAATGTAAGTCAATGCAAAGTTTATGTCTATAATGTTTTGTCCCAATAATTAAAAGTTTAAAATAAGGTTAATATATGGCTGTATATTGAACCCTCAAATATTGAACCCTGATACTTTAGATACCATAATATTAATAAAAGGAGGAATACTAATTCACCATTTGTCATCCATATCAAAAAGGGCATTCGTTAAAACAATATATATATACAATCGTTGGCAATTGAAACCACACAATGTTCGGACAAGCACAACATCAAATACTAGGAAACTACTAAACTGACAGAAATTAAACAAACATTTCACCGTACAAGTTCTTAAATCACAAACTACATTCACGTAACTGCATGTTTATGATAATTTAACAATTCTAGATTAAATCTCCTCAGAATTCCAGTTTGAAGTAAATATTGTCAATTTGAAATAATGCGTACGTGCACGTATTGCTAATGAATTATTGCTTCATACAAAATCAACTAGTAAGAATGATTGCATAGACAAACATGCCGTGTTGTGGTATAACCAGAAACATACCAGTGTTGTAGTCATATAATCTCAACAATAAATGGAATAAACATTTTGTGTATATACAGTAGATCAACAAGAAATTTGAGACTTTATTGTAAATACCCTGATTATGTCAACATGTATCCCAAACAGTGGTCATCTGTTACATACATATTCATATTTCACATTCTACTTGACAACCTGCAACAATTATGATATGTCTACATTCAGACATTTAGACAGGGTCACATGACCACATCACATGACACATCCAATGATAGCATGTGACACATTGAAGCAACTCTATCGAAACGTCTTGCTTAGCATTCACAACTTCTACTAGCACATGTCACATGACAGCAAAGAATGTGTCATATAGTACATACATGATATCACATCACTCATACAATAGCTCACACCATCCTGACCATATACGTGTTAGATACGTATTTCACACAAACACACACACACACACACACACACATACATAAATAGTTTAATAAATCAATAAAACCTCCATATTGTGTATGCAGTCAAACAAACAACAATCTCATTGTGTATAATACAGAGCTACCAACATTCGTTGAAATTTGCATCCGTGAGTTAAATACTACGCATTAGAAACTCTTTAACAATTAATTATTGCATGATTCGTGTCTTCGTAACAAGTTAAGTTAACAATACACTACATGTAGGAAGAAATCAGTGAACAGGAAGTTCAAGTTTTTAAAGTATTGCTTATTACGTGTAAATAGTTATACACTTACATATTGCTTTGTATTACTCATGCACTGATCAAAATAGAAAACAACACTAATACACATAACATCAATGTCATGTGTGCCTATATTAACCTAACATGAACAGTAACGTGGACTTGGCAACGTAAGAGTTTTATTTTGTCATTTCCTTATTAGATACATTAACTATGAATGAAGTCTCATCTGTATAAATACTACAAAAGATGACAACATTTATCAAGTATCGATGTTTCTGACTTCTGTATCATGAATACATACCCACGTCCCGCCACTAGATGAGGTAAAACTACACCAGATAATCTAACAGAAACTTGTTCCAAACGTAAGTGGAAGAACATATAAAAGTTCAATTATTATTGCTAGTTTCGACTACCGTTTAAAATGCATGCTCTTAATTTCCAAGGCTAAAACATTATTTAAATATTGTCAACACATGATTGACGACGATCGTCCCGACCATAACTCGGAACAAGTAAACAAATAGACAACATTTATACATGTGTACAGTAATACGGAGGAAAGGCTTATTGTTTATAAGGCAAACACTTACTTTATGATTGCACTTACTTTGCATGTATCCAAATCTATCGATAAAATTATTATGCTTCATTTACATAGTTTGTAGCAAAATCTACAGGAATTCTTTAAAATATACACACAAAATATGCAATATGTAATGAGTTTTTCAATGTAACATTGCAGTTTAACAAAGTGTCCGCCTATTAAGTCGTGCGGATAAAGATATAAGTTCAGCATGGGTACATATAGATACCAGAGGAAACTATTTTCTCACCGAAATCCGAGAATGATTGCGAAATTTGTCCGTTGATATACCGTACATTGTAAATTGTGTACGTGTTCTTGTTTATAAGTAAATCGTGACCACTCTTATTAAACGCTATATTAAATCACAATGGTATTGTAGCAAATTCAAACGGCAATGTTACAGGAAAAACTCTTAATGGGGTCAAGTCATAAATGATATACAATATGATTAACATTGAACATAATGATGTACATGTTTATATTAACATGTAAAGTAACAATGACATCAATTTCAGAAAAAAATCAATCGTTGTAAAACAGTATACATTTAGAGAATGACGGGTCACAACCTTACGTACATATATATGGTAACAATAGCAACGATCTGACCTTGACCTTAAACATTATCTGACCTTGAACATGAGACACTTCTCATTGCATTTGGATTGTGGACAATACTTGATTGATTAGCAGCTTCATTGATTAATCGGGTATTACATTTTTGTAGACTGATCGTTTTAACGTTCATAGCAATGTACAGTAAATGCTACGATATAACGTGCTACTAGAATATGGTGGATCACATGATCGAAACATAATTTTAGAATCAAGGTCAGTCGGATTGTGGGAGTCATTGGTTCGTATTGATAAGAATTATAGAGATGAGTGTACAACATGAGTGAGGATAAACGAACAATGACAAGCATGTATAGCTGAGACCAACATGTCCTGTGTCCGATACAATATCTCAAAGCAGACGCAACATAAAGTGATTAAAAATGGACAACTCGTTGATATATTTAACAACTTACGTTAATTTTATTAAAGGTGAATTCTTAACCAGTGATTTCATTGTGTTACTGTGTGCATAAAATGAACTAATTTCCAACCATGCAATGAACTGCGGTCGTCAGTCAATTCAACTTGACATTCAAATTGGTTCGACCTTGACCTTAGTCCACTAGGTGGTGGATTCGTGAAAGTTAATTAAGATATGTTTTCACCTTCATGGACGGATAAAAATCCCATAGTTTTGCGCGAAACCACGAAGGGGTGCTATATTATGTAATATTATGCTATGATTAGTAATCAGCTTTGTTTTTATTTACAATTATTATTCATTATATACATGGTTTGGACAATGACATTAACAACTGAAGTAATCTACCTCAAATACAATAAAACCGCCGTTTGACTGCACACTTGAACTTAATGAACATTTCTAAGCATATAGAGGTCCTGCATTAACTATTTATGTAATTTATAACGTCATTAATTACAATGATATCTTAACACGAATCGGACAACAAATTATTTAATTTGTAACTGGGTTAAAACATAAACAATATTGTATTTGCACAAACATCTACCATATAGTTAACATGATAACAAATTAACAACAAAACACAATATTTCCTTTTTTGAACACAGTGTGTCACAATGTAACACAGATTGTCCAAATAAAAACACAGTCGGTCCCATCAGGAACACTGTTTGTCAAACCTGGAAAAAACTTTTCGGTGTAAATCAATCTACAACTATGAGTTAAAAACCCTCTTAAATGAAACAATATATTTTAAATTGCACCACTATTTCACAAAATAGCCACTGTATTCAAAGATCATTAATGGGCAGTTCAGAATGCCATTTTACTAACTACTGGTTCAAATGGTGAATGACAGAGCTTATTCAACTAGCCCGAACAAAGTATTTTTAATTGACTGAAACAGTCTCATTTTGATGCATTTGAAAAATATTATCGGATTAAAACAAAACGAATATTAACGCACAGCACACTCCAAAATCATCACTCTACTATATTACATTGTAACACCTGTTTGCATGTTCTATACTATTATAAATAACAAATATGAAATAAATTTATGAAAAACCATGACCCCATTTTATGAGTCATTACACACAAAAAAAAATAATATCATAAATGTATCATATAAATTTGTCATAAATATACAACAATATAACAGACACTTTGTTATATATAAATTGATTGTTCAATAAATAAAGATCCCTTTCGGAGGCGCCAAAACCCACCTTAACATACAAATGTCCTGATTGCGCAATGTCTGGTCACATGACAGGGTCACATGATATATCACTACAATGTCATCACAGACAGAGGGGGCGATTGTGCTGGACTCATCATTTCTTCTCTCTTTGCCTGCAAATATAACTATAGTAATAAACTTGTTGTCCTAGCACTACTATTCAACTTTTTCTAAGACTATATTTGTGAAGAAGTGAAGAGAACCAATATAAATGTGAAAGTTATAGGTAAAGGTGTCAAAGATGAGAAATGTTCAGAGCTTAATACAAAATAATATCTTGTTTGAAATAGTATTGCATCCGATTTATTATATCGTATTGCATAGTAACCTTGCTAAAGGGAATTTTAACATGTTATTATCATGTGGATCTAGAATAGAATACTCGTATTGTATGATGAAAGAAAGTACTGATAGAATTACCGATTATATAAGAAATGAAACAGTTACATAGTCACAGATCGCCGCTAAGACGTAGAACCGGTCACTGGAGAATACGTGGCCAATATAGATCTGGTCTGAGAGCATTATTACATAGTTTACACCAAATCCGTTCATGAAGTATTAAGAGTAGGTTATATCAAACCATTTACAGAGTAAAACGAGAATATGTTTAACATCTAAGAGACTACAACTGTATAAAACTTTATATGCCTCAATCATTCCTGTTATAAGTGATATAGGAAACAAGACAATGTACCAATTTTATATACCTACAGTTTACCTTTAATGTAATTTATATTATAAATAAAAAGAGATACTTTTGCAGAATTATTCAAATATTTATGGTGAACATTATCATCCTCTTACATTAGAGTGTTGACGTTCTTGTAGTAGAGAGTGAGTGTATGACTGTGTTATTACCTCCATACAGGAGAGTAGGATGAATGGTTGGGAAGTTTAGTATATGTCCTGGTAAATACAGATAATGCAGTACATGTTAATTCATACACACTTTATAGAAAGTTAAGACAAAATCGGTTCATTTAATGTTAACAAAGTTAAGTTATATACGGTGGAATGGTGTAAAACAATAAGTGCAAAGTGATGCTGATTCTACGGTAGGCAAGAACTCAGAAACAATAGGACAAAAACAAGAGAAAATACGAAGCATAATTATAGAAATAAAGAAATCCGTACGCTGTGTAAGAGATACAATCATGTGACTATGTTACTATATTTAGGCATCATGTGCTGCCCATTCACCCAATGAGAAGTAAGGGATATTACATGCAGTGTATCTAAGTTCAGTGAGTAAAAGTGACTACAAAATCAAACTTCACACGAAGCAGTTCTAATACACAGAAAGAAAAACAGAATCAAAATTATCAAATGTGGAACAATCCAATCACAAACATTCACGCAGATGTTTTTTTTTCATTTTGCCCCCAAATCATTTACTTTCCGGAAAACCTCACACGTGTAAAGAACCATCCCTGACCATCATATTAAAATTCCCTCATAGTTTAAGAAGTAAGAAGAAAATTGTGTGCTTCATACCAACTATAAATGTTGAAGTGACGTATTACGCAGATACGACCTCGCCCATTTTATGTTTAGCATATTCAATACGTATACCCCCACGATCAGATGACAACAGGACGAAACCCTGTAGTCTATTCATTGCTTCTGTTGCGTTCTTTAGTTCCTAAACATAATACAAATATATTGTTTAGCAGCGTCAAGGCTTCTCGAGATTTCAATGTATATCATCAATACTTTAATGTATATTTAAGCAATAATCTGGTTATATTTTACACCGTTTCGGACACTTTATTACTAAATCCATATTCATATCGTTTATTATCTAACAAATGTCCTGACTTAACTGCACAGAAAACTAACACTTCAGTGTTAAATTTCAAAATAATCAAAGCTGCATAATTTATCTTGATAGCATATCCAATGTCGAATTAGAAACCTACTATTTATACAACATCCAATCATATTCCTTATATTTACAGACAAACCAATTACTGTAACGTACTTATAGACAATTATACCTGATATTCTACGAAAGCTACTGGTGAACCGCCTTTATTGTACATTTTTAACCTCGAGAAACCCTGAAAGCTGGAAGACACAATTTGGGTTAAATAACAAATTCACGAAGCTCCATCATGGAACTGGAATTGATCAAAGAAAGTTTTCGATAAATGTTTCTGATTTTTTTGTTCTTTATTTCACAAAATCACAGAAATGTGTAACAAACATGTCGTGAATTAACAGTGATCAAAGTCTAACAAAACGCGGGTTAAACATAACATGTTTAAATAGATGGAGAAAATTGAAAACCAAACAATTCAGGGCATTTAATCAAGTATTTTATGTCAGCTTGCAGCAAAATAATCAATCATCATTATCTAACAACCATTCAATTGACCCACACTGATTACTAAGTTTAAAATCTAAATGTCAAAATAATATATATATGAAAAGTGATTAGTGCCCTGAATATGTTTGATGGTAAAATGAAATTGTGCTACCAAGAAAATATAAAATATATTACCTAGATACATAGGAACAAATAATTGTAGAAAGATAGAAAAAAGACTGGTATACTGGAGGAGTTTGTTTTAGATAGATGGAAGTTATGTTACCATATTGTCAGACTTACAGTTGTTATTAGAGCCGTGAGAGGAAAATGGGTTAACAATATCAGTTGATATGAAAGAAGTATAACATGAATGAAAACTTCACTTCAATATTTGTCGGACTTGTATGATATTTTCATAGAGAAAAAAAGGTTGGACACAAACTTTGTCTCGTAGGGCAGATAATTGAATCATTTATGTGCTTGAAAATAACTATATTGACAAACGTCTCTAGTGTAAGAAAATGCTGTCGTTGTTTAAATCTATAATATATATTCCTATGTATCTAGCCGAACTGTTGAAATAATAATTTTGCTCTTGATAAATGCGAACATACGGGAAAATGTGAACTTTTGAGTTGTTTGTTGATAAGGGAGATAACCTACCTGCCGAACAAATCTTTCAATTCTTGTTTTGAAGAGAACTGCCCTAGGTTTGCAACAAATAGAGTAGAACATGGTGTATTAGTAGATGTACCAGGTAAGCCGGGACTCGATGCTGATCCATTCATTCCCTATAGTAACAGATATAAGTTTGCTGGCTAGTTTGGTTTGTTGTAGGAATATATCGATGGTTTAACACAGAACTACAGTAACTGCTACTTCAACAAAGAATGGTACTGTAGTTCAGTTATAAACCGTCAATACTATAGTTATACAATGTGAAAGATGGTTTGTGATGAGAGGTGGTCACCATGGTAACGTGAACATAATCTACGTATACAAACCACACAAACTGTCAGTTTACCATCGAGGTTTTACTAGCAGAAGTAATTTTATAAAATATTTTACCTAAATATATATAGAAATAGAGTTAAAGAGAATATACTATTCAATAAATTGTGTAGAAATTGCAAAAGTGTGTTTTGTTATTGCCTAGGCCAAGTTAATACCAAAGGTCAACAGAAAGCCCTGTACTCGGATTTTCTATGAAATCTAAATAGATAAATTCATGGTAATTATGTGAGCGCTTTGTGTGGTTTATATTCTAACAAATATTAACAGAAGACATACAGCACTGACTACATCGTGTAACTTATGTAGTTATTATGTCTTTGCTAAAACTAGCGCTTTGTCAAACAATATACATATATCGAGTTCATAGTTTTCTGTAAGATGACACGGAAGAAACCAAAAAAAACAGTAATATACAAGTGTCAAATAAACCATCTAACACTTTGTATAGATCTGCTACAGCCAAAGGTGCATTACGGGAGAGACTGTGCACTGCGCAGAATGATGTAGATATATAAGTACGTATATAACTGTGCATTATTAATGTATATAACACACAATCACTCATATAGATAATAGGAGATGTACATGCATTACATGAAATATATTCGACAGTCAAGTATATACTGATATTCGTAGACGATATATTTCTGAACAGTTACTCGTCGATGTATTCACGCCAAAATTGTTGAGTTTATAAATTCGACTTTTAAGCAGATAATTCGGTATATAAGGGTGCAAACATACCTAATGTTTGATAGAATTGGCATTGGCTTTTGTAAGCTTTAAATACGTGTTACATTCTGCAAGTATTACATTGAACATGGAAAATCACTGTAAAAAGAATACTTGTTGTTGTGGAAAGTCTATACTGATGTGTACATCCAAAATAATCAGTTGCATATCAGATATTTAGCGTACAAAGTAAAACATGATATATATACTACAACCACAAGGCACACCTTTATGCTAAACTATTCCATTATACAATGATAAACAATGTCATAAAATATCTCCTGTAACTACAATGCAGTTGCAAATCTCTTTAAGAAGAAATTTTGAATTAGTTATGTGAATAAGTTACTTTCGCTGCCACACGATTGCCTATTTTTTATCCAAAACTACTTACAAACAAAGTACAAACCTGTCATTCAGCAAATCATAGTCACCCGCCGATATCTGTCTTACGATAGATTGACATTCTAAATATCATGCAAGGGGGAGTAACTGTGGCAATCTTATTGTTTTGGCAAATGAAATATACAAGGATTTCCGAAAATAGAATATTTTGCAAGGGCAAGTAACTGCATCGATCTTAATTGTTTGAGTAATGAAATATACAAGATTTTCAAAAATAGAATCTGAAGTCATGAAAGGGCAAGTAACTGCATCCATCTTAATTCTTTGACTGCTGAAATATACAAGATTTGCACCTACTGACATTTTATACCGTATAAGTGGTTAAGTTCGCGTCGTGGAAAATTTCGCGTATTGCGAAGTTGCTGCTAGCGAAAATTACGACCTACTTGTTATTGATACATACCCACGGCAGTTCTTACCAACGGCATTAACAATATACATGCATATACACTACGGTGATAAGCAGTATGACGAAATAAAAAAGTATGCGATAATCGGACAGGAAAGGCAGCACTCAACTTCACCAACCGAGCACAGAACACGTAACCCCACAACACAACTACACGGAGCAAGGCCCATACTTAAGCCGAAGAAATGATCAAAAGTCCCCGCCGCAAAAAAATGCAGGGTGATCAAAGCAAACTACGTACAATGCAGGATGACCAAATTGTACAAAGGAATTACAAAGGTACATAATGTAGGAGGGAATTGGACAGGGAAAGCAACAATCGGGAAGCCAACACAGGACATAGCAGCCACACGTAAATCTAAACATTAAATATCAACTCGGTGACCGTAGTGACCAAACAAACACAATTAGTCAAACTGTGTTATTGTAAACAAATGATTGCGATTTTCATTTCGAGTTTATATTAGACCATTCTGAGCTCGCATTTTGCGAACTTTAATTTGCAGCAATGAAACTTTGGGGGGGGGGGTACTGTGTGCATTTGTGAGATCCTCGGAGCCGAGCCTAAATTACAATAAAGTGAAATCGGTGAACAAAGAAAACATATTTTCCAGTTCAAACATTATGCAACATAAAAAAGGTATGAGAAAATCCGATAGAGAAGGTAGCACTCAACCTTATACTTTATATAATTTGTACGAGACAAGCTACACGTATTCAAACATCCCGCAACTATCCCATACACCATCGTCTAGGTCCGAGCACAATCATGTATATTATATTATTACTGTGAAAAAATGATACACACATAGTTAGGAAATTGTAGACTGGTGCTTATATCCAAAATCACCAATTCCACATCTGATCCTTGGTAACAAAGTAAATTCTGGTATATCAATCTGATGTAGTACATTATAAATTATTCAGTTATTTTGATTCAGTTATTCCACAATTTGAAACGCATTTTCCAAATCGTTATTATGAATACATTACGAAACTATCGCAGTAGAAGTTCTTTGCTAGACGTTAAAGTCACAATTAGCAGTCTGAACAATAAAAAGTACGAACATTATAGCTCAATTAGCTACTGCTTCTACTACCCTTTGAAATGTATTATTGGTTCTAGAAAACTAAGCGCAGCACACCCCCTGACAGAATATTGAATCCCAACATTTAACTCTCGCTTATCTAATCAAACTAAATATATTCAGTGTTTGTATTTGTAACGAACCTACCATCTGTACATTATATTCAACTTACCTCGAAGCCTATCTGCAAGGGAGATCAATCTGCATATATTTAGTGTACTTTCACCCAAACACCCGCGCATATCTCACAGCTCCGCCCATCATTCCATAGTTTCGTACTTTAATTATGCCAATACTTCGCAAAAATCGCTCCAAAACCGTCCATAGCATTATTTAGCAAACCCATATAGCCCAACCAAACGCTAAAAATCTAAATATTCCCCATTTTGACCCTGGCCAATTCGCATATAATAACTATCAGAAATGTCAATTTCACTTGTAAATACAATGGTGACATAACCGCGTTATCACTCTTCCATAGGTTAAAAACCACTAAATTCACTCAAATAGTCCTTTTGATTTGATTCGCTCCAAATATTTTCGCAATAAGGTCCACAATTAATAAATAACTTAAAAACTACCAAAAAACGTGTTTGTAATTTGCTGTACTGGTGTTTTCCTTTGTATTTGTAGCTTTCAACGATCTTCAAGTACATCATACGTGAGTTGTATACTGGTAGCTTTATTGAAACCATCATGTCATCATAATCTTACCTCCTAGTTTCCCACCATTCTCTGCACGCTGATAGACGACATTTATGTAATAAATGGGGCTGGTTCGGGTAACATAATTAACAAGACATAACACGTTATATGATCGTTTTATAATGTATTTCTTTTTCTTCTACACATTAGCATCACAACACATGTTTTTGCATATTTAAGAAAAAAAAACAATCATACACTAGAAGTCATTATAGTTTTAAACACACAATGCACAAATATAACATTTTTGATATAAACTGCTTTGAGCAAAGAAAAAAACACAGCACAATAAATATGTATACCTTACACAAATATACAATAATAATAATAATTGATTGTTAAGGAATTTAAATTTACCATATATTTGTATGCTTCTGTAATCTGCCTTCTGATTGGTTGTTTGTTCGTGATTATACTAAATTAAATCCAATCAGAATATTTCATACATGTTTTACTAAGAACAACTATCTAAACAATCGTCTAAATCTAATAACTACAGTCCACATACTTAGTATAAGTTTAATAAGTTATAACATACTGTAGTACAAGTATGCTGAACTGGCCATGTTTCGAAGACCTTGTTAGAATGGCCGACATTTGAATCTGTCATGTCACCAATATGTGTTCGAAATCTCTCAGCATGTGTCTACACAATTCGGCAACATATGCCCCATAATTGAATATATCTGGAATGTTACACATCACAAAAAGCAACATAACATCTGTAGATAACTCGTCTCTCTTCACATCGCTAGCAGCCTAAACATGAAATCAGTATGCATGTGTTGTGAGCATTGAGTCAACTGATTGGATAGATGTCATAAAGTAATTACACTTTCCAGAATTGTTTTACAAATACACAATGTCAACACGTTTTTCTTATACATTGCTGAATGCATATAAAACCATAAGTTTTGTTGACACATGCAACCAATGCATGAGTACTCATTCAGGAGAAACTAGAACAATATAAGACAAAGATTTGAGTAACAGGCCAACGAGTGAAGAAGAGACGTGTTCCACAGAGTTCGTACATCAATACCAAAGTTTACATTAATATGATGCACAAACATATCGCTTCTACATGGACATATGGAAAAACTCATTGATTAAGTATCAACCTGAAAAGTATATAAAACAACAATAATTTGTTCATCTGTCACGTTGCCATTGATATGCTTGTAAGTTGGCTAAGTTATGAAACATGTCAGTGAGTAACGGCAACTTATCAGATACTATGTCTTCAATGATTTCTGAATTTCATGCTTTTATCTGAAATTATTTCGTGATTTTGGAAATTTGAAAGACAATCGAAACGATTTTTAAAATGTAAGTCAATGCAAAGTTTATGTCTATAATGTTTTGTCCCAATAATTAAAAGTTTAAAATAAGGTTAATATATGGCTGTATATTGAACCCTCAAATATTGAACCCTGATACTTTAGATACCATAATATTAATAAAAGGAGGAATACTAATTCACCATTTGTCATCCATATCAAAAAGGGCATTCGTTAAAACAATATATATATACAATCGTTGGCAATTGAAACCACACAATGTTCGGACAAGCACAACATCAAATACTAGGAAACTACTAAACTGACAGAAATTAAACAAACATTTCACCGTACAAGTTCTTAAATCACAAACTACATTCACGTAACTGCATGTTTATGATAATTTAACAATTCTAGATTAAATCTCCTCAGAATTCCAGTTTGAAGTAAATATTGTCAATTTGAAATAATGCGTACGTGCACGTATTGCTAATGAATTATTGCTTCATACAAAATCAACTAGTAAGAATGATTGCATAGACAAACATGCCGTGTTGTGGTATAACCAGAAACATACCAGTGTTGTAGTCATATAATCTCAACAATAAATGGAATAAACATTTTGTGTATATACAGTAGATCAACAAGAAATTTGAGACTTTATTGTAAATACCCTGATTATGTCAACATGTATCCCAAACAGTGGTCATCTGTTACATACATATTCATATTTCACATTCTACTTGACAACCTGCAACAATTATGATATGTCTACATTCAGACATTTAGACAGGGTCACATGACCACATCACATGACACATCCAATGATAGCATGTGACACATTGAAGCAACTCTATCGAAACGTCTTGCTTAGCATTCACAACTTCTACTAGCACATGTCACATGACAGCAAAGAATGTGTCATATAGTACATACATGATATCACATCACTCATACAATAGCTCACACCATCCTGACCATATACGTGTTAGATACGTATTTCACACAAACACACACACACACACACACACACATACATAAATAGTTTAATAAATCAATA
The DNA here is from genome assembly GCA_963678985.1 of Spisula subtruncata. Taxonomy (NCBI): domain Eukaryota; kingdom Metazoa; phylum Mollusca; class Bivalvia; order Venerida; family Mactridae; genus Spisula; species Spisula subtruncata. The sequence goes on from OY787677.1 coordinate 663,771, forward strand.
AAACCTCCATATTGTGTATGCAGTCAAACAAACAACAATCTCATTGTGTATAATACAGAGCTACCAACATTCGTTGAAATTTGCATCCGTGAGTTAAATACTACGCATTAGAAACTCTTTAACAATTAATTATTGCATGATTCGTGTCTTCGTAACAAGTTAAGTTAACAATACACTACATGTAGGAAGAAATCAGTGAACAGGAAGTTCAAGTTTTTAAAGTATTGCTTATTACGTGTAAATAGTTATACACTTACATATTGCTTTGTATTACTCATGCACTGATCAAAATAGAAAACAACACTAATACACATAACATCAATGTCATGTGTGCCTATATTAACCTAACATGAACAGTAACGTGGACTTGGCAACGTAAGAGTTTTATTTTGTCATTTCCTTATTAGATACATTAACTATGAATGAAGTCTCATCTGTATAAATACTACAAAAGATGACAACATTTATCAAGTATCGATGTTTCTGACTTCTGTATCATGAATACATACCCACGTCCCGCCACTAGATGAGGTAAAACTACACCAGATAATCTAACAGAAACTTGTTCCAAACGTAAGTGGAAGAACATATAAAAGTTCAATTATTATTGCTAGTTTCGACTACCGTTTAAAATGCATGCTCTTAATTTCCAAGGCTAAAACATTATTTAAATATTGTCAACACATGATTGACGACGATCGTCCCGACCATAACTCGGAACAAGTAAACAAATAGACAACATTTATACATGTGTACAGTAATACGGAGGAAAGGCTTATTGTTTATAAGGCAAACACTTACTTTATGATTGCACTTACTTTGCATGTATCCAAATCTATCGATAAAATTATTATGCTTCATTTACATAGTTTGTAGCAAAATCTACAGGAATTCTTTAAAATATACACACAAAATATGCAATATGTAATGAGTTTTTCAATGTAACATTGCAGTTTAACAAAGTGTCCGCCTATTAAGTCGTGCGGATAAAGATATAAGTTCAGCATGGGTACATATAGATACCAGAGGAAACTATTTTCTCACCGAAATCCGAGAATGATTGCGAAATTTGTCCGTTGATATACCGTACATTGTAAATTGTGTACGTGTTCTTGTTTATAAGTAAATCGTGACCACTCTTATTAAACGCTATATTAAATCACAATGGTATTGTAGCAAATTCAAACGGCAATGTTACAGGAAAAACTCTTAATGGGGTCAAGTCATAAATGATATACAATATGATTAACATTGAACATAATGATGTACATGTTTATATTAACATGTAAAGTAACAATGACATCAATTTCAGAAAAAAATCAATCGTTGTAAAACAGTATACATTTAGAGAATGACGGGTCACAACCTTACGTACATATATATGGTAACAATAGCAACGATCTGACCTTGACCTTAAACATTATCTGACCTTGAACATGAGACACTTCTCATTGCATTTGGATTGTGGACAATACTTGATTGATTAGCAGCTTCATTGATTAATCGGGTATTACATTTTTGTAGACTGATCGTTTTAACGTTCATAGCAATGTACAGTAAATGCTACGATATAACGTGCTACTAGAATATGGTGGATCACATGATCGAAACATAATTTTAGAATCAAGGTCAGTCGGATTGTGGGAGTCATTGGTTCGTATTGATAAGAATTAAAGAGATGAGTGTACAACATGAGTGAGGATAAACGAACAATGACAAGCATGTATAGCTGAGACCAACATGTCCTGTGTCCGATACAATATCTCAAAGCAGACGCAACATAAAGTGATTAAAAATGGACAACTCGTTGATATATTTAACAACTTACGTTAATTTTATTAAAGGTGAATTCTTAACCAGTGATTTCATTGTGTTACTGTGTGCATAAAATGAACTAATTTCCAACCATGCAATGAACTGCGGTCGTCAGTCAATTCAACTTGACATTCAAATTGGTTCGACCTTGACCTTAGTCCACTAGGTGGTGGATTCGTGAAAGTTAATTAAGATATGTTTTCACCTTCATGGACGGATAAAAATCCCATAGTTTTGCGCGAAACCACGAAGGGGTGCTATATTATGTAATATTATGCTATGATTAGTAATCAGCTTTGTTTTTATTTACAATTATTATTCATTATATACATGGTTTGGACAATGACATTAACAACTGAAGTAATCTACCTCAAATACAATAAAACCGCCGTTTGACTGCACACTTGAACTTAATGAACATTTCTAAGCATATAGAGGTCCTGCATTAACTATTTATGTAATTTATAACGTCATTAATTACAATGATATCTTAACACGAATCGGACAACAAATTATTTAATTTGTAACTGGGTTAAAACATAAACAATATTGTATTTGCACAAACATCTACCATATAGTTAACATGATAACAAATTAACAACAAAACACAATATTTCCTTTTTTGAACACAGTGTGTCACAATGTAACACAGATTGTCCAAATAAAAACACAGTCGGTCCCATCAGGAACACTGTTTGTCAAACCTTGAAAAAACTTTTCGGTGTAAATCAATCTACAACTATGAGTTAAAAACCCTCTTAAATGAAACAATATATTTTAAATTGCACCACTATTTCACAAAATAGCCACTGTATTCAAAGATCATTAATGGGCAGTTCAGAATGCCATTTTACTAACTACTGGTTCAAATGGTGAATGACAGAGCTTATTCAACTAGCCCGAACAAAGTATTTTTAATTGACTGAAACAGTCTCATTTTGATGCATTTGAAAAATATTATCGGATTAAAACAAAACGAATATTAACGCACAGCACACTCCAAAATCATCACTCTACTATATTACATTGTAACACCTGTTTGCATGTTCTATACTATTATAAATAACAAATATGAAATAAATTTATGAAAAACCATGACCCCATTTTATGAGTCATTACACACAAAAAAAAATAATATCATAAATGTATCATATAAATTTGTCATAAATATACAACAATATAACAGACACTTTGTTATATATAAATTGATTGTTCAATAAATAAAGATCCCTTTCGGAGGCGCCAAAACCCACCTTAACATACAAATGTCCTGATTGCGCAATGTCTGGTCACATGACAGGGTCACATGATATATCACTACAATGTCATCACAGACAGAGGGGGCGATTGTGCTGGACTCATCATTTCTTCTCTCTTTGCCTGCAAATATAACTATAGTAATAAACTTGTTGTCCTAGCACTACTATTCAACTTTTTCTAAGACTATATTTGTGAAGAAGTGAAGAGAACCAATATAAATGTGAAAGTTATAGGTAAAGGTGTCAAAGATGAGAAATGTTCAGAGCTTAATACAAAATAATATCTTGTTTGAAATAGTATTGCATCCGATTTATTATATCGTATTGCATAGTAACCTTGCTAAAGGGAATTTTAACATGTTATTATCATGTGGATCTAGAATAGAATACTCGTATTGTATGATAAAAGAAAGTACTGATAGTATTACCGATTATATAAGAAATGAAACAGTAACATAGTCACAGATCGCTGCTTAGACGTAGAACCGGTCACTGGAGAATTCGTGGCCAATATAGATCTGGTCTGAGAGCATTATTACATAGTTTACACCAAATCCGTTCATGAAGTATTAAGAGTAGGTTATATCAAACCATTCACAGAGTAAAACGAGAATATGTTTAACATCTAAGAGACTACGACTGTATAAAACTTTATATGCCTCAATAATTCCTGTTATAATTGATATAGGAAACAAGACAATGTACCAATTTTATATACCTACAGTTTACCTTTAATGTAATTTATATTATAAATAAAAAGAGATACTTTTGCAGAATTATTCAAATATTAATGGTGAACATTATCATCCTCTTACATTAGAGTGTTGACGTTCTTGTAGTAGAGAGTGAGTATATGACTGTGTTATTACCTCCATACAGGAGAGTAGGATGAATGGTTGGGACGTTTAGTATATGTCCTGGTTAATACAGATAATGCAGTATATGTTAATTCATACACACTTTATAGAAAGTTAAGACAAAATCGGTTCATTTAATGTTAACAAAGTTAAGTTATATACGGTGGAATGGTGTAAAACATTAAGTGCAAAGTGATGCTGATTCTACGGTAGGCAAGAACTCAGAAACAATAGGACAAAAACAAGAGAAAATACGAAGCATAATTATAGAAATAAAGAAATCCGTACGCTGTGTAAGAGATACAATCATGTGACTATGTTACTATATTTAGGCATCATGTGCTGCCCATTCACCCAATGAGAAGTAAGGGATATTACATGCAGTGTATCTAAGTTCAGTGAGTAAAAGTGACTACAAACACAAACTTCACACGAAGCAGTTCTAATACACAGAAAGAAAAACAGAATCAAAATTATCAAATGTGGAACAATCCAATCACAAACATTCACGCAGATGTTTTTTTTTTCATTTTGCCCCCAAATCATTTACTTTCCGGAAAACCTCACACGTGTAAAGAACCATCCCTGACCATCATATTAAAATTCCCTCATAGTTTAAGAAGTAAGAAGAAAATTGTGTGCTTCATACCAACTATAAATGTTGAAGTGACGTATTACGCAGATACGACCTCGCCCATTTTATGTTTAGCATATTCAATACGTATACCCCCACGATCAGATGACAACAGGACGAAACCCTGTAGTCTATTCATTGCTTCTGTTGCGTTCTTTAGTTCCTAAACATAATACAAATATATTGTTTAGCAGCGTCAAGGCTTCTCGAGATTTCAATGTATATCATCAATACTTTAATGTATATTTAAGCAATAATCTGGTTATATTTTACACCGTTTCGGACACTTTATTACTAAATTCATATTCATATCGTTTATTATCTAACAAATGTCCTGACTTAACTGCACAGAAAACTAACACTTCAGTGATAAATTTCAAAATAGTCAAAGTTGCATAATTTATCTTGATAGCATATCCAATGTCGAATTAGAAACCTACTATTTATACAACATCCAATCATATTCCTTATATTTACAGACAAACCAATTACTGTAACGTACTTATAGACAATTATACCTGATATTCTACGAAAGCTACTGGTGAACCGCCTTTATTGTACATTTTTAACCTCGAGAAACCCTGAAAGCTGGAAGACACAATTTGGGTTAAATAACAAATTCACGAAGCTCCATCATGGAACTGGAATTGATCAAAGAAAGTTTTCGATAAATGTTTCTGATTTTTTTGTTCTTTATTTCACAAAATCACAGAAATGTGTAACAAACATGTCGTGAATTAACAGTGATCAAAGTCTAACAAAACGCGGGTAAAACATAACATGTTTAAATAGATGGAGAAAATTGAAAACCAAACAATTCAGGGCATTTAATCAAGTATTTCATGTCAGCTTGCAGCAAAATAATCAATCATCATTATCTAACAACCATTCAATTGACCCACACTGATTACTAAGTTTAAAATCTAAATGTCAAAATAATATATATATGAAAAGTGATTAGTGCCCTGAATATGTTTGATGGTAAAATGAAATTGTGCTACCAAGAAAATATAAAATATATTACCTAGATACATAGGAACAAATAATTGTAGAAAGATAGAAAAAAGACTGGTATACTGGAGGAGTTTGTTTTAGATAGATGGAAGTTATGTTACCATATTGTCAGACTTACAGTTGTTATTAGAGCCGTGAGAGGAAAATGGGTTAACAATATCAGTTGATATGAAAGAAGTATAACATGAATGAAAACTACACTTCAATATTTGTCGGACTTGTATGATATTTTCATAGAGAAAAAAAGGTTGGACACAAACTTTGTCTCGTAGGGCAGATAATTGAATCATTTATGTGCTTGAAAATAGCTATATTGACAAACGTCTCTAGTGTAAGAAAATGCTGTCGTTGTTTCGAATCTATAATATATATTCCTATGTATCTAGCCGAACTGTTGAAATAATAATTTTGCTCTTGATAAATGCGAACATCCGGGAAAATGTGAACTTTTGAGTTGTTTGTTGATAAGGGAGATAACCTACCTGCCGAACAAATCTTTCAATTCTTGTTCTGAAGAGAACTGCCCTAGGTTTGCAACAAATAGAGTAGAACATGGTGTATTAGTAGATGTAGCAGGTAAGCCGGGACTCGATGCTGATCCATTCATTCCCTATAGTAACAGATATAAGTTTGCTGGCTAGTTTGGTTTGTTGTAGGAATATATTGATGGTTTAACACAGAACTACAGTAACTGCTACTTCAACAAAGAATGGTACTGTAGTTCAGTTATAAACCGTCAATACTATAGTTATACAATGTGAAAGATGGTTTGTGATGAGAGGTGGTCACCATGGTAACGTGAACATAATCTACGTATACAAACCACACAAACTGTCAGTTTACCATCGAGGCTTTCACTAGCAGAAGTAATTTTATAAAATATTTTACCTAAGTATATATAGAAATAGAGTTAAGGTGAACATACCATTCAATAAGTTGTGTAGAAATTGCAAAAGTGTGTTTTGTTATTGCCTAGGCCAAGTAAATACCAAAGGTCAACAGAAAGCCCTGTACTCGGATTTTCTATGATATCTAAATAGATAAATTCATGGTAATTATGTGAGCGCTTTGTGTGGTTAATATTCTAACAAATATTAACAGGAGACATACAGCACTGACTACATCGTGTAACTTATGTAGTTATTATGTCTTTGCTAAAACTAGCGCTTTGTCAAACAATATACATATATCAAGTTCATAGTTTTCTGTAAGATGACACGGAAGAAACCAAACAAAACAGTAATATACAAGTGTCAAATAAACCATCTAATACTTTGTATAGATCTGCTACAGCCAAAAGTGCATTACGGGAGAGACTGTGCACTGCGCAGAATGATGTAGATACATATGTACGTATATAACTGTGCATTATTAATGTATATAACACACAATCACTCATATAGATAATAGGAGATGTACATGCATTACATGAAATATATTCGACAGTCAAGTAGATCTATATACTGATATTCGTAGACGATATATTTCTAAAAAGTTACTCGTCGATGTATTTACGCCAAAATTAGTGAGTTTATAAATTCGACTTTTAAGTAGATAATTCGGTATATTTGGGTGCAAACATACCTAATGTTTGATATAATTGGCATTGGCTTTTGTAAGCTTTAAATACGTGTTACATTCTGCAAGTATTACATTGAACATGGAAAATCACTGTAAAAAGAATACTTGTTGTTGTGGAAAGTCTATACTGATGTGTACATCCAAAATAATCAGTTTCATATCAGATATTTAGCGTACAAAGTAAAACATGATATATATATACTACAACCACAAGGCACACCTTTATGCTAAACAATTCCATTATACAATGATAAACAACGCCATAAAATATCTCCTGTAACTACAATGCAGTTGCAAATCTCTTTAAGAAGAAATTTTGAATTAGTTATCTGAATAAGTTACTTACGCTGCCACACGATTGCCTATTTTTTATCCAAAACTACTTACAAACAAAGTACAAACCTGGCATTCAGCAAATCATAGACACCCGCCGATATCTGACTTTTGATAGATTGACATTCTAAATATCATGCAAGGGGGAGTAACTGTGGCAATCTTATTGTTTTGGCTGTTGAAATATACAAGGATTTCCGAAAATAGAATATTTTGCAAGGGCAAGTAACTGCATCGATCTTAATTGTTTGAGTAATGAAATATACAAGATTTTCAAAAATAGAATCTGAAGTCATGCAAGGGCAAGTAACTGCATCCATCTTAATTCTTTGACTGCTGAAATATACAAGATTTGCACCTTATGACATTTTATACCGTATAAGTGGTTAAGTTCGCGTCGTGGAAAATTTCGCGTATTACGAAGTTGCTGCTAGCGAAAATTACGACCTACTCGTTATTGATACATACCCACGGCAGTTCAAACCAACGGCATTAACAATATACATACATATACACTACGGTGATAAGCAGTATGACGAAATAATAACATTAATTATAATAAAGTATGCGATAATCGGACAGGAAAGGCAGCACTCAACTTTACCAACCGATCACAGAACACGTAACCCCACAACACAACTACACGGAGCAAGGCCCAAACTTAAGCCGAAGAAATGATTAAAAGTCCCCGCAGCAAAAAAAATGCAGGGTGATCAAAGCAAACTACGTACAATGCTGGATGACCAAATTGTACAAAGGAATTACAAAGGTACATACTGTAGGAGGGAATTGGACAGGGAAAGCAACAATCGGGAAGCCAACACAGGACATCGCAGCCACACGTAAATCTAAACATTAAATATCAACTCGGTGGCCGTAGCGACCAAACAAGCACAACAAGTCAAACTGTGTTATTGTAAACAAATGATTGCGATTTTCATTTCGAGTTTATATTATAACATTCTGAGATCGCATTCCGCGAACTTTAATTTTCACAAATGAAACTTTGGGGGAGGTGCTGTGTGCATTTGTGAGATTCTCGGAGCCGAGCCTAAATTACAACAAAGTGAAATAGGTTGACGGAAGATTAGTTCAACTACATACAAAGATAACATATTTTCTATTTCAAACATTATACAACATAAAAAAAGTATGAGAAAATCCGATAGGGAAGGTAGCACTCAACCTTATACTTTATATAATTTGTACGAGACAAGCCACACGTATTCAAACATCCCACATCTATCCCACACACCATCGTCTAGGTCCGAGCACAATCATGTATATTATTATATTATTACTGTGCAAAAATGATACACACATAGTTAGGAAATTGTAGACTGGTGCTTATATCCAAAATCACCAATTTCACATCAGATCCTTGGTAACAAAGTAAAGTCTGGTATATCAATCTGATGTAGTACATTATAAATTATTCAGTTATTTTGATTCAGTTATTCCAGAATTTGAAACGCATTTTCCATATCGTTATTATGAATACATTACGAAACTATCGCAGTAGTAGTTCTTTGCTAGACGTTAAAATCACAATTAGCAGTCTGAACAATAAAAAGTACGAACATTATAGCTCAATTAGCTACTGCTTCTACTACCCTTTGAAATGTATTATTGGTTCTAGAAAACTTAGCGCAGCACACCCTCTGACAGAATATTGAATCCCAACATTTAATTCTCGCTTATCTAATCAAATTAAATATATTCAGTGTTTCTATTTGTAACGAACCTACCATCTGAACATTATATTCAAGTTACCTCGAAGCCTATCTGCAAGGGAGATCAATCTGTATATATTTAGTGTACTTTCACCCAAACACCCGCGCAAATCTGACAGCTCCGCCCATTATTCCATAGTTTCGTATTTTAATTACGCCAACACTTCGCAAGAATCGCTCCAAAACCGTCCATAGCATTATTCAGCAAACCCATATAGCCCAACCAAACGCCAAAAATCGAAATATTCCATATTTTGACCCTGGCCAATTCGCATATAATAACTATCAGAAATGTCAATTTCACTTGTTAAAACAATGGTGACATAACCGCGTTATCACTCTTCCATAGGTCAAAAACCACTAAATTCACTCAAATAGTCCTTTTGATTTGATTCGCTCCAAATATTTTTTGCAATAAGGTCCACAATAAATAAATAACTTAAAAAACTACCAAAAAACGTTTTCGTAATTTGCTGTACTGGTGTTTTCCTTTGTATTTGTAGCTTTCAACGATCTTCAAGTACATCATACGTGAGTTGTATACTGGTAGCTTTATTGAAACCATTATGTCATCATAATCTTACCTCCTAGTTTCCCACCATTCTCTGCACGCTGATAGACGACGTTTATGTAATAAATGGGGCTGGTTCGGGTAACATAATTAACAAGACATAACACGTTTTATGATCGTTTTATAATGTATTTCTTTTTCTTCTACACATTAGCATCACAACACATGTTTTTGCATATTTAAGAAAAAAAACAATCATACACTAGAAGTCATTATAGTTATAAACACACAATGCACAAATATAACATTTTTGATATAAACTGCTTTGAGCAAAGAAAAAAACACAGCACAATAAATATGTATACCTTACACAAATATACAATAATAATAATAATTGATTGTTAAGGAATTATCTTCTTTAAATTTACCATATATTCGTATGCTTCTGTAATCTGCCTTCTGATTGGTTGTTTGTTCTTGATTATACTAAATGAAATCCAATCAGAATGTTTCATACATGTTTTACTAAGAACAACTATCTAAACAATCGTCTAAATCTAATAACTATAGTCCAAATACTTAGTAAAAGTTTAATAAGTTATAACATACTGCAGTACATGTATGCTGAACTGGCCATGCTTCGATGACCTTGTTAGAATGGTCGACATTTGAATCTGTCATGTCACCAATATGTGTTCGAAATCTCTCAGCATGAGTCTGCACAATTCGGCAACATATGCCCCATAATTGAATATATCTGGAATGTTACACATCACAAAAAGCAACATAACATCTGTAGATAACTCGTCTCTCTTCACATCGCTAGCAGCCTAAACATGTAAGCAGTATGCATGTGTTGTGTACATTGAGTCAACTGATTGGATAGATGTCATAAAGTAATTACACTTTCCAGAATTGTTTTATAAATACACAATGTCAACACGTTTTTTCTTATACATTGCTGAATGCATATAAAACCATAAGTTTTGTTGACACATGCAACCAATGCATGAGTACTCATTCAGGAGAAACTAGAACAATATAAGACAAAGATTTGAGTAGCAGGCCAACGAGTGAAGAAGAGACGTTTTTCACAGAGTTCGTACATCAATACCAAAGTTTACATTAATATGATGCACAAACATATCGCTTCTACATGAACATATACAAAAACTCATTGATTAAGTATCAACCTGAAAAGTATATAAAACAACAATAATTTGTTCATCTGTCACGTTGCCATTGATATGCTTGTAAGTTGGCTAAGTTATGAAACATGTCAGTGAGTAACGGCAACATATCAGATACTATTTCTTCAATGATTTCTGAATTTCATGCTTTTATCTGATATTATTTCGTGATTTTGGATACTTAAAAGACAATCGTAACGATTTTTAAAATGTCAGTCAATACAAAGTTTATGTCTATATTGTTTTGTCCCAATAAGTAAAACTTTAAAATAAGGTTAATATATGGCTGTATATTGAACCCTCAAATATTGAACCCTGATACTTTAGATACCATAATATTAATAAAAGGAGGAATACTTATTCACCATTTGTCATCCATATAAAAAAGAAAGGGCATTCGTTAAAACAATATATACGAGGGTTGTACCAGAATTACGTAGACTTTTGTCATACGTTCCATACCACTCATCATACAAACAAATAATTTTGTGTGGAGTGCAAATAATATTTACTGCGTAAATTTGTGAAATTTCAAAGCCGTATCTTTTTAGGATCAAATTTTGCAGCTTCCGGGGATATATAGGGGTACGGTATGCGGGGCACGTCAACGGAACGTCACGACGTCGTCGGAACTTTAAGGATAAGTGAAGCTCTTAACTGTGTACATTGTAGCTATAAATATGGGCACAGCCGTACACAAAACTTACGAAAGTTTATTTACTACCTTAAATGTGATAAAGTTCCAATATATCACCAGTAATGTCGCATATAACCCTTATAATAGAGCGTGGATCCAGGTCTATGTGGTCATAGAAAATGCTTGGTGACGCCGCATTCGCCGTTGGTTTTTCCCGTCGGTCCTTGTCGTTTTATTCGATTTCGACCACGATTGATGCGGTAGTGTCGTTTGAAAATCAGGTAACTCGATACAACACATTTATAGTTAGCAGGTTCAAACATTTAAAGCGTTTGTTCTCGCGTCTTCCCGAGGTTTACACAAAACTCCATGTTGATGCGATTTCCAGCGTATTTCGCTAACGTAATATTTTCACTAGTGACGCGAGGCAGCTGTTGCTTGTTTTGTACCATATATCAACAACGGTTACCTTTATAAAGTCGAAATTTACGGCGTACGTTCCAATGATATTGTGCTTGTATGTCACGAAGTCGCGTTAAAATTAGATTTGATATCAGCGAAGTATAAGCAGTTGAATAATGCCAAAAATGTTTTTAAAATTCGCTGCCCCGCCTACCCAACTATTGGTTACTATGGCGACAGATTAAATGGCTTTCTAACATTTTGTTAGAAAATATTTTTACTGATACTCTTGAAAAGGGTTTGAAGTTTTTCTACGGCAAATTTGGTGATAATACATGCCTAAATAAAAAAGTTATGACAAAAGTCTACGTAATTCTGGTACACCCCTCGTATATACAATCGTTGGCAATTGAAACCACACATTGTTCGGACAAGTACAACATCAAATACTAGGAAACTACTAAACTGACAGAAATTAAACAAACATGTCACCGTACAAGTTCTTAAATCACAAACTAAATTCACGTAACTGCATGTTTAAGATAATTTATCAATTCTATATTAAATCTCCTCAAATTCCAGTTTGAAGTAAATATTGTCAATTTGTAATAATGCGTACGTGCACGTATTGCTAATGATTTATTGCTTCATACAAAATCAACTAGTAAGAATGATTGCATAGACAAACATGCCGTGTTGTGGTATAACCAGAAACATACCAGTGTTGTAGTCATATAATCTCAACAATAAATGGAATAAACATTTTGTGTATATACAGTAGATCAACAAGAAATTTGAGACTTTATTGTAAATACCCTGATTATGTCAACATGTAGCCCAAACAGTGGTCATCTGTTTCATACATATTCATATTTCACATTCTACTTGACAACCTGCAACAATTATGATATGTCTACATTCAGACATTTAGACAGGGTCACATGACCACATCACATGACACATCCAATGATATCATGTGACACATTGAAGCAACTCTATCGAAACGTCTTGCTTAGCATTCACAACTTCTACTAGCACATGTCACATCACAGCAAAGAATGTGTCATATAGTACATACATGATATCACATCACTCATACAATAGCTCACACGATCCTGAACATATACGTGTTAGATACGTATTTCACACAAACACACACACACACACACATATACATAAATATTTTAATAAATCAATAAAACCTCCATATTGTGTATGCAGTCAAACACACAACAATCTCATTGTATATAATACAGAGCTACCAACATTCGTTGAAATTTGCATCCGTGAGTTAAATACTACACATTAAAAACTCTTTAACAATTAATTATTGCATGATTCGTGTCTTCGTAACAAGTTAAGTTAACAATACACTACATGTAGGAAGAAATCAGTGAACAGGAAGTTCAAGTTTTTAAAGTATTACTTATTACGTGTAAATAGTTATACACATACATATTGCTTTGTATTACTCATGCACTGATCAAAATAGAAAACAACACTAATACACATAACATCAATGTCATGTGTGCCTATATTTACCGTAACATGAACAGTAACGTGGACTTGGCAACGTAAGAGTTTTATTTTGTCATTTCCGTATTAGATACATTAACTATGAATGAAGTCTCATCTGTATAAATACTACAAAAGATGACAACGTTTATCAAGTATCGATGTTTCTGACTTCTGTATCGTGAATACATACCCACGTCCCGCCACTAGATGAGGTAAAACTACATTAGATAATCTAACACAAACTTATTCCAAACGTAAGTGGAAGAACATATAAAAGTTCAATTATTATTGCTAGTTTCGACTACCGTTTAAAATGCATGCTCTTAATTTCCAAGGCTAAAACATTATTTAAATATTGTCAACACATGATTGACGACGATCGTCCCGACCATAACTCGGAACAAGTAAACAGATAGACAACATTTATACATGTGTACAGTAATACGGAGGAAAGGCTTATTGTTTATAAGGCAAACACTTACTTTATGATTGCACTTACTTTGCATATATCCAAATCTATCGATAAAATTATTATGCTTCATTTACATAGTTTGTAGCAAAATCTACAGGAATTCTTTAAAATATACACACAAAATATGCAATATGTAATGAGTTTTTCAATGTAACATTGCAGTTTAACAAAGTGTCCGCCTATTAAGTCGTGCGGATAAATATATAAGTTCAGCATGGGTACATATAGATACCAGAGGAAACTATTTTCTCACCGAAATCCGAGAATGATTGCGAAATTTATCCGTTGATATACAGTACATTGTAAATTGTGTACGTGTTCTTGTTCATACGTAAATCGTGACCACTCTTATTAAACGCTGTATTAAATCACAATGGTATTGTAGCAAATTCAAACAGCAATGTTACAGGAAAAACTCTTAATGGGGTCAAAAGTCATAAATGATATACAACATGATTAACATTGAACATAATGATGTACATGTTTATATTAACATGTAAAGTAACAATGAAAACAATTTCAGAAAAAAATCAATCGTTGTAAAACAGTATACATTTAGAGAATGACGGGTCACAACCTTACGTACATATATATGGTAACAATAACAACGATCTGCCCTTGACCTTGAACATTATCTGACCTTGAACACGAGACACTTCTCATTGCATTTGGATTGTGGACAATAATTGATTGATTAGCAGCTTCATTGATTAATCGGGTATTACATTTTTGTAGACTGATCGTTGTAACGTTCATAGCAATGTACAGTAAATGCTACGATATAACGTGCTACTAGAATATGGTGGATCACATGATCGAAACATAATTTTAGAATCAAGGTCAGGCGCTTTGTGGGAGTCATTGGTTCGTATTAATAAGAATTAAAGAGATGAGTGTACAACATGAGTGACGATATGTGAACAATGACAAGCATGTATAGCTGAGACCAACATGTCCTGTGTCCGATACAATATCTCAAAGCAGACGCAACATAAAGTGATTAAAAATGGACAACTCGTTGATATATTTAACAACTTATGTTAATTTTATTAAAGGTGAATTCTTAACCAGTGATTTCATTGTGTTACTGTGTGCATAAAATGAATTAATTTCCAACCATGCAATGAACTTCAGTCATCAGTCAATTCAACTTGACATTCAAATTGGTTCGACCTTGACCTTAGTCCACTAGGTGGTGGATTCGTGAAAGTTAATTAAGATATGTTTTCACCTTCATGGACGGATAAAAATCCCATAGTTTTGCGCGAAACCACGAAGGGGTGCTATATTATGTAATATTATGCTATGATAAGTAATCAGCTTTGTTTTATCATTTGGAGTAATCTATCTCAAATACAATAAAACCGTCTTTTAACTCCACACTTGAACTAAATGAACAAATGTTGTTTTTTCTGAAAATGAATATTTAAGAAACATTTATTCGTACGTACAATATAAAGTAATGGTCAATCAACGATTAAGTTTAAACATGATTTCCTGTAACTATGTGTTTAACACAACTAACTGTTTGTTCTAAATGAAGGGGGGAAATTATTTTTTAAAAAACATTACGATCAACTGAGGCATTTCTAAGCATATAGAGATCCTGCATTAACTATTTAAGTAATTTATAACGTCATTAATTACAATGATATCTTAACACGAATCTGACAACAAATTATTTAATTTGTAACTGGGTTAAAACATAAACAATATTGTATTGGTACAAACATCTACCATATAGTTAACATGATAACAACAAAACACGATATTTCCTTTTTGGAACACAGTGTGTCACAATGTAACACAGATTGTCCAAACAAAAACACAGTCGGTTCCATCAGGAACACTGTTTGTCAAACCTGTAAAAAACTTTTCGGTGTAATTCAAACTACAATTTTGAGTTTAAAACCCTCTTAAATGAAACAATATATTTTAAATTGCACCACTTTTTCACAAAATAGCCACTGTATTCAAAGATCATTAATGGGCAGTTCAGAATGCCATTTTTATAACTACTGGTTCACATGGTGAATGACAGAGCATATTCAACTAGCCCGAACAAAGTATTTTTAATTGACTAAAACAGTCTCATTTTGATGCATTTGAAAAACATTATCGGATTAAAACAAAACGAATATTAACGCACAGCACACTCCAAAATCATCATTCTACTATATTACATTGTAACACCTGTTTGCATGTTCTATACTATTATAAATAACAAATATGAAATAAATTTATGAAAAACCATGACCCCATTTTATGAGTCATTACACACAAAAAAAAACAAATAATATCATAAATGTATCATATAAATTTGTCATAAATATACAACAATATAACAGACACTTTGTTATATATAAATTGATTGTTCAATAAATTATGATCCCTTTCGGAGGCGCCAAAACCCATCTTAACATACAAATGTCCTGATTGCGCAATGTCTGGTCACATGACAGGGTCACATGATATATCACTACAATGTCATCACAGACAGAGGGGGCGATTGTGCTGGACTCATCAGTTCTTCTCTCTTTGCCTGCAAATATAACTATAGTAATAAACTTGTTGTCCTAGCACTACTATTCAACTTTCTAAGACTATATTTGTAAAGAAGTGAAGAGAACCGATATAAATGTGAAAGTTATAGGTAAAGGTGTCAAAGATGAGAAATGTTCAGAGCTAAATACAAAATAATATCTTGTTTGAAATAGTATTGCATTCGATTCATTATATCCAATTGCATAGTAACCTTGCTAAAGGGAATTTTAACATGTTATTATCATGTGGATCTAGAATAGAATACTCGTATTGTATGATGAAAGAAAGTACTGATAGTATTACCGATTATATAAGAAATGAAACAGTAACATAGTCACAGATCGCTGCTTAGACGTAGAACCGGTCACTGGAGAATACGTGGCCAATATAGATCTGGTCTGAGAGCATTATTACATAGTTTACACCAAATCTGTTCATGAAGTATTAAGAGTAGGTTATATCAAACCATTCACAGAGTAAAACGAGAATATGTTTAACATCTAAGAGACTACGACTGTATAAAACTTTATATGCCTCAATAATTCCTGTTATAAGTGATATAGGAAACAAGACAATATACCAATTTTATATACCTACAGTTTACCTTTAATGTAATTTATATTATAAATAAAAAGAGATACTTTTGCAGAATTATTCAAATATTTATGGTGAACATTATCATCCTCTTACATTAGAGTGTTGACGTTCTTGTAGTAGAGAGTGAGTATATGACTGTGTTATTACCTCCATACAGGAGAGTAGGATGAATGGTTGGGACGTTTAGTATATGTCCTGGTAAATACAGATAATGCAGTATATGTTAATTCATACACACTTTATAGAAAGTTAAGACAAAATCGGTTCATTTAATGTTAACAAAGTTAAGTTATATACGGTGGAATGGTGTAAAACATTAAGTGCAAAGTGATGCTGATTCTACGGTAGGCAAGAACTCAGAAACAATAGGACAAAAACAAGAGAAAATACGAAGCATAATTATAGAAATAAAGAAATCCGTACGCTGTGTAAGAGATACAATCATGTGACTATGTTACTATATTTAGGCATCATGTGCTGCCCATTCACCCAATGAGAAGTAAGGGATATTACATGCAGTGTATCTAAGTTCAGTGAGTAAAAGTGACTACAAACACAAACTTCACACGAAGCAGTTCTAATACACAGAAAGAAAAACAGAATCAAAATTATCAAATGTGGAACAATCCAATCACAAACATTCACGCAGATGTTTTTTTTTCATTTTGCCCCCAAATCATTTACTTTCCGGAAAACCTCACACGTGTAAAGAACCATCCCTGACCATCATATTAAAATTCCCTCATAGTTTAAGAAGTAAGAAGAAAATTGTGTGCTTCATACCAACTATAAATGTTGAAGTGACGTATTACGCAGATACGACCTCGCCCATTTTATGTTTAGCATATTCAATACGTATACCCCCACGATCAGATGACAACAGGACGAAACCCTGTAGTCTATTCATTGCTTCTGTTGCGTTCTTTAGTTCCTAAACATAATACAAATATATTGTTTAGCAGCGTCAAGGCTTCTCGAGATTTCAATGTATATCATCAATACTTTAATGTATATTTAAGCAATAATCTGGTTATATTTTACACCGTTTCGGACACTTTATTACTAAATCCATATTCATATCGTTTATTATCTAACAAATGTCCTGACTTAACTGCACAGAAAACTAACACTTCAGTGATAAATTTCAAAATAATCAAAGCTGCATAATTTATCTTGATAGCATATCCAATGTCGAATTAGAAACCTACTATTTATACAACATCCGATCATATTCCTTATATTTACAGACAAACCAATTACTGTAACGTACTTATAGACAATTATACCTGATATTCTACGAAAGCTACTGGTGAACCGCCTTTATTGTACATTTTTAACCTCGAGAAACCCTGAAAGCTGGAAGACACAATTTGGGTTAAATAACAAATTCACGAAGCTCCATCATGGAACTGGAATTGATCAAAGAAAGTTTTCGATAAATGTTTCTGATTTTTTTGTTCTTTATTTCACAAAATCACAGAAATGTGTAACAAACATGTCGTGAATTAACAGTGATCAAAGTCTAACAAAACGCGGGTTAAACATAACATGTTTAAATAGATGGAGAAAATTGAAAACCAAACAATTCAGGGCATTTAATCAAGTATTTTATGTCAGCTTGCAGCAAAATAATCAATCATCATTATCTAACAACCATTCAATTGACCCACACTGATTACTAAGTTTAAAATCTAAATGTCAAAATAATATATATATGAAAAGTGATTAGTGCCCTGAATATGTTTGATGGTAAAATGAAATTGTGCTACCAAGAAAATATAAAATATATTACCTAGATACATAGGAACAAATAATTGTAGAAAGATAGAAAAAAGACTGGTATACTGGAGGAGTTTGTTTTAGATAGATGGAAGTTATGTTACCATATTGTCAGACTTACAGTTGTTATTAGAGCCGTGAGAGGAAAATGGGTTAACAATATCAGTTGATATGAAAGAAGTATAACATGAATGAAAACTTCACTTCAATATTTGTCGGACTTGTATGATATTTTCATAGAGAAAAAAAGGTTGGACACAAACTTTGTCTCGTAGGGCAGATAATTGAATCATTTATGTGCTTGAAAATAACTATATTGACAAACGTCTCTAGTGTAAGAAAATGCTGTCGTTGTTTAAATCTATAATATATATTCCTATGTATCTAGCCGAACTGTTGAAATAATAATTTTGCTCTTGATAAATGCGAACATCCGGGAAAATGTGAACTTTTGAGTTGTTTGTTGATAAGGGAGATAACCTACCTGCCGAACAAATCTTTCAATTCTTGTTCTAAAGAGAACTGCCCTAGGTTTGCAACAAATAGAGTAGAACATGGTGTATTAGTAGATGTACCAGGTAAGCCGGGACTCGATGCTGATCCATTCATTCCCTATAGTAACAGATATAAGTTTGCTGGCTAGTTTGGTTTGTTGTTGGAATATATCGATGGTTTAAAACAGAACTACAGTAACTGCTACTTCAAAAAAGAATGGTACTGTAGTTCAGTTATAAACCGTCAATACTATAGTTATACAATGTGAAAGATGGTTTGTGATGAGAGGTGGTCACCATGGTAACGTGAACATAATCTACGTATACAAACCACACAAACTGTCAGTTTACCATCGAGGCTTTCACTAGCAGAAGTAATTTTATAAAATATTTTACCTAAATATATGTAGAAATAGAGTTAAGGAGAACATACCATTCAATAAGTTGTGTGAAAATGGCAAAAGTGTGTTTTGTTATTGCCTAGGTCAAGTAAATACCAAAGGTCAACAGAAAGCCCTGTACTCGGATTTTCTATGATCTCTAAATAGATAAATTCATGGTAAGTATGTGAGCGCTTTGTGTGGTTTATATTCTAACAAATATTAACAGAAGACATAAAGCACTGACTACCAGAAGAAAGAGAAACGTGTGCGTGCAACTCGTGTAGATGAGATGAGTCGGTGCATGTTATACATCGTGTAATACAGAAGCAAATTCAATAGATCTACATAAATGCATTAACATGCTTGTGTACGAAGATATTTATAGTATTCAAAACATCTGACAGTTCAATGTTCTTTCAAATATCCAAAGAGGTAATGTTTAACTTCGGGTATAATTTTGATATCTTTGTAATGTATTTAAATAACTAACAATGACAGATTTAATGCAATGTAGAATCATCAAAACATTTTGAATGTTTATTTACAATGAACATGTTATAAAGCATGGCTAGAAAGCAAGCGCGAATTGTGTTTTACATTACACTTAACAAATGTCTGTCGTACACATGCATTTATCAAAAACCACAACACTCTGGACAAAAACTATAATAATATACCACAAAATATAACAAATGGCAAAATGAGTAAAATCATTGGAACGATTGTGCATAGGTTGTATTGAGTAGTACAATAAGATATATTTGATATACAATCCAGTTATATCTATTTATAAAATATCCAATCAGAGAACTAACTATAGACAAACCGACTGGCTTACTTATATTTATAGACCATCCATCCGTTAAAGTTATTTGACAAATGTTATCAGATTAGGTAGATGTTGCTTGATGATTTGTAAA
Organism: Spisula subtruncata; assembly: GCA_963678985.1. NCBI lineage: Eukaryota > Metazoa > Mollusca > Bivalvia > Venerida > Mactridae > Spisula > Spisula subtruncata. The sequence goes on from OY787677.1 coordinate 684,444, forward strand.
GCGACAACGCTAAAGGTATAATGAGAAAAACTGAATTGAATGAACAGGTAATTAAGTTAAGAATAAGTTCCCAAATGAACAAAATCTTGTTTATTGTATTTGCAACAGAATAGAATTGGTATAACTGAAGTTCAACTGGAGGGAAAGTGCTCCATTCAAAACAAGGTTGAACAAAATAGAACATCTAGGTGATGGTCGGTGTACAAAACACTAGATAAACGAAACACTGTGCCAATCATTTTGTATAGGATCAATGTGAAATAATAAAGCATGTCCATGTTAAATTAGATGTGATCGACCAGTCTCAAATGTGGGTGAAATGATGTTACTGTTTCCTAATTCATTTATTCAACAAAATGATTATTGTACCAGGTCAATGCTTACAATTAAACACGAATAAGAGCAATTATTACAAAGACGAACTTAAATTTAAAGTTTTTACATTAACTATACCACTACGGATGTATAAATAAATCCTAACATATATAATGTCATGTATACTTTCGTAATGCAACTACCAATTATTCTTTTCGAAATTTTTGGTAAGAACGGAAACATAATGTAGTGTTGTTTTATTGCACATAATCGTCATGTAAATTTTGTTGTCTTATAAATATCTTACCTTTCCCATGGCTACATGCATCTGAGGTTAAAAGCAGAACAAAAATGTATGTAAAGTATTGCAGAAGAATAGATACATAAATACATTATATTCCTGGCCGTTTGACAACATAATTATTGCGTCATGTGACATTAGAATCAACATCACATGATAAAAGTTTAGTTTCTGAATAAAGGCCTCACATCATACTATTTTCATCTAAACCTGAACTGAATTACTTTGTAAATCGTATGAATCATTTGAGCTGGTCTATATGTATAGTTGAATTATCAACCAAGTCTTTACACGAAAAAGGGGGAAGGCACGTCCATGCTAAATGAGTATATAGAGGTAATTAAGCTTAACATGGTGAATCAAAACTTTAATACAAATGTCAGTTATACAGATATAAAATGTGTTGCTAAACAACGTTATATATAAGTGTCATGTACAGCACACAATACTGCAAAATTAGGAGCAAGAGGGGTGTTAATGATTTTAATGAAAACGAAATTGAATAAATACAGTAATTTGCAGAGAAATGAAACACTAGGACTACGTCAAAGCTACATGATTTGAGTAAATAATACAAATACAGCAGCGTACAGGCATCCCTCAATAAATGACATTATATGGACTCATACCTACACATATATGTTAGTGATAGATGTACAACGATATCATTCTGTATCATGTGACGTAAACAGACATTTTTCTCACGAGTGAAGCTTTATAATTAATGTTATTATAACCATGGAGTTATACTGGACTATTTTTGATATGGTACAGAAACCAATTATTCAATAGAAAGCCTAAGTCATAAACTAAGAACTACATCATATAAAGAACAAGTGAAAAGAAACGTAAACAAGATACAAGAATACGACACACTGTCTTCTCATATATTTAATGCTAAATCTTAAACATACACACAGTGTGTGTGAGTTGCTTAAAAGGGTTAATCACCAGAGAAACGCTGCACACTGATGGGTCGGGAAGAATATAATATATAGATACATACCTGCGGTAGAGCTCCCAAGGGGCTAGTAAATATTGGAGTTGCCCCTAATGAAGGGTGTGGCAAGCTGGCTGAGACCGATCCCGCTCCATGTACCATTGCAGGGTGGAACTGTAAGAAATGTATGATGACTGTATACTATAAACCCTATGTTGAACATGTTATTTAAATGATATACATGCAGAATTTGTTTAGCTGTGTAATTGGAAGTTTGCTTCGTTCATCATTTGCTAAATTGTAACAAAATAAAACCTTTAATGACGCGTTATTGTATTATAAGGTACATAAAACAATTACTGTTCGTACAGATCAATAAAGTTCGATATGAGTAATGACCTTACCTCATAACCGAGTGGATTTCCTGCCTGTAACGATGCTAGAGCATTCATATCAACAGCCTAGAAACAATAAGTGAGTATGTTAATAATTATATAATACACAGAGTGGCAGCCATCGAGTTATAGATAAAGACCAATATGACCTCCACTCTATTATCATAAGTCTCATTCTTCTGATCAATTATAAAACAAGTTCATTTACTCATATGTGTCAAACATGAGAATTTCCATTCACCAAAAAAAATTAACACGTTGAGACGTTTTGTTAAAAAAATCCGTCAAATCTATTTATTAATCGATCACCAAATATTGGAATGTGATTCAGTTGCATTGTTCCATATGTGTCTCATATAAATTAGAGAAGATCGAAAGAAAATAGCATAGCAATACGTTCAGCACATGGTCTCCATGTCGCTCCGGCAATAGTCTTTATAGCATTCCAGACAAGATCATCAGGGGGTCAAAATGAGCTGGCAAAAGTATCAACATCATCGCTTAGATTACAGACACAACGTTAATTAAATATCGACTAAATAAATGATGAGAATAGCGACACAAAGGGTCCCCCTTGAGGATCATGACCTATTTAACCGACAGAAGTAGATTTACTTTCTCCCATAATAACAAACACTACTACTAGTAATCTATAGTGAGCTTCCCATGGGTGATTATTTAGTTTTCATTTATTATGATCAACTTGGACATTTTCTAAAAATGAAATTCCAAATCTTGCATCACGAGGGTTTCATACGATGGACTATTGGTCATACATTTCATACTGACTATTGGAGGTACATTTCTGAGCACCAAGGATATCCAAGTGCTTGTTGAGATACCCATTAACTACAATTATAAGATGCGTATGCAAAATGTAACTGAAGTTTTTTTATATCTATTATTATCTGTTATTATCACAGCTGACGAAATTTGCATTAAAGTTAACATAACATTGATTGAGTTTTGGAAAAGTGTCAAGCATTCTCAACTTTACCTTGCTTGAATAATTTTCTTACAAGATGAATCTATATATTCTTCACAAATTATCAAATGATTAAATGTTTATTTTTCAAATACCAATGCTATTTCTACAAATTCACAAGTTGGTAACTTAAAACGACCATTTGCATTTAGCTACTTTCAGGAATGTTTCGATGTCTAAATAAACCATGAATAAAGATATGAGTATAATAAACTGGCGGCCAACTACTGAGAAGATTGAATGAAAAACAATACAGAAAAAGCACTTTAAGATCCGTCACCCATATAGCATATCGTGGAGGGGAGGTGAATGACAGAGGTAGAGTGAATCACGCGTGTAAAGTCGCCCCAAACAAACGATCGTAGATCACGCATCGTAGTTCAAACAACTAAACAAAACGTGCAACAAGGCCGACCATGCTTTCGTGAAAACAAATCAATTGATAAACGTCAAAACACTCGATGTTTTGTTTTCAGGGAAACAGTTCGTAAGTGTATAGTGAAAAGAACTTTCAATAAACAAACTGTGTCATTTAGTCTTAACTCATATAAGAGATCTTTAAGCAGTTACTAAAACTAAATAAAAATATACAATTATGAAAACAGCAATGCATTGATTATTTTGTTTATAATGGAGTATGGTACATGTATAAAAGCATAGCATATATCCTCATATATTTTTCACCTGCATTAGGTGCTGTTTTAAGGAAGACATACAGATGAACTATAGCAGTGTGCATCTACTGACAGTTTATAATTGGTATACACAATATGTATTTGACGGTGCATTACAGTTGGTCATAGGATTATTCTGTGCCATTATATTATCATTCCATATACAATCATTCTTGTCAAAAGTTTAAATAGTTTAGAAAATGTGCTACTGAACAACAGGTGCAGTTCCCATATGGTGAGTTATGGTCGTTGAAAAAGTTGCATCAATGTGAATTAGGGGGCGGAGCTGTATGCATTTGTGAGATCAGTGGGGCGGAGCCTAAATTGCAATAAAGTGAAATCGGTGGGCGGAGCCTAGTTAAACTGTATACAAAAATAAAAGTGCGCAATAGTTTGCTAAGTGCTCAGTAAATAGGATGAGCTTGGTATACTTGCTTCAATTTAACTGTAACATTGTAACTGTGAAAGACGGAGCAGTGATAATAGTCAGTGAATAGTTTAACGGGATGCAGCACGGACGCTGCAATGTGACGTAGCATGAACCCTGCAAATCTAATGACAATTTCTATTTAACTCCAAACATGAAGTCATATAGCACTTTATGTGTTTGATCGAGACAACCACCAAGTATCCAAACATCTAACTACCATCATGTAGATCATCGTTTTAGTCCGAGCACAAGAATGTCTCTTGTATAATCAGACTAGCTTTCTTAAAGCAGACGTCGGTTCTTACAACAGACAATGGAACCACAAACAGTCGAGTATTATCTTACAACAGACAATGGAACCACAAACAGTCGAGGATTATCTTACAACAGACAATGGAACCACAAACAGTCGAGGATTATCTTACAACAGACAATGGAACCACAAACGGTATTATCTAATAGCAAGGATTGTCATGTATATTTGATTGGTCTCAAAATAGCCGATGGTATCAAAATACAGATATATTAAGTATTCAGATGGGATTCATGAAAATGTCATAGATTTGTCAGGTTGTCATGGCAACATTATAACTCAAGATATATTATAAACAATAATGTAATAGCAGCAAATCATAAAATATATAGAAATAATAATAAATATACAAAGACATGCATCGTTGATGAGATAGCTATGCCATGTTGATCGTCGGACCATTTTATCAGGAAAGGGCGTAACACTTGTTGTACTAGTTTATTTGTAATAAATGATCCTTCTGGATCGATATACGTGCTTTGTGAACAAGTTCCACACTCCTCAGAGAATGTTACCCAACCAATCACAGCAAAGTTATAAACACACTCAATATGCTACATGATATCACAAATTATAGTTTTTGCATGACGCAAACAGTTTAACCTGTTACATTGCTTGACCACAATTTCTGGAAGCTACAAATTGAATTCCAGTATCCACAGACTTAAGTGATTCTAAGCGAAATGCCTGTACTTCATGGAAAGGTGACTTAACAAACTTTATGACTTGACTGGATTATAGTTAATTATAGTCTGAACCAATAAGCTGTCATGGTATGTTTACAACATGATGTCAAAATGGTATATACTGAAAACTTTATTTCATTAAATGCATGTACTTTATCATATATATTTATCCTATGCGTACAACACAAATATACATATAAACTTATGTAGTTATTATGTCTTTGCCAAAACTAGCACTTTGTCAAACAATATACATACAAATGTATATCGAGTTCATAGTATTCTGTAAGATGACACGGAAGAAACAAAAAAGCAGTAATATACAAGTGTCAAATAAACAATCTAACACGTTGTATAGATCTGCTACAGACAAAGTGCATTACGGGAGAGACTGTGCATAGCGCACAGAATGATGTAGAAATATATAACTGTGCCTCATTAATGTATATAACACACAATCACTCATATAGATAATAGGAGATGTACATGCATTACATGAAATATAGTCGACAGTCAAGTATATACTGATATTCGTAGACGATATATTTCTGAACAGTTACTCGTCGATGTATTCACGCCAAAATTAGTGATTTTATAAATTCGACTTTTAAGCAGATAATTCGGTATATTTGGGTGCAAACATACCTAATGTTTGATATAATTGGCATTGGCTTTTGTAAGCTTTAAATACGTGTTATATTCTGCAAGTATTACATTGAACACGGAAAATAACTGTAAAAAGAATACTTGTTGTTGTGGAAAGTCTATACTGATGTGTACATCCAAAATAATCAGTTGCATATCAAATATTCAGCGTACAAAGTAAAACATGATATATATACTACAACCACAAGACACACCTTTATGCTAAACAATTCCATTATACAATGATAAACAATGTCATAAAATATCTCCTGTAACTACAATGCAGTTGCAAATCTCTTTAAGAAGAAATTTTGAATTAGTTATGTGAATAAGTTACTTTCGCTGCCACACGATTGCCTATTTTTTATCCAAAACTACTTACAAACAACGTACAAACCTGTCATTCAGCAAATCATAGACACCCGCCGATATCTGACTTTTGATAGATTGACATTCTAAATATCATGCAAGGGGGAGTAACTGTGGCAATCTTATTGTTTTGGCAAATGAAATATACAAGGATTTCCGAAAATAGAATATTTTGCAAGGGCAAGTAACTGCATCGATCTTAATTGTTTGAGTAATGAAATATACAAGATTTTCAAAAATAGAATCTGCAGTCATGCAAGGGCAAGTAACTGCATCCTTCTTAATTCTTTGACTGCTGAAATATACAAGATTTGATCTGTCAAAGTGTGCACTTCTGACATTTTATACTGTATAAATGGTTAAGTTCGCGTCGTGGAAAATTTCGCGTATTACTAAGTTGCTGCTAGCGAAAATTACGACCTGCTCGTTATAAATACATACCCACGACAGTTCGAACCAACGACATTATCAATATACATACATATATACTACGGTGATAAGCAGTTTGGAGAATGCAATTTATTATTTTAAAATACGAAATAAAAAATGTATGCGATAATCGGACAGGGAAGGCAGCACTCAACTTCACCAACTGAGCACAGAACACGTAACCCCACAAAACAACACAACTACACGGAGCAAGGCCCATATTTAAGCCGAAGAAATTATTAAAAGTCCCCGCCGCAAACAAATGCATGGTGATCAAAGCAAACTACGTACAATGCAGGATGACCAAATTGTACAAAGGAATTACAAAGGTACATAATGTAGGAGGGAATTGGACAGGGAAAGCAACAATCGGGAAGCCAACACAGGACATCGCAGCCACACGTAAATCTAAACATTAAATATCAACTCGGTGACCGTAGCGACCAAGCAAGCACAACAAGTCAAACTGTGTTATTGTAAACAAAGGATTGCGATTTTCATTTCGAGTTTATATTATAACATTCTGAGCTCGCATTTTGCGAACTTTAATTTGCAATTGATTTAATTTGGGGGAGGTGCTGTGTGCATTTGTGAGATTCTCGGAGCCAAGCCTAAATTACAACAAAGTGAAATAGGTTGACGGAAGATTAGTTCAACTAAATACAAAGATAACATATTTTCTATTTCAAACATTATGCAACATAAAAAAGGTATGAGAAAATCCGATAGGGAAGGTAGTGCTCAACCTAATACTTTATATAATTTGTACGAGACAAGCTACACGTATTCAAACATCCCACAACTATCCCATACACCATCGTCTAGGTCCGAGCACAATCATGTATATTGTATTATTACTGTGAAAAAATGATACACACATAGTTAGGAAATTGTAGACTGGTGTTTATATCCAAAATCACCAATTTCACATCAGATCCTCGGTAACAAAGTAAATTCTGGTATATCAATCTGATGTAGTACATTATAAATTATTCAGTTATTCTGATTCAGTTATTCCAGAAATTGAAACACATTTTCCATATCGTTATTATGAATACATTACGAAACTATCGCAGTAGTAGTTCTTTGCTAGACGTTAAAATCACAATTAGCAGTCTGAACAATAAAAAGTACGAACATTATAGCTCAATTAGCTACTGCTTCTACTACCCTTTGAAATGTATTATTGGTTCTAGAAAACTAAGCGCAGCACACCCTCTGACAGAATATTGAATCCCAACATTTAACTCTCGCTTATCTAATCAAACTAAATATATTCAGTGTTTGTATTTGTAACGAACCTACCATCTGAACATCATATTCAAGTTAACTCGAAGCCTATTTGCAAGTGAGATCAATCTGTATATATTTAGTGTACTTTCACCCAAACACCCGCGCAAATCTCACAGCTCCGCCCATCATTCCATAGTTTCGTATTTTAATTATGCCAATACTTCGCAAGAATCGCTCCAAAACCGTCCATAGCATTATTTAGCAAACACATAAAGCCCAAAGAAACGCTAAAAATCTAAATATTCCCCATTTTGACCTGGCCAATTCGCATATTACAACTATTACAACTGTCAATTTCACTTGTTATTACAATGGGGACATAACCGCGCAATCACTCTTCTATAGGTCAAAAACCACTAAATTCACTCAAATAGTCCTTTTGCTTTGATTCGCTCCAAATATTTTCGCAATTAGGTCCACAATTAATAAATAAATGACTTAAAAAATACCAAAAAACGTTTTCGGAATTTGCTGTACTGGTGTTTTCCTTTGTATTTGTAGCTTTCAACGAGCTTCAAGTACATCATACGTGAGTTGTATACTGGTAGCTTTATTGAAACCATCATGTCATCATAATCTCACCTCCTAGTTTCCCACCATTCTCTGCACGCTGATAGACGACATTTATGTAATAAATGGGGCTGGTTCGGGTAACATAATTAACAAGACATAACACGTTATATGATCGTTTTATAATGTATTTCTTTTTTTTCTACACATTAGCATCACAACACATGTTTTTGCATATTTAAGAAAAAAACAATCATACACTAGAAGTCATTATAGTTTTAAACACACAATGCACAAATATAACATTTTTGATATAAACTGCTTTGAGCAAAGAAAAAAACACAGCACAATAAATATGTATACCTTACACAAATATACAATAATAATAATAATAATAATTGATTGTTAAGGAATTATCTTCGTTAAATTTACCATATATTCGTATGCTTCTGTAATCTGCCTTCTGATTGGTTGTTTGTTCTTGATTATACTAAATGAAATCCAATCAGAATGTTCCATACATGTTTTACTAAGAACAACTATCTAAACAATCGTCTAAATCTAATAACTACAGTCCAAATACTTAGTATAAGTTTAATAAGTTATAACATACTGCAGTACATGTATGCTGAACTGGCCATGCTTCGATGACCTTGTTAGAATGGCCGACATTTGGATCTGTCATGTCACCATCATGTGTTCGAAATCTCTCGGCATGCGTCTACACAATTCGGCAACATATGCCCCACAATTGAATATATCTGGAATGTTATACATCACAAAAAGCAACATAACATCTGTAGATAACTCGTCTCTCTTCACATCGTTAGCAGCCTAAACATGTAATCAGTATGCATGTGTTGTGAACATTAAGTCAACTGATTGGATAGACGTCATAAAGTAATTACACTTTCCAGAATTGTTTTATAAATACACAATGTCAACACGTTTTTTTATACATTGCTGAATGCATATAAAACCATAAGTTTTGTTGACACATGCAACCAATGCATGAGTACTCATTCAGGAGAAACTAGAACAATATAAGACAAAGATTTGAGTAGCAGGCCAACGAGTGAAGAAGAGACGTGTTCTACAGAGTTCGTACATCAACACCAAAGTTTACATTAATATGATGCACAAACATATCGCTTCTACATGAACATATACAAAAACTCATTGATTAAGTATCAACCTGAAAAGTATATAAAACAACAATAATTTGTTCATCTGTCACGTTGCCATTGATATGCTTGTAAGTTGGCTAAGTTATGAAACATGTCAGTGAGTAACGGCAACTTATCAGATACTTTGTCTTTAATGATTTCTGAATTCATGCTTTTATCTGATATTATTTCGTGATTTTGGAAATTTGAAAGACAATCGAAACGATTTATAAAATGTCAGTCAATACAAAGTTTATGTCTATATTGTTTTGTCCCAATAATTAAAACTTTAAAATAAGGTTAATATATGGCTGTATATTGAACCCTCAAATATTGAACCCTGATACTTTAGATACCATAATATTAATAAAAGGAGGAATACTAATTCACCATTTGTCATCCATATCAAAAAGGGCATTCGTTAAAACAATATATATATACAATCGTTGGCAATTGAAACCACACATTGTTCGGACAAGTACAACATCAAATACTAGGAAACTACTAAACTGACAGAAATTAAACAAACATTTCACCGTACAAGTTCTTAAATCACAAACTACATTCACGTAACTGCATGTTTATCATAAATTAACAATTCTAGATTAAATCTTCTCAAATTCCAGTTTGAAGTAAATATTGTCAATTTGTAATAATGCGTACGTGCACGTATTGCTAATGATTTATTGCTTCATACAAAATCAACTAGTAAGAATGATTGCATAGACAAACATGCCGTGTTGTGGTATAACCAGAAACATACCAGTGTTGTAGTCATATAATCTCAACAATAAATGGAATAAACATTTTGTGTATATACAGTAGATCAACAAGAAATTTGAGACTTTATTGTAAATACCCTGATTATGTCAACATGTATCCCAAACAGTGGTCCTCTGTTTCATACATATTCATATTTCATATTATACTTGACAACCTGCAACAATTATGATATGTCTACATTCAGACATTTAGACAGGGTCACATGACACATCCAATGATATCATGTGACACATTGAAGCAACTCTATCAAAACGTCTTGCTTAGCATTCACAACTTCTACTAGCACATGTCACATGACAGCAAAGAATGTGTCATATAGTACATACATGATATCACATCACTCATACAATAGCTCACACGATCCTGCACATATACGTGTTAGATACGTATTTCACACAAACACACACACACACACACACACACATAAATAGTTTAATAAATCAATAAAACCTCCATATTGTGTATGCAGTCAAACACACAACAATCTCATTGTGTATAATACAGAGCTACCAACATTCGTTGAAATTTGCATCCGTGAGTTAAATACTACGCATTAAAAACTCTTTAACAATTAATTATTGCATGATTCGTGTCTTCGTAACAAGTTAAGTTAACAATACACTACATGTAGGAAGAAATCACTGAACAGGAAGTTCAAGTTTTTAAAGTATTACTTATTACGTGTAAATAGTTATACACTTACATATTGCTTTGTATTACTCATGCACTGATCAAAATAGAAAACAACACTAATACACATAACATCAATGTCATGTGTGCCTATATTAACCGTAACATGAACAGTAACGTGGACTTGGCAATGTAAGAGTTTTATTGTGTCATTTCCTTATTAGATACATTAACTATGAATAAAGTCTCAGCTGTATAAATACTACAAAAGATGACAACGTTTATCAAGTATCAATGTTTCTGACTTCAGGATTGTGAATACATACCCACGTCCCGCCACTAGATGAGGTAAAACTACACCAGATAATCTAACACAAACTTGTCCAAACGTAAGTGGAAGAACATATAAAAGTTCAATTATTATTGCTAGTTTCGACTACCGTTTAAAATGCATGCTCTTAATTTCCAATACTAAAACATTATTTAAATATTGTCAAGACATGATTGACGACGATCGTCCCGACCATAACTCGGAACAAGTAAACAAATAGACAACATTTATACATGTGTACAGTAATACGGAGGAAAGGCTTATTGTTTATAAGGCAAACACTTACTTTATGATTGCACTTACTTTGCATATATCCATATCTATCGATAAAATTATTATGCTTCATTTACATAGTTTGTAGCAAAATCTACAGGAATTCTTTAAAATATACACACAAAATATGCAATATATAATGAGTTTTTCAATGTAACATTGCAGTTTAACAAAGTGTCCGCCTATTAAGTCGTGCGGATAAAGATATAAGTTCAGCATGGGTACATATAGATACCAGAGGAAACTATTTTCTCACCGAAATCCGAGAATGATTGCAAAATTTGTCTGTTAATATACCGTAGATTGTAAATTGTGTACGTGTTCTTGTTTATACGTAAATCGTGACCACTCTTATTAAACGCTATATTAAATCACAATGGTATCGTAGCAAATTCAAACGGCAATGTTACAGGAAAAACTCTTAATGGGGTCAAGTCATAAATGATATACAATATGATTAACATTGAACATAATGATGTACATGTTTATATTAACATGTAAAGTAACAATGGCATCAATTTCAGAAAAAAATCAATCGTTGTAAAACAGTATACATTTAGAGAATGACGGGTCACAACCTTACGTACATATATATGGTAACAATAGCAACGATCTGACCTTGACCTTAAACATTATCTGACCTTGAACATGAGACACTTCTCATTGCATTTGGATTGTGGACAATACTTGATTGATTAGCAGCTTCATTGATTAATCGGGTATTACATTTTTGTATACTGATCGTTTTAACGTTCATAGCAATGTACAGTAAATGCTACGATATAACGTGCTACTAGAATATGGTGGATCACATGAACGAAACATAATTTTAGAATCAAGGTCAGTCGGATTGTGGGAGTCATTGGTTCGTATTGATAAGAATTAAAGAGGTGAGTGTACAACATGAGTGACGATAAACGAACAATGACAAGCATGTATAGCTGAGACCAACATGTCCTGTGTCCGATACAATATTTCAAAGCAGACGCAACATAAAGTGATTAAAAATGGACAACTCGTTGATATATTTAACAACTTACGTTAATTTTATTAAAGGTGAATTCTTAACCAGTGATTTCATTGTGTTACTGTGTGCATAAAAAGAACTAATTTCCAACCATGCAATGAACTGCGGTCATCAGTCAATTCAACTTGACATTCAAATTGGTTCGACCTTGACCTTAGTCCACTAGGTGGTGGATTCGTGAAAGTTAATTAAGATATGTTTTCACCTTTATGGACGGATAAAAATCCCATAGTTTTGCGCGAAACCACGAAGGGGTGCTATATTATGTAATATTATGCTATGATTAGTAATCAGCTTTGTTTTATCAATTGGAGTAATTTAAGAAACATTTATTCGTACGTACAATATAAAGTAATGGTCAATCAACGATTAAGTTTAAACATGATTTCCTGTAACTATGTGCCTGAAACAACTTACTGTTTGTTCTAAATGAAGGTGTCAAATTATTTTTTAACAAACATTATGCACAGATGAATTACGATCAACTGAGGCATTTCTAAGCATATGGAGATCCTGCATTAACTATTTAAGTAATTTATAACGTCATTAATTACAATGATATCTTAACACGAATCTGACAACAAATTATTTAATTTGTAACTGGGTTAAAACATAAACAATATTGTACAAACATCTACCATATAGTTAACATGATAACAACAAAACACAATGTTTCCTTTTTGGAACACAGTGTATCACAATGTAACACAGATTGTCCAAACAAAAAAACAGTCGGTCCCATCAGGAACACTGTTTGTCAAACCTGGAAAAAACTTTTCGGTGTAATTCAATCTACAACTATGAGTTTAAAACCCTCTTAAATCAAACAATATATTTTAAATTGCACCACTATTTCACAAAATAGCCACTGTATTCAAAGATCATTAATGGGCAGTTCAGAATGCCATTTTTATAACTACTGGTTCACATGGTGAATGACAGAGCTTATTCAACTAGCCCGAACAAAGTATTTTTAATTGACTGAAACAGTCTCATTTTGATGCATTTGAAAAACATTATCGGATTAAAACAAAACGAATATTAACGCACAGCACACTCCAAAATCATTCTACTATATTACATTGTAACACCTGTTTGCATGTTCTATACTATTATAAATAACAAATATGAAATAAATTTATGAAAAACCATGACCCCATTTTATGAGTCATTACACACAAAAAACAAATAATATCATAAATGTATCATATAAATTTGTCATAAATATACAACAATATAACAGACACTTTGTTATATATAAATTGATTGTTCAATAAATTATGATCCCTTTCGGAGGCGCCAAAACCCATCTTAACATACAAATGTCCTGATTGCGCAATGTCTGGTCACATGACAGGGTCACATGATAAATCACTACAATGTCATCACAGACAGAGGAGGCGATTGTGCTGGACTCATCATTTCTTCTCTCTTTGCCTGCAAATATAACTATAGTAATAAGCTTGTTGTCCTAGCACTACTATTCAACTTTTTCTAAGACTATATTTGTAAAGAAGTGAAGAGAACCGATATAAATGTGAAAGTTATAGGTAAAGGTGTCAAAGATGAGAAATGTTCAGAGCTAAATACAAAATAATATCTTGTTTGAAATAGTTTCGTATCCGATTTATTATATGGTATTGCATAGTAACCTTGCTAAAGGGAATTTTAACATGTTATTATCATGTGGATCTAGAATAGAATACTCGTATTGTATGATAAAAGAAAGAACTGATAGTATTACCGATTATATAAGAAATGAAACAGTAACATAGTCACAGATCGCCGCTCAGACGTAGAACCGGTCACTGGAGAATACGTGGTCAATATAGATCTGGTCTAAGAGCATTATTACATAGTTTACACCAAATCCGTTCATGAAGTATTAAGAGTAGGTTATATCAAACCATTCACAGAGTAAAACGAGAATATGTTTAACATCTAAGAGACTACGACTGTATAAAACTTGATATGCCTCAATAATTCCTGTTATAAGTGATAAAGGAAACAAGACAATGTACCAATTTTATATACCTACAATTTACCTTTAATGTAATTTATATTAGATTCTATAAATAAAAAGAGATACTTTTGCAGAACTTTTCAAATATTTATGGTGAACATTATCATCCTCTTACATTAGAGTGTTGACGTTCTTGTAGTAGAGAGTGAGTGTATGACTGTGTTATTACCTCCATACAGGAGAGTAGGATGAATGGTTGGGACGTTTAGTATATGTCCTGGTAAATACGGATAATGCAGTATATGTTAATTCATACACACTTTATAGAAAGTTAAGACAAAATCGGTTCATTTAATGTTAACAAAGTTAAGTTATATAAGGTGGAATGGTGTAAAACATTAAGTGCAAAGTGATGCTGATTCTACGGTATAGTAGGCAAGAACTCAGAAACAATAGGACAAAAACAAGAGAAAATACGAAGCATAATTATAGAAATAAAGAAATCCGTACGCTGTGTAAGAGATACAATCATGTGACTATGTTACTATATTTAGGCATCATGTGCTGCCCATTCACCCAATGAGAAGTAAGGGATATTACATGCAGTGTATCTAAGTTCAGTGAGTAAAAGTGACTACAAACACAAACTTCACACGAAGCAGTTCTAATACACAGAAAGAAAAACAGAATCAAAATTATCAAATGTGGAACAATCCAATCACAAACATTCACGCAGATGTTTTTTTTTCATTTTGCCCCCAAATCATTTACTTTCCGGAAAACCTCACACGTGTAAAGAACCATCCCTGACCATCATATTAAAATTCCCTCATAGTTTAAGAAGTAAGAAGAAAATTGTGTGCTTCATACCAACTATAAATGTTGAAGTGACGTATTACGCAGATACGACCTCGCCCATTTTATGTTTAGCATATTCAATACGTATACCCCCACGATCAGATGACAACAGGACGAAACCCTGTAGTCTATTCATTGCTTCTGTTGCGTTCTTTAGTTCCTAAACATAATACAAATATATTGTTTAGCAGCGTCAAGGCTTCTCGAGATTTCAATGTATATCATCAATACTTTAATGTATATCTAGGCAATAATCTGGTTATATTTTACACCGTTTCGGACACTTTATTACTAAATCCATATTCATATCGTTTATTATCTAACAAAAGTCCTCACTTAACTGCACAGAAAACTAACACTTCAGTGATAAATTTCAAAATAATCAAAGCTGCATAATTTATCTTGATAGCATATCCAATATCGAATTAGAAACCTACTATTTATACAATATCCAATCATATTCCTTATATTTACAGACAAACCAATTACTGTAACGTACTTATAGACAATTATACCTGATATTCTACGAAAGCTACTGGAGAACCGCCTTTATTGTACATTTTTAACCTCGAGAAACCCTGAAAGCTGGAAGACACAATTTGGGTTAAATAACAAATTCACGAAGCTCCATCATGGAACTGAAATTGATCAAAGAAAGTTTTCGATAAATGTTTCTGATTTTTTTGTTCTTTATTTCACAAAATCACAGAAATGTGTAACAAACATGTCGTGAATTAACAGTGATCAAAGTCTAACAAAACGCGGGTAAAACATAACATGTTTAAATAGATGGAGAAAATTGAAAACCAAACAATTCAGGGCATTTAATCAAGTATTTTATGTCAGCTTGCAGCTAAATAATCAATCATCATTATCTAACAACCATTCAATTGACCCACACTGATTACTAAGTTTGAAATCTTAATGTCAAAATAATATAAATATGAAAAGTGATTAGTGCCCTGAATATGTTTGATGATAAAATGAAATTGTGCTACCAAGAAAATAAAAAATATATTACCTAGATACATAGGAACAAATAATTGTAGAAAGATAGAAAAAAGACTGGTATACTGGAGGAGTTTGTTTTAGATAGATGGAAGTTATGTTACCATATTGTCAGACTTACAGTTGTTATTAGAGCCGTGAGAGGAAAATGGGTTAACAATATCAGTTCATATGAAAGAAGTATAACATGAATGAAAACTACACTTCACTATTTGTCTGACTTGTGTGAAATTTTCATAGAGAAAAAAAGGTTGGACACAAACTTTGTCTCGTAGGGCAGATGATTGAATCATTTATGTGCTTGAAAATGGCTATATTGACAAACGTCTCTAGTGTAAGAAAATGCTGTCGTTGTTTCGAATCTATTATATATATTCCTATGTATCTAGCCGAACTGTTGAAATAATAATTTTGCTCTTGATAAATGCGAACATCCGGGAAAATGTGAACTTTTGAGCTGTTTGTTGATAAGGGAGATAACCTACCTGCCGAACAAATCTTTCAATTCTTGTTCTGAAGAGAACTGCCCTAGGTTTGCAACAAATAGAGTAGAACATGGTGTATTAGTAGATGTACCAGGTAAGCCGGGACTCGATGCTGATCCATTCATTCCCTATAGTAACAGATATAAGTTTGCTGGCTAGTTTGGTTTGTTGTTGGAATATATCGATGGTTTAACACAGAACTACAGTAACTGCTACTTCAACAAAGTATGGTACTGTAGTTCAGTTATAAACCGTCAATACTATAGTTATACAATGTGAAAGATGGTTTGTGATGAGAGGTGGTCACAATGGTAACGTGAACATAATCTACGTATACAAACCACACAAACTGTCAGTTTACCATCGAGGCTTTCACTAGCAGAAGTAATTTTATAAAATATTTTACCTAAATATATGTAGAAATAGAGTTAAGGAGAACATACCATTCAATAAGTTGTGTGGAAATGGCAAAAGTGTGTTTTGTTATTGCCTAGGCCAAGTAAATACCAAAGGTCAACAGAAAGCCCTGTACTCGGATTTTCTATGATCTCTAAATATATAAATTCTTGGTAATTATGTGAGCGCTTTGTGTGGTTTATATTCTAACAAATATTAACAGAAGACATAAAGCACTGACTACCAGAAGAAAGAGAAACGTGTGCGTGCAACTCGTGTAGATGAGATGAGTCGGTGCATGTTATACATCGTGTAATACAGAAGCAAATTCAATAGATCTACATAAATGCATTAACATGCTTGTGTACAAAGATATTTATAGTATTCAAAACATCTGACAGTTCAATGTTCTTTCAAATATCCAAAGAGGTAATGTTTAACTTCGGGTATAATTTTGATATCTTTGTAATGTATTTAAATAACTAACAATGACAGATTTAATGCAATGTAGAATCATCAAAACATTTTGAATGTTTATTTACAATGAACATGTTATAAAGCATGGCTAGAAAGCAAGCAAGAATTGTGTTTTTACATTACACTTAACAAATGTCTGTCGTACACATGCATTTATCAAAAACCACAACACTCTGGACAAAAACTATAATAACATACCACAAAATATAACAAATGGCAAAATGAGTAAAATCATTGGAACGATTGTGCATAGGTTGTATTGAGTAGTACAATAAGATGTATTTGATATCCAATCCAGTTATATCTATTAATAAAATATCCAATCAGAGAACTAACTATAGACAAACCGACTGGCTTACTTATATTTATAGACCATCCATCCGTTAAAGTTATTTGACAAATGTTATCAGATTAGGTAGATGTTGCTTGATGATTTGTAAAGCGACAACGCTAAAGGTATAATGAGAAAAACTGAATTGAATGAACAGGTAATTAAGTTAAGAATAAGTTCCCAAATGAACAAAAACTTGTTTCTTTTATTTCCAACAGAATATAATTGGTATAACTGAAGTTCAACTGGAGGGAAAGTGCTCCATTCAAAACAAGGTTGAAACAAAATAGAACATCTAGGTGATGGTCGGTGTACAAAACACTAGATAAACGAAACACTGTGCCAATCATTTTGTATAGGATCAATGTGATATAATAAAGCATGTCCATGTTAAATCAGATGTGATCGACCAGTCTCAAATGTGGGTGAAATGATGTAACTGTTTCCTAATTCATTTATTCAACAAAATAATTATTGTACCAGGTCAATGCTTACAATTAAACACGAATATGAGCAATTATTACAAAGACGAACTTAAATTTAAAGTTTTTACATTAACTATACCACTACGGATGTATGAATAAATCCTAACATATATAATGTAATGTATACTTTTGCAATGCAACTACCAATTATTTGATTTAGCACACAGTTTGATTTCAAAAAATCTTTTCGAAGTTTTTGATAAGAACGGAAACATAATGTAGTGTTGTTTTATTGCACATAATCGTCATGTAAATTTTGTTGTCTTATAAATATCTTACCTTTCCCATGGCTACATGCATCTGAGGTTAAAAGCAGAACAAAAATGTATGTAAAGTATTGCAGAAGAATAGATACATAAATACATTATATTCCTGGCCGTTTGACAACATAATTATTGCGTCATGTGACATAAGAATCAACATCACATGATAAAAGTTTAGTTTCTGAATAAAGGCCTCACATCATACTATTTTCATCTAACCCTGAACTGAATTACTTTGTAAATCGTATGAATCATTTGAGCTGGTCTATATGTATAGTTTAATTATCAACCAAGTCTTTACACGAAGAAGGGGAAGGCACGTCCATGCTAAATGAGTATATAGAGGTAATTAAGCTAAACATGGTGAATCAAAAATTTAATACAAATGTCAGTTATAAAGATATAAAATGTGTTGCTAAACAACGTTATATATAAGTGTCATGTACAGCACACAATACTGCAAAATTAGGAGCAAGAGGGGTGTTAATGATTTTAATGAAAACGAAATTGAATAAATACAGTAATTTGCAGAGAAATGAAACACTAGGACTACGTCAAAGCTACATGATTTGAGTAAATAATACAAATACAGCAGCGTACAGGCATCCCTCAATAAATGACATTATATGGACTCATACCTACACATATATGTAAGTGATAGATGTTCAACGATATCATTCTGTATCATGTGACGTAAACAGACATTTTTCTCACGAGTGAAGCTTTATAATTAATGTTATTATAACCATGGAGTTATACTGGACTATCTTTAATATGGTACAAAAACCAATTATTCAATATAAAGCCTAAGTCATAAACTAAGAACTACATCATATAAAGAACAAGTGAAAAGAAACGTAAACAAGATACAGGAATACGACACACTGTCTTCTCATATATTTAATGCTAAATCTTAAACATACACACAGTGTGTGTGAGTTGCTTAAAAGGGTTAATCACCAGAGAAACGCTGCACACTGATGGGTCGGGAAGAATATAATATATAGATACATACCTGCGGTAGAGCTCCCAAGGGGCTAGTAAATATGGGAGTTGCCCCTAATGAAGGGTGTGGCAAGCTGGCTGAGACCGATCCCGCTCCATGTACCATTGCAGGGTGGAACTGTAAGAAATGTATGATGACTGTATACTATGAACCCTATGTTGAACATGTTATTGAAATGATATACATGCAGAATTTGTTTGGCTGTGTAATTGGAAGTTTGCTTCGTTCATCATTTGCTAAATTGTAACAAAATAAAACCTTTAATGACGCGTTATTGTATTATAAAGTAAATAAAACAATTACTGTTCGTACAGATCAATAAAGTTCGACATGAGTAATGACCTTACCTCATAACCGAGTGGATTTCCTGCCTGTAACGATGCTAGAGCATTCATATCAACAGCCTAGAAACAATAAGTGAGTATGTTAATAATTATATAATACACAGAGTGGCAGCCATCGAGCTATAGATAAAGACCAATATGACCTCCACTCTATTATCCCAAGTCTCATTCTTCTGATCAATTATAAAACAAGTTCATTTACTCATATGTGTCAAACATGAGAATTTCCATTCACCAAAAACATTAACACGTTGAGATGTTTTGTTAAAATAATCCGTTAAATCTATTTATTAATCGATCACCAAATATTGGAATGTGATTCAGATGCATTGTTCCATGTGTGTCTCAGATAAATTAGAGAAGATCGAAAGAAAATAACATAGCAATACGTTCAGCACATGGTCTCCATGTCTCTCCGGCAATAGTCTTTATAGCATTCCAGACAAGATCATCAGGGGGTCAAAATGAGATGGCAAAAGTATCAACATCATCGCTTAGATTACAGACACAACGTTAATTAAATATCGACTAACTAAATGATGAGAATAGCGACACAAAGGGTCCCCCTTGAGGATCATGACCTATTTAACCGACAGAAGTAGATTTACTTTCTCCCATAATAACAAACACTACTACTAGTAATCTATAGTGAGCTTCCCATGGGTGATTATTTAGTTTTCATTTATTATGATCAACTTGGACATTTTCTAAAAATGAAATTCCAAATCTTGCATCAAGAGAGTTTCATACGATGGACTATTGGTCATACATTTCATACTGACTATTGGACGTACATTTCTGAGCACCAAGGATATCCAAGTGCTTGTTGAGATACCCATTAACTACAATTATAAGATGCATATGCAAAATGTAACTGAAGTTTAATTTATATCTATTATTATCTGTTATTATCACAGCTGACGAAATTTGCATTAAAGTTAACATAACATTGATTGAGTTTTGGAAAAGTGTCAAGCATTCTCAACTTTACCTTGCTTGAATAATTTTCTTACAAGATGAATCTATATATTCTTCACAAATTATCAAATGATTAAATGTTTATTTTTCAAATACCAATGCTATTTCTACAAATTCACAAGTTGGTAACTTACAACGACCATTTGCATTTAGCTATTTTCAGGAATGTTCCGATGTCTATATAAACCATGAATAAAGATATGAGTATAATAAACTGGCGGCCAACTACTGAGAAGATTGAATGAAAAACAATACAGAAAAAGCACTTTAAGATCCGTCACCCATATAGCATATCGTGGAGGGGAGGTGAATGACAGAGGTAGAGTGAATCACGCGTGTAAAGTCGCCCCAAACAAACGATCGTAGATCACGCATCGTAGTTCAAACAACGGGGCATACATTAAACAATGTACATGTAACTAAACAAAACGTGCAACAAGGCCGACCATGCTTTCGTGAAAACAAATCAATTGATAAACGTCAAAACACTCGATGTTTTGTTTTCAGGGAAACAGTTCGTAAGTGTATAGTGAAAAGAACTTTCAATAAACAAACTATGTCATTTAGTCTTAACTCATATAAGAGATCTTTTAGCAGTTACTAAAACTAAATAAAAATATACAATTATGAAAACAGCAATGCATTGATTATTTTGTTTATAATGGAGTATGGTACATGTATAAAAGCATAGCATATATCCTCATATATTTTTCACCTGCATTAGGTGCTGTTTTAAGGAAAACATACAGATGAACTATAGCAGTGTGCATCTACTGACAGTTTATAATTGGTATACACAATATGTATTTGACGGTGCATTACAGTTGGTCATAGGATTATTCTGTGCCATTATATTATCATTCCATATACAATCATTCTTGTCAAAAGTTTAAATAGTTTAGAAAATGTGCTACTGAACAACAGGTGCAGTTCCCATATGGTGAGTTATGGTCGTTGAAAAAGTTGCATCAATGTGAATTAGGGGGCGGAGCTGTATGCATTTGTGAGATCAGTGGGGCGGAGCCTAAATTGCAATAAAGTGAAATCGGTGGGCGGAGCCTAGTTCAACTGTATACAAAAATAAAAGTGCGCAATAGTTTGCTAAGTGCTCAGTAAATAGGATGAGCTTGGTATACTTGCTTCAATTTAACTGTAACATTGTAACTGTGAAAGACGGAGCAGTGATAATAGTCAGTGAATAGTTTAACGGGATGCAGCACGGACGCTGCAATGTGACGTAGCATGAACCCTGCAAATCTAATGACAATTTCTATTTAACTCCAAACATGAAGTCATATAGCACTTTATGTGTTTGATCGAGACAACCACCAAGTATCCAAACATCTAACTACCATCATATAGATCATCGTTTTAGTCCGAGCACAAAAATGTCTCTTGTATAATCAGACTAGGTTTCTCAAAGCAGACGTCGGTTCTAACAACAGACAATGGAACCACAAACAGTCGAGGATTATCTTACAACATACAATGGAACCAAAAACAGTATGATCTAATAGCAAGGATTGTCATGTATCTTTGATGGTTCTCAAAATAGCCGATGGTATCAAAATACAGATATATTAAGTATTCAGATGGGATTCATGAAAATGTCACAGATTTGTCAGGTTGTCATGGCAACATTATAACTCAAGATATATTATAAACAATAATGTAATAGCAGCAAATCATAAAATATATAGAAATAATAATAAATATACAAAGACATGCATCGTTGATGAGATAGCTATGCCATGTTGATCGTCGGACCATTTTATCAGGACAGGGCGTAACACTTGTTGTACTAGTTTATTTGTAATAAATGATCCTTCTGGATCGATATACGTGCTTTGTGAACAAGTTCCACACTCCTCAGAGAATGTTACCCAACCAATCACAGCAAAGTTATAAACACACTCAATATGCTACATGATATCACAAATTATAGTTTTTGCATGACGCAAACAGTTTAACCTGTTACATTGCTTGACCACAATTTCTGGAAGCTACAAATTGAATTCCAGTATCCACAGACTTAAGTGATTCTAAGCGAAATGCCTGTACTTCATGGAAAGGTGGCTTAATAAACTTTATGACTTGACTGGATTATAGTTAATTATAGTCTGAACCAATAAGCTGTCATGGTATGTTTACAACATGTAAAAATGGTATATACTGAAAACTATATTTCAATAAATGCATGTAGTTTATCATATATATTTATCCTATGCGTACAACACAAATATACATATAAACTTATGTAGTTATTATGTCTTTGCCAAAACTAGCACTTTGTCAAACAATATACATATATCGAGTGCATAGTATTCTGTAAGATGACTGGGAAGAAACAAAAAAGCAGTAATATACAAGTGTCAAATAAACAATCTAACACTTTGTATAGATCTGCTACAGACAAAGTGTATTACGGGAGAGACTGTGCATAGCGCAGAATGATGTAGAAATATATAACTGTACATTATTAATGTATATAACACACAATCACTCATATAGATAATAGGAGATGTACATGCATTACATGAAATATAGTCGACAGTCAAGTATATACTGATATTCGTAGACGATATATTTCTGAAAAGACACGGGTCGATGTATTTACGCCAAAATTAGTTAATTTATAAATTCGACTTTCAAACAAACAGATAATTCGGTATATTTGGATGCAAACATACCTAATGTTTGATATAATTGACATTGGATTTTGTAAGCTTTAAATACGTGTTGCATTCTGCAAGTATTACATTGAACACGGAAATTCACTGTTAAAAAATACTTGTTTAGGAAAGTCTATACTGATGTTTACATCCAAAATAATCAGTTTCATATCAGATATTTAGCGTACAAAGTAAAACATGATATATATACTACAACCATAAGGCACACTTTTATGCTGAACAATTCCGTAATACGATCATAAACGATGTCATAAAATAGCTCCAGTAACTACAATGCGGTTGCAAATTTCATTAAGAAGTAATGTTTGAATGTTTTCGGATTTTTAAGTTTAATAAAACAAGACAATAGATCTGCAGTAACATTCACCTGTCCGGGTATGTAAGTTATAAAATTGTTCCACACAAGAAAATGTGCCATTGTGGTGAATATATAGCGGAGTTTTACTCTGTTGATAAATTTAGGTATATAGATATATAAATATTGAAAACTAACCCTCATGGGGAGTTGAGTGAGAGCCGGGTGTTGCATGAGTGCTGCAGTGTGGTGGAGAGCAGTGGGGGCGAGTTCCGGGTATGCCAGGGCGTGTGGAGGTGCCCAAGCTTCTGGTCCTGCCGCAGCGGGGAAAAAAGCCGCCCCCAAATCCTCTGTGAAAATGAAAGAAGATAAAAAACACGCACACGTGAGTGACATTTCGTACGTTGATGCAAACTGTACATAGCAATAAAAAGACCTTGAAACATCACCTTCGTTATCCAAATGCACAACTTTGTGAAAGTTCAGTACGGGAGTCAATAATCCATGACAAAATAGTTAATACAAAGGTGTAGGATGTTTCAAGGTCACAGTTGTGAGAAGGATAAAACACGAAGCAAGTCTGAACCATCCTGTCAGCTGCCATATATGGACTTATCTTTGTTTCATGATGAAACAATTCAAAGTTCACATTGACTATATCTCACATAACAAGCACTAGTAATTCAGACAGGAAACGCTTCTCACGATACAAGGGTAATCACTGCGGTATATATACAAAACGTCGACTAACAGTGTCAAGTGTAACCCCTACATATAGTGTGAGGATAAAAAGGGGACAATTGATAAATGCCCAATATGTGATCTCCAATACTTTACTAAGAAACCCAACCATTGCGTCAGGTTTCCAACTTAAACATTGTAAATGAAGTTAGCGTGGAAGAACGTTTAATGCTAAAACATCAAAATAAGAAATTTCTGATTTTATGAGATGCTCGAATGTTGTATTACATTGGAAATCACATAGAAGGTAATGTTGTTTAATGCACCAGATACTGATCTCAGAGCTGTTGTAACAACCAGACAATATGAAGTGTTAAAACGTTTGTTACTATAAATAGTAACAGTTCACTATGAAAAGTACCAATGTGTGTTACTATTAATAGTAACAATTCACTATGAGAAGTACCAATGTGTGTTACTATTAATAGTAACAATTCACTATGAGAAGTACCAATGTGTGTTACTATTAATAGTAACAAAGTTCTACAAGTAGAACCAACTGGTTTCTTCTACAATTCGATTGATAGATTAGCCGAGCATAGCCTTTATTTGCTTTATTTCTACTGAAACATGGCATGCATATATATGTGCCTGCACCTGGATTTGAACCCACGTCACCAACCAGATCAGACGGCAAGCGCACTAACCACTGAGCTACGGAGGCACATTTAGCCATATAACAATTACTCGTGGATCAAAATCGCCAATGTGGACTGATGCATTAGACAACAGCTATTGAACAGTACAAGAAAAAAAGTATAAGACAAATACGGTAAATATGCAAATTATCTGTGCAGTTGACGGTATGTAGATAATATCTATATAATAACAATCTTTATTATTACTGTTCTACTTCCGCATCAACAAAAATGGATAATTCTACAAGATGACTGCTTGGTCACATGATCTAAGTCACGTGATCTAAGTGCCGTGATATA
Source organism: Spisula subtruncata (assembly GCA_963678985.1). Classification (NCBI taxonomy): domain Eukaryota; kingdom Metazoa; phylum Mollusca; class Bivalvia; order Venerida; family Mactridae; genus Spisula; species Spisula subtruncata. The sequence continues at coordinate 710,200 of OY787677.1, forward strand.
CCATTAAATACCATCTGACAGGGTACATGCATTGTTTTAAAATGGCAACATACACATACATATATATTTATAGTTACCATGGTATTATAAATGTGTATTAATAGTTACTGTTCTCACATGCACGTATATTACTGGTTACCATGGCTACATGCACGTATATTGCTGGTTACCATGGCTACATGCACGTATATTACTGGTTAACATGGCTACATGCACGTATATTACTGGTTACTATGGCTACATGCACGTATATTACTGGTTAACATGGCTACATGCACGTATATTACTGGTTAACATGGCTACATGCACGTATATTACTGGTTAACATGGTTACATGCACGTATATTACTGGTTAACATGGCTACATGCACGTATATTGCTGGTTACCATGGCTACATGGACGTATATTACTGGTTAACATGGCTACATGCACGTATATTACTGGTTAACATGGCTACATGCACGTAAACTACTGGTTACCATGGCTACATGCACGTATTATACTGGTTACCATGGCTACATGCACGTATATTACTGGTTAACATGGCTACATGCACGTATATTACTGGTTAACATGGCTACATGCACGTATATTACTTGTCATCATGGTTACATGCACGTCTAAAACAAGTTACATGTGTAAGACAGTGAATGGTAGTGTTGATGTTGGTTTGTTTTGAGAAAGTGGTGAGTGGTGGTGGACATATGCTGCTCAATGGTCACATAATCAAATAATGTAACAGTATCCCATGATAAAATATTCACATAAAACATAAATAGACTGATCAGTACGAAAACTGTGACCTGTAACATAGTCAGTTAAGGTGTGTAACTTGCAACATATTAAAATGTGGCGTGTCAGTAATATAATGTGACATATAGCCAAGTATGTGGTGATGTGTGACCTTAAGCCAAGTATGTGGTGGTCTATGACCTTAAGCCAAGTATGTGGTGGTCTGTGACCTAAAACATAGTAAGTAATGACGTGTGACTAGTAATATAGTCAGTTAGTGTGTGACCTAAGACATAGTCAGTTATGGTGTGTGACATATAGCCTTGTAAAATATACATGGGAGTGTGGATGTGAAAGCCATACCATGTGAACAAAATGATCCTAATTTGTAGAATTTTGCAAACGAAATTGACAACAACAACAATAAGTAATGTGCCAACAATACTCAATACATGTAAAAGGGAAGCAATCAAAATTATAAATAAATATATCAAAGGGAGACAATTTCAAATATGACGAGAGAATTAAAAGGAAGACAGATCACAATATGCATCTGTAAGAATTCAGTTCAGAAGAAAGTGTGAATAAAATACGGCTGGTTGCTATGGTTACCTACATCATGTGACAGTATGTTGCTATGGTTACCTACATCATGTGACAGTATGTTGCTGAGGTTACCTACATCATGTGACAGTATGTTGCTATGGTTACCTACATCATGTGACAGTATGTTGCTATAGTTACCTACATCATGTGACAGTATGTTGTTATGGTTACCTACATCATGTGACAGTATGTTGCTATGGTTACCTACATCATGTGACAGTATGTTGTTATGGTTACCTACATCATGTGACAGTATGTTGTTATGGTTACCTACATCATGTGACAGTATGTTGCTATGGTTACCTACATCATGTGACAGTATGTTGTTATGGTTACCTACATCATGTGACAGTATGTTGTTATGGTTACCTACATCATGTGACAGTATGTTGCTATGGTTACCTACATCATGTGACAGTATGTTGCCATGGTTACCTACATCATGTGACAGTATGTTGCTATGGTTATAGAAGAGAGAAGATACTTACGTCCTGTGAGAGGATGTATCAATGTGGGGTGTGTGGCTGGTTGAGGACTCTGTTGTTTAGGTTTGGTAACCTTGGTGTTACTCTTAGCAAACTCTAACCTCAATGTTTGTGGTAGATCAGGATCAAAGCGTACACCCTGTAAGATAAATACATACACACAATCATAACACAACATTTATACATCATTCTCTGTCAACTATAGAAGTTTGGCGTTTATATCTTCATTTATTATGTTGCCAGTTCTAGTTATTTATGAAGGTTGATATTACATTTTATTGTATTTTGAAGGTCAACTGTTGAAGGATTGTATAAAGACTAGTTGTTGAAGGTCAACTGTTGAAGGATTATATAAAGGCTAGTTGTTGAAGGTCAACTGTTGAAGGATTGTATAAAGGCTAGTTGTTGAATGTCAACTGTTGAAGGATTGTATAAAGGCTAGTTGTTGAAGGTCAACTGTTGAAGGATTATATAAAGGCTAGTTGTTGAAGGTCAACTGTTGAAGGATTGTATAAAAGGCTAGTTGTTAAAGGTCAACCATTGAAGGATTGTATAAAGGCAAGTTGTTGAAGGTCAACCATTGAAGGATTGTATAAAAGGCAAGTTGTTAAAGGTCAACTGTTGAAGGATTGTATAAAAGGCTAGTTGTTGAAGGTCAACCATTGAAGGATTGTATAAAAGGCTAGTTGTTAAAGGTCAACCATTGAAGGATTGTATAAAGGCTAGTTGTTGAAGGTCAACCATTGAAGGATTGTATAAAGGCTAGTTGTTGAAGGTCAACCATTGAAGGATTGTATAAAAGGCTAGTTGTTAAAGGTCAACAGTTGAAGGATTATATAAAGACTAGTTGTTGAAGGTCAACTGTTGAAGGATTGTATAAAAGGCTAGTTGTTGAAGGTCAACTGTTGAAGGATTGTATAAAGGCTAGTTGTTAAAGGTCAACTGTTGAAGGATTGTATAAAAGACTAGTTGTTGAAGGTCAACTGTTGAAGGATTGTATAAAGGCTAGTTGTTAAAGGTCAACTGTTGAAGGATTGTATAAAAGACTAGTTGTTGAAGGTCAACTGTTGAAGGATTGTATAAAGGCTAGTTGTTAAAGGTCAACTGTTGAAGGATTGTATAAAAGACTAGTTGTTGAAGGTCAACTGTTGAAGGATTGTATAAAAGGCAAGTTGTTAAAGGTCAACTGTTGAAGGATTGTATAAAAGGCAAGTTGTTGAAGGTCAACTGTTGAAGGATTGTATAAAAGGCAAGTTGTTGAAGGTCAACTGTTGAAGGATTGTATAAAAGGCAAGTTGTTGAAGGTCAACTGTTGAAGGATTGTATAAAAGGCAAGTTGTTGAAGGTCAACTGTTGAAGGATTGTATAAAAGACTAGTTGTTGAAGGTCAACTGTTGAAGGATTGTATAAAAGGCAAGTTGTTGAAGGTCAACTGTTGAAGGATTGTATAAAAGGCAAGTTGTTAAAGGTCAACTGTTGAAGGATTGTATAAAAGGCTAGTTGTTGAAGGTCAACCATTGAAGGATTGTATAAAAGGCTAGTTGTTGAAGGTCAACCATTGAAGGATTGTATAAAGGCTAGTTGTTAAAGGTCAACTGTTGAAGGATTGTATAAAAGGCTAGTTGTTGAAGGTCAACCATTGAAGGATTGTATAAAGGCTAGTTGTTGAAGGTCAACCATTGAAGGATTGTATAAAAGGCTAGTTGTTAAAGGTCAACAGTTGAAGGATTATATAAAGACTAGTTGTTGAAGGTCAACTGTTGAAGGATTGTATAAAAGGCTAGTTGTTGAAGGTCAACTGTTGAAGGATTGTATAAAGACTAGTTGTTGAAGGTCAACTGTTGAAGGATTGTATAAAAGGCAAGTTGTTGAAGGTCAACTGTTGAAGGATTGTATAAAAGACTAGTTGTTGAAGGTCAACTGTTGAAGGATTGTATAAAAGGCAAGTTGTTGAAGGTCAACTGTTGAAGGATTGTATAAAGGCTAGTTGTTAAAGGTCAACTGTTGAAGGATTGTATAAAAGACTAGTTGTTGAAGGTCAACTGTTGAAGGATTGTATAAAAGGCAAGTTGTTGAAGGTCAACTGTTGAAGGATTGTATAAAAGGCTAGTTGTTGAAGGTCAACTGTTGAAGGATTGTATAAAAGGCAAGTTGTTGAAGGTCAACTGTTGAAGGATTGTATAAAAGGCAAGTTGTTGAAGGTCAACTGTTGAAGGATTGTATAAAAGACTAGTTGTTGAAGGTCAACTGTTGAAGGATGGTATAAAAGGCAAGTTGTTGAAGGTCAACTGTTGAAGGATTGTATAAAAGGCAAGTTGTTAAAGGCCAACTGTTGAAGGATTGTATAAAAGGCAAGTTGTTGAAGGTCAACTGTTGAAGGATTGTATAAAAGGCTAGTTGTTGAAGGTCAACCATTGAAGGATTGTATAAAGGCTAGTTGTTAAAGGTCAACTGTTGAAGGATTGTATAAAAGGCAAGTTGTTGAAGGTCAACTGTTGAAGGATTGTATAAAGGCAAGTTGTTAAAGGTCAACTGTTGAAGGATTGTATAAAAGGCAAGTTGTTGAAGGTCAACTGTTGAAGGATTGTATAAAGGCAAGTTGTTAAAGGTCAACTGTTGAAGGATTGTATAAAAGGCTAGTTGTTGAAGGTCAACCATTGAAGGATTGTATAAAAGGCTAGTTGTTGAAGGTCAACCATTGAAGGATTATATAAAGACTAGTTGTTGAAGGTCAACTGTTGAAGGATTGTATAAAGGCTAGTTGTTGAAGGTCAACTGTTGAAGGATTGTATAAAGGCTAGTTGTTGAAGGTCAACTGTTGAAGGATTGTATAAAGGCTAGTTGTTGAAGGTCAACTGTTGAAGGATTGTATAAAGACTAGTTGTTGAAGGTCAACTGTTGAAGGATTGTATAAAGGCTAGTTGTTAAAGGTCAACTGTTGAAGGATTGTATAAAGGCTAGTTGTTAAAGGTCAACTGTTGAAGGATTGTATAAAGGCTAGTTGTTAAAGGTCAACTGTTGAAGGATTGTATAAAGACTAGTTGTTGAAGGTCAACTGTTGAAGGATTGTATAAAGGCTAGTTGTTGAAGGTCAACTGTTGAAGGATTGTATAAAAGGCAAGTTGTTAAAGGTCAACTGTTGAAGGATTGTATAAAAGGCTAGTTGTTAAAGGTCAACTGTTGAAGGATTGTATAAAAGGCTAGTTGTTGAAGGTCAACTGTTGAAGGATTGTATAAAAGGCTAGTTGTTAAAGGTCAACTGTTGAAGGATTGTATAAAAGGCTAGTTGTTGAAGGTCAACTGTTGAAGGATTGTATAAAAGGCTAGTAGCTGGAATCAAGGGTAGTAACTCTTACCTGTAGATCTTGTTTAGCAGCCTCTGCAGCGACACGTGAACTAAATGTTACAAACCCTACAGGCTGAAATTATACAAAATCTCTATAATTATACACAAAGATATTTCACACATCTAGCAATAAAAAGGGTCATCAAATATTTCTAAGATTTTTAATACATTTCAAGAAATAAGAGGGTTCAAATAATGATAGTATGTGTATCAACTCTTATTAACTTTAAACTCGATGTTTTAAGAAACAAATTCAGGAAAATATTAACATATATGTACAAGTGGAGTGTACTTAATCAACAATAGTTACTATTATACCTGATATATTGGTAGCATTGTGTGTTAGGATATGTAGACATTCTTGTTAATACAAATACCTTTATACCATCATGTTAAACCTTATCCTGAATTATATATAACCTAAATCCAAATATGTAAAATAACACCAGTGTTTATGAAAACTAATGATGCATAACTTATGCAAAAAATGCAAAATAATAATGCATAAATTATGCAAATGAGTCAAAGACATTTTTGGGGAAATGAAATGATCAAAAGACGAAACTGTCAGAAAGTTCATGCAAAACACTCTACAGATATTGAAAGGTCACAACAAGACAGAGTTAGGTATCATATATTATACAGTATTAACATGGGTCAGACTTGACAATCTTCAGTAAAGAACCAAATAAAGGTGACCAATCAGAGAGCAGATAGATAGATAAGTCAGGGTGTTGACCATTCAGTGTAGGATGTATAGTATGTGGGTGTCTAGACTGTGGGTAGAATGTATAGACTGTGGGTAGAATGTATAGATTATGGGTGTATAGACTGTGGGTAGGATGTATAGACTGTGTGTAGAATGTATAGACTGTGTGTAGAATGTATAGATTATGGGTGTATAGACTGTGGGTAGGATGTATAGACTGTGGGTAGAATGTATAGACTGTGTGTAGAATGTATAGATTGTGGGTAGGATGTATAGACTGTGGGTGTATAGACTGTGGGTAGAATGTATAGACTGTGGGTGTATGGACTGTGGGTGTATAGACTGTGGGCAAAATGTATAGACTGCGGGTGTATAGACTGTGGGTAGGGTTGTTAGACTGTGGGTAGGGTGTATAGACTGTGGGTGTATAGACTGTGGGTAGGGTGGTTAGACTGTGGGTGTATAGACTGTGGGTAGAATGTATAGACTGTGGGTGTATAGACTGTGTGTAGGGTGTATAGACTGAGGGTAGAATGCATCGACTGTGGGCAGGGTATATAGACTGTGGGTAGAATGAATCGACTGTGGTTAGGATGTATAGACTGTGTGTAGGGTGTATAGACTGTGTGTAGGATGTATAGACTGTGGGCAGGGTGTATAGTCTGTGGGTAGGGTGTATAGACTGTGGGCAGGATGTATAGACTGTAGGTAGAATGTATAGACTGTGGGTGTATAGACTGTGTGTAGGGTGTATAGACTGTGGGTAGAATGTAGACTGTGGGTAGGATGTATAGACTGTGGGTAGGGTGTATAGACTGTGTGTAGATTGTATAGACTGTGGGTAGGGTGTATAGACTGTGTGTAGGGTGTATAGACTGTGGGTAGAATGTATAGACTGTGGGTAGGATGTATAGACTGTGGGTAGGGTGTATAGACTGTGGGTAGGGTGTATAGACTGTAGGTAGAATGTATAGACTGTGGGTAGGATGTATAGACTGTGGGTAGTATATACAGACTGTAGGTAGAATGTATCGACTGTGGGTAGGTTGTATAGACTGTGGGCAGGGTGTATAGTCTGTGGGTAGGATGTATAGACTGTGGGCAGGGTGTTTAGACTGTGGGTAGGATGTATAGACTGTGGGCAGGGTGTATAGACTGTGGGTAGGATGTATCGACTGTGGGTAGGTTGTATAGACTGTGGGCAGGGTGTATAGTCTGTGGGTAGGGTGTATAGACTGTGGGTAGGATGTATAGACTGTGGGTAGAATGTATAGACTGTGGGTATGTGGGTAGGATGTATAGACTGTGGATAGGATGTATAGATTGTGGGTAGGGTGTACAGGACATGCATCAGAATGACAGACAAATAATATTTCCAAAATATGTTAATAAAATGTTGACACAATTACAAAGTTCATTGTAACCACTATACAGTTCACAAACACGACCCATACACTTCAAATATATCCAATACACAGAACGTTCTATAAGTGTTAAATAAGTTGAAAATAATGAAATAAAATAAACTTTATAAAAGAGTTCTAGCTAAATGATCCATTTGAAAAGATTTCTTAATGCGTATATAAATACTAACGTTAACTTGATTAGATTACTTACAAGTTTTAAATAATAATAGAAATTTGAAGTTAAGAAGAACATAAAAAGCTACAAAATGAAAGTGGTTATCAATAAGCCAAGTCACCAATGGAACAACCTATACCATATATAGTCATATATATATATAATATGTATGGTCAATTATTTTTCAAATGTATTAGTAACATTACCCAATAAAAATGTGAAGTAAGTAGTAAAATACATTTCACACAAGAATATCTAATCATTTAGCCAATTAAGAATGTTGAATACCCAATACATTTAAAATGTTGGAAGTAAATACCCAGTTATACTGAAACATTGTCTGTAGGTCTGTCTAGATTCTAGTGTTATTTTTATAAAATCATAAAGCCATATACATACACATATATAGATATATACACATATATAGATATAGTGTAAGCTGTTCCACAGATACCAGAATAACAGGCAGAGTAGAATTATAAATCATGCGACTAGTTCTCCATGTAAAAGAAAGACAACTCTGTCAATACTGTTGAAACATATTTTGTTCAAGAAGCAGTTCTCTCTCTTTATCTAATTTTGAATGCAATGAGGTCCAAATATTCATGTTGATCAGTGATAGAATAATGTAAATAATTGTCTTAATTGTCAGTAAAAATATGTATTCAGTAACATCAAATCATTTACTTGCAAGTGACACTACATAATTTACAATCATCAATAGTATTTTATAAGCCTCTATAATGAATTTATATATTGCTTCCTTTCTGGCAGTAAGATAGCAATTAAAGTCTGAATTTTGTAAAGATGACATCTCGGTTTTTGGTAGAGAAGCATTCTGAGGGGTTCTCTTTATTAAGAAATCATCTAGGATTTTTGTACAGATATAATCTAAAATAGTCTTTGAAAAAACTATCCTAGATTTTGTAAAGTGGGCATCCTGGAATATTTGTAAAAATAACCATGTTAGGTTTTTGAAAAAGAAAAAGAAGCTATTTTTATTTGTAAAGAAGCCATCTTGGTTTTACATGGAGAATTCATGGGGTAAGAACATTATATAGCTATAACATGTCTAGCTAGTGCGCAAATACTTACCGAAGTATTTTTGCCATTTTTATTTGTAACTTTTAATAGTGAGCCTTCGTAACCCTGTAAGGTCAAAGGTCATATTGTGATACTAAATATAGACACAAACACAGTGAGCGTGATAGTGAAAACATGCCTGGTTACTACGACAACTGTTAGTAAAGAAAAATGAATGGATTAATATGGCAGACAACTTTGTTGATATTTTATGTATTCAATTAAGTATGCACAAAGTATAGTCTTACCAGATTAAACTGAGATTCCTTGCATAATTCGTTATAGTCCGGAGATAACGGTATATAGTAAATTAACATACAAATCGAATACAACAGAGCACAGCCTGACGTGCTAAACAGACTTTGATAATTGTTAGTTTAATCTGGTCAAGCTATAACAAAGTATGTTATATATAAACATCATGGTAACATGTTCTCATCATCATTACCAATCAAACATCACAAAACAAAGGCACGTATGACCGAATAATTAGAGTCCGGACACCTAGACCCCTTCAAAGCTGGACCCTCCTCCCCTTTCTGAAATGGTAGCAAAATCTGTTGCCGTATGTTATAACCAGTGTGATGTTTGACTCAATGAGATTTGAGCTGATTGACAATAAATACAACAGAAGTATTTCTGGACACACAATATTTTATAATTCCTGAGTATGTGTGCTGTGTAACTTGTATACCTTACTATAAGTTAAATACTCTATCCCTTACTTCATATACAAAGCTGTAACCCTTATAGCAACTGACCATATTCTTGTTTTTTGAAATGCTGAGCATAACCAAGAGCATAATTATCCCTTTTTTAAATGCCGAGCATAACAAGAGCATATCCCTTTATCTAAAAATGCTGAGCATAACCAAGAGCATAATTATCCCTTTTTTAAATGCCGAGCAAAACAAGAGCATATTATCCCTTTATCTAAAAATGCTGAGCATAACCAAGAGCATCATTATCCCTTTTTTAAATGCCGAGCATAACAAGAGCATATCCCTTTATCTAAAAATGCTGAGCATAACCAAGAGCATATCCCCTTTTTTAAATGTCGAGAATGGCCAAACATGTATAAGCCGCTGCAACATTGTATTTAATATACTCAATCTGTAGGTGAAGCTATTGGTATTATATTTGATAAAGTCAGTCACCAGAGAGGTATAACTCACTCTCCACCAAACACAACGTTTGTTTTACCACGGAGAAATATTACAGCTTCTCTACTTGGATTGTGAATGTATCACAGAAAAATCAGATCATTTTTTGTCTTTCCACAGTAAAATCAGGATTTTAACATTTGTACAACTTCTTTACAATTTGAATTTTGAGAAACTCGTGAACAACTTCAGAATGAAACCAGCAAGTACATTTATACTATAACTATAGCAACAGATATTCAGGAATTCAACATGTATAATAAGTTAATATAAACACAGTGAAACATCGTCATTCATGTATATATATATAATGTGATGTTTCCGTAGCAACGAGAGTGAATATAAACAGGAAGATGTGATGTTACTATAGAAACAGCATTACTATGGGACACATCAATTCTCACATCTAAATCTAGAATCAAATTTGTTTCCATATTTCTCAGACATGAAATCTGATTCTATATTTAGACTTTTGGAAAAACCCACATCTAAAAATAATTAAATGGGAATTCCCAGAATATTGTTTGGTCCCTTAATTACTTACATTATTATTTTTACCAATGGCCTTGCCCATCATCTTTAATAGGGCATTCTCATAACCCTGATCACAGAAAATACAGTGTATGTTATTGCATGTCTATAAATATCTATATATAACAATCAATCTGATTGGCTCTAACCATGAAAACATGATGTAACAATGCATTTCATTGGTTCCAAGTGGACATGATGTAACAATGCATTTCATTGGTTCCAAGTGGACATGATGTAACAATGCATTTCATTGGTTCCAAGTGGACATGATGCAACAATGCATTTCATTGGTTAAAACCATGAAAACGAAATGTAACAATGCATTTCATTGGTTAAAACCATGAAAACGAGATATAACAATGCATTTCATTTTATTTCAAGTTCAGATACGAAGTATAACCAGGAATTACATATTAAAGTGCAACCCTGAAAAAGAATGGGTTAAGCATATAACAAGAATTTATTATCAATTTCATTTTTACACAGATATAGATCCATAATATGCAAACTTATGATTAAAACACAGTAAAATCCCCACTCTGTATTTTCTTATATATTTTAGGTGGATTATGATTATGTAACTTAATCTCCAGACCTCATTTTTGATGGTATCCATTGTATCTAGGGTATAATACAGAGAACAGTCAGATAGCTTTCCCTATGATACTGTGTGTCCAGCTAGTGAAGTTTATCTGTCTAAATTTAAAGTTTGTATTTGAGGATTGAGCTTGAAATATGTAGTTCAATTATTTGAATATTTTACAAAGGGATGTAACTGTGTATGAGAAGGCAAACAAAGATTTAGAGTAGTTTCCCCTTACCTTATAGGATCTGAAGAGTAGATATAACTCACGAGGTTTGGCATCCATAGGTAAACCACTCACAAACAAAGTACGAACCTGAAATATAGCACATCATGTGTAAATATAACACAACATGTGAAAATATAGCACATCATGTAATAAATATAGCGCAACATTCATGTCAACATCATGTGTAAATATAGCACATCTTTCATGTTAACATCATGTATAAATATAGCACATCTTTCATGTCAACATCATGTGTAAATATAGGATATCTTTCATGTCAACATTATGTGTAAATATAGCACATCTTTCATGTCAAGATCATGTACAAATATAGCACATCATTCATGTCAACATCATGTGTAAATATAGCATATTTATGCATTTACATAATTAGGCCTTGTATGGGCTTTTGACTCTTTGACAAATGAAATGTGGCCTTTCAGCCTTTTAGATAGATGGGACATCTAGGGGCTTCAACTGTTCGATGTATGTGTAGTCCTTACAAGCACTGTATGTATAGTATTTGCCTGTATTACTAGAGAAGAGAAATATCCGTACTGAGTGTGTTCACTGTGTACTATCACGTCAATTAAGACTTGATTAGATTTCAAAAGAACGAGGAAATTGATTTTACAGATACATCCTATGATCTCGATTCTTCATTCGTCCCGCGAGACAGAGACGGAAATTATTCCTAATCATTGAACAAGAAGAATTGGACATTATGTCTTGTTACTTAAAGCAAATTTACTTAATTTTGTAACACTATATACAAGGTTAAACTTTGTATTTGCATCCAATTTATGAAAGTTGAGTGCTGTATGATATATTGGTTATAACCAAGAACATGCTCAACATGTATGGTACCGTAACAGCTAGATGTCATGTGACGTATACTTGACTTTACATGATGTCATGTGACATATACTTGACATTACATGATGTCATGTGACATGTACTTGACATTACATGATGTCATGTGACATATACTTGACATTACATGATATCATGTGACATATACTTGACATTACATGATTGAATGTGAAATATGCTTGACATTACACGATGTCAGGTGAGGTATGTTTGACATAACACAATGGAGTGTTTCTGTATTTTATGTCCAGTTGTACATGTTTCACCAGGTATCATGTACGACACTTAGGTCTAGTAAAATGACATGTAATAAGGCTCAGTACTGCCTTAAAGTCTAGTAACATTACATGTCATAAGGCTCAGCGCTGCCTTATGGTCTAGTAACATTACATGTCATAAGGCTCAGCACTGCCTTATGGTCTAGTAACATTACATGTCATAAGGCTCAGCGCTGCCTTATGGTCTAGTAACATGACATGTCATAAGGTTTAGCACTGCCTTAAGGTCTAGTAATATTACATGTCACAAGGCTCAGCTGTTGGTAATGTCAGATATAATTACTAGTAGACATATTGCCGTCCTCAGGGGACCTTGCAGAGACAACATTACACTACATAGTCGTCATACTCTAACACAAATAGTCAATAAGGCAGTCAACATAAAACTAGTAAATAGCCTGTGTTGTATATCCTAGCATACACTACAGTAACTATAAAACATTATACTGTAACTATAGTAACTATAGAACATTGTAGTGTAACTACAGTAACTATAGAACATTATACTGTAACTACAGTAACTATAGAACATTGTAGTGTATCTACAGTAACTATAAAACATTATACTGTAACTACAGTAACTATAGAACATAGTAGTGTAACTACAGTAACTATAGAACATTGTAGTGTAACTACTGTAACTATAGAACATTATACTGTATCTACAGTAACTATAGAACATTGTAGTGTAACTACAGTAACTATAGAACATTGTAGTGTAACTACAGTAACTATAGAACATTATACTGTATCTACAGTAACTATAGAACATTTAACAATATAACAAGGAGAAGAAAGCTTAAATTATTTCTCTAATAAACCTCAGCTTAGCTCTTCCTGAAGGAGAATATTAGTGTTTTACTATCTCCAGTTTGGGAGAGTTTCACAATTAGTATCTCAAGAACTGGAGAGTTTCACATCAAAATGAGGCTCCTTCTTGATTGAATTTTAATAATTAATCAGGCAGAGATAATAACTGGAGGGAAAAACAGAGAAAATTGACAAGTATAGCCGTCTATCTTATATCAAAGTTATACATCAGTATAAGCAATCACTGTATCATACACTACAATTACTGGTCTTAGTATAATATATCTTAGGTGTGCAACGCCTTGTTTGATATGCAATTCTATTGGTCAGTTTGACACGCCTTGCTTGATATGCAATCTATTGGTCATTTTGACAAGCCTTGCTTGATATGCAATTCTATTGGTCAGTTTGACACGCCTTGCTTGATATGCAATTCTATTGGTCAGTTTGACACGCCTTGCTTGATATGCAATTCTATTGGTCATTTTTGACACGCCTTGCTAGATATGCAACTATATTGGTCATTTTGACACGTAACCCCAGATAATCAGACAAAATTTCACATGGTTAAATCTAATTGCAAAGAAATGGCAGTGATAATAAATATTGTCAATTGTAAGTGTTTAGTCTGAGTTTTAGACATACAATGTTGGTGAAGTCGGCCCAAGGAATGATAAATACATAATAAAATATTTCATAAATCCTTCATCATTTAAAGGATGTGAATCTTTATTGCTCTCTATAGCAATTATCAACCATTATCCCACCCGACTCATTGTAGCGTTTCATCACCTCGTCGCGTTTCATCAACTCATCGTGTTTCATCAGCGTGTCACGAATCATTGACTCCAGTGTGTTCTGTATGAATGACTCCAACACGTCTATGTGAATGTTACATGACCATACAATTATACTCCAACATGTTGAGTCATCTATCAATCGTGAAGTAAATTTCAAATGTTTAATAATACTCTCATCTCTCAATACTCTTGATTTATTAAAACAATAAACATCAGAGCAGGTTTAGTTCTTAATGTTAGAAGTTTTACCCACAATTTATATTACACAATGAAGGTGTGTCAAAACTGACCAATGAAGGTGTGTCAAAACTGACCAATGATGGTGTGTCAAAACTGACCAATGAAGGTGTGTCAAAACTGACCAATGATGGTGTGTCAAAACTGACCAATGAAGGTGTGTCAAAACTGACCAATAAAGGTGTGTCAAAACTGACCAATGATGGTGTGTCAAAACTGACCAATGAAGGTGTGTCAAAACTGACCAATGATGGTGCGTCAAAACTGACCAATGAAGGTGCGTCAAAACTGACCAATGAAGGTGTGTCAAAACTGACCAATGAAGGTGTGTCAAAACTGACCAATGAAGGTGTGTCAAAACTGACCAATGAAGGTGTGTCAAAACTGACCAATAAAGGTGCATCAAAACTGACTAATAAAGGTGCATCAAAACTGACCAATAAAGGTGTGTCAAAACTGACCAATGAAGGTGTGTCAAAACTGACCAATGACAACTGATAATATCTGATGGTGTTTGAAACTATTTAACGTGTTTAAACACGCTTCAGTTTGTCATTTTGTAAACAGACACAATCACAGTACTACCATGGTCCAAACTGATCAAATAGAACATAGAAGATAACCATGGTGAATAATTGTATTATATAAACTCTGAAATATCAAAACTTCTACTGTATTACATAGAACAAAGACAACCATGGCCACCGTCCAGGTTGATCATTAACTTGAACAATTTGATTATTCCAACCCTCAATAACCCAAGGTAGAGGAACAAACGTTGGCCTTCACTTTGACCGTTAACTTGCATGGTAGAATATGTTAGTCTATGGTTCCAAGATGAAATAAACTTCATTTTCATCCAAGTATCTGACAGTTTGTACATTAACATTAATGTTGTTAAGAAAGTCATATTATCGACTCCTGACTAACCAAGTGTTACGTCACACATTGTTGAACTCTAAGCTATAGATGTACATAATTTATGAATCCAATAAAAGCCTTGTTATAAACGTTTGTTATAAACACTCAGGTAGAAAATAAAGAAAAGAAGAAAACAGGGTAACAAGTATTGACATGCTTCAATAACGAACATCGTCATGACGACAATTTACGACAAGTTGTCATTACAAGCGGAGTGAGTAACATCTGATGTGAAACCATTATATGATTAACTAAGAGACTTGAAACAGTCAAGGTGCTAAAACATGCAAGCTCAAGAGAGAACATGGAACGTCAATAAGTTACCAGGGAACGTCAATAAGTACATAGTCATTGTTACAGTATCTGTATGTCATCTGAATGTGTGTGACTAACCAAAGCTTTATAACATCAAACACATCACTCAATGACTGGTCTAGTACTGCTGTTGGTTATAGAATCAATTTCTTGTTGTCAAGGTACCTGGTTGTCAATGTTTATGGTTGTCAAGGTTTAAGGTTGTCAAGCTTGCTGGTTAAAAGGTTTTGGGTTGTCAAGCTTTCCGGTTGTCAAGGGATCTGATTGTCAAGGTCCCTCGGGTATCTATGCGTATCAAAGGGACCTAGATGATAAGCTTTGAGCTTGCCTGATAATGCCTCAGTTGCCAATTGTGGAACATTAAAGTTATTCAACATATTATCAAGTCGAAATTTAAACTCTTCACCCGATTCAGGGGCACATAACTCTACACTCAATCCAAGGGCACATAACTCTACACTCAATCAAAGGGCACATAACTCTACACTCAATCCAAGGGCACATTACTCTACACTCAATCAAAGGGCACATAACTCTACACTCAATCCAAGGGCACATAACTCTACACTCAATCAAAGGGCACATAACTCTACACTCAATCAAAGGGCACATAACTCTACACTCAATCCAAGGGCACATTACTCTAAACCAGAGATACATAGTTAAAAGTAATAATTTTCTACATTTTGAAACAAAGGGAAGTAAATCATACAATACCAAACTGGACAAGTTTTGATTTCTTACCTGAAAATATACAAAAAACAAAAGAAATTTAAAAATCTAGTAATCAATAAATAACTTTAAAAACATTTAGTACAGAATTTAAGAAGCAATAATCACATTTAAGAGTTTGCCATTTGTAAAACATATTTTTAATGTTTAAATATTTGTAAAACACATTTTTAATTGTTGGCCATTTGTTTTTTTTGTAAAACATATTTGAGAGGTTGAATATTTGTAAAACACGTTTTCATTGGATAATATTTGTAAAAGCAAGTTCTAATTGGACTTAATTTGATAAAACGTGTTTTCATTGGACTATATTTGATAAAACATATTTTTAATGGTTCAAAATTTGTAAAACAAGTTTTTCTTGGACAATATTTTATAAAACATGTTTTCATTGGACAATATTTGATCAAATGTGTTTTCATTGGACAATATTTTATAAAACGTGTTTTCATTGGACAATATTTTATTAAACATGTTTTCATTGGACAATATTTGATATACATGTTTTCATTGGACAATATTTTATAAAACATGTTTCATTGGACAATATTTTATAAAACGTGTTTTCATTGTACAATATTTTATAAAACGTGTTTTCATTGGACAATATTTTATAAAACGTGTTTTCATTGGACAATATTTTATAAAACGTGTTTTCATAGGACAATATTTTATAAAACATGTTTCATTGGACAATATTTTATAAAACGTGTTTTCATTGGACAATATTTTATAAAACGTGTTTTCATTGGACACTATTTTATAAAACGTGTTTTCATTGGACACTATTTTATAAAACGTGTTTTCATTGGACAATATTTTATAAAACGTGTTTTCATTGGACAATATTTTATAAAACATGTTTTCATTGGACAATATTTTATAAAACATGTTTTCATTGGACAATATTTTATAAAACATGTTTTGGTCTGCACTCACCTGTAAGCTGTACACTACAGAGTTAGCTAAGGCGTCCTGATCAGGTGAGCACGCCATGTTATAATCTCAGTACTATGTTCAACACAGTGTTAAAGTTTTCACACTCAGATCACTCAAGCAAGCTCTAATTTGTTCTACTATTGTAATATATTAAGCTTTAAGCTTACACTTTTTAAAAGATTAAGCTTGAATATTTCGTCAGCTTTTTTGTTAAATTTCCTTTTTTTTCAACTTCTCCAAGTTGCAAAGATTAAGACAAAGTATAAGTAATATATCTTTCATAAATCACACAAGTATGTTTCCATGAGAAAGTCACACTAGATCCTGCAGTTAACAACTTCGATGTAATATTTCCAGGCACTGTGTTCACATTATGATACTGTAAACTTTATAGATTAGTCCATTGTTGTATAAAGTTGCTAATTTCTGTTCTAGAATGTTTGAACAACAATATCTTAGAGAGAAGAGATAATAGTGATTGGACTTTGATATAAAACTAACACAGAAAGTTAGTAATAAAACAAAGATGCCTACGGAAACAGTAAGCAATGTATCCAAACACCAAAGACTGTGTTTTCAAATTAAAGTTGAAGTCAGATATCAGATATAAAACATAAAAGGTTATGATTGCTAAACCAAATGATTGAAAATCAATAAAAGTTAAATTATTCATATAAGGTATAAGATGGCCGTTAAATTAGCAAGGTGCATTGGTGCTTATTGCTAGAGACACGTAATTCCAAAAACTTCAACAACAGGTGAACAACACGTTAACATGTAGGAGCACAGAGTCTGAGAGTATCATACATGACATAGTATTCCACATTGTCATATACAAACATCGACCTTCCTTTACATTAAAAACCATCAACCTTCCTTTACATTAAAAACCATCAACCTTCCTTTACATTAAAACGTGCAACCTTCCTTTACATCAAAAACGTGCAACCTTCCTTTACATCAAAAACGTGCAACCTTCCTTTACATTAAAAACCATCAACCTTCCTTTACATTAAAAACCTTCAACCTTCCTTTACATTAAAAACCTTCAACCTTCCTTTACATTAAAAACCATCAACCTTCCTTTACATTAAAAACCATCAACCTTCCTTTACATCAAAAACGTGCAACCTTCCTTTACATTAAAAACGTGCAACCTTCCTTTACATTAAAAACCTTCAACCTTCCTTTACATTAAAAACCATCAACCTTCCTTTACATTAAAAACCATCAACCTTCCTTTACATTAAACACCATCAACCTTCCTTTACATTAAACACCATCAACCTTCCTTTACATCAAAAAACCATCAACCTTCCTTTACATTAAAAACCATCAACCTTCCTTTACATTAAAAACCATCAACCTTCCTTTACATTAAAACCCTTCAACCTTCCTTAACATCAAAAAACCATCAACCTTCCTTTACATTAAAAACCATCAACCTTCCTTTACATTAAAAACGTGCAACCTTTCTTTACATTAAAAACAAGCAACCGTCATTCACATTAGAAATATGCAACCCTCCTTTACATTAAAAACCTTCAACCTTCCTTTACATTAAAAACCATCAAACTTCCTTTACATTAAAAAACCACCAACCTTCCTTTACATTAAAACCATCAACGTTCCTTTACATTAAAAAACCACCAACCTTCCTTTACATTAAAACCATCAACCTTCCTTTACATTAAAACCATCAACCTTCCTTTACATTAAAAACAAGCAACCTTCCACATAGGACAATCACTTCACCTACATTCATTGAACAAATCATCAGAATTATAGAGACCCAGACAAAATCACCACATGAAAATATGAAACAATCAATAAGTTGGCAGGGACTCGGGACAGAAACCCACTCAATGCTTAACTCCACAGACACACATACATGTCTAGAACTAGTTTTTTATGGTATAAAATTAATTATTGAAAGAAATTGATTGATAGACTGCATGGTGTAGAACATTTATATCTGTTATAATATGTAAACTGTATAGTTACATGGTTACCCCAGTCAGCTCATGGTATGTCATCTAATATCACATACCTATACTATAAGCTTTATATCACATGACCTGTTATATCACATGACCTTATATATCACATAACCTAATATATCACATAACCTAATATATCACATGACCTTATATATCACATGACCTGATATATCACATGACCTAATATATCACATGACCTAATATATCACATGACCTAATATATCACATGACCTAATATATCACATGACCTAATATATCACATGACCTAATATATCACATGACCTGTTATATCTCTTGACCCGATTTATCACATGACCTAATATATCACATGACCTGTTATATCACATGACCTGTTATATCACATGACCTGTTATATCACATGACCTAATATATCACATGACCTAATATATCACATGACCTGATATATCACATGACCTAATATATCACATGACCTAATATATCACATGACCTGATATATCACATGACCTAATATATCACATGACCTAATATATCACATGACCTAATATATCACATGACCTAATATATCACATGACCTAATATATCACATGACCTAATATATCACATGACCTAATATATCACATGACCTGTTATATCTCTTGACCCGATTTATCACATGACCTAATATATCACATGACCTGATATATCACATGACCTAATATATCACATGACCTAATATATCACATGACCTTATATATCACATGACCTGTTATATCACATGATCTATTATATCTTTTTCCTTCTACAGCTGGGGGCTTTTACAGGCCCCTTCCTCTCAGGAAAATTCTTTTATATCATGCAGCTTTCCGCTAAAATCGCATTTACATCAAGTTTTATCTTCCACTTAGCAAAAATTATCTGTTATATTTTCCCAAATTTAAAAAAAAGTCCCTCTCCCCTACTATTTAAGATAAGCCCTGCCATATATCACATGACCTAATATATCACATGACCTTATATATCACATGACAATAATTTAGGAATGAGATGCTACAATCACAAGATGTGATCTTTATTCAGTCATTTAATGTAATTCCTCGCACACATTTACACACGCAGGGTGACACTCTACCAAACCAAACTATACTAACACAAAATCTTCCATTATTTATCAAAAAAGATCTAAATTTAAATTGAAGAAATTGAAAAACAATTATTGCACAAGTTTAAACCATACGGGATACATTGTAAGGATTTAGACCTAAATATTTTCTCTTAGAAACTTCACACAATGTTAACTCATAGTCTTTGTGACAGAAAAATCAGCATATTGATTGTGGTCACGTAAATTGGAAGAAGAAAATTAGAAGAATGACATTCATTTAACTTAAAAACTAAAACAACCATTATAGTAACATAGAAGGTAACATTTCGATGGCTTAGAATGAGAAGGTCGTAACTACTACTTACGACCTTATAAGACTGTTACATATATGAAATCTGCATCTTAAGGTGCTCCTTATGAGCCTATTTTCATAAAATTCAGAACTTGTTATGTTGACCAAACTGACATGTAAACAGTTTGTTTTACTATAGGTAAAGAGTAATTTTCTGACAGTTTTCTGTTTTTTTTTTCAATATATCGATTTTATACTTACGACCTTCTCATTCTAAGCCAGCAGTTAGTTTTATCCTAGGTTATAATGCACACCAGGTATATAACAGCTGGTCCACCCATACAACAATATTGATTCTATTTCTCACATTATAAATAATTAATTTTCTTAAAATTTTTAGTTCAATACTTTCAACCAAGAGAACTCAGGGAGACCAATACTTCAATCATATAGATCTGTAGATACAAACACACATACATACATCTCACAAAGTTAACTCATCAATTATGCAAAAGAAATATAGGAAAACTAGAAATGTATGGAAACTTGTTCAAACTAAACTGTAATATTATAACAAACAATAGACCTCATATTGCTGGCTTAGAATGAGAAAGTCGTAACTACAAAATCAATATTTTGAGAAAACAAGAAAAACTGCCATACAATAACTTTTCGCTTATGGTAAAACAAGTTTTGCCAACTTCAGTTTGGTCATTGACAACATGACCAGTTCAGATTTTCCTAAAAATAGGTTTATTAAAGAAGCGCCTTACAAAGTAGATTTCAAATATGCATTAGTCTTACATGGTCGTAAGTGAATATTATAGTTTTTCCATCAACTACATGATATGTTGTTTTTTATGACAAACAGAAATAAAAAATGGTGAAATCTTGGCAAACAATATAAGATTTCTTAACAAACAACATCAGATTTCCTGACAAATGTCATCTGATTTCCTAATGAACAACATCTGATTTCCTAACAAACAACATCAGATTTCCTAACAAACAATAACAAACAACATCAGATTTCCAAACAATGACATCTGATTTCCTAACAAACAACATCTGATTTCCTAACAAACAACATCTGATTTCCTAACAAACAACATCAGATTTCCTAACAAACAACATCAGATTTCCTAACAAACAATAACAAACAACATCAGATTTCCTAACAAACAATAACAAACAACATCAGATTTCCAAACAATGACATCTGATTTCCTAACAAACAACATCTGATTTCCTAACAAACAACATCTGATTTCCTAACAAACAACATCAGATTTCCTAACAAACAACATCTGATTTCCTAACAAACAACATCAGATTTCCTAACAAACAACATCAGATTTCCTAACAAACAACATCAGATTTCCTAACAAACAACATCAGATTTCCTAACAAACAACATCAGATTTCCTAACAAACAACATCAGATTTCCTAACAAACAACATCTGATTTCCTAACAAACAACATCTGATTTCCTAACAAACAATAACAGCAACATCAGAATTCCTAACAATAATATCATCCCATATTGTAGCACACAACATGGCTATTACAATCAACTTTCATTAAACACCAGTTACCGTGTTTCATGTCACCTGCATGTTTCACTAAGAAGCATAATTCACATGATAGCATGTTTCACTTGTGTGTTTCACTATGGAGCAACGTTTCACTATATAGCGTGTTTCACTAGATAGCATGTTTCACTAGATAGCATGTTACACTAATCAGCATGTTTCATCAGTAAGCATGTTTCACATATTATTCACTCCATTGGTTAATAAATAATTCAGAGACACAATGTCGAATCGATGCTACAATATTAAACTATTATAGAACTAATTCTTCAAGCAGATGTAACCAATGCTGGTACAAAGTTTTCAGATACAATGATGAGAGATCCACATTCACTCACACACACACACTCTGTGTACCCCGCTGTCTGTTATATAGTCAAAGTCTCCAATATAAAATAAATGCTACGTTAATTGGATAAATTTCATAATTCCAATAAAATATACAAGATCAATGTCAAACAAACGTCTTTATTGATATTAATTCAATAATTCACAAGGAAATGTCTAACTACGAGTTGAATACTTCGGTTCCTATCACACAACACTACAACAACAACAACAACAGTACCATGACTGCTTGGAGAACTTCACTATATATATTGATTATTATAGAGAATATATATATACTGAGTTACTGATATGATTGTCCACCTCCTTAGGTCCCCCACCCTCCTACAATGTGTCGACCCTCCTACAATGTGTCGACCCTCCTACAATGTGTCGACCCTCCTACAATGTGTCGACCCTCCTACAATGTGTCGACCCTCCTAACATGTGTCGACCCTCCTACAATGTGTCCACCCTCCTACAATGTGTCGACCCTCCTACAATGTGTCGACCCTCCTACAATGTGTCGACCCTCCTACAATGTGTCCACCCTCCTACAATGTGTCGACCCTCCTACAATGTGTCGACCCTCCTACAATGTGTCCACCCTCCTACAATGTGTCCACCCTCCTACAATGTGTCCACCCTCCTACAATGTGTCCACCCTCCTACAATGTATCGACCCTCCTACAATGTGTCCACCCTCCTACAATGTGTCGACCCTCCTACAATGTGTCGACCCTCCTACAATGTGTCCACCCTCCTACAATGTGTCGACCCTCCTACAATGTGTCCACCCTCCTACAATGTGTCCACCCTCCTACAATGTGTCGACCCTCCTACAATGTGTCGACCCTCCTACAATGTGTCGACCCTCCTACAATGTGTCGACCCTCCTACAATGTGTCGACCCTCCTACAATGTGTCGACCCTCCTACAATGTGTCCACCCTCCTACAATGTGTCCACCCTCCTACAATGTGTCCACCCTCCTACAATGTGTCCACCCTCCTACAATGTGTCCACCCTCCTACAATGTGTCCACCCTCCTACAATGTGTCCACCCTCCTACAATGTATCGACCCTCCTACAATGTGTCCACCCTCCTACAATGTGTCCACCCTCCTACAATGTGTCCACCCTCCTACAATGTGTCCACCCTCCTACAATGTGTCCACCCTCCTACAATGTGTCCACCCTCCTACAATGTGTCCACCCTCCTACAATGTATCGACCCTCCTACAATGTGTCGACCCTCCTACAATGTGTCCACCCTCCTACAATGTGTCCACCCTCCTACAATGTGTCCACCCTCCTACAATGTGTCCACCCTCCTACAATGTGTCCACCCTCCTACAATGTGTCCACCCTCCTACAATGTATCGACCCTCCTACAATGTGTCGACCCTCCTAACATGTGTCGGTTCTTGTTTCACAAGTTGTACACACAAACATACATACTGTGAAACATTAGTCAAACTTTCCAACACCTTCCTACCATCTTGAACATGCTTTATCAAGATCAGGTCAATATTCAACAACCCTTTGTTTGAGGGGAAACTCGTGCCTGTGACCATATATTACTTGTTCCTTCTTATTTAATGATGGTCCCTTATTATTCTTAGACTTCGATCATATTTATAGGAATCTTAATATATGAATCTAATTTATGGCATTTAGCTACCTCAACTATCTGGTGACATTTCTACCTTAAATATCTGGGGATATTTCTACCTTAAATATCTGGTGACATTTCTACCTTAAATATCTGGTGACATTTCTACCTTAATTGTCTGGTGACATTTCTACCTTAAATATATGGTGACATTTCTACCTTAAATATCTGGTGACATTCTAACTTAAAATATCTGGTGACATTATTACCTTAAAGATCTGGTGACATTTCTATCTTAATTGTCTGGTGACACTTCTACCTTAAATGTATGGTGACATTTCCACCTTAAATGTCTGGTGACACTTCTACCTTAAATGTCAGGTGACATTTCTACCTTAAATAGTTGGTGACATTTCTACCTTAAATATCTTGTGACATTCAACCTTAAATATCTAGGGACATTTCTACCTTAAATATCTTGTGACATTTCAACCTTAAACATCTGGTGACATTTCTACCTTAAATGTCTGGTGATATTCTACCTTAAACATCTGGTGACATTTCTATCTTAACTGTCTGGTGATATTCTACCTTAAATATATGTTGACATTTCTACCTTACACATCTGGTGACATATCTACCTTAATTGTCTGGTGACATTTCTACCTTAAATATCTGGTGACATTTCTACCATAAATATCTGGTGACATTTCTACCTTAAATATCTGGTGACACTTCTACCTTAAATATCTGGTGACTGAGTAGTGAAGTGAAGCTAACATGTGTTGATGCCTAGCCTGAAGGGACAGTGTGAGTATTGAATCAACAAT
Organism: Spisula subtruncata; assembly: GCA_963678985.1. Lineage (NCBI taxonomy): Eukaryota > Metazoa > Mollusca > Bivalvia > Venerida > Mactridae > Spisula > Spisula subtruncata. Next base: position 734,876 of record OY787677.1, read on the forward strand.
TATCACACAGGTGCGAGTATGTCCGAGGTGAGAGAAAATAATTCCTGATAATTGGACAGTTTATAGAGAATGTATTTACACATTTCATTCTTTTAACTATACTATACTAGCACATGTCGCAGGCTTACAATGAGTAGGTCGAAAGTACAGTACTATATTTACGACCTTATGTAAGACTGATACATATTTAAAATCAGCATCACAAGGCGCTTCTTATGAGCCTATGTTCTTGAAATTCGAAACATGTCATGTTGACAAGATTGAAGTCAAAAAAGCTTGTTTTTCCAAAAGTAAAGAGTAATTTTCATTATGTTAATCATACCAGACATTGCAGCATACCTGCCAAGTACTCCTATTAAAGTGGAGGTACCCCTTTTAAAGTGGAGTTACTCCTTTTAAAGTGGAGTAACTCCTATTAAAGTGGAGTTACTCCTATTTCCGTTGATAATTTTTGGTTTCAAAGTTCACCTACCATTGCACAAAATAAGATTTGATTCATTTTATGATCTTCTGTCCCATATTTAAAACCACTACAATTAATACCTTCCTTGTTTATGCATCTAAATCCCTTTTAAATATCATTTAAGAGCATTTTGTGACATGTTTCACTTGATTTCACTCCTATTTAAGATTTAACTAACTTTGCAGGTATAAATCATTGCAGCATGGAGATCATACAGGTATCCCCTACACCATACCTGGCTTAGAACAATGCCATGATTCTCTTTATACCAACTGTACACGAAGGAAACCAAGAACTACATCTTTAAAAATATTGGCAAGAAAATAACAACCGAGAATGAAAATGATACCAAGAACTGCAACTCTTGTGTATTGACAGGAAAAAACATACCAAAAATGACAACTCTTACATATTGACAGAAAACAATTTCCAAGGAATGCAACTTTTGTAAATTGACAGAAAAAAAAAACCAAGAATTGAAACTCTTGTATATTGACAGAAAAATAATTTCCAAGACATGTAACTCAAGAAAGAATACAATACAATTCTACACGGAACACATAACTGAACAATGTTTAAAAAATATGAAAATATGAAAATATCCGTATAAAGAAACACACGTTTAAAACAAATGTGATAAATGTTTGATAAATCCACAGAAATATTTGAAATAAAAAAATTATTGATGTACATTTCAACCAATATACACAATTTGTAAACGTCCATCGCCTGTTAACCTGTTCACAATGATACCCGACTCACATAGAATACCTGACTCACATATATACTTTTACTTTCATATTTTATGTATTCTGTCACAGGTAAAGGACTGCAGCTTTTAACCATTGTTGCTTGAACTTCATTTTTTATTTATAATAAAATAAACATAAAGGTTAAGGAGAAGAGACACCTGTATACTTAATATTGATCTGTGTGGACACGCCTCAGTGGATTTATTGCAGAGTGGATTTAATGCTGTGTGGATTTACTGTGGCGTGGATTTATTGCTGGGTGGATTAACTGCGGAGTGGATTTACTGTGGAGTGGATTGTGGGCCTAACTGTGGAGTGGATTTACTGTGGAGTGGATCATAGACCTGACAGTGGAGTGGATTTACTGCAAAGTGGATCATAGGCCTGACTGTGAAGTGGATTTACTGCAGAGTGGATTTACTGTGGAGTGGATTGTGGGCCAAACTGCGGAGTGGATGTACTGCGGAGTGGATCATAGGCCTGAGTGTGGAGTGGATTTACTGCGGAGTGGATTTACTGTGGAGATGATCATAGGCCTTACTGTGGAGTGGATTTACTGTGGAGTGGGTCATAGGCCTGACTGTGGAGTAGATTTACTGGGGAGTGGATTGTGGGCCAAACTGTGGAGTGGATTTACTGTGGAGTGGATTTACTGTGGAGTTGATCATAGGCCTGACTGCGGAGTGGATTTACTGGGGAGTGGATCATAGGCCTGACTGTGGAGTAGATTTACTGCGGAGTGGGTCATAGGCCTGACTGTGGAGTGGATTTACTGTGGAGTGGAATGTGGGCCAAACTGCAGAGTGGATGTACTACGGAGTGGATCTTAGGCCTGACTGTGGAGTGGATTTACTGCGGAGCGGATTATGAAATATTAATTTGAAATATCCTACTAGAGGTATGCTCAAACCTTAATACTGCTCATATAAAACCAGTTACTGGTACAGTGCATACAGAGAAACTTCACACAGCTATATTCCCATACGTCACCAAGCTAATCACTTCAACATCAATATTAGAACATTTTTCATAAAAAAACTTAAAAGGTTTCAAAGTGGAGCTAGCTTTTATTTTCAATATAATTTAGAAAATCGTAGTTCGATAAACATCTCGTGTATATGTGAGCTACATGATGCGTGACGGAGGGTAATTTGTACGATCAGGCGTATAGTTTTAGATGCAACTAAAAATACTAGTTATAGCAATCTCGCCATCTTTCACATTTCATAGATAGATATCTTGACAAATATAGTTTCACTACATTGACAGTAACTCAATATATCGCTCGCTTACAATGACAAGGTCCTAACTACCACTTACCACCTTATAACACTGATACATATTTGAAATCTGCACCAGAAAGCGCATCTCATGAGCATATTTTCATGATAATCGGAGTTTGTCATGTTGACCAAAATGAAGTTATAAAAGCTTGTTTTACCATAAGTAAAGAGTACATTTCAGATGTTTTTTTCTTGTTTTCACAAAATATTGATTTTGTACTTACAACCTTCTCATTGTAAGCCAGTGATATGTCAAACTATAAAAGCTCTGATACCAGGTCCTGCGTGTATTATGTCTAGAGTCTGTACAGAAAGTACCTGTAAACTTTTATTGTAATAGATAGCAATCAAATCAACATTACTGTTTACTGTTTTAACAACATTTTATATACATAAACTTAATTTCAAATCCATAAAAACATGAGCAATTACTTTCTTGTAATTGTTTTAACAATCAAAGCAGTCAGTAGAATACCTCAACATCATGTCAGCCTACAAGTTACACCACCAATCAACTCAATTAATGTAATGTTGGATGAATATTGACTTAATATAGAGAATCTAAAAGATTGAAGTCAAAGGGAGATAACTCATGAAAAACTTGTAATTTACACAAGCTAGGAGCTACAAGCTATAAGCTAACAGCTGCGAGACACAAGATACGAGCTACGAGCTGCAAGCTTAGTAACGCTGCAAGCTTAGTAACAAGCTACAAGCTATGAACTGCAAGCTACAAGCTATGAGCTCAGACCTAGAAGCTGCCAAATACATCACAGAATGCATTTGAACATGAAAACTGTGTCTCAACATAAACAAACTATAGCAGATATATCGTCACATATAAATACATTTGGAGAAAAAAGAGAAAATAATTAAGTTAGATAAGTGCCAATAACTGGAAAAAGGGGCCATGAGGGAGAACAAATATTGACCCCGATATCTCGAGGGACCATGTACTTGGTCATGATAATACAATATTTATTACTCTAAGATGAATTTCCAACACGAAATTGGCTGAAATAGGGAAGATGATTCGTCACTTGAGTAGAATACAGACAAATTTCTCCAACATATCAGCCTGGAGATAGCTTCATGTATATGGCATGTTGTTCTACAGCCCACCTACCTCCTACATGTGCTGTATATATATATATAACTCCGATAGTTATAACACAAATCATGATAAACCATGAAATATTCAACAAGCACCAACAAATAGTTTACTGGAATCCCCAAATAACTATAATTCACAAATAGTTTACTGGAATCTCAAATAACTATAATTCACAAATAGTTGCTGCTTTAAGGTATTTGTTCTTCAGAGGTATATTGTATTAGTTGAATGATTCGACCCTTTGGTGCAACAAGGTCGTATCTCGCTATATTAACTATACAAAGATACAATGTTGTTGCTCCACAGGGAGCAGCTATTATCGCACGATTAGAATGAGAAGGTAATAAGTACAAAATTGATATTATCAGAAAGCAAGAATGAAATGGTCAGAAAATTATTCTTTAATGATGGTAGAATAAAATTGTGGTTTCAACCTCAGTTTGGTCAACATAACAAGTTCCAATTTTCATGAAAAATATTCTTATAAGAACTGTCTCAGTATCGGTCATACAGGTTGTAAATAGATACAACCTTCTAATTCTAACCCAGAAAATTATAAATTGTGGTTACCCTTGTGGGCCCGAAACAAAAAATGAAAAAAAAAGCCAGCAAATTATTACGGCTGATCAGATTTTAAAGATCAGAGTGGCCACAGAAAATGAAGAATGAAATTCCCTGATTATTCCCTGATTATTCGCTGATTTTTCCCTGACCAAAAGGTTATTTTCCATGATTTGTGCGGCGTTTGCGATCATGGTTTATTAAAGGCTGTTTTATTATTTAACATAAAACCTAATACAATATAGAATATGGTGCAAACTTTATCTTACTACTTATTTTTGAAACTACATGTCATTGATAAGATGTTTATAATTATTAAAGTTATTTTGCGAGCGAAGCGAGCACGAAAATTCACATTTCATACGTTTTCACCAAAACAATCGGCAAATTAACAATTACAAGACTATTTGATTTCTCCAATTTTGGAAAATTCCCTGATAATTCCCTGATTTTTGCCCAATTTTGAAATTCTCTGATTTTTCCCTGCAGGGAATTTATTTTGAGCATTTTTTCCAGAGTCTGTGGCTACCCTGAAATATGGTGTCCTCATTTATCAAAGAAAGGAGATTATATATAATACTGAGATCAGAGAATTCATGTATCTAGATAATTGTCACTTGCTAGGGCAGCATAGATTTCACAAGATCATCAATATAAACATTGTTTTAAGTTTGAACAATGGAAGGGATTATAACATATATTATATATATACAGTCAGATAATTAAAACATTGAATCACGTTCATACAGAGCTATGTAAGTAGAAGTAAAGTTTGCCAGGATTAACAGATTATACACATATATAGTTATACACTGCTGTAGACAAATTAATACCATTATCCTCAATGTCTGACCCCATAAACCTTAAATGAACCCTTAAAACACCTAATTATATCATGATTGTGACCTGCATTGTGTAATACCCTTAAAATATTACATATTGTCATGTGACCTGTCATGTGACCGGCATAAAGCACTACATGTATTAAGCTTTTAATCACCGTTTGCATAATTTATTCTGTCAAGAATTTTGTTTGCATTTTGTTTTACTTTAATTTTGGCATTATTATTTAAGCCTAATTACTGTCCTCAACTTCTCAATTATCGGCCTTTAACTTTGACCAACATCAAAGTGCCTATTACACTCTCCAAGTTAGCCCTGTCCTGACGATTTCTACTATATAGTGTGCCCAGGATAATGTGATGTTTATAAACATGGACTGGATTGGTGTACTGTAAATTGGTTGCTTAAATAAACACGTATGGTCAAAAGTGTACTAAAACAACACTGATAAATCGTGCACGCATGATTTATCCACCTATACGAACGATACCACTTGTTATCGCCTTTCTCGTTATCCTGGACGCACTTAATTTACATGAATTGTATTTTCAAAAATTGAAAATTTTGAAATTGAAAACAAAAGCATTTAAGAATATTTAATGAACTGAACAGAATGTGGAGTGACTAATAATCAGGAACAATCAGTAAAGCACATTGAGCCTAAATGTCTCTCAGTAAAATCTGATTGACTATATAAGTGTTGTCATTTAGTTAAATAATAGAAAGTTAACCAACCCTGACTTTATGTTCTAGATTATATTACATACTGTTTGTTCCCTGGCGTCTTCTAGTTGTAAGATAATGTTTTCTATTTTCTTACCAAACAATGTTGTCTAATATTGGAAGAAAAGGGGCCATCCAGCCCCTAAACAAGTCCAGACAATGAGAGTTTAAGGGACACTGCATGATAAGGGGATAGATTGGAATCAGCTAACTCACATTGTGTGATCAGCTAGGAGTTGAGGCCCTGGAGTTGGAGGAGTTGGACTGAAAAATCCACTTGCCCGAAGACTCAATCTACCCAGGATAACACAAAAAATAACAAAGTTTCAGTTTCTTGCGAAGCTTGAGGGTATGGGGAACTTGGTCTTTAAGGAAGAATTTAGAAATTAGCTTTTGTGTTCAGGAAAAATAGGACACTAAATATTATCTTCCCATAATCATTATGCACTTGCCCATTGGAGGAGTTGGATTGAAAAATCCACTTGCCCGCAGACCAAAAAGCCCAGGTGGAAGGCAAGTCGGACACAGGAATTTCACAGCCCTGACAGGTACAACATTATGTTTAAACACCTGACTATGTAACTTTTCTATCCTATCCTATAATGCTAACAATTAATCTAGGGTCAGAGCCATAGAACCAAAACTATCTAAATATCACCAAAAGGAACGAAAACAAGGAGAAAGTTACAGACAATGAACCCAAATAATATGAATGTCACCAAAAGAAGCAATAATAAAGAGAAAGTAGACAAAAGAACCCAAAGATTACATATAAAAATAACCATCTAAATGTTTACCAAGACAATGGAGGAATTCTATAGAATTGTTCAAACTTAAACACCGTGAAAATTTACGACAAAGATTTTAAATTGCGTGCAAATCTGTGGTCACATGATATTTGTCATATAATATGGTAGAATCGCTCGTCTACATTACTGGATTTGTGGAAGCTTTTATAACTTCTTGACTCCAACCATATAATGCATGTTTGAATTTTTATAAATCAAAGCACTGAAAAGACTTACCTTACATTTACAGCGTGTGTGTGTGTACTTTGGTATAAATGTTTGAGTTGTAACAGTAAATGTTCCCAGTTTTTAGTCAAGATCAACATGTATATACTTCATCAATCTGTCTAACAAACAACTAATGAAATACTCAATGTACAGTCTGTTAAATGATAATAGTTGTAAACATTGACTTGTCCATCAGGTTTATCTAGGTTTAACTGGATAATACCTTAGTTAACAGTATTCCCCGCTATTCGACTTTCGAATGGGATAGTTTCCCCATTGATTTAGTATAATTTATTGAATTAACGATTAGCATTTCTATTCTACAATCCATACAAGATTTTGATATTTTAAAAATGTAAATATTTTTGCATGATTTGAAAAATAATTGATCTAAATTTGGTGTTTAATATAATATGGGTACCTTTACCATACTACCTTCACAAATACCCTGTATTCATATTACATAAACATGTTGTTCTGTGCCCTTTTATGTTCTGTTACCATGTCATTCTGTGACTTTTGATATATCAAAGAACTCCTCGTCCAATTATTTCATCTTTCAGTTAAAGAAACAAAACTTGTCGTTGTTGTACTTACCTGAAAATAGAGAAAAGATTTATTATAGAAACATATAAACAAAACATTTGCTACAATTTCAAATCTTGGCAAATTAGTTTGAGTCTAACAAGTGGAACTTTACAGAACAACATGATCATGTCTGTCACATATCATAACATAGAATCTCCAGGGACAACATGATCATGCCTGTCACATATCATATAACATAGAATGTCCGGGGACAACATGATCATGTCTGTCACATATCATAACATAGAATCTCCGGGGACAACATGATCATGTCTGTCACATATCATAACATAGAATCTCCGGGGACAACATGATCATGTCTGTCACATAACATAACATAGAATCTCCGGGGACAACATGATCATGTCTGTCACATATCATAACATAGAATCTCCAGGGACAACATGATCATGTCTGTCACATATCATAACATAGAATCTCCGGGAACAACATGATCATGTCTGTCACATAACATAACATAGAATCTCCGGGGACAACATGATCATGTCTGTCACATAACATAACATAGAATCTCCGGGGACAACATGATCATGTCTGTCACATATCATAACATAGAATCTCCAGGGACAACATGATCATGTCTGTCACATATCATAACATAGAATCTCCGGGAACAACATGATCATGTCTGTCACATAACATAACATAGAATCTCCAGGGACAACATGATCATGTCTGTCACATAACATAACATAGAATCTCCGGGGACAACATGATCATGTCAGTCACATATCATAACATAGAATCTCCAGGGACAACATGATCATGTCTGTCACATATCATAACATAGAATCTCCGGGAACAACATGATCATGTCTGTCACATAACATAACATAGAATCTCCAGGGACAACATGATCATGTCTGTCACATATCATAACATAGAATCTCCGGGGACAACATGATCATGTCTGTCACATATCATAACATAGAATCTCCGGGAACAACATGATCATGTCTGTCACATATCATAACATAGAATCTCCGGGGACAACATTCAACACATTGCCTTATTCTGTCATGACACAACAAGATCATCATGCAATATAATCACAGAGATACTGTCTGATGATGATACACAAGTATGTCACATCAGGGGTATTGTGTTTTAACTGACAGCCGGCAATATGTCCAACAGTTTTATATAGCTTGGCCAATTGAACACGAGCCTGACCTTTTAATTAGCATAATTTAACAGTCGATATATTGTCTATGTTTACAATACCGATTGTATGTTTTCATAATCGGTGAGTATCACGAAAACGCTCGAGATGTAATATAAACACAAAACTGAAATACCTATATTGCACGATTTGCTGGCGGAAATTGATATATTCAAAGCAAGAACCTTGTAATATATTCTTGCATAAAGGTCAGGCTCAGGTCAAAATAGCCAAGCTATACAATCTTAAACAATCTTATGTATGCCAGTGCATGTGCTAAATGTACAGTAAACTGTTGATATATATACATATACTGAATCAATCTCTGCACCTCATTTCTGATGGTATCCACTGAGGGCGCAGAGAGAGAAAAAGAGAGAAAACTATGTTTCTCTCTTAAAGCATTTGGAGACATAATTAAGCATATCTCATAGCTTTGTAACGTGACAATACTCCTTTAATACAATTTCACATAAAAATTGATCAATTCCCTCATGATTTGAAAGCTTCATCAATTGAACGAGATAAGATCAGATATTTCAGCACATTGCATTCCCCAACATCTGGTTTCCCTCAAATATCTCCCGTATCTACTCATACAACCAACTGTTACATCCAACATATACTGGGACACTGTAACATCCCGGGACACTGGAACATCCCGGGACACTGAGATATACCGGGACACTGAGACATACCGGGACACTGAGATATACCGGGACACTGAGATATACCGGGACACTGAGATATACTGGGACACTGAGATATACTGGGACACTGAGATATACCGGGACACTGAGATATACCGGGACACTGAGATATACTGGGACACTGAGATATACAGGGACACTGAGATATACCGGGACACTGAGATATACTGGGACACTGAGATATACCCGGACACTGAGATATACTGGGACACTGAGATATACCGGGACACTGAGATATACCGGGGCACTGAGATATACCATTGCAGATTACGGACATGCTTCACTAGACATGAGTTGTATTATAGAGGTAGCCAGGTACAGAATGAATGGTTTCATGTGAAAGGTTTATTGTTTGTATTTTATCAAGTTTAACAAACCATAGAAAGAGGAAAACACCATCAAGTTTCTACAGACTTTAATCAATGAATGAAGTATGTGGGTATTAAATCACCATCCATGGTTCTGGTTAACATATAAACCTGCACATGGACATCTACATGAATACCATATATAGTTCTCATCACATCATTATACACAGTTTTCAAATAATATTAAACAAGTTGATATTTTAAAAAAAAAAAATTGTTAGTAAACAACTTTGTAACACTTTGCTCTTCCACCAGATAACTAATCTACGTCCAATATAATATAGACTACTTGAGAACTTTAAACAGCCCTACTCCACATGCGGAGCTGTAATGTCATATAAGATAACAAAACATAACCGGCCTAAATCCACAAGTGGAGCTGTCATGTAATTTATGATAAAGAAACATAACTGGCTCTACTCCACATGCGGAGCAAATGTTAACAAACAGACAGTTAACATACTGTAAAATCATTAATTTTCGAAGGGGATTAAATTTCGTGGATTTCGTGGTTCACTTCAACCACGAACTTTAATCCCAATGAACACTGATTTTGACCCTTGTTTTGTTACCTGAAATTCACAATCCACGAATTCAAGTGCCAACGAAATTGTCTTTTTTACCAAAACCACGAAATTTCATCCCAACGAAATTAAATGATTTTACAGTATACAGTGTGTGGCTGACTTTTTTATCGGAGTATGGAGTGAAGAAGTCATAAAGAAACTATCATAAACATATTGAGAGAGCTAGTTCACTAATTAATGCATGAAATTTGACTCCAGGCTCAGCAGGTTAAGGCCAAACTATTCAATATGTTTTATACATCTAACACTCTAATGACAATGTGGATCACAAAAATAGGGTAAAATTTGTCTTTTGTTTTGTAAAAAATGGTAAACTTATTGATGTTTTATAAGATGGTTATCATTCTTTTATCATATTGCTCCATAAATAAAAAAGATTTTCATTATGATTTTTTCATCAATTTTGGGGTTTTGTTTTTGAAAATTAAGACTACCACATAAAAGCCCTCCTTTTGCAAACTGTATGGTCCCCGGGGCCATTTATTCAGGAATACTGTATTTATCTAGAAACCATCATATTACAGAATAAAGACATCACATACACATCGAGGGCTGCCCGCAAGACTGTAGAAACTACATGTAATTAAAGAAGGACTTACTTACAGTCTTGCAGGCATCCCTCGACATGTGCTACATACAGCTATATATATATTTATTTTCTTTGGTCTGGACTTTATGGTAATCAGCCACAAAATTGTATGGATTTCCCCGTTTACAGTATAAAAGTGTATTAAAGTATATCGGCATGTTTCAATAAACACAACTCCTACAGTAATGATGTAGTGAATCGTACAACTGTCGGGTAAAATTGTAATATTAAACAGCTTTTTAGGTTTTAACAGTTTTACTCTGGCCCGGTGATTATAAACATTGGAGTACATACTCCATGCTCAAACTCATACTCCATTCTCCAATTGGAGCATGTTCTTAGTTACAAAAACAGCTACTGAATGGCAACATGTGAAATAGGGGTTCATTTTCTTAATTAGAAGATTTGATACAAGTTGGTGTTGGTTTTGATGCAAAATTTAAAAAAAGCAGTTTTCAAGCTGGAGAATCAGTTTTGAGTATGAGAATGAGAAATATTTATGATATTCGGACCTGATCTTGCCACTATACATCTTGCCATTATACATGACAGGCTTTATAGTGGCCAGTGTTAGTTTCCTCGCTTCAAGCATGTATCAACGTATGTTAGCCTACAAAGGTTCTTACTCGACATGGGTACCCACACCATAACAACAGAACACTGAATACATTGACTAACTGTCAGACATATACATACACACGTACGGACAGACAGACGGTCAGACAGACGGACAGGCATTAACAGTTTCTTATATAATACATAATTATAGGATTGTGATTTGCTTAATAATAATGGACCAATTCAAACAATAGCACTGTGTATTGCAACCTTTCGATGCCATTCCACACTTTAACAGATCTTTACTTTTGTCAAATTTTATTCTCAGCAAGTATTCCCTTAAAATATATCACAGGACGGTATTGTATACTAAAAATAATATTACAGAACAAACTAGAACCATCACTGTCGTGATCAGGGCCCTGTTGTTATCATTGTCAATAAGTATTGCAAGTTTCATTTGAATATCTTGAAAAGTTTTTGAACTATGGCCAATGTAGAAGTTTTGAAGTCAAAAAAGGGGCACAAGCCAAAATTTATTAAAGCTAGAGTTGTTGCCCTTTGCTACACATGTGCGTATTGTCACTGTCAATATGTATAGCAAGTTTTATTTGAATATCTGTAATGGTTTTGAAGTAATGTAGAAAAAAAAGATGAAAAATGAGGAAAATTATAATTTTACAAAGGGCCATAATTCTTACAATATTGTAGCTGGAGTAACATAACTTTGCATACAATGGTGTATTGTTGCTGTGACCTTATGTTTAAAGTTTGAAGTCGATACCTTTAACAGTTTGCAAGTTATTAAGAAAAAACATTTTGAACTATGGCCAATGTTAAAGTTTTGAAGTAGAAAAAGGGGCACAAGTCAAAATTTATTAAAGCTAGAGTTGTTGCCCTTTGCTACACATGTGCGTATTGTCACTGTCAATATGTATAGCAAGTTTCATTTGAATATCTGTAACGGTTTTGAAGTAATGTAGAAAAAAAGATGAAAAATGAGGAAAATTGTAATTTTACAAAGGGCCATAATTCTAACAATATTGTAGCTGGAGTAACATAACTTTGCATACAATAGTGTATTGTTGCTGTGACCTTATGTTTAAAGTTTGAAGTCGATACCTTTAACGGTTTGCAAGTTATTAAGAAAAAACATTTTGAACTATGGCCAATGTTAAAGTTTTGAAGTCGAAAAAGGGGCACAAGCCAAAATTTATTAAAGCTAGAGTTGTTGCCATTTGCTACACATGTGCGTATTTTCACTGTCAATATGTATAGCAAGTTTCATTTGAATATCTGTAACGGTTTTGAAGTAATGTAGAAAAAAGATAAAAAATGAGGAAAATTGTAATTTTACAAAGGGCCATAATTCTTACAATATTGTAGCTGGAGTAACATAACTTGGCATACAATAGTGTATTGTTGATGTGACCTTATGTTTAAAGTTTGAAGTCAATACCTTTAACAGTTTGCAAGTTATTAAGAAAAAACATGAAAAATGTGGACGGACAGACGGACAGACGGACAGACGGACAGACAGACAGACGGACAGGGTGATTACTATAGGGCACCTGCAAAAAATTTGCAGGGCCCTAAATATAAAGTGTATGTTTAATTGTACACGAATATTGAGTTATAAAAATTGAAAAACTAAATCAAATTTTATATCTTTTGACGATGCCTACATATAGAAGTTCTATTTTCACGATTGCCCCGCAGCATCAAACCTCGACTTCTTATATTTATAATAAATTTTCTTCTGTGGAATTATCTTCTAACCTAACATTATAATCAATATATATGTTCTGTGTACCCACATTGTCACATGACATTTTATATATTTTGTACATATTACATTCTCTAATATACAATATGAACATGTATAATAGTACACCAACATATAGTACAATGTATATACATGCCAGGAGACCGTTGCATAAGCGAGGAACCTTAGAGCATCACATTCAAAGATTTTTTTTTCTCAATTTTGTCCAAAAAACCCCACTAGGGTAGGGGGGGGGGGCAAAATAATAGGTTTGGTAGAAGTAGAAATGAGCTGGGGGTTTTTTGCCTTAACATGACTTGTATGAGCACGTCAACAACCTGGATACTTTTATCGCAGACATCATTTCCTGGCATTTAATGAGAAGTTTGTATTATTATTAACAAAATCAATATTTTGAGAACACAAGAAAAACAGTCTGACAATTACTCTTTACTTTTGGTTAAACAAGCGTTTTCAACTTTTGTTTGGTCATCATGATAAGTTCAGATTTTCATGAAAATCGGCTCATAAGAAGCGCATTGTGACTCAAGATTTAACATAGGTATCATTCTTATAAGGTGGTAAGTAGTAGTTACAACTTTCTAATTCTAAGCCCGAGATATCTACTTAAACAATACAACATTATGATTTACCTGGATAGTTTGGTCGATTATATCCATCACTGGATTATTCAGCATCACCGTATCCGCGGAAACAGATTGTAAATCTCAGCAAATTTATCTCACAAATTGACAATAAATTATTCTCAGATTTTCTGTCTAAATTTTCAGTGAAAGTCTTTTGTAGAATCCGACACAAAATTTCAGCAATTTTTTACTTATTTTACAAGTTTATATGTTCACATTAAGCTGTACACCTGATTAGCATTTAAAGTATAATATATTTTAAATATCAGCCTCGATTTTGTCCGCATTCAATTCATGTATTAATGTACACAAGCTGTTTACAGTTAAATGAATGTAAATTATTCGAAAACAAAATTCTTTGTTATATGCAGCCGAATGGGACAGTTTGTTCAGTTGTAAGTCAAGGAAAGTTATGATTTACAGGGAACCAAACACTTCTATATAATTCACTATATCGGTTCCCGCTTTACAAAACTTAAAATAAAAGAAAGGGATCAATTACTAAACAAGTTTGAAAGATAAGACGAAAAGAAAAAATAATGCATTGAGGCCCTTAATGAATCTTATAGGAAGGGGCCAGACTTAATATTTATAACTCGGACCTTAAGCGTACCAGACTTCTCTTATAGAAAGGGGCCAAATTTAAATTAACTCCTTTAATATTTATAACTCAGTCCTACCACTGGACTAAAAACTTATAGGAAGGGTCCAGACTTAATATAACTAATACAGGACCATATTATAAGGGGCTAGACTCAATTGATATAACTCCTATAACTGGAGAGAACTGTAGAATTAAAATTAGATTTAAAAACTGGGACCATAAATTACGGGGCCTAATTTACAGACAACAAAAGTATTAAGAATGTTGATATAAAACTTAATTAATTAGTTGAAAGTTGATGTTTTAATTTAAATATAGTTTATTTGTGACATATTGACATTTTATCATTTAAAATAGAATATACAAAAACAAGTTTAGATTTTGATGGATCGAATATTAAGTCAAAATTTTCTTTCATTTAATACACAAAATTCCACCTGTGTTATGTAAAGTATAGATAATGAAATAATTTATTTACTCAATTACCCGGTATAAATTTAAACGTTTTTGGCTAAAATTATTGTGTTTTTCATAATTAATTAGGAAATATAAATTCTTCATTCACATGACATTTAAAACTTAAAATAGCAAACATGAGAATGTTCTATTTCATAATTGGAAGTTTGTTTGAAATTTGCTGACTCATCATGTATTAAATTATAAAACATCTTAAATCATAGAAATTATAACACAGTCAATTACCCGGCGATATAATATAGTACTGCAATCATATAATGATACGTGGTTTATAGAAACATCAAACACACAGGTACGTAATTACGTATCAATACTACAGGCTCCCCCAGTCAGATTCTCACCATTATATTTCACATTTTTCTACATTTATTTTATTTGTCAAAATGGCCATAAAACATCAAACATAAAGATGGAGACTGGGTGAATATATAACCACTAAACCTCTGCCGAACCTTGAGGGCTGAGATCTAGTGATTGAGTCGTGTGATAGACACAACAAAACCTTCGCTTCAATAATCACATGAACTGAAGTGAAATGCGGATATAAAATAGAACTACAACACCTTTCTATTCATGTACAGAGAGTCACTGACTCGAACCAGTGAACACAGTATACCAGGTATATGTACAAATGTACCGCAAGTTTGCAGGCAAACCAAACATAGTCATACAGTTGATTCAATCAGTAATACCAATGAGGGAACTTAGCCCATTCGAAAGAATAGAGGTAATACCGATAACTCAGGTATACCCAGTTAAACCTAGATAAACATAGTTTACCTGCCGGGCGATAGTATATTTACAACCGCTCTCATTTGACTTTGAAAGGAGTGTAGTCATACATCGTTAAACATGCAAACAAACAGACAGAAAAAAATCATGAGATGGTTGAAAGATAAATTGTCACATATTGAAGATATGTCATCTTTTATATGCTGTATGATCATTACTATTTGTGGGGATTAAATTTCTTGGATTCACCTTCTATTATGAAATCAAAATACATGAATTTATGTCGCATCGGAATTGTCTTTTTAACGCAAATCATGAAATTTTGTCACAATGAAATGAAATAATTTTACAGTATCAGATTAATTATATTGAAGAGTCACACTTTTATATTCCCTTGTTTTTGCAATCTGACCACTGTTGTTGAATTTCTAATGGCAGAAATAAAGGTTAGAAACCACCAAATAGATTTGCTCTATAGCTCAATGTAAATTGGCCATAGTAGGCCCCAATTTTCAACTTTTTTTAGTCTATGGCCACCTGGACCACATATATCATTGTAAAGAGGGGCATTTGAGCTTCAAAATAATGAAATAAAAAAGGGGGGTCATGTATCTTCTAAGAAAGTTTTTGTCCTTCAAACACGGTCTATCCGTTTTTACGCATGTCCGGATTTATGAGTTCTGGGTGTTAGCCTAGTCTACTTTCACTTTGGTATCAAGAACAAAATAGTGGAATAATACAAATATTACAGTTTTACTACACCATATGCATATTTACCAACCATTTAAACTCAATTTCATCATTCAACTCCACATTTGTCAAGAAATATCTCCATTTACAGGCAAACCAAAGTTTTTTTAAGGACTACTTGAGTGTATCACCACTTGGTCCGCGGAGGCATTTAGTGGTTCTTTACCTAAATAATAGCCAACTTAATATACAGGTTTTAAACCTTGTGATACGGTAAAGTCATTAATTTTTGTGGGTGATTAAATTTCGTGGATTTCATGGTTCACCTCAACCACAAACTTTAATCCCAACAAACAGTAATTTTGACCCTTGTTTTATTACGTGAAATGCAAAATCCACGAATGAAAGTCCCAACGAAATTGTTTTTTTACCAAAACCACAGAATTTCGTCCCAACGAAATTAAATTATTTTACAGTATAGCATTAAAATAATGACCTTACATTGAGTGTTTTGAGACATATTCATTGAGCATCCTAAGTAGAAAACATACAATTTTTCTCAAGACTAAGCTTTTCCTAAAATCTTGAAATTACCTTAAATATGTCAGTGGTTTAATAGAAGAACTTCAAGCTTTAAATACTTAAAGGAAGTCGAGGTCTTTTATGCATTATGTGAAAAAATTTGCAATCCTTAAAAGGAAAACAAGGACCTATAGTAATTCTTTAATTTATAAACAATATCAAATTAAATTAATGTAAAGCACTGTGCCATACTTAACTTTAATAATGCATGTTCAGCTTTATTCAATTTTCTAGAAAACAATTTTTAAACTTTGGCCTCATGTTACGAGACAAATTCCACTAAAGTTATTGGTGTACATACAAAGTGTAAGTGTCAGACAATTCAAACGCTTCAATAAATTTAAAACAATGAAACAAACGAGACAGGTTAGACGCCAGGTTACACAGCGTTCCCTAACGATGATTCTACTATTATTTTAACTTTTGTTTTATCATTGAGGAACAATGTTAACTGTAGGACAATCAGCGTGCTCAATGACTCGTGTAAAACACTTTCAATAAAACGTTTTCAATAATTGTACAATGAAATGTTTTGTTTAACGAGGTTTGAATGTTGAAATGTTTGATTGTTTAACGTGCACGCTCTGACACACCATGCTATCATATAGCTATCTTCTATATAATGTACCAAGTACAAAGCTTCATGATAAACGTGACAATACATGTACACAGCAGAACTTGACTAGATCTCCATCAGTAGCATTACTACCACTTTGACCATTAGACCCAAGCCTACTTATCATTTTGCCAAGTATAGGTAATATAAAATGTGAAGACAGTTATTTTTGAAGTTATCAACTATAAACAAATATTTACGCCAATAAGACTTTTGTGACACTTAAAACTTGTTTCCCAAAATACTTCGCACATGTAGTTTAATACAAATTTTATAACCACAAGATGATTACCAATTAAAGTTCAATTTGTCAAAAACAGCAAAAAAAACAACATCATATCAACGAATGATGAGCAGGAGGTATAATTAGACTACCATAACTAGATAACCTCTACCTTGTTAGCACATTAATCTCCCAATTATTCATCACTAACAACCGTCACTTGCCGTCACTCGCTGTAATACGAGCAGTAACCATAGACTCATCTACTCATACATTACACTGATACAAACATATAATTAGGGGCCATTTTTTCCCCTACCTTCCTGTTTGTTGTCAAACTATGTAACAAGTCATACATCATAGAACCCTCATTATCTGTCAGCTCACTGCACACTGTGTGTCTCAATAACATACTGCAGTGACTTGTTACTGCTGGCATACCCTGTCAGATCACTGCACATTGTGTGTCTCAATAACTTGCTGCAGTGACTTGTTCCTGCTGGGATACCAAATATCACATTCCTTACCAGTTCCTGATACTATGTGTGGTCCCTGCCCTTAGTGGACCCTACCATTCTGCTTCCCGATACTATGAGTTGTCCCTACCATTCTGCTTCCTGATACTATGAGTGATCCCTACCATTAGTGGACCCTACCGTTCTGCTTCCTGATACTGAGTGGTCCCTACTATTAGTGGACCCTACCATTCTGCTTCCTGATACTGAGTGGTCCCTACCATTCTGCTCTGCTATGAGTGGTCCCTACCATTCTGCTCTGCATACTTGTTCCTGATACTATGAGTGGTCCCTACCATTCTGCTCTGCTAACTTGTTCCTGATACTATGTGTGGTCCCTACCATTCTGCTCTACTCTGGCCTTGTGCATTGACTCATTGGTGAGTCTATCAGTATGAAGCTCTATAATTGTGGACAGTGTGACCATTGGTTAGTATGAAGCTCAATAATTGTGGACAGTGTGACCATTGGTTAGTATGAAGCTCTATGATTGTGGACAGTGTGACCATTGGTTAGTATGAAGCTCTATAACTGTGGACAGTGTGACCATTGGTTAGTATGAAGCTCTATAACTGTGGACAGTGTGACCATTGGTTAGTATGAAGCTCTATAACTGTGAACAGTGTGACCATTGGTTAGTATGAAGCTCTATAACTGTGGACAGTGTGACCATTGGTTAGTATGAAGCTCTATAACTGTGGACAGTGTGACCATTGGTTAGTATGAAGCTCTATAACTGTTGACAGTGTGACCATTGGTTAGTATGAAGCTCTATAACTGTGGACAGTGTGACCATTGGTTAGTATGAAGCTCTATAACTGTGGACAGTGTGACCATTGGTTAGTATGAAGCTCTATAACTGTGGACAGTGTGACCATTGGTTAGTATGAAGCTCTATAACTGTGGACAGTGTGACCATTGGTTAGTATGAAGCTCTATAACTGTGGACAGTATGACCATTGGTTAGTATGAAGCTCTATAATTGTGGACAGTGTGACCATTGGTTAGTATGAAGCTCTATAACTGTGGACAGTGTGACCATTGGTTAGTATGAAGCTCTATAATTGTGCACAGTGTGATCATTGGTTAGTATGAAGCTCTATAATTGTGCACAGTGTGACCATTGGTTAGTATGAAGCTCTATAATTGTGGACAGTGTGACCATTGGTCAGTATGAAGCTCTATAATTGTGGACAGTGTGACCATTGGTCAGTATGAAGCTCTATAATTGTGGACAGTGTGACCATTGGTCAGTATGAAGCTCTATAATTGTGGACAGTGTGACCATTGGTCAGTATGAAGCTCTATAATTGTGGACAGTGTGACCATTGGTCAGTATGAAGCTCTATAATTGTGGACAGTGTGACCATTGGTTAGTATGAAGCTCTATAATTGTGGACAGTGTGACCATTGGTTAGTATGAAGCTCTATGATTGTTCACTATAGGACCCTCATTTAGTATAAGGATATATATAGAGTGCCCAAGTTAACAAGAAAAGTGGGAAAATGTGGAATAAGCCACATCGTCCAGGAAAATGTGATATTTACAAACATTTGACCGAATTTGTCCATTGTTGCAAAATTGGTTACTTAAATAAACAAACACGATAAATTTTGACTCAATTATATATACTAAAATAACACTGATTAATCATGTGCTATTGATTTTTGCCATCTATGTGGCTTATTCCAAAGTTTCCCACCTTTCTTGTTATCCTGAGCGCACCAAAGAAGTGATCAGACATTAAAAGTTCCTCACTAAGATTATCAGGAATGAGTCAGCTGTCCAATTTAACCACAGCATACAATAGAATGGTTCATTCACAACTATATATAAAGTGAAATAATCAATACAGAGTGCAATACTACAGTTCTCTCCCTTGACTTAAACAAGACTGACAGAGTTGTTTCCCCTACGTTAAACAAAACACAAATTATAGTCGACAGTTTAATTGGATGAAATTGTACAATTGTTGGCTGGGAATAGAGACCAGCCTGTGTATCAACATTGACATAGACTGGTTATGTTATTTGTGTATCAACATTGACATAGACTGGTTATGTTATTTGTGTATCAACATTGACATAGACTGGTTATGTTATTTGTGTATCAACATTGACATACACTGGTTATGTTATTTGTGTATCAACATTGACATAGACTGGTTATGTTATTTGTGTATCAACATTGACATAGACTGGTTATGTTATTTGTGTATCAACATTGACATAGACAGGTTATGTTATTTGTGTATCAACATTGACATACACTGGTTATGTTATTTGTGTATCAACATTGACATAGACTGGTTATGTTATTTGTTTATCAACATTGACATAGACTGGTTATGTTATTTGTGTATCAACATTGACATACACTGGTTATGTTATTTGTGTATCAACATTGACATAGACTGGTTATGTTATTTGTGTATCAACATTGACATAGACTGGTTATGTTATTTGTGTATCAACATTGACATAGACTGGTTATGTTATTTGTGTATCAACATTGACATAGACTGGTTATGTTATTTGTTGATCTCTAATTGTAAGTGACAACAATGAATACATGTCAATAGAATGATTTACCGGGTATTGCTGCGCTACTTATCGTAAAATAACCAAATGTTACACTATATAGCAAGTCCTTAATGTGTCAATAGAATGATTTACCCGAGTATTGCTGCGCTACTAATTGTAAAATAACAAAATGTTACACTATATAGCAAGTCCTTAATGTGTTAATCCCTTTAACAAATTTGCACATGGTTGGACTATAGTGTTAATGTTGTATAATAACAAATAATACTGTAAAATGTGGAGTGGTGGTCTAGAGATAGGGGGCACGCTTCAGGATTGAGATATCCCAGGATCAACCCCTGTCAACCCCTGTCAACGACTCTATCAAGGTGTAAGTTGGTACCTGTGAGGGGATCAGTGTCTATTCCTTGGCACCACAGATTGATGTTGGCTGCCACATAAACTGGACAAAATGTCTCCCAATGTCCAGTGGACGTTAAAATGTCAAAGGGATTGAATTGCTGACCAGCTATACACAGCCCTTAAAACTTGATAAGTTAATTGTTTAATTTTACATGTATCGCAGAGTTCCGTAGTACCCTCAGATCATTCACCATGTGGTCAACACTGAACACTTGGACATCAAAACAACCAAAATAAACCTAAGAATATTAAATTTAATCACTTGTCCATCTTTAGCCATTTATTCACTTTATCAACAGAATATATTTCTTATACAGTTTGGACATGAATACAGTGACGCAGTAGAACAATCCACTATGTAAAACAAGTATAAAGCTTATACCAACAGTTCAATACCAAACTAAACTCTACCTGTTTAAGCAAAGGTTGTAATATTTCAAGTACGCATAAATGATGACATCACTGTCAAAATATCCTAACTGGACTATAGAAGAACATTAATTATACCATATAATATAACAGAAGTGAATACTATACCTGAAAGTCACATATATCCATGTTATAATAATCAACTATAGTACATCACCGATACAGTCCTTTCAAAGTCAGATGAGAAAGGTTTGTAAACATTGGCTTGACCGTCAGGTAAACTTTGTTTATCTAGGTTTAACTGGTCATACTCGAGTTAATGGTATTCTCCGCTATTCTTTCGAATGGGATAGTTTCCTCATTAGAATTAATCATTGAATCGACTTTAGTACTTTAGACCAGCTTCAACACAAACATGTACACCATTCTATTCTATTTCTAAATCTGATTTTTATGATTAATTTCAGTTGTTCTCAAAAATTGATACTATCATATTTGATCAAAAAAATTATGTAAATTATTCCACAAGTTGGTATTCTTATCACAAAAAATGATTTTTTTGTAACAGAATCTTTTTTAAAAAAACTGATTTATTCTAATATTTTTTAATAACAAAATTGTTTTATTTTCAACACATTTATATCAGTAGAAGCATAACGAGGCCCCTATTAAGGTCTGAGGTAAGAAAACAGAAATTTATTAATCATAATATTCATTAAACAGAGTTTATGATGAACCAATGTGTTAATATCAGGGAAATGAAATCTACTTTAAAAGGAGAGATTGCCAGGATTAGAATCTAGGATGTGAATAATTCATAGAGATAATGTTTTAAGTAAGATAATTAACCTCAATATCAATCCAGATATCAATACTCTACAAATCGATGAACAACCCTTGATTGTTTGTTCAAATTAACAGATGATAAATTATATCAAAAAGATGATACCAGGTCCTGTGTTTGTTATCAAGCAAACAAACCATACTGGGGAAATTAAATATCAAAGTACAAATAATATGTCGGGACATGTCGGGATATGTTGGGATATGTCAGGATATCATAATTATTTGATCAAATATTGCCAGGAGTTTGGCAAAAACAATTGCTTGTTTCCACTTCCCCTACCTACCCTATATTTTTGCCCCCCCCCTTACCCTAGTGTGTGTGTTTGTTTGGACAAAATTGAGAAAAAAATCAAAATCTTTGAATTTGACCAATTCTTTCAGGGCATTTTGGTTCTTTCTGTATTTGTTTACCATGGAAGGTTTCTGTGAGTATTCAACGGACCCTATTTTTTTCAAAGCTGGTGGCGGAAACAAAAGCAATTTTTTTTGGCCTTATGCATGCAGGTGTTGGGGACCAATGGTATTTGGTGTCAATACAACAGTAGAGTGTATTCCCAACATACACATGTTTCTACACAGTAGAATTGTGGCTACAACTTTTAGTTCCCAGAAAAAGAAAGTGGAGCAAAGCCTTTATTTGACTGTCAGCTTTTTGCTGAAATATGGCAAGTATTTAAGTCTATCAATTTTATTTATAACATGTCTAAAACTAGTTGATGCTGTAAACATGTTGTTGTTTCTTACTTTCTATTAATGTATTGTTGAACCCGGTGGTGCGGCAAAACCAGCATTATATAAGTGTGAATTAATGCTGACATTATATAAGTGTGAATTAATGCTGACATTATATAAGTGTGAATTAATGCTGACATCATATAAGTGTGAATTAATGCTGACATCATATAAGTGTGAATTAATGCTGACATTATATAAGTGGGAATTAATGCTGACATTATATAAGTGGGAATTAATGCTGACATTATATAAGTGTGAATTAATGCTGACATTATATAAGTGTGAATTAATGCTGACATTAAGTACTATAACTTGCCGTTGGTTTGTACGGGACTGTGTGTTGTACAACAATATAACATCTTATACTTAATGTCATAAACAATCAAATATTGACACGAAATCATCACCATATGTTCTACAGGTGTATATATAACATTATATTATATCATCAAAAACAGCTTACAGTAATTTGTCTGACACGACCTTATAATGTGCTTCTTATGAGCCTATTTTCATGAAAATCTGAACTTGTCATGTTGACCAAAATGACGTTGTTAAAGCTTCTTTTACTATAAGTGAAGAGTAAATTTCAGACATTTTTTCCTTGTTTTTTCAAAATATCGATTTTGTAGTTACAACCTTTTCATTCTAAGCCAATGATTTATATATTTCAGTAAATGATCATTTCATTTCAATGAGACTGCATGTTGTGGTTTTGGTAAAACTGACCGTTTCGATGGGAAGTTAGTATGTAGATTTTGTATTTCAGGTAATAGATACAAGAGTCAAAATAAGATCCAAAAAATTACGTTATATTTGGCATCGTTTATATAACATAGTGTGTTTTCCAATAGTAAAACATGTATTATCCTGTTGCTATTGTCGTATGATATAAAGAAACCATCACTCGTTGTTAATTGACATATACTAATATCAAACTTGTTCGCTTAATAAAATTTCAGTTACTGGTTTAATGTCAGTTTATATCAATTAACAACATTTACTCTTAGATAGATGCTTTAAGTATAACAGCAACAGTTACATATATTACATGTAAACTATATTCCTGCTGCACTTTATAAATATTTATTTAAGGGAAGATATATAATATAAACATTATAAATAGTGCCAAGGTATATATAGTCTCACTATTACACCTGATGCAAGCACTGTATGAGCTTACAGAATAAAAAGAAACATGATCATTGCTCACAGGCCCATTCCCTTCTTATATATGATTATTTTATTATTTTATTTCCCTCCTATATTACCCTTAGCCACAACTCTCTTCAATATGACACTCACATTTATCTAGTCCCTCCCCTCTCACATGAGGCCCTCTGATATGACTTGTTTGACGAGTCCCACCCCTCCTATATAAGCCCCAACCCTGCACCAAAATACTTTCCAGATGCATCAGTTAGCCCCGCCCACTGCTTTGTAAAGTCCCACCCCTCATATATAAGCCCCACCCCTACAACAAAACTATTTCCAGATGCCCCTCCCACATAAGCTCCTCCTACAATTAACGAATATTACACCACACTATAATATCAGATTTTACAGCTACATGTCAGTACATAAAGATGTAATATTTTGTTCCATACCAAAACAACTGATAAGTATTTGAAGTTTATACATAAACACAGCACATTTTTAGCATGTTTTAAAATTTGAAATATGTTTAAACCAACAAGCGCCAAAATAAGATTATTTTAGATAAAGTTGTTTGGAATTTGAAAAAAAATCTTTAAAGACTCTGAGAATATTGGCAGTCAGCTGAGACATCTCGGTATATGTATGTACAGGTAATAAAATATTCTCTTTCTTTTGACTTCATTCAATATAACATATGGCTGCTATCTGATTGGTCAGTTTAAACACACCTCCAGGTATAGAGCTCACTGATTGGTCAATACAGACACACCTCCAGCTCTATAGCTCACTGATTGGTCAATACAGACACACATCCAGCTCTATAGCTCACTGATTGGTCAATACAGACACATCTCCAGCTCTATAGCTCACTGATTGGTCAATACAGACACACCTCCTGTTCTATAGCTCACTGATTGGTCAATACAGACACACATCCAGCTCTATAGCTCACTGATTGGTCAATACAGACACACCTCCAGCTCTATAGCTCACTGATTGGTCAATACAGACACATCTCCAGCTCTACAGCTCACTGATTGGTCAATACAGACACACCTCCTGTTCTATAGCTCACTGATTGGTCAATACAGACACACCTCCAGATCTATTGCTCACTGATTGGTCAATACAGACACACCTCCAGATCTATAGCTTACTGATTGGTCAATGCAGTCACACCTCCAGTTCTATAGCTCACTGATTGGTCAATACAGACACACCTCCAGTTATATAGCTACTGATTGGTCAATACAGACACACCTCCTGTTCTATAGCTCACTGATTGGTCAATACAGACACACCTCCAGATCTATAGCTCACTGATTGGTCAATACAGACACACCTCCAGATCTATAGCTTACCGATTGGTCAATACAGACACACCTCCAGTTCTATAGCTCACTGATTGGTCAAAACAGACACACCTCCAGCTCTATAGCTCACTGATTGGTTGATACAGACACACCTCCATTAAATACAATAAAAATACAGTGAGAGATTTGGTTATACACTGGGTTTGTTGTTCATTTATCATATGTTACAATAACCACTGTGTAGTCAGGGATGTAGTCAGGGTGTGTTTTGACAGTATAAATATTGGCATTAAGCAGGACTGCGCTGACATGAGGGATGGCAGCTAACCCTCTCTCCGAACACAACCCATACTTACACTGTCTCAATGCCTGACAAATAGAACGTAATTTAATGGTAACCATGACTACCTATTTTAATTATTGATGAGTCTTTGTTCTTTTCTCGATTATCAGGGAAGCGTTAATTGATTTAGCCCTCGATTCAAAGTGTTAGTTTCTTCTATGAGACATTGATGATGTTGCCTCTACTGTACTGTATGAACGTTGTGTGGATGTGTTATACCAGAGAGTGTACAGTACAGGCCGCACCACGTATTGGAGGATTGCAGGATACTCTGGTCATTCACTATATTTGTATATTGTAGTTTTTCAATAATCAAGGATTCTTTTACAGAACAGAGTACCATTTGTTCATGAATATTGGGGTTTTCATTTTGTTTTTTTGTTCTAAAACAATGCCAAGCATAGCCTTTATTTGCCAGCCAGCTTTCACTGGATTAGCTACGAAGAAGTCAACGGTTAACAGAGAATGCTGGGGTATAAGGTCAACAACAATAAAAATAACACAGCAGCAGAAACACATAAACATATACAATGTTTATATCAAACATTTATAATGAATTCTATCCATCAGAGATCATTGTACATCCCTCTTATATGTAATAGACTACTCCATGCTGGAACATTTCAGAACAACCCACAATAATTTAAGGTAAAGCAGGAGGTTACATCATGAATATTTTATATCAAATTAGCTTTTAATTAATTACATTTTTTTCCTAAAATTCAGAAAGCAGATGGCTCAAATACAGCAACAGTAGAATACAATAAAGCTACGTTGATACGTTACAGACACGGGGTATGTTGGCAAGTTCTATCCCTCAATGAAATATAAACATCACATTTTTACCTCCCAAGAGAAGAGCTAATGCCAGTCTACGGGCATGTAAGGGCATGTAATGAACAACGGATGGCTTTAATCATGTAATTGTTCATTGATCTCTCACTGGGGGAAAATGTCAGGAAAACTAACAATTCCTTCATGCAGAGGAGAATCCTATAAAACATCGGAGAGGATAGTCACTCCCAGTTCCTGTAAACTTCTAACACAAGGATAATCTTTGTATGCTTCACCCAACTGTGTCAATAAAAACGTACACCAAACTGAATCACCAAAACTACCAAATAATATTAAAATTGATAGAAAGTTCAATGATGAAGGTTTCTATAAGAAAGATGTTATGTGTTGTATCAGATTGTAACATAATACCCTACAATCAGTCATCAATTATGTTAGCTTGAATTATTGTTTAATCAATTATGTTGGTAAAGATTCAACATGAGGGATGTTTTATTGCTATCTATTGCTACTATCATGCATAGATGGATCCAGATAGGGAGCCTCAAGGATCTATACCCTCCTGGAAGTTTGGAAATTATGTGCTGAACAAACATACTTATGTGGATGGACTTATAAAGGAGCTTCATCAGAACATAACTCAGACATCTTGAGTGGCTAGCTCCACTCTGATTGGTCAACACAGACACACCTTCAGAAAATGCCTCAAATTCTAAATCAAACACAGGACAATATTGAAGAGGTGAGAGGACGTTACAGCCACCAGGGGGTCTGCTATATCCCACCATGAGTCTTCAATATTAGGTTATTAAAATCTGAAGTCTTGAATAATTAAACTCTTCAACCATAAAACAAGATTTAAGACAAGAAATCAATAGTTTACACCAATTTTGAGAATGTATTTCCCACTTAGAATTTCCAAGAAAAAAGAGGAAAAAACAAAATATCATAAAGAACACTTTCTAGGGGTTAACGTCAAAATGTTTTGTGATAAAATTGTCATTTGATGTTTCCCCTCTTCAAACAGATTTGTTTTAAAACTTGTTTCAAGTGATATATGAATCTTGTGTGTATCTTTCACTAACTCGTATATTATTGGCTGATACAGACACACCTTCAGACAAAGTCCACTCTCATTGGTCAACACAAACACACCCTCAAACAAAGTACACTCTCATTGGTCAACACAGACACACCTTCAGACAAAGTCCACTCTCATTGGTCAACACAGACACACCTTCAGACAAAGTCCACTCTCATTGGTCAACACAGACACACCTTCAGACAAAGTCCACTCTCATTGGTCAACACAGACACACCTTCAGACATTGTCCACTCTCATTGGTCAACACAGACACACCTTCAGACATTGTCCACACTCATTGGTCAACACAGACACACCTTCAGACATTGTAGGAAAATATATTTAGATGATAGACACGGCTTTTTTTCACTATATAACAGAGGCCGAAATAAGGCTACTTCACAATTTGAAGGAGGGTGCTTCACAATTCCAAAATGCCACTTTCACAAACCACATAAATGCCACTTTTACAAATGAAACCACTTGCCCAGGCCCAAATTGTCAACAATTTGAAATTGACAAAACCAGAGTAGCTTAAACATTCAATAATGAAATTTATCAAGCCTTTAGTGATTTTCTTTACAAAAAAGAGGGAAATATTAGTTGTAAATTGCTTTTCACAAATTTATTAAAGTCAATATCGCGCTTCCTCTTTCACAATTCAAAAGAAAAACTTAAATTTCACAATTTGAAGACAAATCATGCTTTATGTTTCACATATCTAACAGGCTAGGGCTTCTTCACAACTTTGGCAAAACAGCCCTGATAGAGGAAGTCAAGACTATACAAGATGGTAGAAAGAGTAAAAGTCAGAAAGTGGGAAAGTCAATACCATAAATGCTTGTATTTAGATTTGAGTGAATCTAGCAGATGCCACATTCAATTACCCAATATGTCTGCCATTCTATTCTATTCTATTTTAGGAAAAACAATGGAAATAAAAAGTGAACCCTAGTGAAGGTGAAAGTCTCAGAGTAAATGTTTACAGTATAGGGAGACTTTGTATAGAATGATGGGTTATGTGGGGAGTGGTGGCATAGAGGTAGGGCGCACGCTTTGGGATTGAGAGGTCCCGGGTTCAATCCGCCTCTGGACCACTGGTTTACTTCTCTGAGCAAGACCCACAAATGTCATGCTCCACTCCACCATGGTGTAAAATGGTACCAGCGAGAGCAGTGTCTATTCCTGGGCGCCACAGATCGATGTTGGCTGCCACACCACAGGAGAGAAATAGTCTCCCCAGGAAGACACAAGCGTAGGTTTCCATAGGAAGCCCAAAAGACCAGGGGAGTTAAAATGTCAAAGGGTGCTTGAGCGGCCTAACAGCTGAACAGAGCCATAGAAAATTGGTAACTTAACTTTTTTTTATGTCACAGAATTTTAGTTTGTATCTATTAGCTGTAACAAGTATATATATTGTATCTGATAATGTTCATATGAGGTCAGCAAATCTCCTAAATGCAGTAAATGTTATATTTTGAGTCTTTTAACCTGGAGAAAGGTGTTTTGCGTTAATAGTCATATGATATAAAGAATCTTATACCTGCTGTCAATTGATATAAACTTACATCAAATGTGTTAAGTAAATATAACTAATTAGCTTACCAAGGGCTTGCTTTATAAAAATAAAAATTCCAAAACTTATTTAATATGAGTTTATATCAATTGATAAGTAATGCCAGATCTGATCCACCAATGCACAGTATACAAAATGTACATGCTATCATATACCTGATACAGCAAAAAATATTTAATGATTTTCAATCTGGTTGTTTACATACATAGATATATTCACCAAATGTCAATGTGTCTCTACTAAACATCAACAGTACCGGGAGAACAGTCCTGTGATATTTTACACATTCTTCAAAATTGTCTGAAGGTGTGTCCCTGTGAACCAATCACAGTGGACAATGCCAGAAGGTGTGTCCATTCTGACCAATCAGAGTGGACAATACCAAAAGATGTGTCTGTGTTGACCAATCAGAGTGGACATGAACTGAAGGTTTGTCTATGTTGACCAATGAGAGTGGACATGGTCTGAAGGTGTGTCTGTGTTGATTCTTGGTACTACATTAATTTAATTTTGTAGTAGGCATTTTTAAACTTCAATTGTCAAGTACTACCTCAACACAAAACTGTTTAAAGCTTTCATAAAAAGTAATATAATACAGTATGTAAAATGTCTGAAATTATCATAAACATGCAATTATGTCAAATTTTACATCAATTTTATTATATTTTCATGGCATCTTAATTTGTATTGCATACACTATGCATGCAGCTTGACTTCTGTAGGCTATTAATTTATGATACTCAGATTCTTAAAGCTAATATTACAATATACCTGTGTAAGGTTTATACTGCATGTCAACACAGACACACCTTCAGACATTGTCCTCTCTCATTGGTCAACACAGACACACCTTCAGACATTGTTCACTCTCATTGGTCAACACAGACACACCTTCAGACATTGTTCACTCTCATTGGTCAACACAGACACACCTTCAGACATTGTTCACTCTCATTGGTCAACACAGACACACCTTCAGACATTGTCCTCTCTCATTGGTCAACACAGACACAACTTCAGACATTGTTCACTCTCATTGGTCAACACAGACACCCCTTCAGACATTGTTCACTCTCATTGGTCAACACAGACACAACTTCAGACAATGTCCACTCTCATTGGTCAACACAGACACACCCTCAACCATCGTCCACACTCATTGGTCAATACAGACACACCCTCAGACAATATCCACACCCATTGGTCAACACAGACACACCCTCAGACGATGTCAAATCGTGGTTAGAATTTTTCAAGCTGAGGTACATAGATATACTTGTTTAGGTATGGACTAAGATAAATATTATTGAAGTCTGTGTGAACATATAGAATTACAATGCTGCAATGTATGGCTTACCTGACACTACCATCAACATACTGTACATGGTGTATACAGATCTATCAGGAACATATATTACTATATATTGATGTACTATGTATCACCAATACCCAAACATAGTTCCATATTTCTATCAGATCTATCATTTATATCACCATTCTATCTAACACACAAATCAAAGTTTGATTGAAAAGTTCATCTTACCTGAAAATATACAAAGAAGAACGTTAGTCCAACAGTTTTACATAAAACTACATTGTGTACTATGTAATTCATTCAAAACAACAGCAACATAGCATCTTGTATTTATAAAGAAAGTAACAAATTCACGTGCGTGTAGCATATATTAACATATACAACATACATACATATACACGTCGTGAATAAGACATGTTTAATAATAAGAAGAAAGGCTTCAAGACTTTGTCACAAAGGTCACAAAATATCAACAATTTTACGAAGAAACGTGGCCGTAGCGCAAATAGCGTTTACATATCAAAGGATAGCTACTACTGTTCAAACGTAAATTTCAAAATATGAAAATGTCGTTTTAGTATCAAAGGGGAACAACTCTCTTTCAACTTGAGAACTTTTTACTTGACGTTGTATTCTTATTACTCTTAGCACCCGTGTGTACCCGAGTTATGCACTTGTCGTCGCATCCGTGTGTACCCGAGTTATGCACTTGTCGTCGCACCCGTGTATACCCGAGTTATGCACTTGTCGTCGCACCCGTGTGTACCCGAGTTATGCATTTGTCGTCGCACCCGTGTATACCCGAGTTATGCACTTGTCGTCGCACCCGTGTATACCCGAGTTATGCACTTGTCGTCGCATCCGTGTATACCCGAGTTATGCACTTGTCGTCGCACCCGTGTATACCCGAGTTATGCACTTGTCGTCGCATCCGTGTATACCCGAGTTATGCACTTGTCGTCGCACCCGTGTATACCCGAGTTATGCACTTGTCGTCGCATCCGTGTATACCCGAGTTATGCACTTGTCGTCGCACCCGTGTGTACCCGAGTTATGCACTTGTCGTCGCACCCGTGTATACCCGAGTTATGCACTTGTCGTCGCACCCGTGTGTACCCGAGTTATGCACTTGTCGTCGCACCCGTGTATACCCGAGTTATGCACTTGTCGTCGCATCCGTGTATACCCGAGTTATGCACTTGTCGTCGCATCCGTGTATACCCGAGTTATGCACTTGTCGTCGCATCCGTGTATACCCGAGTTATGCACTTGTCGTCGCATCCGTGTGTACCCGAGTTATGCACTTGTCGTCATCAAGTGCTTTACAATGATACGACTTTTACAAATCGGACTAGGTTTTTTGCTTGTTAAATTATTTGAAATATTACGTACGTAGCCATATGTTATAAAATGAAGAGTTTATAATGACACCTTATTTCCATTACTTGAGCGTGTATCGTCTGTTATAATTATTGGGGTACAGTGTACATGTATGTGTGTATGATTATGGAAGGGGAACTTCGTGCGTAATTTATCTGTTGAAAGTTTTTGTTTATTTAATTTATACACTCATTAAATACACCAACACAGTACATAGCGATAAGTGCAAGTAGTGCATTTAATACTGTATTGTTTCTAACTTGAAAAATGACAAAATACTCATTGTATCGAACTGTATTACTTTAATGACTTATGTTATGTTTAAATAGTTTAATATTTGTAAGTATTTAAGTTTTTATGTCTGGTATATCATATGTGTGTCAGTAATAGTGTTACCCCCGTACCTACATAATACAGAGAGTTCTATATACAAACAACGTACCCTGACATATAACACAACATTCCCTGATTGAGTGTTTCATCTATGATCGGCGTTTTTTTGTTCTGAAGCTTTGATGCGGGAAGATATAAATCCTATACATTCACACATTTTCCCATAGATTTATACTTTTTTCTTCAATTTTTAATTTATAAAAGAAAACTCACCTTTATTTAGTTATTGAAATGTATATAATAAGTAAAGATCGATATTTGTTTAGTCTGCCTGACTGAGAACAATAAACACAAAGATATTTCGATTCTATTGAAATATTTTCCATTCACATCAAGCAGTGCTCTCACAATTAGCGTGACGTATGAATAGCCGTCGTTTTATATAGTTTTATTATGTATTCACACTATACAGATTAATACATGTACAAAATACAAACTTTTACAGAATAGAAAATGAATTCCAAGTGTTCAATATTTTCTTTACGTATTGAGCATCATGTTCTATTCAATGTTTACAAGTTTTGCTGAAGATTATAATTTGAATAGAAATCATCATAAATACCACGATATGAAAGGATGACCCTGTTATAAAGACTGACAATCAAACTAGGTACGAGATTTATCGGAACGTAAAGAATTGAGTACGAACGTGTACGTGCACGACTATGTAGCAGACGATATGACGCAGTACGATATTTTCTTTCTTTCTTCTTTCTTCCATTTAATTTGCAGGGCCCACTCTGGGGCATTATCGCAAATATAAGAGACAGAGGTGAGATACAAGGAATCCGGGTGCGATACCCTAGCCTGTTTCGAATAGATTCCTTGGTTCTTTAACGTTCCCGGTGTAAAGCACCGATACACGCGAGACCACCCCTGGGTTACCAACCAGGATCATCTCTAGTTGGGTGGGAAACACTAAAAAGCGTTTCTGAAATGACCAAGTGTCCCGGTCGAGAATCGAACCGGGACCTCTCGATCAGGAGTCTAGCGTCTTACTACAAAACATGGACGAGCATGTAGCACATACTGGGACTCTGGTTGTTGATGACTTTACGCTTCAACTTCTTTCTTATAAATGGTAAAAGAATTATAATCATTCAATGTTTGAATACTCGGACAAAGTTTTACTAGCACAGGTAACTGTATCGTTGAAAACGAAAAAAAAACGAAAAGAAAACGAAAATTTTTTTTTTTTGGAAAATTTATATTTTTCTTTCATATACTGAGTACATCTAGAAACGCAACACTGGGGTTTCTGTCAACACTTTTCAAACTTTGTATGATTGGCAACAAAACTGTATTTACTTGATGACATTTTATTCCATGAACAGTGCAACTGTTACATTGTTTTCATACAGTGCTATCGATGCAATTGAATAACACTTGTGTGTATAGTACGGCTAAAAAGTAACGAAACACAAATTGGTAAAATCCATTTTTTCAGAATCGTTGTTCTAAGTGAAAAGATAAAATATTGATTAATTATTGATTTATTACATATGCATGACGTCCAGCAAATTGATTAGAAGTGTTTGAACCAGTTGTGAACTTTGCCTAGAAATGGTACATGTGGAGTTACTGGTCCTGTCGGAGAGTTATTCCACATGGATGACCTGGACATGGGTGGTTGTAAACGTTGCCAAAGTGCTAGTAGAATGTATCCAGATGAAACATTGTCGGTGCATGACAATTTAGCCAAAGTGAAACCTCCCAGTTGACGTCTCCGTCATAGGCATCCGAATCGCTTGATTTGGCTCATTTTTGGACTATCCTGATATTTTTATTCTGAAGCCTAAAAATTTTCTTTTGTGATTTTCTTTCCATTGGCAAACCTTACAAAGGATTCGACGCAAGTTACACCAAAATTGATCATGCATAAATGGCTCACGTGGAATTCGTGCGTTTTTTAATATTCTTGACTCACGGGAGTTACGTAACCCGATCGATAAAATTTCGACAATAGCCAAGTTTCTACACGATTATACAATATTATTAAACAAAATTGAAAAATGTATGAGCAATGGAAGTTAGAAAAAACCAAGGATGAAAACGTTGCGTTTCCAGATGTACTGAGCATATATAAAATATATATTTTCAAAAAAAATTTTTTTGTTCGTTTTCAACGATACAGTTACCTGTGAATACTAGTGGCAGTTTTAACCACATGTTACAGTAGCATGTATTTTTTTTATTGATGATACATCTACTTTTGATATTAACTTACATAGTCTTCTAAAAGTTGTTTTGATTTTTACATGTATAGATGTACAACAAGCATCGAGGCGTGACCTCTATAGAGATAGAATACTAAGTGTGCCTCGTCGCTTGTTGTAGATATATAGTTCCAGGAGTATATAAAATCGACCACGTGGTTTAACAACAGTACAAGCATTGTATCCGTCTTGTTGTTAAGTATCTCCATAAAACTAAGCAGTCTGATTTCTCGCATTGAACATATTACATGTTGTAAAAACATATACATTGTACTGTAAAATCATTATATTTCGAAGGGTCTTAATTTCGTGGTTTTGGCAAACAAATTCCATTTCGATGGGACGTTAATTCGTGAATTTTGTATTTCAGGTTATACATTTGTAAATACAAGGGTCAACATTATTGTTCGATGGGATTTGATTGCATGGTTGAAGCTGAATCACAAAATCCACGAACTTTAATCCTCGACGAAAATTAATGATTTTACAGTAATAAGAACAACAACAGTGAAGTCAAAGGAATAAAAACATTTGTTTTCATTGCTCGTCTAACATGGAGAAGTTGTAAGCTGGAAGGATGTGTGTATAATACGCCAGTCAAACAATCGATTGTTTTTTATACTCTGTTTGTTAAAGGAAGTGCTGTTTGAAACATTACAGTACTTTCTCTATACTCAATACAAATATTCCAAGATTAGGACAGCCTGTTCGTATACATGTATATATCCATAATCGCTGTCTGGCTTGGAATGAAAATTACTCTTTACTTACGGTAAAATAAGCTTTTACAATTGCATTTTGGTCAACATGACAAGTTCCGATTTTTATGAAAACAGACTCATTAGGAGCGCCTAATGATGCAGAATTCGAATATTTATCAGTCTTATAATGTCGTAAGTGGTAGTTACGACCTTCCTCACTCTAAGCCAGCGATATATACATAATTATACGTCAAGTGCAAACTTTCCAAGGTAGAATGTCGGAGACTTCAAAGAATTGTCATGGCCTGTTTGTTCGCAATACATACGAAACGCTATATGGTCACTTCGAGTTATCAAAATGTGTTGCGTACACGCATCAGCTAACTACCATTTCGTCTACTAGAAGATGTGGACCATATTGAAAATTGGTCTTGAACCAATTTACGCTAATGCCTTTGAACCAAGCTTGACGAGTGCTACAACTCGGTTGTTCTACGTGGAGCGCACATAGTTTCATGTAAGATTGTGGTTGTTCTACGTGGAGCGCACATAGTTTCATGTAAGATCGCGGTTGTTCTACGTGGAGCGCACATAGTTTCATGTAAGATCGTGGTTGTTCTACGTGGAGCGAACATAGTTTCATGTAAGATCGAGGTTGTTCTACGTTGAGCGCACATAGTTTCATGTAAGATCGAGGTTGTTCTACGTGGAGCACACATAGTTTCATGTAAGATCGCGGTTGTTCTACGTGGAGCGCACATAGTTTCATGTAAGATCGTGGTTGTTCTACGTGGAGCGCACATAGTTTCATGTAAGATCGCGGTTGTTCTACGTGGAGCGCACATAGTTTCATGTAAGATCGTGGTTGTTCTACGTGGAGCACACATAGTTTCATGTTACAACTCGGTTGTTCTACGTGGAGCGCACATAGTTTCATGTAAGATCGCGGTTGTTCTACGTGGAGCGCACATAGTTTCATGTAAGATCGCGGTTGTTCTACGTGGAGCACACATAGTTTCATGTAAGATCGCGGTTGTTCTACGTGGAGCACACATAGTTTCATGTAAGATCGCGGTTGTTCTACGTGGAGCGCACATAGTTTCATGTAAGATCGTGGTTGTTCTACGTGGAGCGCACATAGTTTCATGTAAGATCGCGGTTGTTCTACGTGGAGCACACATAGTTTCATGTAAGATCGTGGTTGTTCTACGTGGAGCGCACATAGTTTCATGTAAGATCGTGGTTGTTCTACGTGGAGCGCACATAGTTTCATGTAAGATCGCGGTTGTTCTACGTGAAGCGCACATAGTTTCATGTTAGATAGCTTGTAATAAGGGTAATGTGAATAGTTTTTCTGGCCTGTCAAAATTAACCATGGTGTTACTGTAGCGCGGAGGATTGTTGTAAAGTTTACATAATGACCCAGAGGCTGCTGTAAACTATACATTAGTTGTCCTCAACTTTCAGGGGGTGGGGGAGAGATATATTCATAATGTTCACATATACCGTGAAACTGTGTATGTTTTACATGTTTATAAAATTTGACAATATGTTTAACCATTAATTGACTTCCAATCACATTGGTGAACATCGTTGACTCGTACACTGTCAGAGTTCCACAGAAACTGTATCTTGCTAATATTGAGCTGCCTGTGGTATCACATAGATTAACGTTACAAAGCTACTGTAGGATCTGAAGGCACATTATTAGAGGCTAACAATTTAAACAGGCTACGTGTCATTGACAATCACTACTTTCAGACTTTAAACAGTTAGTCTATGTAATACTAACAACCACTACAATATGATATCAAGAGATTTGAATAAGGAGACAGTATATTAGCTAAAGACGAGAGTCATAATTAATTATTAATTGGTTAAACAAAAGTTGATGTTTGTCTTGTTTTATTCTCCTCAGATCTGACATAGTGAATGGACAGTATCAGGATTGCCGGCAGAAACACTATATAACAATTAGCGACCGTGTGTAGTGCATTGTCAAACAATTGTCGTTTTTTACTTGAGTAGATTATTGTGTCTTGCAGACATACACCATCAGGCGGTAGGCTACAATGTTACAATGTTCAAATACAAGAAACGTGTCGTTTACAATATCATTTATTTCTCCAGCAGACGAATCCATTCATCGAACATGAACACCAATCATACATTGAGGAGGAAGTATGGACAGTAAAACCTCGGGTCATTGTCGTTAAGGTACACTACATGCAGTCAGTGAATAAAGGTACATCTATGTTCTCGCCCTCGTTCATCAAACGAAAGTGCGTAATTTCTCAGTTACGGAAATGCACGAGTAGTTACGATTGTGTATCGAGGTGTAGTCAATCATGAATTCGAGACATTCCCTTCACATATAGCTTGTAAATACATCCCATATAATGCCAACTGTATTGAATTAACTTCAAGAAAACGCAGGTTTTATACAAAGCCAATGGAAAGTGGGCGAGAAAAATCGAATACTGATACATGTCGCTGGCTTAGAATGAGAAGGTCGTACTTACGACCTTTTAAGATGGCGCTTCTAATGAGCGCAATTTCATAAAAATCGGAACTTGTCATGTTGACCAAAACGATGTTTAAAGCGCTTGTTTTACTATGTGTAAAGAGTGATTATAGGACAGAATTTATCTCGTTTTCTCAAAATATCGATTTTGTAGTTACGACCTTCTCATTGATTCTAAGCCATCGATGTGTTAAACAATGGACTAGTAGCATGCTGGATCACTCAATATATTAGTAGTTCGAAACGTTTTAGGACATAACATAATGTGATTGTTATTATAGCCAGGTTGAGTGTGTTGGTTCAAATTTGAGGCTTTACCAAAATATACACATTTCGATGAAAAAACGCTATCAATCACGTCAAACGCTGAACACGTGGTATAATGACGTCATTTACGTTATCCATCACGACATGGTTGATAGAATACTGTATAAAAAAGATATGTCGCTTTGATGTATATTTGTAGATTCAATGAAAATGCAATTAACATAAAATTACATCATTAACTTTCCATTGTTTGTTTAGACATATACATTGTGTCTATGTATATTCTACTTTATAGCGATCGATCTATATTTACTGAATACGTTATAAGTAAATGTTCAGCTTTTACACAGTAGACAGTAGACCATCTTCGTCTTCTTCTTAGCCAGAGAAATATAATGTTCATTTTAACGTAGCATATTTACAGATTGAATAAAACTGGGTTGAAAACTATATATACCTAGTGAACAGTAGGCCTAACGTATCAATATAAATTTGACACTTAGATCAATCAATTATTGATTAGAATTTGCGATGTTTTGTTAAAATGAAATATAAATCTTTATTTGTAGAGACCGGTGCTACGTGAGACGCTGATCTTCTACCAATCATGATCCGTACATTATCACACGCGTCCGGTATCAAGTAGCTCGTGTTTATATACACGACTCGTATCAATCGTAACTGCTCGGGCATTTCCGTAACTGAGAAATACGCCTTCGTTAGATAAACGCCGATGATATCCGATTGATATAGATTCTATTTCCTGTCCGATTTTCTTTTTTATTCAAAATAAAGCGATATTTGTCATGAAATTCATTGTTATAGGTGCGTGTATGTGTAGGATTAATCTGTGAATTACTCGCGTATACTTTCACTGTAATAATGTCACTATTTCTGCTGGATTTACAAGCAAAATACGAGTATCAATCATTTCTATGTTCGTTGTCTTTTTTCATGCGTAAT
This sequence comes from Spisula subtruncata, assembly GCA_963678985.1. Lineage (NCBI taxonomy): Eukaryota > Metazoa > Mollusca > Bivalvia > Venerida > Mactridae > Spisula > Spisula subtruncata. Next base: position 773,989 of record OY787677.1, read on the forward strand.
TTTCTGCTGCATGTAGGCTATATATAGCATTTAGGTTAAAGTTATGATTTCACTAAATGTTATATAAATTTGTTTTATAGTCGATTCAATATGAAATACTAATGAGGGAGCAATCTCATCGAAATAATAGCGGTGAATATCATTAACTCAGGGGTACCCAGTTAAAACCAGTTAAACCTAGATAAACATAGTTTACCTGCCGGACGATAGTATATTTACAACTGTTCTCATTTGACTTTGAAATCACTGTACATGTAAACCTCACCAATAAATCCAGCAGTGTTTGATTCTATGGATCTAGTAATGACAAACACAGTAATTCGTGTAATTGATCAGTCAGGGTTAGGGACAGTAATCACTTCTAGAACATTATTACTATCAGTCCTCAGTTTTTCTAAAATCTTTCCTCTTAAAATTCGTTATTTTGTCATTAAAGTTCTAGCTTCCTATAAATACTCGACATTTTCTTTAAATATTTGAAGACTTGCTATTTCTAGGCACATTGATTCTCTGAGAATGTTTTCCAGACATCGACTATATGAATTGATCCATGTGTGCAGAAACTATACACAACTACGGAATACTCCTCACTGTGTACAGCCACTGACTGTGGAGGGAATAAAACGAAGAAAAGAAGAAAAGTGGTCATTAATTCTTTATTAGACAAATATCAACTTACAGCGAGTTATAGTCATAAAGCACGATGTCCTTAAGTGGCTTTCATCTTCTCCATACATATCTCTGTACGTTCCGGGGAAATCAAGCCGCTTCATATTTGGGCAAATAGGGATGTAGAGATATATAGACTTACGTTGTTAATTGTTCATAGTTTATATACATCACTTGAGGGAATGTACAACACTGCGATACATTACTCAATGTCTCGTCTGGTGATTTAGAGGTGTGATACCTATTATCATTAGATTTAGAGGTTCGACACCTATTATTATTATTGAACATCATGTAGTTTACAAACAAATCAGTGTTTATTATGTTTCTATATCACCACATGTGATGTAACATCTATACCCAGTGTACACGTTCCGTACCGACATACATGTACGTGATATTATTTTGCTTGATGCATCGTCATGTATTTATGTGATATTACAATTGTGGACCACAATTTTAGAGCTGAACACATGCTACCCTATACAAGTATTTAGATACAATCGTTTCTAAGGCGATATATTTGGCTTATAATATGGTCTATGCAAAACTACACTTTCCCTTCGAAGTTCGTCGTCCTATGAACGGGTCTCGTCTAGAAAATAAAGATCACCCCTTGAACGGGTCTCGTCTAGTATTGCATGTCGCCCCGTAAACGGGTCTCGTATAGTATTCCATGTCGCCCCACGAACGGGCATCGTCTAGTATTGCAGGTCGCCCCGTGAACGGGTCTCGTCTAGTATTGCAGGTCGCCCCATGAACGGGTCTCGTCTAGTATTGCAGGTCGCCCCGTGAACGGGTCTCGTCTTGTATTGCAGGTCGCCCCATGAACGGGTCTCGTCTCGTAATGCAGGTCGCCCCGTGAACGGGTCTCGTCTAGTATTGCATGTCGTCCAATGAACGGGTCTCGTATAGTATTGCAGGTCGCCCCGTGAACGGGTCTCGTCTAGTATTGCAGGTCGCCCCGTGAACGGGTCTCGTCTAGTATTGCAGGTCGCCCCGTGAACGGGTCTCGTCTAGTAATGCAGGTCGCCCCGTGAACGGGTCTCGTCTAGTATTGCAGGTCGCCCCGTGAACGAGTCTCGTCTAGTATTGCAGGTCGCCCCGTGAACGGGTCTCGTCTAGTATTGCATGTCGTCCAATGAACGGGTCTCGTCTAGTATTGCAGGTCGTCCAATGAACGAGCATCGTCTAGTATTGCAGGTCGCCCCGTGAACAGGTCTCGTCTAGTATTGCAGGTCGCCCCGTGAATGGGTCTCATATCTAGTATTGCAGGTCGCTCCGTGAACGGGTCTCGTCTAGTAATGCAGGTCGCCCCGTGAACGGGTCTCGTCTAGTATTGCAGGTCGCCCCGTGAACAGGTCTCGTCTAGTATTGCAGGTCGCACCGAGTATCTATGGTACCTATTGATTAAACATTCAGCATGGCTACTTGTGAATACAATATTTAACTCTGTATCGGCATCTTTACTTTATCTTTCTTTACCTTATCTATCAAATCTCTTAATTGTTTCCTTCCCTTTTGAATGACTCCGCGTGAAATTCAAATTAAAATGTTTATTTTCGCCAAATATGGAAATTGTTCCACCGGCAGACTCATCCCCAACTTTTTTAATCAACATCGTTTATTGGTATTCCACGTTTCAGACCATTTCGACCAATTAATACCGTTTCGGTTAATTATTCTGCGGTTAATGGAGAAAACTAACAATAACGAGGTTTGAAATTAGTAAGAAATTCAATAAATTCTCGGTTCCTCACGTTCATGTCTTCTCCGGGTAACTAACTAGTACGATGTACGAAAATAGTTTCAATTTAAAGTTTACAAACTGTTTCTCATCGTGCGTGGTCGATACCGCTCACTGACGCTCTCTGACAGAAATAAACATTTCTAACTTTCTGTCTCATGTTCAACGCTGTGGTTTGTTTTGAGTTTGACCTCTAATTAAGAAGTAACCTCTAATTGTGTCCATGTTTTATACGAGTCAGACCCTTGTCATGTATAACCTGCAGTTTGTTAATGTTGTTAAAGTGTTGCACGTGGTCAATGGCAACCGGAAGTGGCATGTCACACATGGTCAATGTTAACCGGAAGTGACGTATTGCAGAATGTAATATTGACATTAACTAGGTCATCCCTTAAGGCGGGCCTTCATACAGACGAACATTGAAGACAGTTTTACAGACGTTACATGGCGAGTTTCACACCACGTGCTACATGTATTATACATTGACGGACGGACGGTGTTGCATTAATGAGCACGTAAATATATAGACTAAAGTATCAATTATATGTCCCATTGTGCTATCCAATGTGTTTTATTGGTGTAATTTTATTGTTTCTAGTTGTTATATACGTGACATAATGCTGCTATATGTATAACTTTAATCAAGCTTTCGTTGGAAACAGGTACACATGCTAACTGAACTATAACATTAAAACATGTAAGATATGTATGCCTTAGACAACCATTGCCAGATATCTGACCCTACCAGTTAACCTTGTCTGTCCTGTACACAATATTGTGAGAAATCCAGCTTAAAAGACCAAAGTTTTGTAAGATTGTTAAAGATACGCGTGTTTAATCATGATCAGAAAGTTCCGCTCGAGTTATAATCAACTTCTGCTTGTCTGGAAACTTTCATTATCTTGGACTTGTACATCTGTTTGTATCAACGTAAACTACCGAAGTCATCCGAATGTTTTTCCACTTCATTCGGAACTGATCGGATTATATCGTTGATCTTCTTCGTTCATATCCGGTGTCTGTTTCCCGTGTGTACAATAAAAGTAATTTGGCATTAAAACCAGGAAACATGATCCATTAGATCAACCTGTAAGATGAGCCTCGTTCTGGAAACAAGCCTCGTTCTGACGACAAGCCTCGTTCTGGAAACAAGCCTCGTTCTGACGACAAGCCTCGTTCTGGAAACAAGCCTCGTTCTGAAGACAAGCCTCGTTATAGTTACAGTTAAAAAAAACGTTCCTATAATTACTGATCTTTTGCAAATGTTCATCATGCAATATGTCCATAGATACGCGCAATAATGTACATTTATATGTTGATGAATAATCAAAACTCCTGCACTAAGTTTATGAATATCGCAATTAAACTACAATGTGTATTAATGTATCTTGTGTTGCGCATGCGCCGAGTACTTTCTTGGCAACGTGGTTAACAAGAAGATTCTTAAGTTTTGCCTAAATATATTTATTGCCCAAATTGTAGAACATAAATCGATCTAGACATGAATTAGGTGAAAGTAGCTGATGTTTGCTGTCACATGTATACTATTACCTACTAGTATGTAGTTCATTGTTACAGTATGCTTACATAGTATCTGGTGGTCACAGAAAACATTACAGGAGTCAAGCTTCATGTCAGGTAAATTATTTAACACAATGACACAGTGGCTGTACACACCACGTAGTGGCATAGATAATGTGATATAAAGTTAGTACAATGTGCTCGTTTGGCAGCGCTGCGATGGTTTACTGTATAATTCAGTTTATAATGATGTTCGCTTCCAAATTAATGTAAGTGTTTTAATTGTTCTTAAATTCACAAAAGAATGGTTCTGTTTATTGTCACAACCGGGAGAACCAATATGGGTCACAATTTGACAAACCCAAATCAAAAACTATGTTTGACGTACTTCCTTTTATACAGTTGATCTCCTGAGTGAAATGCGTACTGTAACTTTAAGTGTGAATGAGAGAAAGACCCAACCCTGAATCAGATATAGACACACAAGGTGAATGTATGCTATGTGTGGTACGTCAGTTTATGATTTGTGTATAATAACTTGCATTTAGCAAACGTCACAACATCAACATTAAAGAAACCGAAATAGTACATGCTTACTACATAGATAACGATATCTACAGGTATAGACAGTGTCGTAGCTTGGCGGGGGACAGAGTTAACGTCGTAGCTTGGTGAAGACAGGGTTAACTGTAAGACATCCTAGCTCATTCAGTTCTGAACAAAATATTTCCTCATTTGTATATGCAAACGCATTATAAAGAATTTACATTTGAGGGCAAGTTTCAGGTTTGCGTCAGTCCTTTGATAAAGCAGTATACCCTGTAGAAGCCTACCCTACAAGGCCTACATGAGTACATACCGTGATATAATATAATATCTATATGTAAACATGCATATTGAAATATGCATGTATAAAGTATGAGTCGGGTTTGGTTTGAGCAAGTCAATAAAATACGATCAACTACATACTTGATATAACATCGAATTGATAGAACTGTTTTATATCAGTTTGTTGTATACATGCCACTTTATGTATAAGGCCAACAAGAAACAAGTTGCTCGCTTCTGCTACCGGCTTTTAAAAAATACAGGATCGGTAGGTAGGGAATAAGTTTTTGTTTTTTTTAGAATAAATACTCAGATGACCTTTAAATCACCCACGTTTACGTTTAGAATACTCACAGATACCTTTAATGATAAAATAATAAAGAAAGACTAAAAATGCCCTGAGATAATAGGTGATCAAATTCAAAGACTTTAATATTGTTCTCAATTTTGTCCAAAATAGCATACATAAGTTAGAGGGCTGCCAAAAATAGGGTCGGTATGCGTAGCCGAAACGAACATGTTTGTTTGTTTGGCCTTATACAGGTAATTTAATCGACAAACTGACTTTCAAACACGTATGCATGTTAATAGTGTAAACCATTTGTATAAGTAAATATCATAAAGTGTACATACATGTATCCGCATATCATTGTCACTAGGGCATGTTGTGATTTGTTTTATAATGCACTATATTCGTTACTAAAGGACCTGGTCCGGTGATTATAAAAATTGGAGTACATACTCCATGCTCAAATTCATACTCCATACTCAAATTGGAGCATTTCTTAGTTATAAAACTGCTCTAACATCTTTATTACTGAATGGAAACATGGAGGGGGTCATTTTCTTCATAAGATCATTAGCTACAAGTTGGTGTAGGTTTTGATGCAAAATTCTGAAAAAGCTGGTTTTCAAGTTGGAGCATGGAGTTTGAGTATGAGAATGAGAAATGTTTATACTCACAGGGCCTGTTCTGTACATAGTATACAATACATGTGAGTCCAGGTTCCAAACACCAATAGTTCCGACAAACTTATGTAATGGTCGGTGCGCAGTGAATTTTCTTCAAACAAATTAAACTGCTCGTGTCTATAAATTTGGTGAAATTTAGGCCGTAAAATCGACAAATTGGGAATTATTAAACATACGTTTAGTATTGTTTTTAGTACTAGTTCGTTTATATCTGACTTTTTCTACTAATTATACTCAAAGTATAAACTGATGTAGCAAAGACGTCAGTTTAAAAATCTACGATTTTGACTTAAAAACCGCCATACCAATCAGATACTTTTTAACGACGGGAACCATAAGGGAAATGTGTGTCTTCTTTTTGGGAAAAATATGTATTTTGGGGTGAAAGGAGGATGTTTTGCAAGGGGAAAGTAAAACTAGTCAATCACTGAAAGTCACAGACAGTATGGTAAACATGTCTAAATGTATAGCGAGTTCATGTCAACTTTACAAGGTTCGACCATTGACTCTGGTTTATTTGTTGATATACAAATTGTTTAGTTGTATAATTTGTTGATAACGACAATTTATCCTACAACCAAATTGTCATAAATGCTTATCACAATTTTCACAAGTAAACATTTTGACAAATTGCTAGACATCGATATAGGGAACTAAATATTTAATCTTTTGATCGCTAACATATACACAATATGTCTGCGCTATTGTCACAGGCTCATAAATTGGCCCGTGTAGTTGTGAAATGTCGATAAATACGTCCAAAAGTTCAAATATATTAAACCATCATAATCTGTCGATTGTTTATAATCGGATTGTCGGTATATAAAGTTTGTGTGGTTAGATAATCAGTCTGTGTCCTGAGCTTTCTACTTGACGGCCAAAATAAAAATGCTGAAATTCCATATCGCTGGCTTAGAATGAGAAAGTCGTAACTACAAAATCAATATTTTGAGAAAACAAGAAAAACCGTGTGACAATCACTCTTCACTTTTGGTGAAACGAGTTTTTTCAACTTCATTTTTGTCAACATGACAAGTTCTGATTTTCCTGAAAATAGTCTCATATGAAGCGCCTTATGATGTAAATTTAAAATATGCATTAGTCTTAAAAGGTCGTAAGTGGCACTTTCGACCTTCTCATTCTAAGCCAGTGATATACCCGACATGTGTGGTGTTGAAATACAATACAGTCGTTAATGATAAATGTTTTTGGCTATAAGACGTCTACAAGTATGGTACAGCTCGATTTTAGACTGGACAAATCGCTTGCTTAGACTGAGAAGGTCGTGTCACTTACGACCTTTTAAGACTAATGCATATTTTAAATTTATATCGTAAGGCGCATCTTATGAGACTGTTATCATGAAATTCGGAACTTACCAAACTGAAGTCGAATAAAAGCGTGTTATTCCATAAGTAAAGAGTGATTGTCAGACATTTTTTTTCAAAATATTTTGTAGTTACGATCTTCTCATTCTAAGCCAACGAACTTTTCCACAATACTCGACAATACCTCGATACTATGGCTAAAATACGGTACAGTACGAGCATAGTATGAACAAACGGTCGTGAAGTGGCTAAAATACGGTACAGTACGGGCATAGTATGAACAAACGGTCGTGAAGTGGCTAAAATACGGTACAGTACGGGCATAGTATGAACAAACGGTCGTGATGTGGCTAAAATACGGTACAGTACGGGCATAGTATGAACAAACGGTCGTGATGTGGCTAAAATACGGTACAGTACGGGCATAGTATGAACAAACGGTCGTGATGTGGCTAAAATACGGTACAGTACGGGCATAGTATGAACAAACGGTCGTGATGTGGCTAAACTACGGTACAGTACAGGCATAGTATGAACAAACGGTCGTGATGTGGCTAAACTACGGTACTTCCGTATTATCCGGGAACTATGAAACATTGATAACATGACCTGGTGATTACACGATACAGAGCACTAGACAATCTACTGTATCATTACTGTTCAAGTTCCGTTCATCCGTCTTGGTCAATGTTAAAATACAGACTATTCTTCAATGTCAAACTTTATGGATTTTTACGGTTAATTTCTCAATCATTTGTGCTGGGAAAACAGGAAAAGCGACGAAAGTCAATACATGTATAACAGTAAAATGAACACAGACGTAGAATAGAATCGCGTTCTGCTATGACAGGAGTGACGTCATGTGTTTTTCTAGGACACGTGACGATGACGCGGTATATAGTTGGTTGTCATGTACACATGCCATTCTGATCACCTCGGTTTTTATCCAATGTAAAATTTACCGGAGACAAACGGAAGTGGCCGAGATTTTACGATTGGTACACATGCATGATCTTTGAACACTGACGGGTCACTACAATGTCCTCCAGACAAGAAACAATAAACTGTTGTCTACAGGGAAAGTTTGAACTGGCTGATTAATGCATTCTTGTAAACATATTATATAAACTGGCAATATTATATCGACAATCGTGAAAGCTCGGCTATTTCCGTTCATCTCCGGTAAATACACATTACCATTCTGTTCACCTCGGTTTTTATGCAATGCAAAAAAGTATTGAGGACTATCCTCGTTGGTGTATTACTACACTTATACACGAGTTGTATTTACCGGAGACAAATGGAAATGGCCGAGCTTTCACGATTGATTATAGTGTTTGTCGGAAATAAGAATTCAAAAATCGAAAGGAGTTTAGTTGTTTATTTCCGAATCCGGTGATACAAAAATGCTTAGAACGTAATGCACACTACAAGGAAAGATCTTCTATTACATGTTTGTCACGTGGTGTTGATGTTTTGTGTGAACTGTTGTTTGATCAAGTCATTCATTATTCTCAGTGTTATATAATGTGTTAATACAGCACACACAATGTACGCGTTCAACACGTCATGAAATCTACAAGCTTTAGTTGTGTAACTTTCTATCTTATACTTAATGTCAATACAATGCTACACACATCACAATTATACGGTTTTATTTGCCGGGAAATAGTTTCAAATTGAGCCTCGGAGAATACAACGAGTCGTGAAGAAAGCAATTAGACGAACCGTAGAGAACGAAAGAATAAAAATATCCCCAAAAGCATGTTGACTTAATAAATTGTGATTATCGGGTACAATCCAAGGAACCAGTCTGTCGTGTATGGTGATATAGAACCAGTCTATATTGTTTAGTAATATGGTACCAGTCTATAGTGTGTGGTGATATGGTACCAGTCTATCCATAGACACAAAACAAACAAATGTATAAAATCAGCCCGAGTTTTGAAACAAACAAATGTATAAAATCAGCCCGAGTTTTGAAACAGACAAATGTATAAAATCAGCCCGAGTTTTGAAACAAACAAATGTATAAAATCAGCCCGAGTTTTGAAAAAAAAATGTATAAAATTAGCCCGAGTTTTGAAACAAACAAATGTATAAAATCAGCCCGAGTTTTGAAAAAAAACCAAATGTATAAAATCAGCCCGAGTTGGAAAAAAACAAATGTAAAAAATTAGCCCGAGTTTTGAAACAAACAAATATATAAAGTCAGCCCGAGTTTTGAAACAAACAAAGATAAACGATTAGCCTGACGGGAGAGGAGAAACTGCCGGTTCCAACAGGTACATATATCGAGGTCCTATCTCTAGATATACTTTGCATAATGAAATGTCTTATCAACAGATGTTCAGAGTTCTGTGATAAAACATGGGGAGCTTCTGATTTCAACATGAGATCAAACATGCATTGCTTGTTTCCATTCCAGCTGTAATCTCGTGCAGCACGAGAAATGATGAGATTTCTGGGATTATGAATAATTATGATGATCACAGAGTGAAGTCACGTGACGCGCGTCTATCAGAATGTGTTACGATATCATTTTTTTTTTATCTTTGATCCATTTTTTCCCCAAAAATCGTACAAGTTTCCGTAAATATCCGGAACGATTTACCGGGAAATGAACGAAGTGGTCCGGAATTCGGAAGATTGACACGCGCTATGTAAGCTTGCATTATGACATATGGTGTTAATATAAATATATTACCTACGCATGGTTGAATTTCCGTGTATCATACTAGTCCATACGGACGGGTAATTAACACGAAGAAGACAGTAACTGGTCGTGTTTGATCTAGCCGTCATTAGACAGGTGGGCAACCTTAATTATTCATACAATCAATGACTGAGCTAGCAGATATCAACATAAGACTGCGATATTACCAGATTTATTGGCCGATGCCACGACTACTTGATTTTTTTATAAGAAAATCGCTAGGAAATAGTAATTAAGCAATGCGCATGCGCCAGATTTTCGACACGTGATTACATACGACACGAAGAAACGGTCTAAATTTAAGAAAGTATCGTTGTAGTCATTGCCTAGAGTTAGAGTAGAGGAACTAATAAGAACGTTTTGAATCAGGAGAAAGAACGTTACGTATGTGCTTGTGCTTTATGGAGAATCAACAATGATTCTCCAAGACAGATTCTACATCACTCGTCCACATCTATAGAGCCTAACATATGCAAACTGTATGAAAACAGGATATATGTAGCATATGTTTCAGCATGAGATTCTCTATAGTCAGATAGGTTTGGCAGGTAGCAACTTGTTATGCATGAATTCAATATCCTATCTTGCATGTATTAAATTACAACAAAATTAGTGATAATATTTAAATAGGCCAGACAACAATTATATCCTACACGAATGTCCCTCATTTCTCGCGCACCGTGTAGAATACCAAACGTTTCCTTAATATAACCTAGATATACTGCAATCTGATTGGCCAACTACAGACATACCTCAAAATGTACTGCAATGTGATATTGGTCAATAAGGAGTTTTCTACTCGTTTTAGTTGCATGATCAATCAAAAGACACATTTCATGTTTATATACCAGAGCATTCATGTGCAAATTGATATACAGCGAGTTATTGCTCAGTGACTAGTTTGTATTGTTTATTCTGTCAGCCAATAGATTTCTGGTCAGTGGTGGAACATGAATGGTTTCGTCATACTGAAATGTGTCTAATTGGCGAAAAGGTAAACCCATAATGTAATGGATCCAGAATTATTAATATTAAAGAAAACGGACACCAGGCAACCAGATATGAATCTTTTTAATGCAAAACTTGACCCTTCCACTCAAAACTTGAAGTAGATGATACCGAGTAGTGAGTCTGGTCTAGCAGTGAATCTCTCCTGTGTGTTGTTGAGGGCAACATGTAGCCCTGTGTGTATAAAACTGTAACAGGAACTGTTGATTTAATGAGGGGGGAACTATTTCATTAATATGCTTAAAGTACTCACGTACAAGTTTATCTGTCCGTTTATCAAAATATTGCTGGTGTTATCAGAGAATATAGCAGTACTTAGATGTAGGAAATCTTCACTGGAAATCTCCTCACGATATGATGAACCCGTTCATAGATTCAGAACTATTTTATAACTTGTATATCGAGGATTCAATGCAGAAATAGTAAACGTGTCTATATAGATTGATGTACAGTTGCAGTTTGCGACTATATAGACAGTTTCTATGGTAGCAAATTTAAAGTAATATTTTCCAAATAAAAATGGTGTCACCTTTCGGTTACCGCTGGTTTAAAAGCAACCATTATGACTTTAATTCAAATCTGAATTCGTTGTTACGTACAATGTATGAATTCATTAAAGAAGAAAAACTCGTCACGGAGGTATCTGATTCTGTGACTGAAGGCATCAACAATTAATAATCAGACTAACAATATTTTTGATAATTCAAGATTTTGCAATTTAGTGCGCTAAATTTTCCCATTTTTCGGAGCATATGCAGTTTTGTTTCAAGACTGAAACTCACTTTTATGTCTATTTATCTGACTACAATCAATTATTTCAATGTCGACAATATTGTATCATTATTTTGTCTGAGGATAATTAAAAGATGTGTTTGTCGGTGAGTGCAGATTATCGACAGCTGAAGAGATTTCATATTTTACGACGAGTCGAACAGACGAATAGATTCATAAAGACGTCGACATGGAACAGAAATCTTCCACCAAGATTATATCGTTAAAATATCGTTTAAATTGTTAAAAAAATATTCCTGTCTGCTCAGTAATCACTTTTATTGGTATTCAATATGATAAGGATAATCTCAGAAGATATCCGAATGTCGGTTCAAGCAGGTGCACGCACGCGCGTCTGTTCTCTCAACATCCTGTACGTGTATGTACTATGACTGAATTGTTATAACAACATAAAGAAGTTCATGTATCATTATAAGACCTTTCAAGTCATTCTAAGATGTAGTAAATGTACGAAATAGATGCCTTTCTTCTCACTTGACGGACACGAACTGAACGTGTTTCAAGCGAAGCAACAAGAGATGATCCTAGTTGGTAACCCAGGAGTAGCCTCGCGTGTATCGGTGCTTTACACCGGGCACGTTAAAGAACCAAGGAATCTATTCGAGCTAGGGTATCGCACCCTGATCCCTTGTATGGGGGGCATAAAAGATCGCTTATAAAAATAACAATACAGGAATAATTGAACAGCGAGGTACTGTCCGTACTTAATAGAACACAAAAATTATTTCATTTAGGTTTGTAACGTTGAACGTTCCCTGCTCAACGGGAATGTGTATCGCTTATAATAATATAAACAATTATAAAGACGGATAAAAGTCACACAGAAAAATCCGTAGACTATTAGTATCACCTAACACAGACTAAACTTGAGCAAGTTTGAGTAAGTTTGTATGATTAAATAAGTTAAATTCGCCTTAAAATGTTGGCATCTGGTTTATATGAAACAAGAACAGATTGGTAAAACATTTATGTTAGTACAAGCAAAACGAGAAGTAAATTTATACAAGATAAATAAAAGATGCTCCACGGTTGGGTTTAAGTTGTTCAAGTTAGTATTCTTTAAAAAATATATATAATTATTATACAAATGTATATTAATTATTAGATGTTCTACTTGCGTTACGTTATCTTGTTGGACGGGAGTTATGACCACTGGTAATTGTATCATTGGCAAAGAGTAAAACTAAAACAGTGTAAAGAAAAATATAAATTTTACAAAAAAAAAATTTTGATTGTTTTGTTATCAATGGTACAGTTACCTGTGCGTGTGGTTGCAAGTTGTATCAATCGTAATTATTCGGACATTTCCGTAACTCAAAAATACTCACTTTCGTTAGATAAAAGACGAGGAGTTCCGATTAAGTTTGCATGTACGGAGCACGTGACGTCACACTGATAACGTGACAAGTTTGATATCAGATAATAAACTCAATGCATGGTACAATGTTCAATATTTGATACAAATACAATCTTTACACGATAACACGAAATAACTCGCACATATAGGGACATATATAAAACATAGATACATATAGTAGCGACCCAATGACCCTTATTGTAAAATCATATAATTTCAATGGGAAATAATTTCGTGGTTTGGGTTGAAAATAACATTTCTTAAGGACGTAATTTCAACTTTATCTTATTCACTAAGTCATATGCAAGTACTCTAGAAATTATTAATAACGTTAACTTGTATGATTTCATTTCGTTGTTTAAATCATACCCCTCGATTAATATGAAAAATTCGCCGCATACATCGGGGATTCCTTCAATCAATGCCTATGGACGGCAGAAATAACAGAAATGATGTTACGTAGATTCTATTAGGAAAAAAAACTTGGAAAGATCTACAGTGAAAGTCCATGGTTGTAATGTCAAAGACAGTGATGTAGATCAATCGAGACTCATTCACAACGTCGTGCGACGAATAAGTCACAATACAGACTTGACTTTTTGACGCGTATACAACAAGTTATTATGAATTACAACTAAAGTACAGAAGTCCCCTACCTGGCTTTCAGGGTTTCGAGGTTTCCGTTACCAAGGCAACCACCATTTTTGTACTAATAAACAAAAGACGTGCGTTAATTTCCCTCCTTAATAGTTCGTCTCGACATACCACGACTCATCCTAGCTTGAAAACTGTGTGAGTTATTGCAGGATCCAGATTTCTTGACGGACGGACTGACGAGGGCAAACCTATAGTCCACTCTGTTCGAAAACCGACTGGGGACTAAAATCTAGAATCTTGTTTGGGATTCACGAGCTGTCATGCGACGTCATGTACGAGATTTCAATTCTGACAGCTATAGACAAGTTCGTGTGTCAATATCAGCATTGCTCAAGGTAATATGCCTATTGAACTATACAAGTGTGAAGAACATTGGTTACCATAGTGAAGTAACATTAGTGAAGTAACATTAACTTGTTATGTTATAATTTATTCTAAGCTTTGACGGAAATAGTATGCTCATTTGAAATAATTATGAACAAATTGATACTCAAAACAATACATTTTTTTAATAATCCCCAATTTTTGCAATTTTTCGCGCTAAATTTCCCCCAAATTTATAGGCACAGAAAATCGGTTAATTAAATCAAGTAAGTTGAAGGTTTGGTGTAGGGTGCAGTACATCCGTACCGGGCCGTATAATGTCTTATCTATATATACAACCTACGCCTTCATGTCTTAGAGTGGTGCCATGTAAGGTAGTATACTAGTCGAGTATATATGCGTATGTGGAATGTACTAGAGACGAGATGGGTTATATATGAACCCGGATATGAATGACCTGAATGTAGGTGACTGGTCTACATGTATAAACATGTCCGGTTCCGTTTACAGAAACTAGCAGATATAATACACCGATACATGTATAATAGTGATAAAACACCGTACTTTAGGATTGTCCAAAGTCAGATATACACAAACACGTATTGCCACTACCATACCAAATAGGAGTCCGGCTACAAGTTTTTATTTGTTTGTGTTTTATACAAGTAACGAGAAATTGACAACGATGTTATTATAAACAAACAGTTGAGCCTCGTTCCTGATCTAATGCATGAACATTATCGTATACTATGTTTCACGGGCAGCATTTAAGGTGTGTCTAAGTCGACCAATGAGAGTGGACGTTGTCTGAAGGTGTGTCTGTGTTGACCAATGACACTATTCGAAGGTGTGTCCTTGCTTATTTTGCGGCCAAGTTGTATATACTTTTTTCGAGATAACCCGATTAGGTTGACCCATACCCCAAACATCAACATGCAGACCCACCTTTTCATTCCACCTAGCGAACAGTTCAGTTTTCTACCAATATTATACCAATCAGTACAAACACCGTACACTACCAGTCACGTGATGAACCACGTGGTTGGAGAATTTCAAATATCTGCCACCAGTTTCTGTGTGCAACATTATGGCGGAAAAACGATTGGTATCATCTGTATTTAATTGAATAAACAGGGGAATCTTGAAATTATAGGGTCGTGTCTACTTTTATGGCGAATATAGATCTCCGAGTATCGCTGCCGTCTCTATAATCTAGGTTTTCACGGGACTGGAAATTGCCATAATTAGACAAGAATTAAGAGAATGATAGATTTATTGTTGTGTTGGTGTGTAAGCATTGACTTCTGGTTAGAAAATGCAGGAAAACACCACTGACTTCTGGTTAGAAAATGTAGGAAAACACCACTGACTTCTGGTTAGAAAATGTAGGAAAACACCACTGACTTCTGGTTAGAAAATGTAGGAAAACACCACTGACTTCTGGTTAGAAAATGTAGGAAAACACCACTGACTTCTGGTTAGAAAATGTAGGAAAACACCACTGACTTCTGGTTAGAAAATGTAGGAAAACACCACTGACTTCTGGTTAGAAAATGCAGGAAAACACCACTGACTTCTGGTTAGAAAATGTAGGAAAACACCACTGACTTCTGGTTAGAAAATGTAGGAAAACACCACTGACTTCTGGTTAGAAAATGTAGGAAAACACCACTAACTTCTGGTTAGAAAATGTAGGAAAACACCACTGACTTCTGGTTAGAAAATGCATAGTTCACTTTACGTGCATAAAAAGCTTATATTAATTTTTTCAGGGTGTCTTGAACAGGTTAAATAACGACGTGTCAGACCAAGTTGTCGGACCTAAAATTCTTAAAGTTCTATCTTAAATATCTAGGTTGATTTTATGTACACGATTAATACTAATATATGTATATAATAAATGAATGAACATACAATGTACATTGATATGAGGTTATATATAATGTACCAGCAGTACCCAGGGTTAAATAGTTTGTAGTATTTAAGCCGGCCAACATCAACAGCTGTACGGTGAAGTGTTTCCTAGTACGCTAACTAACAATACAAGTAATATCTTGTATAACTTGCCCAGCCTATACACGCTTATCAACACATTAAACACATCATGTAAATATTTATATCTTTGTCTTTTTATTTGCTAAATTAATAAGAGTGTGATATAGACGAGCGTCTGAATGATAGGTTACTGTTCAATGTTACACAGACGCTTTCTTTCGTCTTATGTTTTCATTTCACAGTATAAAATACTGTAACATACATTACAGTTCGTTCAAAGTTAAATAATAACGGTTATAAACATTGACTCGCCAATCAGGTTGTTTAACTGTTGTGCAACTGAGTTAAATGTAATCTCGTAATTCTGTAAAACATATATCACAAGTCAAAAGTAAAGTTTAACTTTCACAACAGGGAAAGTATATTCCTACGTACGGGCGGATGGACGGACGGACGGACGGACGGGCTCGTTAATACGAACTATGTGTGTTGCTATCTTGCTGAATGCATGACGTTTTATTGTTATCGTCTTTATAAACATTTTACAGCATTTTGAGAAAATCAGGTTTTTGCTTATTATGATTATCAAATTATGAGAAATTATACGTATCAGAAAATTGAACAATTTAAGAAAGACATTTTCTACCGCCTTTCTGTTTGAGAACATACTGTGTGGATTTATATGCATGTACACCAAACAATTCAGATAACGCGAACATAAAGTCGAGAATATTTCGTGGGCTGTCTTCAAAATGTTTGAATGAATTGAATGAACGATATTTTGATTCATATAACGTCCATGAATATTTCTGTACGACCAGTCTGAGAACAAACGAGAGTTACTGTCACGTGATAGTGTGAAACCCAATTTCAACTTTCAATAGCCGTATGTTGTATATTCGTGAATATATCACACGTATTTGACAATTGCCCCCATTTTAACAAAGATAACTACAATACGAGGTTATTTTTCAATTAGAAATCTTCTATTATGCCACGTATAGAAACGATTAACAAATTATATCCAACATTTTAACATACGGCACCCATATAACCTAGCCCACTTTGTACAATTATTGTATTTAGCGATATTGTGTGCAACTATACACCAGAAAGCCCGCGGCAATATTATTACCTTTTCTTGTATTTGCTGGCTAATTTTATTGTGAATATAAAACTATACAAAGTTTCGTCCCGGCAGTGTGGAATTGAACACTTGACCATTTTGTTAAGTTGACCTTTGTGTTAAGCCATGCACTTGTTTATAATTGTGTTTATGCGGTAGCCCAGTCGTTGGGTGTCAGATTTGAACACCGTAGATCCCAGGTTCGAACCCAGACCGCGTCATATCAACAAACAATATCACTCTATCTACCTTACACATAGTGAACTGTCTGCATTGGCCGATGTTTTTATTTTGTCGAAGATTCCTTCCAGGTTTATTTTCAATTTTATGCATCTTAACTAATTCTGTATTTTCCATAAAGACAAGATTCTGGCTTTATTCTTCAATTACTCTCTTCTTATACACACAATCTCGCGCATTATGAATACAGCGATAAAAACAGAAGAATTCCGCGATCAAATTCCGAATTGTTTCAAACGGATGTTAAAGAAAAGACTTAAAGAATGAAGAGAAAGACAAACTATATTATTTATATTGTATTTGATCGATGTATGAATTATTTCAAATAATCAATGGATAAAGTCCGATATGTTCCGTATTTTGCCGCTATTTTGATGAGTAAAGACTAAATGAAGGGTATAATTGATTTACATAGTGTGCATGTTATGAATAAACTTTGAGAAATCGACAAAGCAAGCATGTTACTATATCCACTGTGTGTGCAGTGTTGTACTACTCGACTCTAGTCAAGTCTTCCATAATATTGATTAACTCTATAATACCGTAAACTATTTCCTATCAATGCTCATGTTTTATAATAGATAATGATGGTTTAACTGCACGTGGCGACACGTGCGATACACTCGAGAAACGACCATATGCACGTGATCACACTTCCGGCACGAGCAAACTCTGATATCATTCTGATCACCTCGGTCTCTATGCATAATCCATTACAATAGACATACAATCGTATAAAAAGGTATGAAGAAATCAGATAGGGAAGACAGCACTCGACCTGACCAGCCGAGCACAGAAATCAGATAGGGAAGATAGCACTCGACCTGACCAGCCGAGCACAGAAATCAGATAGGGAAGACAGCACTCGACCTGACCAGCCGAGCACAGAAATCAGATAGGGAAGATAGCACTCGACCTGACCAGCCGAGCACAGAAATCAGATAGGGACGACAGCACTCGACCTGACCAGCCGAGCACAGAAATCAGATAGGGACGACAGCACTCGACCTGACCAGCCGAGCACAGAAATCAGATAGGGAAGACAGCACTCGACCTGACCAGCCGAGCACAGAAATCAGATAGGGAAGACAGCACTCGACCTGACCAGCCGAGCACAGAAATCAGATAGGGAAGACAGCACTCGACCTGACCAGCCGAGCACAGACATCAGATAGGGAAGACAGCACTCGACCTGACCAGCCGAGCACAGACATCAGATAGGGAAGACAGCACTCGACCTGACCAGCCGAGCACAGAAATCAGATAGGGAAGACAGCACTCGACCTGAGCAGCCGAGCACAGAAATCAGTAGCACCACAACACAACTACACTGAGCAATGCCCATACATAAGCCGAATAAGCAATTAAAAGTCCAAGTCCTCGCCGAAAAAATTCAGGATGGCCGAATTTCACAAAGAACTTATAGAATGACAGTTATTGCATGAGACCTCATGAACGCAGCCAAGACCCGACCATATTCCCCCAAGACCCCGCTGCACGGCGACCGAACTGGAGATTACCACGGTTGAACGCTATTAAACTACTGCTTTTATTAATTTATCAAGTTCGTATGTAGTCTCATTTATACACCAGTCCGCATTTTCGTTTTTTTCGCCACAACCAACACAAACAAGCATTTTAAATTGAAAATGTGAAAGTCGACTTGTTCGTATTTCTACATGACTGGGTGAGGATTGTATCTCGATTCCCAGTAACTTCAACAAGATTTGGCAAACTACATTATTACATATATATATCTATTGTTATATTCAAGAACGACTCACAATACACGACGGTTAATTAAGCATGGAGATTATGTCATTAAACAATCGTTAAACTATTTCACTTGAATAAACAGTTCATTGATTCAAGAATGTATACATATGTAGAACATAGAACACTATATTACATTGATGTAAATATGCATGTAAACAGATGGACAAATGTGCCGTATGTTTTTTAAAATAAACTTATATGAACTTATATACACGTACATTACTATGCTGAATCTTCATGCACAGGGATGTGTGTAAACGTTCAGTGATGGCACTTGTTCGAACCCAGTCTGAGAGTCTGAGAGTCTGAGAGTCTGAGAGTCTGAGAGTCGGTCAGAGTGGATCTATCCAGTGACATAGTTAGTGCTACAAGTATCCGACAGACACGGTTATCACAATCACTCACTAGAACAAAGATTTGAGGAAATCGGACAGGAAATATTCAACTTAACCAGCCGAGCACAGACAACATCAAAAACATAAGTTAACACAAATGCATGCCGACACAATGCCCGGTAACAAGACCTTGATGTACCACTGTAAAAAGCAGGATAGCCTAGTTTCATAAAGATATGTCAAAACAGTGACCTCAAGTGACAAAACGAAGCGTTACTATGACTCGACCCAGTTACTGTTCCCGGGTCCCTGACCTCGAGTGACAAAACGAAGCGTTACTATGACTCGACCCAGTTACTGTTCCCGGGTCCCTGACCTCGAGTGACAAAACGAAGCGTTACTATGACTCGACCCAGTTACTGTTCCCGGGTCCCTGACCTCGAGTGACAAAACGAAGCGTTACTATGACTCGACCCAGTTACTGTTCCCGGGTCCCTGACCTCGAGTGACAAAACGAAGCGTTACTATGACCCGACCCAGTTACTGTTCCCGGGTCCCTGACCTCGAGTGACAAAACGAAGCGTTACTATGACCCGACCCAGTTACTGTTCCCGGGTCCCTGACCTCGAGTGACAAAACGAAGCGTTACTATGACTCGACCCAGTTACTGTTCCCGGGTCCCTGACCTCGAGTGACAAAACGAAGCGTTACTAAGACCCGACCCAGTTACTGTTCCCGGGTCCCTGACCTCGAGTGACAAAACGAAGCGTTACTAAGACCCGACCCAGTTACTGTTCCCGGGTCCCTGACCTCGAGTGACAAAACGAATCGTTACTATGACTCGACCCAGTTACTGTTCCCGGGTCCCTGACCTCGAGTGACAAAACGAAGCGTTACTATGACCCGACCCAGTTACTGTTCCCGGGTCCCTGACCTCGAAGTGACAAAACGAAGCGTTACTATGACTCGACCCATTTACTGTCCCCGGGTCCCCTATATACCAGAATTTGCGAAAGGTATGTGGAAGAACCATGACTGGTTGATATACATAAATAGTTTACAAATACTATAACCTTCAAAATACAAGAACTTGATACATCGTCCTTCTAATTACCATTTCACCAAATTTACACAAAATGAATTACCATTGTGTTTTAAAGTGATTCGTTTTAAATACCGACGATGTGAAACTTTGACATAGAAATGAAATGAGAAATACTGGTAGCTTAGTATGGTTTGGTAATAGCAAGAACGTGACGTCACGTGATAACATTTATTAGCTTGTTAAAGTACAACGGATGTATATAAGTATATCATAATGAAAGTCATGGAATGTTACAGGGAACCAGTAGTGTCTCTGAAATGGGTACAACTCCTGTATCTGCACTACCCCAGAAACCTAAAATAACTAAACTCATCTGGGGACCTCGCCCGTGTGGAATATCCGGTGGCGAGGATAAATAAAATCATACAAAATCATTGTTTACTGTTTAGTGATTGTGTAAATACCGTTACAGTGTAAATGTATATAAAAAAAAATTTATACAGCACGCGGCTTGATCCGTTAATTGAATTCAATCAATCAAATAACAGGTGATTTGTATGAAAACAAACTTTTTATCTTAAAATGAACATTCTTCAATCTAATCATGTATTGTGTTTGACAATATTGTATCACATGAATCGATGAGATGGTCACGTGATCAGTGATGAATGATGAGGTTTCGAAAGTTTATTATTTTTCGTGTTATCGTATTTCCTCGCGTTTTCTCGTATTTCTCGTGATTTCTCGTGATCCAGACAACAATGTCCTGTCAATGTCCGATATTGTTTATAATTACACATACTGTCAATTCCAATCAATCATTAATTAACGAATAAAATCTTCACGTTCAAACTTTCTTCACTTGTAACATAACATACTTTAGTTAAGTTTGATGATTTGTTCGACCTTCTTTCATTTCCTCAATGAGTTTTCATTGATTAATAAACATTAATTAACATAAAAATGTGTATAATGACCGCTTAGTCATACAGTCGGATTTAAACATGTATGAAAAATGCAATTATCATTATTGTGCTAATTACACGCACCGGTAATTTCATTTTTTCCATCACGTGACGTATTACAATCGATCATTAAGCAGACGACAAAATATTTTAACTCATGTATAAGAATGAATTTTGAAACTTGTTGAACATATTGACACAGAGTAAGTATCACGGATTGTATAATAACACGCATCCTATGTGACAATTATTTACTCACTAATATTAAACAGTCGATCAGATTTCAAACAGTAGATTTTCAGAAAGAAATCAATTCGCGATCAATAACCGATCCACCTCAGCAACCTGCGCTCCACGTGCATCCGTTTATCAAACACGCACGAGATATTTACATACACTGTTGATATTTAGGCCAATATTAACACAAACAGCATACATTTTGTCGTATTTATGTTTTCATTCTAATATTTAAAAAGTGCATGTAAAACAAACAGACGAACTATCGTAGTCAATCAAACATGTCTGCTTGCAGGTCACTATCCAGTGAGGACATTTAGTGACTCGAAATACAAGTGACCCGTGGAGATCCATTCCGGACACATGACGGGGTAATGTGGTATACTCGGCAGGTCACAGTAGACAGGGCATTTAGTGACCCGTGGAGATCCATTCCGGACACATGACGGGGTAATGTGGTATACTCGGCAGGTCACAGTAGACAGGGCATTTAGTGACCCGTGGAGATCCATTCCGGACACATGACGGGGTGATGTGGTATACTCGGCAGGTCACAGCAGACAGGGCATTTAGTGACCTGTGGAGATCCATTCCGGACACATGACGGGGTGATGTGGTATACTCGGCAGGTCACAGTAGACAGGGTTTAGTTCAATGGGGATCCATTCCGGACACATTCCGGGGTGATGTGGTATACTCGGCAGGGTTTAGTTCAATGTACGAATCCCCTGTACACCGCCTATAGTGTACATGTAATTGTTGTTATATAAGACAGAGCATATAGTTAAATGAGCGGAACATACGACATTATAAGATCAATTGTTGCAAGTTCTAGCTTTTTAAATCTGAAATGTTGAGTTATCTTGGATGTAGCCAATGTCGTTGATATTGTTCTGTACTGTAACGTTGTAATATAAAGATATTTGTGGTTTATCTAAAACACTGAGAAGATTATTTGATATATAAATATCTCATCATTTACTTGATTCATATAAATACACGACTTATAACTACATACACATTACACATAGTAACGTGACGTCATATATAAACATCTGATAGCACGGAAAGCTCGTGTTTTTGTTCGCGTGCAAAATAATTACAAATTGTCGCTCATGATATAAAGAGCAACTCGTGCGATAAAAATCGATTTGACATGATTTGATTTTTTTCTCTAGCATGCAGTGTTTTGTATCTGTAGGAACTATAAGAAATCTGAATGAACACAGATCGTGAATCCTGGTACAAGGTTTGCAGTGAAACTAGTATAGTACTGTTGGATGTGTGTATAGCATGGTCACATTGACATGAGCCTGACCTAATGATTAGCATAATTTAACTGTCGATATATTACCTACGATACAACGCCGATTATATATTTTCATAATCGGGGAGTATCACAAAGACGTTCGAGATGTAATACAAGCACAAATCTGAAATACCGATATTGCACGATCTGCTTGCGGAAATTGATATATTCAAAGCAAGAACCTTGTAATGTTTGCATGCATAAAGGTCAGGCTCAGGTCAAAATAGCCAAGCTATACGTCCAAATACTGGTACTTTGTTATGGTGGAAACACACGTATCATTGAAACACGTTATGGACACAAAACTAACGTGTATTGAAACGCTGTTACACAAATTGTATTTCTTGACATGTGATGTTGTATATGTTACTTACATTATACAGTAAGCATTGAAACACGCCTTGAGCATTGAAACACATTGTGTACATTGAAACTAGCCTTGAGCATTGAGACTAAGTTTTATTGAAACACGTAATGAGCATTGCAACACAGTCTGGGTATATAAAATGTATTGAAACATGCTACAAGCATTGAAACAGATTGTGAGCATTGAAACCTTTTGGTTTTTATATATTGAAACCCAAATGTGTATGCATTAAATCACATTTTGGTGTATTGAAACATGTTTAATATGAGCATTAAAACACATAATCTGATAACAAATGTGAAAGGTTATATTGAAATGAAACACTTTACTGGCCGTGTTGATTGAGGGTGTGTTTACTGATTGTTAAGGGGTGTACACACAGTAAGTTTTGGTGTTTAAGTCAAGGATGTACATTTTACAAGATGTACATCATGCCCATACATTTCCCACATATCACTTGGTAACAATGAAACTGTACATCTCGAGACAATGTATGGTAGAGGCGTACTACACGTAACTAAACAGTACATTTTGACTTATAGGTCAAGATGTATACATCAAAACTTACTGTGTGTATGCACCTTTAGTGCCGTGTAGACACAGACTGTAGATTAAGGTCATAATGTATATAATATAACATAGTTTCCTATCAAACTTTCATACATCCCAACCACACAAATTCTGAACCAGGATATCTGGGGAGTCGATTAATATACATCGAGTATAAATGTATATTGAACTAAAAAAACTCATCATTGTAGAAATCAGGAGAGATATTCCGCTTCAATATAAATACCCGAGTGAGATATTATTATGATACATCGCTGGCTTAGAATGAATAGGTCGTAACTACAAAATCAATATTTTGAGAAAACAAGAAACAACTGCCTGACAATCACTCTTTATTTATAGTAAAACAAGCTTTTTAAACTTCAGTTTGGTCAACATTACAACTTCCGATTTTCATGAAAATGTACTCATAAGAAGCGCCTTATAGTTTAGAGTAGTCTTATAAAGTCGTATGTAGCACTTACGACCTTCTCATTCTAAGTGAGCGACATGTAGATTTATATATCAAAGGGTTCCACAGGGACAGGGGACAGTTTGTGTGATACAGATGTACGGGAATTTATTACTTTATAGTTTATTTTACATAATTATATTGTATTATATTAAACTGTTTAAAACAAGAACGATCTCTTCAAGCAGAAATATGAGGGATTAACATGATTTTTTGACGTCTTTTTAGTAAGTTTAGGGGTCAAGTCTAGGGGTTAAGGGATCAACAATCCCAGGATTAAAGAAAATCCCTTATAATCCAGCAACAGTGATATTCTATAAACAGATGTACATGAGTAAGTAATACACCCAGTCAGTTGAATCTACGGTCCTCCCACCCCCGGATATCTGATGGGCGAGGGATAGGCGGGGAAACGGCCGATGTTTTACCGTCCAACTTCCCATGCACTGCCCGGGAAATGTTGGGAATTTTTCTCAGAACCTATAGATCTACCCTGTGAACAGTAGTACGGTGTTAGGGACTGGGGACATACTGGAGATTTTACCATCAGCTGTCCCTCGTAGGGCCGTGGAAGGGCGGAGATATTGACAACCCAAAAGTAGAAATCCGGGTCTATCACATGGGTTGGGTGTGGGCGTGGATACAACAGACTAGTGTATACAGTATATATAAGAATGTAAGATTATAAGTATAGAACATACCTCATCTTCTGGTGTTGTATTTACAGAGTCCATACTCTGACTCAATGCTATGTTGGTGTCTGAATTCAAACTCGAACCTTCCGTGCTGGGGGCCGTCTTCAGGTCACCGTTATACATGATGGTGTCTAGTCTGTACGGATCCACTATATTCATACAGAACACTAATTGTACAAACAACTCTAAATTACTCAAAGGAAATTTTTAGATTAAATGAAAACTACGCGTTTTCAAAATGTTTTGTTTCGTTAACCAGTCATTAATATCCTTTGTACTTTTAATAAACTCCTTAATATGTAATTCCTGAATTCAATCACACAAAGTTCCAACAAAATATCCAGTGTTTTATATACAGGCAGAAAGATGCTGTATACAGGTATATATATATATAAAAGCTCGTCTAGTGATACTTGCCCTACAATATATATGAAGTATATGATAGCTTCCTCCTATCTTGATCGACTCCTGATAAAAATTAATCTAAACTTCTCACAAATTCTGATAACTCAAAAATTATCCACTCAACTAACGGCAAATGTTCGTAGGTTTAGTGTTGTGGTTTGGTGTACACGCTAGCAAATAACTGAAATTGACACGAAATCTTGTCTATTTCACAAACGTCAATTTTGTATTATTTTTCATTCACGATTATCACTCGTATGTTTTTGACACAAATCGATGTTTATATCACTTAATTGATTTTAAAGCTTCAAGTTTACTACATGAGGAAATAACTGATATATGCGGCATATCCTTCAATTTTATCGATAAAACAGAGAAAAGTGTCCTACTACAGTGTTCCATGTATTATCATTCATATAATAATATCCAGTCTAGTTATGTAGTATATTTCACGTGCAATCTATGATGAGTTATATACACAATATATACACGAATCAGTCCGTGCGAGTATCTATGTGTACTGAAAGACGTCGGGTCGTGGAATAGCTGCTCGTGTTCTTCAATGATCACAAACGTGTATTAGATTCCATACTGAGCACGAGAGACGATTTCTTGCTATATATTCACAGACAGAAAGTTACCGATATTTGGTTTAGCGAAGCACGAACGCTCTCATTTCGGTATTCAAATTAGTCACAACGCTTCATTGACATATGTCATGTATTATCCAAACTCTCGTTCCTGATTGGTTCATCGATTATATAGCTCCGCCCACTTGCCTTTAATTCCGAGCGAAATCTTCTTTCAAGCGCTGGGAAATACCGTAAGGTCGAGTTTTGTTAGGATTCCGTGCGAGTGTATAAATTTCGCGTTTCTGTTCTTGCCACGTTTTAGTCATAGACTGCACTAAGTCGTAAATGCCTGGGTCAATATTTGAATTTAACACATAGAATTAAAATTAAATCTACCGCATTAGAGGCTTAGTCCGGGGGTTTAACATAAATCGCCTTAAAGCCGGCTCGACATAATGTACGGTGATACACAGTATATAAGATAATTTAATATCCTTTTTTGATCGAGTAGTTTAACAATTGAATGACTGTAAGAAAGTTGTTATCGCTGTTCATGTGTATTTAAGGACGTTGTCGGAGAATACTGTTCAATAAAGCGGAACACGTTGAAAAGCAATAAAACTCCGCATTGTATACCATTCATTCGTGTATATAACGGGAAAACGGCAGTTTGAACGCATCAAGTTCAATACAGTTGTCATTTCAAATTTTCTAGTAGCGACATTAAAGGTAGAGTGTCGAATTTTATAGATGAAGAAAGTTGTAAGTTCAATTCAATTAAAGCGTCGTGTGTGATACAATTAGCGGTCCCTGTACCAGTAAATACGGTAATGGTACGCACCATATGGCGGGGTTTGACTGAGTAAGTTACGTGAACACATCATGTGACATGAAACGTCTGTCATCAATAAAAACATAACATATTTAGATAATTGGTCAATCATTAAATATTTAAAGTTCGATTCTCGACTTAATTAATACAATTATACCTTACATTGTGACTACTTACAGACGTTAACATATTAAGTGCATTGTTTACTTTAATAATTCACATATAGAGCGGAAAGATTTGGCATAGGTGGAAACATGAAGAGTGGGCGGCCCTTTTAGTATAAAATTGACCATATGTGTTTTAGTTCAGTGACATTTGTTTCAGCAGTAGGCCATTGTGTGTAAATATCACACTATCATGGACGAACTATTACATGTTGATTTCTACAGTCAAACTTCCAGACTATATTCAACTTTAAACTAAATCAACAAAATCACAAATTTCTGGTACATCATTCATTGAACTTGGAGGTAATTATGAGCACTACTAGAATGGTTTTCTCGCCCGTACCACCCGAGACTGGAACGGCCACCCAAGACCTTGGACAGGTCACCACTGTAGATTGTGTTCACTTGTATCATATTTTGACATCATTCTGCTATCTAACATATATTTACTTGCCCGAAATAGGAAATTGCAGTTGCAGAAACAGAAAAGTGAACCGAATCATTCTGAATACTAGTAGTAGGAATTAGAAAGAACCTTTTTGATACGAAATATTTAACCATATCATGTCTCTATCAATTAGCCTTATGCACATGATAGTCTACACAATATTAGCATTTCAATTGCCAAATCAGTCAGGTCATTTTTGGAGCAAAATTTGCTCTGATCGGGCAAGTAATAAAGGGAATTACCGACCGTAGGCCGGATCGGGCAAGTAATAAATGGAATCACCGACTAGGCCGACCGGGCAATTAATAAGGGGGGGGGGGTCACCGACTAGGCCGATCGGGCAAGTAATAAGGGGAATCACCGACTAGACCGATTGGGCAAGTAATGAGGGGATCACCGACTAGACCGATCGGGCAAGTAATAAGGGGGGTCACCGACTAGACCGATTGGGCAAGTAATAAGGGGGGTCACCGACTAGGCCTATCGGGCAAGTAATAAGGGAAATCACCGACTAGGCCGACCGGGCAAGTAATAAATGGAATCACCGACTAGGCCGATCGGGCAAGTAATAAGGGAAATCACCGACTAGGCCTATCGTGCAAATAATAAGGGGGGGGTCACCGACTGGGCCTATCGGGCAAGTAATAAGGGGATCACCGACTAGGCCGATCGGGCAAGTAATAGGGAACTCACCGACTAGACCGACCGGGCAAGTAATAAGGGGGGTCACCGAATAGGCCGATCGGGCAAGTAATAGGGGGATCACCGACTAGGCCGATTGGGCAAGTAATAAGGGGGATCACCGAATAGGCCGACCGGGCAAGTAATAAGGGGGGTCACCGAATAGGCCGATCGGGCTAGTACTAGGGGGATCACCGACTAGGCCGACCGGGCAAGTACTAGGGGGATCACCGACTAAACCGATCGGGCAAGTAATGAGGTGAATCACCGACTAGGCCTATCGTGCAAGTAATAAGGGAAATCACCGACTTGGCCGATCAGGCAAGTAATGAGGTGAATCACCGACTAGGCCGATCAGGCAAGTAATAAGGGGGATCACCGACTAGACCGATCAGGCAAGTACTAGGGGGATCACCGACTAGACCAATCGGGCAAGTAATAGGGTGAATCACCGACTAAACCGATCGGGCCAGTAATGGGGGATCACCGACTAGGCTGATCGGGCAAGTAATAAGGGAAATCACCGACTAGGCCGATCGGGCAAGTAATAAGGGGAATCACCGACTAGGCCGATAGGGCAAGTAATAAGGGGGATCACCAACTAGGCCTATCGGGCAAGTAATAAGGGGGATCACCGACTAGGCCGATCGGGCAAGTAAATAGGAGGAATCACCGACTAGGCCTATCGGGCAAGTAATAGGGGAATCACCGACTAGGCCTATCGGGCAAGTAAATAGGGGGAATCACCGACTAGGCCTATCGGGCAAGTAATAGGGGGAATCACCGACTAGGCCTATCGGGCAAGAACTAGGGGGATCACCGACTAGGCTGATCGGGCAAGTAATAAGGGGGGTCACCGACTAGGCCTATCGGGCAAGTACTAAGGGGGGATCACCGACTAGGCCGATCGGGCAAGTAATAAGGAAGATCACCGACTAGGCCGATCAGGCAAGTAATAGGAGGATCACCGACTAGGCTGATCGGGCAAGTAATGAGGGGGATCACCGACTAGGCTGATCGGGCAAGTAATGAGGGGGATCACCGACTAGGCTGATCGGGCAAGTAATAAGGGAAATCACCGACTAGGCCGATCGGGCAAGTAATGAGGGGAATCACCGACTAGGCTGATCGGGAAAGTAATAAGGGGAATCACCGACTAGGCTGATCGGGCAAGTAATAAGGGAAATCACCGACTAGGCCGGATCGGGCAAGTAATAAGGGGAATCACCGACTAGGCCGATCGGGCAAGTAATGAGGGGAATCACCGACTAGGCCGATCGGGCAAGTAATGAGGGGAATCACCGACTAAACCGATCGGGCCACTTCGCAGACAGGTACAGTGTGTATACACGACATTTGATTCAATATTCGCTGACTACCTCTAACCTTCGCTTGTTTAATGCTTCACTTGTCACGTTTTTAAATGTTTAACGGTGTAATTATTTTGTAGTTAAAACTAAAGTTTGACGACTAAAGCCTCTAGGGGTTAGACTTGTATATCTTACTATATAAAACGTCACACTCAGTATAACCACAGTGATATATAACTGATCAGTGTATGTTCTCAGTTATACTAAAATAACCCTCAAATAATTCATATAAACATCTTAATAAAACAACAGCTAATAAGACCACTTTGATTATTCTGAAATCATGCAGATTTTTGCCAGTTTAATGTCCCGAAGTATTAAATTTAGAACAAGAAAGGTCCGCTAATAAGACCGATTCGCTTTTAAGACTATCTTTTTTACTGGTCTTATTTGCGTAGACTTCACTGTAGAACAAAACCACTACGAGGGTCGTTCAATGAGGAATTATGATCGTACGTCTCAGAAACTACATGTAGTTAGGCCTGTACGTAGATATTGAGGACATGAGTGATTGTACCGGTCACTTTGTGTCGACGATAGTCTGGTTCCCTGTCCTAAATCTTACAGTGGTATAACTGTAATGTAATGTAAGATTAAGGTACCGGGAACCAGACTATGTCGACGACTGAACATATCTACACCATCATCTCTAGTATTAAACACATGAACATCCCAGTTAGCGATACCATACACATGTATCTATCTACAATCATAAACTAACTCAAATATCTCTAAATAGTTATCAACACACTAGAGATATTGCTGCGAGTTAATATTCCAAAATATATTTTTAAAAAATGCCTAGCATAGCCTTTATTTGCTTTATTTCTACTGACATATTGCAGGCATGTATATATGTGCACCACCACCAGGATTTGAACGCGGGTCGCCATATTAGACGACAAGCGCACTAACCACTGCGCTAAATTACAAGCGTAGCAATTCCCATTCACCTTTATGACATTGTACATTATGTGCATACTTGCTCTGAATAAAGTGTGATTCAACGACACAATACGATATATTAGAAATTTGAAACCGTTGATATTCAGATAATACAGTTCCAATAGTTTCCAATCAAACGTTTTATACCCTAGTCACATTTGCCCTACGAGCTTAATACGAATTGATTCTTCTGAACTCGCATGACGTCCGTACGGAGCCCGCACGGAGCTCGTACGGATATCGAGACTCGTGGATTTTTTCAACTCGTAGAGGACTCGGTGATCTAGTGAAAACTATATATTCTGTACAACTCGTACGAGATCCGTACGAGCTGTGACCAGATGCTAAGAACGTACACATACCGCTATGATTAAAATATTTCAGACTCGTACGAGTTTGTAAATCCGTATGGACATCGTACGAGCATTGTGACCGTAGCATTAGCACCACATACATAATATGCAGGATATATCTAATGTAACAAGTGTGTAATCAGCACAAAAACTAATATCAGACCCCTTCCTCTAATGTTAGAACCCCTGGAAACGTATGATTAGACCCATTTCCGTCTTCGCCAAAGAACACAAAATATTTTAAGTATGCTGTGTAGTATACTAGTACATGTACATGCATTTTAAACATTTATTACACTTCCTAGCATAATTTTGTTCATTATAAAAAGCAGTAAATGGAATTAAAATTTCCATTTGCTGTTGGAATAAGTCTTAACCCCCCTTACTCCCCTCCAAGAAATTAATATGTTACCCCCCGTTTATTACACCCCATTATTATTACCCCCCTCCCCACAGTATTAATAAAACATTGTACAATTTGATATTACATATTTTACTGTTATATATTAAACAGCTGCGAGAATTCTCGATGTAATTATTCACCGGGTTCTCTAGTTAATCTCGAAACTTGTGTAGATTCTAATTTATCTTTAATAAAGAACATAAAAACTCTCGTTTTGACACTAGCATGTACGAGCGTGTATGACAGTGCAGTTATCGATGTAATACTATAAAACATTCACGTAATACACAGATTGGGTAAGGAGAAAAAATACGTATAGCGTATATTATATTAAACTGACATGTGGAGGTATAGACTATTGGTAGGGACAAGAAATACATAACATAACATATACGATTATGTACATGTATATTTGTTATCTTTATGTCAGCCTAACACGTCTATGTTCATTTTTATACTTTGTTGCATTATTCATGCTGCTCTCTGTGCTATGACAATCTCCCCTCGTTTTCATGATTACACTCCGAACCTCTCCGCTCGAACCTTGCCGAGCGAACTTCTTTGTCCCGCATCCTGCAACCCCACGCCTTATCTCACCACTCCGCTCAAATGTCTCCTTCCCGCTCAACATTTCTCCGCTCCGTCCTGCAACTTACCACTCCGTCCGCTACACAACTCACCACTCAATCCGCTACACAACTCACCACTCCGTCCGCTACACAACTCACCACTCAATCCGCAACTCACCACTCCGTCCGCTACACAACTCACCACTTCATCCGCAACTCACCACTCCAACCGCAACTAACCACTCCAACCGCAACTCACCACTCCAACCGCAACTCACCACTCCAACCGCAACTAACCACTCCAACCGCAACTCACCACTCCAACCGCAACTCACCACTCCAACCGCAACTAACCACTCCGTCCGCTACACAACTCACCACTCCAACCGCAACTAACCACTCCAACCGCAACTAACCACTCCAACCGCAACTAACCACACCGTCCGCTCCACAACTCACCATTCCGTTCACATTTCTCCACTCCACTCCGCAATTCATGAGCCACCACTTTGCTGGCATTTTAAACAGTTTAATGTAGATCATTTATATGTTTGATTTCTATAAGTTGAAGTATAAAGTTATATCTTATGTAAGAATAAAACAAACAAGATTGATCATTTCACTTTTATTTGTTGATCACTTGAGAACCATTAAATACGAGATAAGCTAGTTTTACCCTGTCAAACTGTATTAACACTTAATGTAAGACCATGGGCGTATGAGCCGGGGCGGGTGGGGGCAACATATCGTTTGGCAACCCCAATACTTCAGACCAAAATTTATAATTGTTCGGCCTAGAATGTTTTAGTTCTTGATGAAAACATACAGAATGTGAAACGTCAATTGATGAAAATATGTTATCACGTATCTGTTGAAAAGACGAATACATTAAAGAAAGCAATGGTAAGGCTAAGTGTGCATCAGCTTCTAATGTTATTATTTTTTATTATTTAAGGGTCTTATTTATCCTCGCCACCGGATAATCCATATGGGCGAGGCCATGCTAAATATCCCGAACTAAACCTCTTCCAATACAGATAAATGTTATCTTCACTTGTGCAATAATTAATACGACTACATGTACATTTTGTATTTACAAAATAAGGACTTAAATTTGGTGGATTTTATTTTTAAAAAAGAGGTCCTATTAAATACCAAATAAGGAATCTCAGAATGAGTCAGATTGATCGATTTTTTTTTAATTTCACATCAGCCCCTAATTGTTTATTTAGGTTATAAATAGCATGTATACTGTAAGCAAACACACCGCGACCCTCAGTTATTATATTATATATTATCATCAGCTGTCCCCGCAGGGCCGTGAAAACCAAAAAGTAAAAATCCCGGTCAATCCCCGGGGTGAAGGCGTGGTTGTAATTGACTGGTGTATTAGATGTGGGTTCTGTCATATAAAATGATACTGTGTATCACAGGGCTGATATCCCCATGGATCCCCGGGGTCGGGGTGTGTATTCAAATGACGGGAGCTTAGCAGACATACGATTTGAACCCGGGTCGCCAGATTAGTAAGACGACATATACGCGCTAATTATTTGTGCTCTGTGCTACGGAGACTAGTCATATACAAGATAATTGTCAAATGTTCTTGCTGATTGTCTGTACTTCCACGAGTATATAAACCTCGTGTTGAGCGCCTGACTCCTCCACGTATGAAATAATGTACCAGTTAATTGTATCCACGCAACCAGCCCCGGGGGTCCAAGGGGATATCAGACCCGGGGTCTACGGTGATAGCTGGGGAGACGGCCGTGTTTTTATCTTCTAACTCCACCCCCCCCCCCCCCTAGGGCAGGGGAAATGTTGGATTTGTTTCTTCTAACCAATACCCAGGGACCGGGGAAATACTGGGGATATTATCATCAGCCGTGCTTCGCAAGACATTGGAAACCCAATTTTAAGTAAAAATCCCGACCGGGATCATTAAGTGGTATAGTGTACACTTCTCACAAACAACACAAAGGCTAAACGAAACACGGAACAATTCAGTGGTAAAAAACGTGATCTATAGATCCCCCCCAATCGGAACTCCTCGGCGTTTATCTAACGTTAGAGCGCATTTCTCAGTTACGGAAATGTCCGAGTAGTTACGATTGATAGATCCCTACCATCTATATAACCGTTATACGTCCAGGGTGTGGTTCTAGACACACCCAGTGTGAACACGTGACATATAATGTGACGTCATATTGAACTATATCCGGTGGATAACGGGGCGTTTTAGACTTCGTCACGTGATTTGGAATTTCCGCCACACCTTAAACAATATTATGACACACCCGATACCCCACCCTTCCTTTTAACGTGAGCGTCTATTCTTTCCAATGACGTCACTTTTAGATACACGTGTAATATACGAGTCGATCAGTTTAAATATTTCAGGACGGAAAGAAAATACAATCATTTTCATGAGTAAAAATGAAAACATACATGAAAATGTATAGAATAAAAAAACTGATTCATTTTTTAGTAAATCAGTAGTTATTCTATTTGATGTATTCGACCCTTTACAAGTTTGTAGTTCAGTGCAATTAATGGTTGATGATGTACGTCTTGACGGCCGTATGAGTCTGTCTTCAAAATTAGCTTCGTCTGTAAACATACAGTGATCTACACAGTCGTAACATGGGCTGTCAATAAGATTCTGCCAATCTAGCATATGCTGCATTGTGTCCGATGGTTAAGATTATACATTCCCTTCATCTATGGCATCTGAAATCAATAACCGGAAGTCGATAAAGAAATATGTCAGGGTAAATAAGAAAATAGAAAAATTAATATCTTTTTAAAATGGGTCACAATAAATTTTAATTAAATTGTAACGGAATTTATATTTAACAAAATTTCTTTATCTTACGCTCCATTGACTTCAAGCTGTAGGTTAAGCAGTGACATTTGTTGACCGGAAGTGATGTCTTCCTATAAACAGGCTTATGGAGCCTTTATTTTAACGTGCTGCTTTTTATATCGCTAGTTTTATCGCTTGGTGTAAATTGCTTCTCAGAAAACACGTTCGAATATCTTTTTAAAGCACGTAAATAGTACAACGACGTTGTGTTTCCTAAAAGAGTGGCAACGTATGAACACACTTCAAGCTTTATTTGATTGTATTTAGGTCGGGGTATTGTTTGCTGTTACTCGGTTTGTCGGTCAAATCTTCACGTCCAATGCATTTGTTCTGGCGTCACACATAAATCACGAAAATGACGTCAATATGACATAATGGATTAAATTGAAATATAAAAAATCAAGTTAGGCATACGACTATCGTCTCATTTATTGATTTACCATCCAACAAAATAAACCATTTTAATATACACAAGAAATAACACCCCCCCCCCCCCAAAAAAAAACCGCCAACCATTAAATGAACCAGACAATGGATTCCGTTATGAGTATAATTTAGTCACATGATGTCACATGTGACGTAAACATCACATATCAATTAACTGAATAAATTAATAACGAGCTCTATTTCGGATACTAGTATCACGCGGGGAAACATGCTGACTCAATGACGGGTAGAATTATGTCCTATATTTGGATGTGTTAATCAAGCTATGTTTTAAATCACGATCATTAAATGTTTAATGATACTTTATAGATAAACTGGATGATATTATCTTAAGTCTTGAGGAGTGTTTGTAAGTGTGTGTTTGGTTGCTACTGATGCAGCCAGGCTCCACTATCTCACCCAAACCCATCCATGAAATATTCACACATATTGTCTAATCACTATAGATCAGAATTGATCTAAATCCTGACTATACATGTATACATTTCTGTATTTTATCATATATTTGCTCGTCTCTCTAAATACAGTCTCCATTATTACACACTTTCTTCTCTAAGAAAGAAAGCTTATTTTTCTTTAGACGATGACGATATTCGACAGGCCAGTCGCTTATAAATTATTCACAGCCCCGTTGTATGGTAACGCGCGGGATGGAAAATTTCATTTGGAAGTCATTGAATTATTGATGTATGTTCAACACCCAGTGCACGTTGAAGTAATGTAATTGCTAGCGTATGGAGAATGTAATCTGATTATACAAGCTTTTACTGGCCAATGAATAAAAACAAGCAACTTATATTGGACGTTTTTTCTCGAGTACGAAACAACTTTCAAGATAGATGGCGCCGTTTCAAGAATTTATCACGTGACAAAATGGTGGCTGAGGAAAAAAGCAAATTTACAGAGGTCATGTGAGGACTAAGTGTCGTCTGTACCCTACCAGACTACTAGTACAATATCGTATGTAGGGTGTTGACTAAATGTTTGGATTGAAACTTTTACCGACGTCCTTTTATGATTTAAATCTGATTCGACTAGGAGCTTGTAGATGTGCTTCCTGTTTGCATGCAGTATAGTAAAAAACATATCACGAATCGAACAATTTTGAAACATATTCATTTCATCAACAAATCAAGTACAAAGAGTCTCGTACAATGTTAACACTATATTTATGGTACTGTGTCACTACTTGATGAAGTTACCTCCCCTCACGCTCTAACACAAGCAGCACAGTCACTGACATGTAACGCACCTAACACATATTAGGCAGCTAGACTTCCCGTGTTTTCGAATAAAAGACCGTACCTACTGATGTCTTCCACAGAGCAATACATGTTAAATCAATCACAAGTTGGTTTTAGTTCTAAATGTATTGTTCTGTCACTATACGAGGGTATGCCGTCGAAAAATAGTTTTAAGACTCTAAACTATTATGGCGGATATGAAGTTATGTTTCTAGAACACGTATACGTACATGAATGACGAAGAATATGTAATGATGTTTGTGACATCAGCTCGTTGTACATCTACCTTATATACCGTGCCATGCACCACATGGCTTTCACTTTTCGCAGTAGAAAGGATATGTCCGGGCTAGTTTTTATCCCACCATGAGGGTTGGTTGTTTCGACAATAACCTAAAATACAGGGAAAAAATGCTCCGCAGCATGACGTTCTTACTTTGACGTCACTGTGCGCCGCACTTGCATACCATGTGTGTTAGTCATGTAAAATTTCTTGATTTATTTTCATGAAATTATGTATACCTTTTAAGAACATATTCGTTAATCATCAGTAAAAATTTGAAACGAAAGTTATGGCTACTTTTTGTGTAATGAACAAAGTAGACGATTTACTGGGACAACCCTCGTATACTAAATATGGAGCGGGTTTGAGCAAACACGTGACATTATGTTGTTTGGGTACTGCTCAGTTTTGGATTGTGGCTGGGACAGCGTCGAACATATCTGGGGAAAATCGGACTATTTATGATCCTTTGTTTGGGTTTACTTGTAGTCTTAGCCGAACAGTCACGTGGTATGTCCATCCTGAATATGGCATCATTGTACCAAAGTATCTGAGAAGAGCAATGTTGACATATTTGGCCACGTTGTTAATGCATATTGAATGTTTTACTTGTCCAAGTTGAAGTTACAGACTAGATATTGGATCACCGATCCATCATTGTGTCTATATTAAGTAATTAACGTACGATTATTGGTTAATTAAATATTTCATCTTACATTCTGTGAGCACGTGGTTTAATCACGTGGTCAATTCTGATCAATATCATACAGACGATTGTAAAAAGTAGTTTTGGTAATAAACAAAGTGTGTTATTGAGACACATGTATACTGGATGTATTAGAGGGTCCTTCAGGGAGTTTTGTTTAGTATTATACGCCCAGCTGCCTGACTTATATATAGTTTTAGGTAAATAATAGTCTGGCATAATCATGATCCTCCAGACGATTTGTTGACATAAATCAGCATCATCGGACG
Organism: Spisula subtruncata; assembly: GCA_963678985.1. Classification (NCBI taxonomy): domain Eukaryota; kingdom Metazoa; phylum Mollusca; class Bivalvia; order Venerida; family Mactridae; genus Spisula; species Spisula subtruncata. The sequence goes on from OY787677.1 coordinate 811,579, forward strand.
CTTATTAGAGCGGTTAGAGGGAATAACATCAGCATCATAAGACACTTATTAGAACAGTTAGGGAATAACATCAGCATCATGAGACGCTTATTAGAACAGATAGGGAATAACATCAGTATCATAAGACGCTTATTAGAACAGTTAGGGAATAACATCAGCATCATGAGACGCTTATTAGAACAGTTAGGGAATAACATCAGTATCATAAGACGCTTATTAGAACAGATAGGGAATAACATCAGTATCATAAGACGCTTATTAGAACAGATAGGGAATAACATCAGTGTCATAAGACGCTTATTAGAACAGATAGGGAATAACATCAGTATAATGAGACGCTAATGAGAACAGTTAGGGAATAGCATCAGTATCACGAGACGCTTATTAGAACAGTTAGGGAATAACATCAGTATCACAAGACGCTTAGCTTATTAGAACAGTTAGGAAATAACATCAACATCGCACGATGCTTATTAGAACAGTTAGGGAATAACATCAGTATCATGAGACGCTTATTAGAACAGATAGGGAATAACATCAGTATCATAAGACGCTTATTAGAACAGTTAGGGAATAACATCAGTATCACAAGACGCTTATTAGAACAGTTAGGGAATAACATCAGTATCATGAGACACTTATTAGAACAGTTAGGGAATAACATCAGTATCATAAGACGCTTATTAGAACAGATAGGGAATAACATAAGTATCATGAGACACTTATTAGAACAGTTAGGGAATAGCATCAGTATCACGAGACGCTTATTAGAACAGTTCGGGAATAACATCAGTATCACGAGACGCTTATTAGAACGTTGGGGATTAACATCAGCATCACGAGACGCTTATTAGAACAGTTGGGACATAACATCAGCATTATGAGACGTTTATTAGAACAGTTAGGGAATAACATCAGTATCACGAGACGCTTATTAGAACAGTTGGGGAATTTCGTCAGTATCATAAGACGCTTATTAGAACAGTAAGGGAATAACGTCAGTATCATGAGACGCTTATTAGAACAGTTGGGGAATAACATCAGCATCATAAGACGCTTATTAGAACAGTTTGGGAATAATGTCAGTATCATAAGACGCTTATTAGAACAGTTAGGGAATAACATCAGTATCACGAGACGCTTATTAGAACAGTTAGGGAATAGCATCAGTATCATTAGACACTTATTAGAACAGTTGGGGAATAACATCAGCATCATAAGACGCTTATTAGAACAGTTAAAGAATAACGTCAGTATCTTATGACGCTTATTAGAACAGTTAGGGTATAACATCAGCATCATAAGACGCTTATTAGAACAGTTGGGGAATAACGTCAGTATTTTAAGACGCTTATTTGAACAGTTGGGGAATAACGTCAGTATTTTAAGACGCTTATTAGAACAGTTAGGGAATAACATCAGCATCATAAGACGCTTATTAGAACAGTTGGGGAATAACGTCAGTATTTTAAGACGCTTATTAGAACAGTTAGGGAATAACATCAGCATCATAAGACGCTTATTAGAACAGTTGGGGAATAACGTCAGTATTTTAAGACGCTTATTAGAACAGTTAGGGAATAACATCAGCATCATAAGACGCTTATTAGAACAGTTGGGGAATAACGTCAGTATTTTAAGACGCTTATTAGAACAGTTAGGGAATAACATCAGCATCATAAGGCGCGTATTAGAACTGTTGGAGAATAACGTCAGTATTTTAAGACGCTTATTAGAACAGTTATGGAATAACATCGGCATCATAAGACGCTTATTAGAACAGTTAGGGAATAGCATCAGTATCATAAGACGCTTATTAGAACAGATATTGTATTAACCAAATAGGAAGACGACAAATGTTGGAATATTTCAGTTTAGCTTACCAACTATGCAACACTATGATGATGTATACAATGATAGGTCGTGTAAGTACAAAATTAATATTTTGAGAAAACAAGAAAAAACTGTCTGAAAACTACTCTTTACTATAATGGAAAGGGAAGCGTTTTCAACTTCAGTTTGGTCAACATGACAAGTTCCGAATTTCATGAAAAGAGGCTCATAAGAAGCGCCTTATTATGCAGATTTCAAATATGTATCAGTCTCTTATAAGTTCGTAAATAGTAGTAACGACCTTCTCGTTCTAAGCCAGCGATATGTATAGTTAGTGCATATTGTTAAGAGACTAAATGTAGAAATCGATTTGTTATTTCTCCACTACCCGTATATACTATAAATATCCACGGATAACTTCATACCATCTCTCCATCTATACTGTTTATAAGAACAACACTTATATAGGGGATGTTCATTTGCAGAAATACGAAATGAAATTTCTACACTTTAAAATAAAATTAGAACTTCTCACTTGAGATCAATGTTACACGTATGACAAAGCCTTTAAGCGCATTGTTACACGTATGACAAAGCCTTTGAGCGCATTGTTACACGTATGTCAAAGCCTTTAAGCGCATTGTTACACGTATGACAAAGCCTTTAAGCGCATTGTTACACGTATGACAAAGCCTTTAAGCGCATTGTTACACGTATGACAAAGCCTTTAAGCGCATTGTTACACGTATGACAAAGCCTTTAAGCGCAATATTACACGTATGACAAAGCCTTTAAGCGCATTGTTACACGTATGACAAAGTCTTTAAGCGCAATGTAACACGTATGACAAAGCCTTTAAGCGCAATGTTACACGTATGACAAAGCCTTTAAGCGCATTGTTACACGTATGACAAAGCCTTTAAGCGCATTGTTACACGTATGACAAAGCCTTTAAGCGCATTGTTACACGTATGACAAAGTCTTTAAGCGCAATGTTACACGTATGACAAAGCCTTTAAGCGCATTGTTACACGTATGACAAAGCCTTTAAGCGCATTGTTACACGTATGACAAAGCCTTTAAGCGCATTGTTACACGTATGACAAAGCCTTTAAGCGCATTGTTACACGTATGACAAAGCCTTTAAGCGCATTGTTACACGTATGACAAAGCCTTTAAGCGCATTGTTACACGTATGACAAAGTCTTTAAGCGCAATGTTACACGTATGACAAAGCCTTTAAGCGCATTGTTACACGTATGACAAAGTCTTTAAGCGCAATGTTACACGTATGACAAAGCCTTTAAACGCAATGTTACATGAATGACTCAAAATAGCACTTGGGAGGGGAACATACGTTTTATTCATGTCTTTAATATAAATCCAATTTGTTTAAAATTATCACATATCGTGTGTCAATTTAAGCCAAGGTTGGAAATGGATGATCAAGAGTAAAAAACTAAGTCACTAGGTCAAATTGTAGCAAACCCTTGTGTAATCACTAGAGGTCATAATGTTGGCCTAATATTTATGATACTTTGTCACAATAATAATCTCGACAAAAATATAAATTGGGTCTTCCTGGGTCAACAAGTAGATCACTTGTTCAAATCAAAGAAAAACGTTGTGTAGGCACAAAGTCACAATTTTGGTCTAATCGTTATGCAACTTGGTCACAATGTTCATCTTAAAACATCTGAGACAAGTGTGTTATTGAGTCTGTGTCAAAATCATGTCCATAGGTTAAACTTATTGAAAAAATTGTTGCAACTTTTTGGCTCTACAAGGTGTTGCTATTTATCTAGTGTTGACCCATGATGACTAAATGTTAGATTTTACCTAGCTTTTGTTTTGATGATCCTTTTGTCATAAATATAAGGCAAAAGCGCGCCTTCTAGTGACTGTTAAAGTTTTTTTTATTATTTGAATTAGTGACCGAGTTTTTAACTCAGGTTAACCTAATTTCACACATGACCTAGATTTTGCTAAGATGAGCGTTGTGACTTAATGAGACCCACAGATCTTATTTTTCTATGATTTGACCTAGTGATCTAGAATTTGGCACAGGTTAACCCGCACTATTACGTCTTGACTTAGGTTAGAGTGTGATGATCATTGCTACTTAGTTTCATAAAGATAATTCCAAAAGTTCGACTTCTAAGCACGATTTAATAATTGATACAAGTCAATATTTATTGACATCAAAGTGGCAAATATCGCGAAAACATGTGACAACTCAATATTCTTGTTGCGTGTCTCAAAAAGTGCCACAACTATTCACTTAGGACATTTTGTTCACTGCTAAGGATAACTTTATGCACCATATAAACACGAAACCGTTCTTGTTTCGATTAGTTTGAGGTTAAAAGTTAAAACACCTGGGCACTGTTTTATCAAACAACTTACGGAGATTGTAAACTTACGTTCAAGTTTAAATTCTTTATAACTTTGTAACAACTGCAAACTGGGGACAGATATTATTTGTAGGAGTTCATTACCTGAATCTTGATTAGTATTGAAGTTCCATTTACCGAGCTTCATAGATGTAAAAATATTATTAAGAATATAAATTTGACCGTAAGTTAAAGATTTCCGTAAAAGCTTTGATAAAACAGTACCCTGGAGTAGATTGTTACAGCGACTCTGTTATAAGTTTAATACCAATGCATTTAGGTAGACTAAAGTAGATATAATTGAGAAGATATAAATTATAAGTGAGAATGTCGACTAACGGCTGATACGATCACCGACAGTTTCATACGTTTACAATCTCATCTCTTATCCACCTTGCACATCAAACTTCACAAACTCTGATGTATTTACACAGGAAAATCAGTTAAATATGCCAATTTTACAGATACAACAATCACAAGTATATGTTTAGGTATTGCAGACTTCACAAATTCTGGTTCTATTTACACTCGGAGAAAGATAGATCAACATGCATTACATATATACAAACTATTTCTAGTACACTACAAAATCATTTAATATCGATGGGACGAAAGCTCGTAGTTTGGGTAAAAAGACCATTTCGATGGGGCGTAAATTTATGGATTTTGCATTTCGGGTAATACCTACAAGGGTCAAATTTAATATTAAATGTGGGGTTTGATTACGTGGTTGACGATGAACCACGAAAAAAAACACCGCACGAAAACTTATGATTTTACAGTATACACAAATCATCTCACGACAAATCGCTGGCTTAGAACAAGAAGGTCGTAACTACCAAATCGATATTCTGAGAAAACAAGAGAAAACTGTCTGTAATTTAGTCTTTACCTTTATGAAAACACGTTTTTAAAACTTCATTTTGGTCAGCATGACAATTTCAGATTTTCATCAAAAATGCTTATAAGAAGCGCCTTGTGAAGCAGATTTCAAATATGTATGAGTCTTATAAGGTCGTAAGAGGTAGTTACGACCTTCTGGTTCTAAGCCATCGAAATACTGATTATAATTATGGTTACACAAAATATAGAAACATTTGCTGGGCTCGGTGTAAAACTGTGGTAACTACGTAACGATATCATATAGGGGTGTACTATAGAACAATAAGATTTTAACCAGGTCCTCGTTTTGTCTCATGGAAGACTGCGAGGGACCATGTTAAGATTTAAAGTAACCAATTTTCGAGGACTCTTTTCACGTATTAAGCTGCTCAAGCACCCTTTGACATTTTTACTTCCCCTGGTCATTGAACTACTAATTGAAACATACGTTCGTTTCTTCCTGTGGGTGTTGTAGGCACCATTGATCCGCGGTGCCCAGGAGTAGACACTGTCCTCACAGGTACCAATTTACACCTTGGTACGGGTGTTTGTGTTGGTGCTTGGACCTTGAACATTATAAGAAGTAGACACATTTGACAAAATACAACCATGTATTTCGTCTGTCACGTGGCCGACACCCGTGACTGCTACACACATATTGATGACGTAACGTGATCGATACATGTAGCTGCTACACACATATTGAAGACGTAACGTGATCGATACATGTAGCTGCTGCACACATATTGATGACGTAATGTGACCGATACGTGTAGCTGCTGCACACATATTGATGACGTAATGTGACCGATACGTGTAGCTGCTGCACACATATTGATGACGTAATGTGACCGATACGTGTAGCTGCTGCACACATATTGGTGTCACACCGGTGGAAAGTACTTCCGGGTCGTAGTATGCTAAAATAGTCCTTTCAAAAATTTGATATATGTCTGTTGAAGCACTGTTTTAATGTGGAAAATGCTGATTGTTGACCAAATTACATGAATGTAGATCAAATATGACCTGCATGCTAACTTTTAAGAGTGTTTAATGGATATTTTTATAAATTATCTTTCCCTGGCTGAAGACTGACAATGTATGTGTGCTTCGGTCAAGTCAGCTTTTGAGGCATGGAAAATAGCGTTGTCCTTCCAGAATCCCTGCAGTAGCTCGAAAACGAAACTATCGACATGCCATTTTCTCCAGCTTATTTTGGATAACAGGGATTGCTTTTTATGGAAACGGCCACAGAAACGGAATGTCAGTGAAACGGAGGGAGAGATGCGAATTTGGGTCATTTTGCATTAATTTCAATGGCAGAAAATTCACCGGTGTGACACCTATTGATGACGTAATGTGACAGATATAGTAGCTGCTACAATATTGCTGACGTAATGCTGAACAGTAAGCCTTACAAGTTGTACACGCTGGGTATCGCAACATCCCAAAATAATTAAAATATTGCATGATACGAAATATTCCAAAAGGACAATACTAGCTTTGTATAAACTCCTATACACGATATTAATTTGATTAGATCAGACGTCAATTAAAAACTGTGTTCGATAAATCCCTTACATTTTCTTTGTATACGCGTTAAACTGTTTAATGTGGACAATACGTAAACAGTGTGGCTCCATTCTATAAAGTATTATACAACACAATGTAGACTCAAAGTAGGCATACAAAAGACATTTTATAAACTCTGAAATGATGCGCAAATATCTGACTACTGTATAGTAGAGGAATAACGGTACGATACGGACCATCATATATCATTGTTTGAAAATGAGCATTTTTTTATAAAATAGTTAAATCTGTCAGGTATTGAAGTGAGGTATACTATTTTTTGAATTATGGTTGTTACTGTCACCCTTGTGAAACTGCTGCCGTTCCGTGCTTTTTTATGCTACCTTTGTAAAACTGACAATGATGTTTGCTTATTACTGTCACCCTTGTGAAACTGCTGCCGTTCCGTGCTTTTTTATGCTACCTTTGTAAAACTGACAATGACGTTTGCTTATTACTGTAACCTTTTGATACTGACGACGTTTCGTGCTTACCAGTTTAATCCTTTTTCAAGTGATGCACTCGTGATTTTTACGTCACCTTTGCTTAAAGTGAAACTGACGACATTTCCGAGCTAAATACCATTGACCGTTTGGAACTGACAACATTTGTCCCTCGTTACCGCCTCCTTTGTGAAAATGATTACGTTCGATGCTTATTATTGTCACTCTTGTTAAACTGACGATGTTCCGTGCTTATTATTGTCACTCTTGCTAAACTGACAATGTTCAGTGCTTATTATTGCCACTCTTGTAAAACTGACGATGTTCCGTGCTTATTATTGTCACTCTTGTTAAACTGACCATGTTCCGTGCTTATTATTGTCACTCTTGTTAAACTGACGATGTTCCGTGCTTATTTTTGTCACTTTTGTTAAACTGACGACGTTCCGTGCTTATTATTGTCACTCTTGTTAAACTGACGATGTTCCGTGCTTATTATTGTCACTATGGTTAAACTGACCATGTTCCGTGCTTATTATTGCCACTCTTGTTAAACTGACGATGTTCCGTGCTTATTATAGTATCACTTGTTAAACTTACGATGTTCCGTGCTTATTATTGTAACTCTGGTTAAACTGACCATGTTCCGTGCTTGTTATTGTCACTGTTGTTAAACTGACGATGTTCCGTAATTATTATTGTCACTCTTGTTAAACTGACGATGTTCCGTGCTTTTTTTTGTCACTCTTGTTAAACTGACGATGTTCTGTGCTTATTTTTGTCACTCTTGTTAAACTGACGATGTTCCGTGCTTATCATTGTCCATCTTGTTAAACTGACCATGTTCCGTGCTTATTATTGTCAATCTTGTTAAACTGACGATGTTCCGTGCTTATTATTGTCCCTCTTGCTAAACTGACGATGGTCCGTGCTTATTATTGTCACTCTTGTTAAACTGACGATGTTCCGTGCTTATTATTGTCCATTTTGTTAAACTGACGATGTTCCGTGCTTATTATTGTCACTCTTGTTAAACTGACGATGTTCCGTGCTTATTACTGTCTCACCTGTTAAACTGACGATGTTCCGTGCTTATTATTGTCACTCTTGTTAAACTGACGATATTCCTTGCTTAAACGATCTATTCAAGGACTATCGGTTTAATATGGTGGGTAGAAATATGGTGACACACCTTTAAGATTGTAGAAAGTGTTGACATACCTTTAAGATTGTAGAAATGTGGTGACATACCTTTAAGAATTTAGAAATGTGGTGACATACCTTTAAGATTGTAGAAATGTGGTGACATACCTTTAAGATTGTAGAAATGTGGTGACATACCTTTAAGATTGTACTACATCTATTTATGATCATCTTTTCATCATTAATTTTATTTTATACAAATTCAAATTCTTTGAATGACACCATATAGTATTAATCATCATAATTTAATAACGCTATTGAAAACCGACCAATGTATTCTCGTTAAATCTCGGGTATTCATGGAGATTCTTTGAGAACTCGGGTTGATGATAAAGCCACGTTGGATAATGAATACCGTTATTTGTGATGTCAATGTGAAATATACTGAAAGTAATTTACATTTTTACTATTCGGATATTTAAAGATAAAAGTTTAAGTACTTCAAAAAAGAACTAGAAATCTATAGTCCCAGTTTTTGATGAGGTATTTTATAGAGCAGTGAATGGTGACCGGGTAAAATTTGAATACACAAAAGATGTTATTGAGTAAAGAACGAATCATTTAAAACGTTTTGGTTTAACGTAATTATATCTATAGAATTGTATACATGATATTGTAGATACATAATAAATTATTGAGTTATTAATTCATTTACCGTAAACTATTCAATTTTGTGATTCTGACGCGATAGTTTACAAGAACATAATGATCACGTGATGACGAATCGTGTAAATTGTTATTGCACATTTTGCATGTCTCCCTATCCTAGATCTGTTGTAACGAATGTAGCATTACCTTTGTTTGGATTTTGGTATCATTATACAACTTGTTACCCACACTAAGCATCGAAAACATTATATAGCTAGAGACTTGATAGATAACTTTCATTTATTGTTGTAAAACAGGTATTTGTATAATTCTAGTCAGAATGACCACATATTTTAGTTGTTTTATATGATTGTTGTTTGCATAATTGTAAACGTGAATGAGAAAGAAATAAACAATTGATATAACTAGATTCCTTATAATAAACTTACCAGTAAAACTATAAGTGAATATAACATGTATTATACAGTATAACGATGTATATGTGGTTTGGCCAGCATGAAGAGTATAACAACGCTCCGCATTATAAAAAAGTTAAGTTACCAATTTTCTAGGGCTCTTTTCAGCTGTTAAGCCCCTCAAGCATCCTTTGACATTTTAACTTTCTTCGAACATTGGGCTAACTAAGGAAACCTACGTCCGTGTCTCTCTTGGGAGACTTTTTCTCTCCTGTGTATCTGCGGCGCACAGCAATATACTCTGCCCTCACATGTACCAATTTACACATTGGTGGGGTGGATCATGTGGGTTACTTTTTATCAGAGAAATTAACCAGTGGTCCAGACGGGTGTTGAACACGGGACCTCTTGGCTCCGAATCGCGCACCCTACCTCTAGACCACCGCTGTCCACATTGGGAAATATCTACATACATACCAGTAAAGTACCCCCACCCCTAGACCACCGCTCTCCACATTGGGAAATATCTACATACATACCAGTAAAGTACCCCCACCCCTAGACCACCGCTCTCCACATTGGGAAATATCTACATACATACCAGTAAAGTACCCCCACCCCTAGACCACCGCTCTCCACATTGGGAAATATCTACATACATACCAGTAAAGTACCCCCACCCCTAGGCCACCGCTGTCCACATTGGGAAATATCTACATACATACCAGTAAAACACCCCCACCCCTAGACCACCGCTCTCCACATTGGGAAATATCTACATACATACCAGTAAAGTACCCCCACCTCTAGACCATCGCTGTCCACATTGGGAAATATCTACATACATACCAGTAAAGTACCCCCACCTCTAGACCACCGCTCTCCACATTGGGAAATATCTACATACATACCAGTAAAGTACCGCCACCTCTAGGCCACCGCTGTCCACATTGGGAAATATCTACATACATACCAGTAAAGTACCCCCACCTCTAGACCATCGCTGTCCACATTGGGAAATATCTACATACATACCAGTAAAGTACCCCCACCTCTAGACCACCGCTCTCCACATTGGGAAATATCTACATACATACCAGTAAAGTACCGCCACCCCTAGACCACCGCTGTCCACATTGGGAAATATCTACATACATACCAGTAAAGTACCGCCACCCCTAGACCACCGCTGTCCACATTGGGAAATATCTACATACATACCAGTAAAACACCGCCACCCCTAGACCACCGCTGTCCACATTGGGAAATATCTACATACATACCAGTAAAGTACCGCCACCCCTAGACCATCGCTGTCCACATTGGAAAATATCTACATACATACCAGTAAAGTACCCCCAGTGTATTGAGGATATGATAACGGCCCGTAGGTGTAATACCGTTCGTCCGTCAGTCCGTCTCCTCTTCCTATTATTCTTTGTTCAAATCCTAAATTCCTGAAGGGATTTTGACGAAACATTCACTGCTTTAAGGTATCCAAGTGCCTATTGTCAGGATTGTGTGAGGGTTTACAGAATAACTGCTTTTGTTCACAATTTTGAAATAATTTTGGAGAAACTTGGTCACAATGATTTTAACAGAATACAGGAGGAGTAAGTTTCCCCTGTTATCAAATCAAACACTTACCTCATGTAGTCACTATATACCAGTCAGTTGCATCAACGGCCCTTGATCCTGGGGATAAGGTCGGGATTTTTACTTTTGGGTTGTCAAAAACCCCGCCATTCCACGGCCGTGCGGGGAACAGGTGATGGTAAAATATCCGGTATTTCAACGGCCCCTGATAACTATAACTATAAGTATTGTCCCGGGGCATCGGTTGAAGCTAAAAGGTAAAACACGACCGTTTCCCCGGCTATCCTTCATGGATCCACGGGGGTTGAGGCCTTGGATGCAACTGTCTGGTGCACTAGAAACCACAGTTTAACCTAATATTTATGCAACTTGGTCACAATAATCATCTCAACAGAATATAGGACATTTAGTTATTTTGCGGTAAAGACCTCGGTACATCAAAGAAGATCGACTCTACTTACGCCAATTATTTGAATTCTGGATAATTCTTTAACATCGGCCACTTTGGAACAGTAAGTTCGCAGGAGTTCATTAACTGAATCTTGATTAGTATTACATCTCCATTATCACATTTTATTGTTGTGAAAGTTTTATAAAGAATTAAAATTTATTATTTTTCAATATGTTTTTGATAAAACCGTTACGTTACCATGGTGACTAACTTAACACAAATTATGATAACACAGTTTTTTTTTATAAATCACGCAATAAAGCATACGCAAATATTTAAAATGTGCATGCATAAATTTTCGGTAAAATTGACAATTTTTCTTTAGTTTTTACGAATATTCTAGTATTGAAATTAGATTCGAATAAACGTTCAATTTTTGAATATTCGAATATTCGGTCCCATCATCGTTTAGTCTCAAGTTTAGTCCTATTCTTACAATGGAAGGGAGCTAACTCTAGCATTACTGTACTTAATTTGTTCAAGTCTTGATATCTATACAAGAACCAAGTTTTTGTTGTCATCTCGTGAGCAGGGCACTGTTTTATCAAAGGACTTACGAACATTTTAAACTTACGCTACAAATTAAATTTCTTATAATGCGTTTACATCTGCAAATGAAGGAAACATATTGTTTAAAATCATTAACTGAATTAATTAACTTATGATTTTACCTATTGCTTTACCTGAATTTGAAGCAGTTACATAATTATAAAGGATTCAAATTTGAACGTAAGTTTACGATTACCGTAAATGCTTTGATAAAACAGTGCCCTGGGGTTTATCGCTAACTACAGTCCGACCCTCGATCTCCCGATCATCTTAATATCATCTCAAACAGTTATAAATATGTGTCGTTTGAATAATTTTTATTGGACGATAGACCAAAAATTAATAAAAAAACCCCAGCAAACAGTATTTTTAGATTATTAAGGAGTTTTTACATTGGATTTATCTGAAATTCAGACTGTCATATTCACTTGATTTCAGATCTGCGCCAATTGTAACTACTCGGGGATTTCCGTAACTGAGAAATAAATGCCGAGGAGTTCCGATTGGATCTGCACATCGTTTGAATAGTTCCAGTACAAGCAAGTGCAAAAGCGAACTAGACTCGGTAGTTTCCGGCATAATCCGGAATACTCATGTACCATTAGACTTGTTAGTTTCCGGCACAATCCGAATTACTGATCTACCATTAGACTCGGTAGTTTCCGGCACAATCCGGAATACTGATCTACCATTAGACTCGGTAGTTTCCGGCACAATCCGGAATATTGATCTACCATTAGACTCGGTAGTTTCCGGCACAATCCGGAATATTGATCTACCATTAGACTCGGTAGTTTCCGGCACAATCCGGAATACTGATCTACTATTAGATTCGGTAGTTTCCGGCACAATGCGGAATATTGATCTACCATTAGACTCGGTAGTTTCCGGCACAATCCGGAATACTGATCTACCATTAGACTCGGTAGTTTCCGACACAATCCGGAATATTGATCTACCATTAGACTCGGTAGTTTCCGACACAATCCGGAATATTGATCTACCATTAGACTCGGTAGTTTCCGGCACAATCCGGAATATTGATCTACCATTAGACTCGGTAGTTTCCGGCACAATCCGGAATATTGATGTACCATTAGACTCGGTAGTTTCCGGCACAATCCGGAATACTGATCTACTATTAGATTCGGTAGTTTCCGGCACAATCCGGAATATTGATCTACCATTAGACTCGGTAGTTTCCGGCACAATCCGGAATACTGATCTACCATTAGACTCGGTAGTTTCCGACACAATCCGGAATATTGATCTACCATTAGACTCGGTAGTTTCCGACACAATCCGGAATATTGATCTACCATTAGACTCGATAGTTTCCGGCACAATCCGGAATACTGATCTACTATTAGACTCGGTAGTTTCCGGCACAATCCGGAATACTGATCTACCATTAGACTCGGTAGTTTCCGACACAATCCGGAATACTGATCTACCATTAGACTCGGTAGTTTCCGGCACATTCCGGAATTTCGTGCAATCTAGCAAAGAGCAGCATAACTCCACAGGTGGCAGTATCAGTGTTTGGAAAATAAATTAAGCAAAATTATAAAAAAAATTCGTCACTGATCTAATATACTATTAGTTAATATTTTATAGTTTATTTGAATGAATTGTGTAGTGATTTTTCTTCAGTGCCCGTATTTTATGCTGAAACAACGAGATGCGGTGTTTCACAATCTTTGGACACAGACATATGTAGGCTTTATACCTTGATAGTGTATTTAGCTCAGTGACGGATTTCTTTTCCAAATACTGATTCTGCCACCTGTGCATAACTCATGTACATTTCTTCAAAATGAAAACCTTACTTAGATTATTGTTGTTGGTGGTTGGATGGTTGAGTTTTAACCGTTTTATTGGTTTTATTCAGCAACTGAAGTCACATGACTCGATGTTGTGATCACCATTAAAAGAGAAAACTATTCTAACATCAAAGTACTCGCCGGGTATAAACAAGCACCTGTCAATCATGTACAAATCTAATTAGCAACAATACAATCAATATTACATGAGAATGACTTTAATGAGCAAAACTTAATTACACTAAGCTGTAATTATTGTATATATTATTTAAATCAAATCTCAATATTGTTGTTTTATCTCAAACATCAGATCTGTATTCGCCGGGTGGGGCGGGGGGGGGGGGTAACGTTAATTATTTAAATATTCTGATACAAGAAAACGTTAAATACCATTCGGCGAGATAGATTCGTTCGCTCCGCGCGAGATTTAAACAGCTCTTAACCATACTGTATATCAACGTACTTGATAAATTCTGGTATATTTTTGCATATCGGCCATTTCCGCTTATCTCCGGTGAATATACATGTACATAACAAACAGAAGTGATCATAATGACAAATATAACCTTCACCTCGTACTACCAGACGACTTGCTGACCTAACAGTCTACCAGTAAATACGTGCGTCTTTCTGCTTCCTTACGTCAGTATATATACAATTTGCCGCAATAATTCAAACTTTCAAACAAAATCTGCTTCAAAATAATAACATCGCGAATACTTGTGATTTTACGGTCTATATTCTCTATGTCAGATTATTATGCTGCCAAGCACACACAACCCGCATCTAAATAATTCAGTATTTGCTCCTCGTGTTAAATGAAGGATTGGCACATTATGTATCGTATAGTCCTATATAAGTCTGGGCCGGTATTCACAAAGCATCTTAAGTGAAAACTTAAATATTTTGACTTAAGTTAAAAAAATGATATGTCCATATTTTGCAAGAAACTAAGAATAACTCAATTTTTCTTGGTGATTTTCGTAGCGCTTAACATAATGCTTCATAGCAATGTAAAAATTTGATAATCTTGATTTTCTTGTTTAGCTGATACACTTCAGGAAATAGTAAGAATTTGGGAAAATTCTAATTTTTCACTTAAGTTTCTTTGTGAATACCACCCCAGACGTATAACAAACGTATGTAAAAATGGAACAGGGGAGGCAGAACTCGACATAGCAGGTCGGCCCTAGCACAGGGGAGGCAGAACTCGACATAGCAGGTCGGCCCTAGCACAGGGGAGGCAGAACTCGATATAGCAGGTCGGCCCTAGCACAGGGGAGGCAGAACTCGACATAACAGGTCGGCCCTAGCACAGGGGAGGCAGAACTCGACATAGCAGGTCGGCCCTAGCGCAGGGGAGGCAGAACTCGACATAGCAGGTCGGCCCTAGCACAGGGGAGGCAGAACTCGACATAGCAGGTCGGCCCTAGCACAGGGGAGGCAGAACTCGACATAGCAGGTCGGCCCTAGCACAGGGGAGGCAGAACTCGACATAGCAGGTCGGCCCTAGCACAGGGGAGGCAGAACTCGACATAGCAGGTCGGCACTAGCACAGGGGAGGCAGAACTCGACATAGCAGGTCGGCCCTAGCACAGGGGAGGCAGAACTCGACATAGCAGGTCGGCACTAGCACAGGGGAGGCAGAACTCGACATAGCAGGTCGGCACTAGCTCAGGGGAGGCAGAACTCGACATAGCAGGTCGGCACTAGCATAGGGGAGGCAGAACTCGACATAGCAGGTCGGCACTAGCACAGGGGAGGCAGAACTCGACATAGCAGGTCGGCCCTAGCACAGGGGAGGCAGAACTCGACATAGCAGGTCGGCCCTAGCACAGGGGAGGCAGAACTCGACATAGCAGGTCGGCACTAGCACAGAAAACATTCACAAGAGCACCCAAAATGGCCCTATGTCGCTTACCTGTATAAATGCACATGTGGTGACCTAAAACATTTACACTTTCTAACAAGTAAGGCTATATGAATGTATCATTTTCATATAAAGAAACAAATTAGAGATAGTCAAGACCTTTACATACTTAGGAATTGTTTTCACTGTTGGAGGTTCATTTGCAACAACGTTCAAAACATTGGCAGGCCAGGCCTCAAAAGCAATTTTTAAATTGAATTCTTACTTGATTAAATTCCCTACCATGAATATAGAGAGTAAACTAGATCTCTTTGATAAATTAATTCTACCCATTCTAAATTATGGTTGTGAAGTTTGGGGATTAACTTACTCTATGATTTATGAAAGAATACACTTAAATTTTTGTAAGAGAATACTAGGAGTAAAAACTCAAACTCAAAATAACTTCATTTATGGAGAACTCGGAAGAACCTCGTTACTAACTATTAGAAGTGTACATGTTGTTAGATATTGGCTGAAAGGTATAAAAATGGATGAGAATAAATATGTAAAGGCCATGTATAGCTGTATGTGTAGACATTTAGAGACAAACCCGAATTGTAAATAATGGGCTAAATCTGTGTGTAGTTTGTTACAAACATTAGGTCTTAATTATGTATGGATAAATCAAGGTGTAGGAAATGAGAAAATATTTTTGTCACTTGTAAAATCTAGGATAAATGATGCTTTTATTCAAAACTGGTATACAGATTTATGTAATTCTACAAGAGCAAAAAAGTATACACTATTTTCTAGTTTTCAGCTTCAACCCTATTTATCAGATGTGAATATAAATAAATATAGAATTGATCTTTGCAAATTAAGAGTTTCATCTCATAGATTACAAATAGAGTCTGGTAGGTGGCACAAACCTGCACCCATATCTTTTCAAGAAAGAAAATGCCAATTTTGTCATACTTTATAAGATGAATTTAATTTTATATTAGAATGCCCGATATACAAAGATATAAGAACTACATACATAAATAAATACTATTGGAATAGACCAAATATACCAAAATTCATTGAATTAATGAAATCAGAAAATGTAAAAACAAATAGAATCCTAGCAATATCTTGTCATAAAGCTTTTAGTCAAAGAAACATTTACTACTATTATTTTGAATAATATATTAATTTACATGGATCTCTCGCTGTTTCTCTATGTATTGTTTTTAGCATTATTGGTTTTTTTCTTTGTAACACTGTATTGAGAAAAAATGTATGTATGTTTTTGTTTAAAAAATATTTATAACGATTATATACTTATATGTTTTTTTGACCACTCGGATGATATTGATGATGTAAAATTGTTCTATACTCATGGATTGTATATATCTATTGTAGTTAAAAATAAAGATTGTGTTTGTCCCATATACATGTCTGTGTCACGTGACCACCCATCGGCAAACATCACATGACCTACCATCGGCAAACATCACATGACAACAAATCGTCAAACATCACATGACCTACCATCGTCAAATACCACGTGACCTACCATCGTCAAACATCACATGACCTACCATCGCCAAACATCACATGACCTACCATCGTCAAACATCACATGACCTACCATCGTCAAACATCACATGACCTACCATCGTCAAATACCACGTGACCTACCATCGTCAAACATCACATGACCTACCATCGTCAAACATCACATGACCTACCATCGCCAAACATCACATGACCTACCATCGTCAAACATCACATGACCTACCATCGTCAAACATCACATGACCTACCATCGTCACACATCACATGACCACCCATCGTCAAACATCACATGACCTACCATCGTCAAACATCACATGACCTACCATCGTCAAATGACCTACCATCGTCAAACATCACATGACCTACCATCGCCAAACATCACGTGACCTACCATCGTCAAACATCACATGACCTACCATCGTCAAACATCACATGACCTACCATCGCCAAACATCACATGACCTACCATCGTCAAACACCACATGACCTACCATCGTCAAACACCACATGACCTACCATCGTCAAACATCACATGACCTACCATCGTCAAACAGCACATGACCTACCATCGTCAAACAGCACATGACCTACCATCGTCAAACACCACATGACCTACCATCGTCAAACACCACATGACCTACCATCGTCAAATACCACATGACCTACCATCGTCAAATACCACGTGACCACCTATCGTCAAACACCACATGACCACCCATCGTCAAGCATCACATGACCACCCATCGTCAAACACCACGTGGCCAACCATCGTCAAACCTTACGTGACCACCCATCGTCAAACACCACGTGACCACCCATCGTCAAACACCACGTGACCAACCATCGTCAAACCTCACGTGATCACCCATCGTCAAACACCACGTGACCACCCATCGTTAAACACCACGTGACCACCCATCGTCAAACACCACGTGACCACCCATCGTCAAACACCTCGTGACCACCCATCGTCAAACATCACGTAACCACCCATCGTCAAACACCACGTGACCACCCATCGTCAAACATTACGTGACCACCCATCGTCAAACACCACATTACCACCCACCGTCAAACATCATGTTACCACCCATCGTCAAACACCACGTGACCACCCACCGTCAAACATTACGTGACCACCCATCGTCAAACATCACGTGGGAAAAAGCCTCGTTGCTTTATTATGTAACACCACTGTCATTTGATATTTCATTTACTTTCGCAATCTACAATCTACATTGTTTAACATTTAACATTTATTTCGCTTGGTTTATAAAAAATGTTCAACAACAACAACAAGAACAATGGCTGAACCTTTGTTCGAATTTACGTATCGTCATTACCGTTCTTAAACCTTGTAGCTCTTAAATTCCAACATTTCCGGAGAGAGAAAAAACCGTCACATTTTTATAACGATATTCTAGAAATTGATATTTCATAAAAAAAAAAAACACCAAACAAATGAATCTGCAACATATGGTATGAGCCATAAACGCGTAAGTCATACATGATAGCTACGATATTTCGTCACCATTTATTTAAGGTCCTAAAGGACGTTGTCCAGGAAATTGCTCCAGCTCTAACACTGCTGTTCCAAGCTTCAATCCAGCAACGCCGAATACCTAACGCCTGGAAGTCTGCACTTGTTACCCAAGTCTTCAAGAAAGGAGATCGGAGTGTCCCGTCAAATTACCGTCCAATTTCTCTGACGTCAGTATGCAGCAAAATGTTGGAGCACATCATCCACAGTCAGGTTAGGGCGCACCTGGACAGGCATCAGATCCTTGCTGACCAAAAACGCGGTTTCCGAAATAAGCGTAGCTGCGAATCCCAGTTGATACTTACACTCCATGACCTGACATCTTCACTTGACGCAGGCGAACAGATCGACGCAGTCCTCTTAGATTTCGCCAAGGCTTTTGACAGCGTCCCGCATGAAAGACTCATCATCAAGCTGAAGCACTATGGTGTTACAGGCTCCGTCCTTTGTTGGATCCGAAGCTTCCTTTCGAACCGCATCCAGCAAGTCTTTGTAGAAGGACATCACTCATCCTCTGCCCCAGTCACTTCAGGAGTCCCCAAGGTACTGTCCTGGGACCCCTTCTGTTCCTGTTGTATATCAACGTCCTACCAAGTAAAGTGAGCTCCCCAACTAGATTATTTGCGGATGATAGCCTCCTTTACCGCAAAATAAAGACACAGGCCGATGCAGCAGTACTACAGAGGGATCTTGACGCCCTACACTAGTGGGAGAGAGACTGGTTGATGTCGTTCAATCCCTCCAAGTCATCCACATCTCCAAGAGGAAGAAACACCCAGTCCAGTCCCAGTACATCATCCATAGGCAGGCACTTAAATCAGTCAAGATTGGAATATACCTTTGCGTCACCATTGCTGACAACCTCTCATGGAAGCCTCACATCGATGTCATGACCAAGAAGGCTAACAACAGTCTTGCATTCTTAAGACGCAACCTGTCCTCATGCCAAGCCGACATCAAGTCCCGCACCTACACTACAGTTGTGCGACCAATCCTAGAGTATGCGGCAACAAGTCTCACACCTACACTACAGTTGTGCGTCCAATCCTAGAGTATGCGGAAACAAGTCTCGCACCTACACTACAGTTGTGCGTCCAATCCTAGAGTATGCGGAAGCAAGTATCGCACCTACACTACAGTTGTGCGTCCAATCCTAGAGTATGCGGCATCAAGTCTCGCACCTACACTACAGTTGTGCGTCCAATCCTAGAGTATGCGGCATCACGTTTCGCACCTACACTACAGTTGTGCGTGCAATCCTAGGGTATGCGGCAACCACATCGGACCCACACACCTAGAATTGCATTAGTCAAGTAGAGGCCGTCCAGCGCAGAGCCGCACGATTTGTAAATGGTGACTACAAGGAGTACCTCCCATATAATCAAGGACCTGGGATGGGGAACCCTAGAACACAGACACAAGCATCCAAAGGTGACGATGATGTACCGCATCATCAATTACCACATCGACATCAACCCAAGGGAATACCTACACCCGCAGACTATCAGTACCAGAGGCAACACAAATCGTTTCATCGTGCCCTATGGTCGCAACGACTATATGCGACATTCATACTTCCCCTCGGCAACAAGACTGTAGAACCTGCTTCCAGAGAGCCTCGCCACTGCCTCCAGTCGTGATGCTTTCAAGCGAGGGTTGGCACTGATGTAGGAGCCACGTCTGACTGTATATAATTTTAAACCGAATCTTAACCAATTTTTCCAAATTCGAACCATCAATTCACCGTTAATATTTTGAACAACAATGCCACAGAGTGGGATCAAGTTCAGTACTGGTAGTAGAAGAAGATGGTACGACAATTCGCTTGTAAGAGGACACTTTTTAAAAAACACCTAGTACTGTATTTATTACTGTAAGGTGTGTAATGACTGCGATGCCATGGAATATAATCTACATAGGCAAATTTAAAGGATAATCTTGGAATATAATCTACATAGGCAAATTTAAAGGATAATCTTGGAATATAATCTACATAGGCAAATTTATAGGATAATCTTGGAATATAATCTACATACTAGGCAAATTTATAGGATAATCTTGGAATATAATCTACATAGGCAAATTTAAAGGATAATCTTGGAATATAATCTACATAGGCAAATTTAAAAGATAATCTTGGAATATAATCTACATAGGCAAATTTATAGGATAATCTTGGAATATAATCTACATAGGCAAATTTGAAGGATTATATTGGAGTAATTTATGATTATAATGTAATGTGACGAAAGTCGTAGCTTGATTTGTCGGACGAGAAGTCGTATCGATTGATATATTGTACTGGTCACGTGGCTGTTTAATGGGTTCTGATTGGCGTAGAGCTACGAGATATAGCCCCAAATACGCACCAGACTTCATAGCGGCTATAGTCCACAACATGATCATATGGACAGGTATCTACACATATAAATTTGGGAAGACTATTTTCTATAGATCTACCGACAATAGTCCACAACGTTATCATATGGACAGGTATCTACGAGGGCCATTCAAAAAATACGTAGACAACATCAATTGTTTAACTATCTACCATCTGAATTTCATCAAAATTGGTAGAATTAGGTTCTACCGGTTATGAATTCAGTGCGTATATTTATCATGAAAAATATATATTATGTTCGAAAATATGGTAGTTATAGCAACGCAAAATTGAACACACGGGACAACCCATCCATTTATCCCGTAGAAAATTGGTGTCGAATTCTTCATCCCGGCATTATCTTTAACGGTTGCAAAACCTTTATAGAATTGATGTGTGTATCGTTTGAGACTATGTAGTTCTGTGTTTCAAATTATGATGTCATAATTAACAGGGTTACAGAGATATTGGTTATCATACAAAGTCATTCTTAAAAGCGGAAAGAAAAGTGACGTCGCGGTAAACCACGGGGAAATGCGTAATCCTGCAATTATGTGTTGCGCTTGGAATAAACAGTTTTTAAACACACATACTTACTTGAATCGTGGCCAAAAATTGGAGATTTTACATAGAGGAAGTACCGGAACATCATGTAAAGCATACAGTGCCGGGGTTGTACCGATTTCTTGATTTAATTAGCTTAAACATGTCCCGTTTTTCTGGGCGTCAAGACTTTGATATTGTAATATTTAGGGTTTCCCCACCCACTGTTTTAACTCCATGTTTTCATACTTTATTCCTTAATAGATCATTGTTGGGCTTAAAGTTTAGTCTCTGCAGGAACTATTGTGTATATTCTTTGTAATTCAGTAGCTTACCTACTTTTAATTCCTTAATTTTGTCTGTAATAAGCCTTTTAATCTTACAGTTTACAGCTAAATTGCTTCTGTCCACCATTTTGTTTAATGTATTGGTCATGTGACTAGGTGTGATGTCATCACAGTCACATGGTATATTGATGACGTCATCAATGACGTCATTGATTATACCATGCTCTTCTTCTAGGAATTTGTTTACTTTTATGATTGAGGCTACCTTAGGGTTGTGTTTGAATCTATTTTTAACTTGTAATTTATTTATTGGAGCATTTCTGCTTTATTGTTGATATTTATTATACCTGTTCATCTTAATTGTATTTATGGAATGTTTATAAGGTAAAATTAGTATTTATGCTTTTTAATATTTGCATTTAATTTTACTGTTTGAGGTGTTTGAAAGCGTTTGAACCCCACATTGGGCCCCTTTGTTTGATATTTTTGATCTGTTTGATTCAAACTTCAAACAGTGTTTGAGTGTTTGAACTTTTGGGTATATAAGGTGTTGTAACTGTTTGAGTCTTCACTCAGCAGCGATTTTTCTTGAGGTTAGGCATATTGTCATTTTTTTATTTAATAAGTACTCTATCCTTTCAGTAAATTATTCTTCAGATATTTATAAGTAAATTTTGATTTTAATTGTCTTAATTAGTGCATTTGAAAGTGTGAATTTCTCCTATTTTTTGGGGTTTATTTTGAGCTAGGAAATTACTTGTACTCTTGTATCAGAATATTGTTTTAAAAGCTTTGTAGTACCTTAATAAAAGTCATCAAGTGTTTATGATCTAGCTTGTTTATATTAGAGTTATACTTTGCCCATTGATTAATACTTCGCCTTGCTGCTGAGTCACCCGTGACATTCTCTGTCTGTCCGTCCGTCTGTCCGTCTGTCTGCATCAAAATACTGTTCGAGCGTGTTTATCTACTGGTGGACAAGAGGTCGAAGCGACAGCACAGTTGGAGCTGAGAGCTATCCTGTGGGTAGCGTGTAACTTTTATTGGTGGCAGCGGTGGGATCCGTATTTTCAAGGCGGATCCAGTGATTCGAACTCAGCACTCCGTATAGCTACGATGAATGACCTTCAAGCAGTAGATAGTCAGCAGACGATATTCTTCAAACAGAGGAACACAGAGGTGCAGACAAGTAGTTTACAGACTGGGGAGGATGATGTGAGGTCTGACGAAGCACACAACATTGGTGAACGTGAACCTGACGACCGTGCAGAGGCGACACTCACTACCGACATGTTGCGGGATATAACAGGATGCCTTAGAGATATGGCTCAAGAACTGATGTCACTGAAACAGGCCCAGGGATCTACAGACAGAACTTACAGAAGGAGTGGCCCAACAGATGTTAACCAGAATGGACAGTGGGATACTCCACCTGAAGGGGATTATCATGGCTGCAGAGGAACTCAGCAAAATGAATCTCGACGTAGTGGTGAAGATCAAGTCCAAGAATTAGTTAGCCGTGGTGATATACAGTATCAGACGTATGATAGAAGCGGGACCGGTGGTCATGGTCCTTCTAGGGTTTCTGATATCAGAGCATCACAGAGTTTAGATAGATCCGATAGCATGTCTAGGGCTAATAATGGTAGATGTAACAGTCGACGATGGATAGATATGAGCAATTTTAAGGTATCGCCATTCACGGGTAATGAAGATTGGTCGGTTTGGTTGGCTAGGTTCGAGACTTTAGCCCGAAGGTACAACTGGTCTGATGATGATAGGCTTGATCAGTTATTACCGCGTATTGATGGACAAGCGGCCCAGTTCGTGTTTTCGCAGCTTCATCCGGCGGTTTTGTCAGACTACAGAGAATTGATAGGTGAGCTGAACAGCCGGTACCGCGTAATAGAAACCACTCGGTCTTTTGCAGTGAAATTTAGTAGGCGGATGCAGAAGGTAGGCGAGACCGCCGAGGACTTTGCAGCAGATATTAAGTTTTTATATAACAAGGCGCATCGTTATCGGGATCGAAAGACGAGAGATGAAGACTTGGTGCGAAAGTTCTTAGATGGTTTGCGGGACGATGATGTAAGCTTTGCAGTTGAGTACCACAAGGAGCCTGATACATTAGATGAGGCAGTGTTTTATGCAGTGAACATGATACAGACCAGGAATATCCGAAGGAACAGAGACAGTACCAGAAGGGTGTGTGATGAGCTGGATATGGATCAGGAGGGAGCGACTAGAAGGGCTTCCCAATCAGAACAAGAAGTTGAACCGGCCCATGACAAGGTGTTTAGGGTTCCAGAAAAGGGAGCTAGACAACAACAGTATGCAAAAGGGGGCAGTAGGACAGAATCTATAGAAGCAAGACTGTTAGCAGAAGTACTTGAGAGGCTAGGCAAGCTAGAGGAAGTTCACCGAGAGACGAAGTCTAGAAAACCAACACCACAGAATAGAAGGTCCGTAGAATGCTACAACTGCCACAGGACCGGTCATTACGCTCGCGACTGTCCAGACAGAGAGATGTCCGGGGGAGGAAGAGACAAAGGATTTAGGAGAGGAGGCGTTGTGAATTGCTCAGACAGGAATCAGGATTTAAACTTCCAGGGACCCACCCCAGTGGCAGGGAGTTGGTCCAACTAGTAGACAACAGCCACAAAGTTAAGAAGCTGGGGGATGAGAAAGATCCACAAGTGGAGCAGCGTACGGAAGGTGTGGAACAGCATACGGAAGGTGTGGAACAGGGAATGGAAGAAGTGGAGCAGAGTACTGAAGGAGTGGAGCAGCGTACTGTAGAAATAGAGCAGCATACTGTAGAAGTGGAGCAGGGTACTGAAGAAGTGGAGCAGCGTACTGTAGAAGTGGAGCAGGGTACTGAAGGAGTGGAGCAGCGTACTGTAGAAGTGGAGCAGGGTACTGTAGAAGTGGAGCAGGGTACTGTAGAAGTGGAGCAGCGTACTGTAGAAGTGGAGCAGGGTACTGAAGAAGTGGAGCAGTGTACTGTAGAAGTGGAGCAACATACTGAAGTAGTGGTCGCGGATGGAGAAGACGATGTTCTTTTGGGGTTAGACATTCTCAAGGGTAGTCAGAGAGGACCATCAGACTTGCTGTTGAGCAAGGGTGTGGTAGGCTTGGACAAGGTAGAGATTCCAGGTTTCCAGGTGGGACAAGGGAACAGGTCCAGGAGGGTCGCTGATACGGATGAGATGTATGTCCCAGTTAGGACTGAAGAGGTCGACGATAAGACAGTAGGGAGAAAGTCGGTGAACCATGAAGAGTACCATGTGGAGCTGGGCGAGAGCTGTAGAGATAGAATCGTAAGTATTCACTTTCAGGATGACAAATACATTGGCAGTGGATATGACCAGTCGGGCATGGTGAGGTGTGTGAAACCTAGAGGCAAGGGTGGAACGTACTCGGCTGAGAGGACCAACAGAGAGCACGGATGTACAGACGTGAAACCCAGAGGAAAAGGGGGTACCAACAGTGCAGTGAAGACCGTTGGAGACAAGACGGATGCGTTCGGAGGCGTGAAACCCAGAGACAAGTGTGGCTCTTGGAGTTCCTGGAAGACCACAAGGGAGGCTGACGATTCATCTAGTAGGCCAAGAGATAAAGGGGGTACGTATATGACGGCGGAGACCAAAGGGAAAAGTGAAGACGATAAAGAGCAACGAGATGAAGAGGACATCCGGAGTGTAAACGGAAGACGTGTGACAGCGAAGTCCACAGGGAAAGACGAAGACACTGAAAATGAACGATATGAAGAGGACATCTGGAGCGTAAACCGAAAACGTATGAGAACGGACACCACATGTGAAAGTGGAGGCGCTGAAGAGGAAAGAGATAAAGAAAACAGCCGGAGAGTACACCAAAGACCTACGAGAATGAAGACCACGGTGGAAGTTGGAGAAACTGAAAAGGAACAAGGTGAGGAGGACAACCCGAGCGTAAACGGAGACGGTGCACAGGGAACAGTCCAGCAACACTTGAAGGTTCGACAAGATTTACAACACAGATTATGATAAGAGATACCTCGCGACTCACAGTTGGATTTCGACTCAGAAGGGCGACCAGCGATTATCCAGCAACAGAAGCTTACTAGGACATTGGAGACAGCATCAACAGGGATGAGCCTGCGCAGCAAGGAACATGGAACTGAGTGAACTAAAATTGTGAATAGTGAATCTATTGAACTGGAATTTGACATTGAGACTATGACTTGTATCTTGTCATTTCATTTATGTCATTTAATTGAACATTGTTTATGCATTAATTGAATTTTGATTGAATTTTAATTGGAATTTAATTGAAAGCTGTTTGTGCTTAAATTTTTCATCTTGTGTAGGCTTTGAACTTTTTATGTATCTCTGTAAGTCATGTTTTATTCTACTCTTGTTTTATGTTAAGTAAGGCAGTTGGAACTTTGCCTTGATTAGGAGGGGGTAATGTAATATTTAGGGTTTCCCCACCCACTGTTTTAACTCCATGTTTTCATACTTTATTCCTTAATAGATCATTGTTGGGCTTAAAGTTTAGTCTCTGCAGGAACTATTGTGTATATTCTTTGTAATTCAGTAGCTTACCTACTTTTAATTCCTTAATTTTGTCTGTAATAAGCCTTTTAATCTTACAGTTTACAGCTAAATTGCTTCTGTCCACCATTTTGTTTAATGTATTGGTCATGTGACTAGGTGTGATGTCATCACAGTCACATGGTATATTGATGACGTCATCAATGACGTCATTGATTATACCATGCTCTTCTTCTAGGAATTTGTTTACTTTTATGATTGAGGCTACCTTAGGGTTGTGTTTGAATCTATTTTTAACTTGTAATTTATTTATTGGAGCATTTCTGCTTTATTGTTGATATTTATTATACCTGTTCATCTTAATTGTATTTATGGAATGTTTATAAGGTAAAATTAGTATTTATGCTTTTTAATATTTGCATTTAATTTTACTGTTTGAGGTGTTTGAAAGCGTTTGAACCCCACATTGGGCCCCTTTGTTTGATATTTTTGATCTGTTTGATTCAAACTTCAAACAGTGTTTGAGTGTTTGAACTTTTGGGTATATAAGGTGTTGTAACTGTTTGAGTCTTCACTCAGCAGCGATTTTTCTTGAGGTTAGGCATATTGTCATTTTTTTATTTATCAAGTACTCTATCCTTTCAGTAAATTATTCTTCAGATATTTATAAGTAAATTTTGATTTTAATTGTCTTAATTAGTGCATTTGAAAGTGTGAATTTCTCCTATTTTTTGGGGTTTATTTTGAGCTAGGAAATTACTTGTACTCTTGTATCAGAATATTGTTTTAAAAGCTTTGTAGTACCTTAATAAAAGTCATCAAGTGTTTATGATCTAGCTTGTTTATATTAGAGTTATACTTTGCCCATTGATTAATACTTCGCCTTGCTGCTGAGTCACCCGTGACATTCTCTGTCTGTCCGTCCGTCTGTCCGTCTGTCTGCATCAAAATACTGTTCGAGCGTGTTTATCTACTGGTGGACAAGAGGTCGAAGCGACAGCACAGTTGGAGCTGAGAGCTATCCTGTGGGTAGCGTGTAACAATATTGGCGCTATTAGGGTATATGAGTGTAAAACTCGAAACAACAAATGAAATAACGAATGCTATTTGGTTTTTTTGTAAGTTTAATCCGTTATTGTAAATTGGTCATTATACAGAATGGTTGGAGTTGTGCAATAAGTATTATTGTGAGAATTTAGAAGATGTTGTGAGGTTACCGAAACATATGACGTCAACAACGACGTCTGGACTTGCCCCGTGGTCACTATTGGTGCAATGCATAAAGCATGATCCTTACTTAACCGTCGGTCCGATTTCTATTAAACTTTTGGATTTTGGCGAATGAAGGGGGTACAGCAACATAATAAATAATTATTGATTTATCTGGAAAAAATAAGCTAGCAAATTGATTTGTCTACGTATTTTTGAATGCCCCTCGTACATATATAAATTTGGGAAGACTATTTTCTATAATTCTGGCAGCTATAGTATACAACGTGATCAAATTGGTTCCATGTTGCAACAATCGAACTATAGACATTGGCATGGAAACTAAAAACATCAACATAACTCAATAGAAGTGAAATGATATAAATATTTGATGACGATGTCTGTGAGGTTTAGATGTATATGCTTTGTGTTGTTTCTATACACTCCAGTATATATCTAGTAACGACTGGTTTACCCCTTAAATGTCATTTCATCTTCGACGTTCAGTATCAGGTCCGTGAAATATTTTCATGAAAAAGTCACATTACAAGAAAGCAGAAGACAGACTGCGTGTATGTGAGGCTACAATATAACATCATCGCATGGTCTAATTAACTTCAGTGCTAATTGATTTCTTTCGCGCCATAATTAAGTTGGTACGATAGTAAATAATTAATGAGCGTTCAAACGATGCTGACGAGTAATCCCAAAGCGTATGTAGTAAACTGAGTTCCAACTTCTAACCGCGTACATCTGTTAATTCAAGTTCCAAAGCGGGGAGTGGAGGCTTAGATGTAGGACGTGCGCTTCAGATCTAGAGGTCCCTGGTACAATCCTCGTCTGGACGACATGTTAATTTCTATGAGCAAGAATAATCCACCCTGCTCCACCCCTTATTTTCTTATTTCTACATCATATAAGGTGTTAATTGGTACCTGTGAGGACAGTGTCTGTTCCTGGGCTTGTTGTCACACATACAGAAAAGACTAAGGGCCATATTCACATCCTCTCCTCGACCGTCCCTCCACTCTCACTCACTGAGATAATCCCATTTTAATGATCGTTTTGTCCATGCGCTTGAGTGGGCATCCACCTAACTAGAAATTGGTATACACTCGAGCTTCCTTAAATCGACCGTCACTCCAGCTACACTTGAGGCACCCTAAGGTTAGTGTGAGTCGAGCTGGAGTGAAGGAACGACTAAGTTTCCACTGGCAGACTCAAATGTAGGGTTCATTATGTAGCAACATGACCAGAGAAAGTTACAATATCAATGAGAGGTTGAACGGCTGAAAGGCTGAAACAGCCCTTTATGAAATACCGGTAGTGTGATAATACCCTATGATCCGTGAGTGTGGACGTACCATGTGGTGTGTGGCGTACATTGTGGAGTGTGAACGTACCATGTGGTGTGTGGACGTACCATGTGGTGTGTGGCGTACATTGTGGTGTGTGGCGTACATTGTAGTGTGTGGCGTACATTGTGGTGTGTGGACGTACCATATGGTGTGTGGCGTACATTGTGGTGTGTGGCGTACATTGTAGTGTGTGGACGTACCATGTGGTGTGTGGCGTACCATGTTGTGTGTGGCGTACATTGTGGTGTGTGGTGTACATTGTGGTGTGTGGCGTACATTGTGGTGTGTGGCGTACATTGTGGTGTGTGGCGTACATTGTAGTGTGTGGATGTACCATGTGGAGTGTGAACGTACCATGTGGTGTGTGGCGTACCATGTGGTGTGTGGCGTACATTGTGGTGTGTGGACGTACCATGTGGAGTGTGGACGTACCATGTGGTGTGTGGCGTACCATGTGATGTGTGGCGTACATTCTGGTATGTGGCGTACATTGTGGTGTGTGGCGTACATTGTGGTGTGGACGTACCCTGTGGTGTGTGGCGTACATTGTGATGTGTGGCGTACATTGTGGTGTGTGGTGTACATTGTGGTGTGTGGCGTACATTGTGGTGTGTGGCGTACATTGTGATGTGTGGTGCACATTGTGGTGTGTGGCGTACCATGTGGTGTGTGGCGCACATTGTGATGTGTGGCGTACATTGTGGTGTGTGGCGTACATTGTGATGTGTGGCGCACATTGTGGTGTGTGGCGTACCATGTCGTGTGTGGACGTACCATGTGGTGTGTGGCGTACCATGTGGTGTGTGGCGCACATTGTGATGTGTGGCGTACATTGTGGTGTGTGGCGTACATTGTGATGTGTGGCGCACATTGTGGTGTGTGGCGCACCATGTGGTGTGTGGCGCACATTGTGATGTGTGGCGTACCATGTCGTGTGTGGACGTACCATGTCGTGTGTGGACGTACCATGTGGTGTGTGGACGTACCATGTGGTGTGTGGACGTACCATGTCGTGTGTGGCGTACATTGTGGTGTGTGGACATACCATATGGTGTGTGGCGTACATTGTGATGTGTGGACGTACCATGTGGTGTGTGGACGTACCATGTGGTGTGTGGACGTACCATGAGGTGTGTGGCGTACCATGTCGTGTGTGGACGTACCATGTGGTGTGTGGACGTACCATGTGGTGTGTGGCGTACATTGTGGTGTGTGGACGTACCATCTGGTGTGTGGCGTACATTGAGGTTTGTGGACGTACCATGTGGTGTGTGGCGTACATTGTGGTGTGTGGCTTACATTGTCGTGTGTGGACGTACCATGTGGTGTGTGGCGTACCATGTGGTGTGTGGCGTACATTGTGTATGGCGTACCATGTCGTGCGTGGACGTACCCTGTGGTGTGTGGCGTACATTGTGGTGTGTGGCGTACATTTTGTGTGGCGTACCATGTGCTGTGTGGACGTACCATGTGTTGTGTGGCGCACATTGTGGAGTATGGACGTACCATGTGGTGTGTGGATGTTCCATGTGGTGTGTGGCGTACATTGTGGTGTGTGGCGTACCATGTGGAGTGCGGACGTACCATGTGGTGTGTGGACGTACCATGTGGTGTGTTGCGCACATTGTAGTGTGTGGCGCACATTGTTGTGTGTGGCGTACATTGTGGAGTATGGACGTACCATGTGGTGTGTGGCGTACATTCTGGTGTGTGGCGTACCACGTGGTGTGTGACGTACATTGTGGTTTGTGACGTACATTGTGGTGTGTGGCGTACCACGTGGTGTGTGGAGTATCATGTGGTGTGTGGCGTACCACGTGGTGTGTGGACGTACATTGTGGTGTTTTGCGTACCACGTGGTGTGTGGCGTGCATTGTGGTGGGTTGCGTACATTGTGGTGTGTGGCGTACATTGTGGTGTGTTGCGTACATTGTGGTGTGTGGCGTACCACGTGGTGTGTGACGTACATTGTGGTGTGTGACGTACATTGTGGTGTGTGGCGTACCACGTTGTGTGTGGACGTACCATGTGGTGTGTGGCGTACCACGTGGTGTGTGGACGTACCTTGTGGTGTGTGGCGTACCTTGTGGTTTGTGGCGTACCACGTGGTGTGTGGCGTACATTGTGGTGTGTGGCGTACATTGTGGTGTGTGGCGTACATTGTGGTGTGTGGCGTACATTGTGGTGTGTGGCATACATTGTGGTGTGTGGCGTACCATGTGGTGTGTGGCGTACATTGTCGACATACTACGTTAAAAACGAATGTAAGAATATTATAAAGTCTTCGATCATATTATGGTACTCGTGCGCGCGCCCTTCGTCGTACGATCAAATTATCTCTAAAATACGTTTTAATGGCAGAATAATCATATTCAAAGGGACTCAACTCCAGTTGGTAAATTGCAAAAAATATGAAAAAGTCATAAAAGTCGTAAAATCGCATTTTTTTGGCTTGACCGACATAATATATTTAAATATACGATTCTGGCCTTACTCATCTAGAAGAAAATATTCGCAAAACGTCTGTTAATAAGCCTTTAAGCTTTAAAATCTACTGCGTGGCTATTGTGTGGAATAATCCGCAAATCAGTGGTATCGACGGATAACTTCGTGAACATGTCGGGAATACATCCCCAAAGCAGTGGTATCGGCGTTTAACTTCTAGAACATATCGGGAATACATCCCTAAAACAGTGGTATCGGCGTATAACTTCTAGAACATGTCGGGAATACATCCTCAAAACAATGGGATCGACGTATAACTTCTAGAACATATCGGAATACATCCCCAAAAACAGTGGGATCGACGGAAAACTGAAAAGTGTAGTATATTGGGAGCGGTTGTCTCGAGGTAGGGAGCGCCATTCGGGATCGAGAGGTCCTTGGTTCAATCCCGACTCGATCACTTGTTAAATTATCTGAGCAACAATTACCCACATTCGCCACTGGACCAAAGTGTGACATTGTCGATATTCCTAGGGTCCATAGATCGATGTTTGCTGCACACCACCAGGGTTCCATTGGTACATGTAGCTCAATGAGATATGGAAGTTAAAATGTTGATGGGCTCCAAAGATCGATGTTTGCTGCACACCACCAGGGTTCCATTGTTACATGTAGCTCAATGAGAAAGGGAAGTTGAAATGTTGATGGGCTCCATAGATCGATGTTTGCTGCACATCACCAGGGTTCCATTGGTACATTTTGCTCAATGAGAAATGGAAGTTAAAATGTCAAATGGTGTTTCAACGACGGAACTGCTATATACGTGAATGTAAATAAATTGGTACCATTTTAAACATTGAAGGTTGACTACCTTTTTTCCGGCCCTGGAGATATAAGACCCCGTTAATATCGGATTGTAAATATGTACATGTAGTATACATTCATGGTTAAATATGAACATTAAAATACAATGTATAGTCATGGATCAGCCTTTACAAAACATTGATATCTGTAAAGGCATCGAACAAAGGACATAAGGGTGCAGTGTTGAGTATATTGGGTACCCGACATAATTAAACTTGTTTTACTTTGTTTTCAAGTAACCAATATACTCAAATTAAAATTTTACGGGGTTTATCTTCAAGGGGGTCTTAATAGGAATAAATTCCCTATGTTATAAAATGCTACAACATCAGATTATTTACATTCAATGTCGAACTTTGTTCGGTTATAATTGTGCTTTGTAAATTAACAATTATGTGTTAGTGAATATAATAACCTGTTTCCATTTAGTTTTATACCAAGGTATGTAACCGAAGAATAAAAAACTAAAACACGTCTCTACCTAGTTGTCTCCCTTTGTATGATAAATATTAATACGTGTAGTAAGATTAATGTCTTCTATACAAATTACAGTTGTATTTGTTTTTTTAAACCAATCGTCTACACATATAACTCGGTAGCGTCCTAATTATATCTTGTTTACAAACTGTTTATTTGTTCATTTACTTTCATTCCTCCTGTTTGCAAGATATCCAGACATATCCTGTTTATTTGTTTATTTACTTTCATGCCACTTGTTTACAAATGTAATTCCAGACACAACACTAATTAATACGGAAGTCTATATAGGAATCTAACTTTATACGTTCAAAGAGCTCTTTTCAGCTGAAATGCCAGTCAAATACCATTTGCCATTTTAACTTCTCCTGGTCATTGGACTACCTACGGAAACCTACGTTGGTGTCTCCCTGTAGAGACAGTTTCTCTCCTGTGTGTGTGACTGCCAACATTGATCTTCGACGCCCAGAAATAGACACTGTCTTCACAGGTACCAATTTACACCTTGGTGTAGTGGAGCATGTGGGTTAATCTTGTGTTGACTTATGAGGGTAAATATGTGTTTAAGTTTCAATGGTTTAGTACGTATACTATGCACGATATGACCTAATAGTGGGGTCTGCACCAATCATCTTCAGTAACCAACATGTCTGAGTTGATAAGGGACATAACTCCAATTATGGTCATCGAGTGGTTAATGTGAGAATGTTTGCAGCAAATAACTAAACAATCAGTATTTTAAACGAGCTTTTATTTATGCCATAAACATAGTCGAAAACTGATAATAACACATTGTCATTGTAAGCAGTGTCTAATATATGCAACACATTTAATAATTAGAAAGGAACAAATACAGAGTATCTAAATAAACCTGCTACAAAATTACATGTTTTGTCTTATCTGGGAACTAAAACCTCCGAAGAAATTAGGCCACAGATATGTACGATTTCCACAGTACAAAATATCACAATATATGACGAAAGGACACATTCGTCCATAAAAATATTTTATGTAACAATAAACAACATTTAATAACAAACTGGAGTTACTTCACAAAGCAGTAGTAAGATTCAAAATATATGTAGACAACATCGATTATCTATCTATCATCCGAATTTCAACAATTTGGTAAAAATCAGGTTCTACAAGTACTGAATTCAGCGCGTAAATTTAACATGAAAAACTATGTTGTATTCTAAAACAGTAGTTTTACCTTTAATTGAGGAAAAAGTCCTGTAAAATGCAATACTTTGGTTAAA
This sequence comes from Spisula subtruncata, assembly GCA_963678985.1. Classification (NCBI taxonomy): domain Eukaryota; kingdom Metazoa; phylum Mollusca; class Bivalvia; order Venerida; family Mactridae; genus Spisula; species Spisula subtruncata. Next base: position 845,640 of record OY787677.1, read on the forward strand.
GGCAGTCCACAATCGGAGTATATCAGTTTAAAGTGTATTTAGTATAATCGGCATGTGAAATGTCTTTGACAATTTACACAATAAAAACTAGATGGTCAAGACAACATATCTCATATCATATTTGCAATCTACGTCGTAACGCGCTTCTTATGCGCCCATTTTCATAAAAATCGGAACTTGTTATGTTGACCAAAAAAGTATGTTTTACAATAAATAAAGAGTGATTGTCAGACAGATTTTCTTGTTTTCTCAAAATGTTGATTTTGTAGTTACGACGTTCTCATTCTAAGCCATCGATGTATACAATTATTTACATAAAACAAAGTACAAGCATAAATATCAATACAACTGTAAACCATTCTTGGGATACTATGAAAAATATGACCTAATATGATTGCATGCACCAAAAACACAAGCCAAGAAAAGCCAAAGTTAAAAGTGGCATGATTCAAAGTAAAATAAAAATGTCGTCATTGCACTAGACCAGTAGTGTTGGTAAATGATAGTAAACAAGGGTTGCAAATTTCAATGTTTTTGTATGGTTATTGTTTAAGATATGGTCTAATATAGTCGCCTGCTCAAAAGACTTTCACCTTCAAAAGGGACATACTGTTAATTCATTCAATTTCTACAGGACAAAATTTCGTGGTTTTATTACAAAAGACCATTTCGATTGGAACTTAATTCGTGATTTTTGCATTTCAGGTAATAAATATAATGTTAACTTTTTGAGAATCAAACTTTGCATAATTGAACACATCTGAATGGGAAATATGTTTAATTTGTACAATATAAAATTTGTTTTTCAAAAACGTAAATAAACTTCAATTTAATTTGCTCACAAAGAAAATACACAGTCACATGGTAGGTTTGTGGATGTGATATAATTAACCTATAAAATCACTTTTATACATTGTTCTTTCACGTGAACAAATAAAGTGAATTATTTACTATCAATGTGTTAGTCTAAATTCTATCATATAACCATTCAAACCGTGACCTGTGTATATATCGTTATATGTAACGTTAACAGCTTCTTGTTTTGTTAGATATTCGCACATAAAATCAAAAGATTCTTTTTTTGACATTTCTCTGTAAGTTTCTTCATTACCTGTTGAAATCGTACATTGATATAACATAACAAATTCCACAGATTGAATATGGACAACATTTTGAGTGAAAGAATGAAAATATTGATCACTCATAGTGACTACAATCAGATATATCACCACGTGTTTAACATCAGGATGTAATACAACATTATCTAGTAGAGTCATACGCCACAGTCTTAGATCCTTGATACATGAGAGAGTTTTAATTGTTGATAGTAATGATTTGATTGTATTGTAATCAAATATGTATAGTCCATCGATAATAAGATATTCAAGTTGTGATTTCTCGATGGACTTGAACAGATCAGTATAACTACGGACAATCCTCTCAGAGAATGGAGCCAAGTTAATGTACTTTAAACAAGCAATGTTAACATGATGACATACAATATTAACATCACACAGATACAATGTAATTATGTTTGTTTGATTGTGAAGGTTAAGAGTGAATGGTCCACATTCATTATCACTGTGAGTAGAACAGTGTACATACTCCAAACAAATATTTTCAAAGAGAGCATTGCTTGAAATGAAGTCCAACAGATTATGTAAACTTTTGTGTTCCATTCTAACATCACGTAGATACACTGATGTTAAGTGTTGGAGAGTTACGTTGTGTTTTCTACTTATCATAGATGGCAACAGTGATAACAGGCGGTGTGGTTTTCTCACGGGCAATCCATTTATAAGTGGCTTATCATTATCATCACCCTGTATAGAAATCGTGTGCAAAGTAGATGTGTGGTCGGATATTAACTGAGTGAATTGTTCGTAATGGATAGGAACAATTTTACCAACATGCAAAGATTGGAGTTTTTTTATCTGACTGAACTCACTCAAATACATACCATTACTTGAATATAAAGATTTTACACATTTACAGTTAAATACTAACAGTGGTTTTAATAACTCGACATTTGAGTTTTTATCAAAATAAAAGTGTTCAAGTTTCATTAAGACATTTTCAACACTTGATCTTCTACTTTCTTTGATACAGCTGATTAGCATAGACTGTAGTGACTTTATCTGCTCGATATAAGATAATGGGAGATAGTGAAATATTGCATTTCTACTTATCAAAGATAAATCTTTCGATATCAATGGAAAAATTGTTTGAAACAATTGACACACTGTTTGTGGTGAAACTCCGGCAAGAAAAAGAAGGAAGTTTTTAAACTTTAAGACAGTTTCTAGGGAGATCCAATCCTTAGCAACAATATCATTAAAAACTCTATTTGTGTCAAAAGCCGATACAAACAATGCAGAAAAAAACTCTAAGTAACTAAGATGTAAAAAACTCAGTTTTTCTTCTTGTTTACCAAATCGCCGGGTGACTTTAGTTTTGGATAAAACGCCTATATTGAACAATGCATCCAGCTGTTTATCACCTAAATAATAAGGCTCTGACATCAACTGTTGCCTAGTGAATACGAGAGTAGCTTCACATTCGTCTTGATTAAATAAAGATCTAAATGAAAGCAAACATACTTTACCTAACAAGGTTACATGGTTGTTAAAATAGGTCAACTTAGATAGAGAATTGGGTAGTTGTACTTCTGATGGTTTGAATGGAGGAAAATTGACATTCCGTTTATCAGCTATTTCAAATAGTATGTTCACAATGTTTCCATATATAAATGCTCTAGACATATTTGTGAGTTTCTGTTCAAACCATACCACAACTAAATGTGACGCAATGATAGGTATACAGAGTAAATCGTCAAGACCACATTCCTCTACGTCCTTTTGAAAACTTTCAGGATCTTTATTATCACTATTCTTCTTATTTATATAACTAACAAGTTCTTGAATATAGTCATATGATGATTGATCAGTTATACCTGTAATTTTAACTTGGTGTATTAGATCTTTGTGTTTCAGAAGATGTTCGGTTTTATAAGGACGACTAGTCGTAATGTAAGCAGTTTTCATGGAAAAAGGTTTACTTGGACTTTCGAAATCTTTCCTATCACTTTGTTTTGGTCTCCATTCGTCAAGGCCATCTAGAATGACCAAACAGTCATTTTGTTTGATCATATATTTGATATCACTGTACAATTTATCTCTTTCATTCTGATTGTCGGTGAAGAACAATTGGTCCACAATCATAGTGATTACATCTATACGTTCAGTATCACGCAATATTACATAAAATACAAAATCAAACTTTCCAATGAAATCCAAATACTCTTGCATGTCGCTATTTACAACAAAATTGCCAGCTTTTGACCATAGCAAACACAAAAACTGACAAAATGATGACTTGCCAATACCAGCATCGCCAGTAATATAAATATCCCTATGTAGATGATCATTTGTACAGAATATGTCCTTACACGCTTTAACTTCAGTTTCTTTCTGTGCTGACTGAGGACCATGATTGTCCACTATGAACATGGAAGGTAGTTTATAAAGCTGTAACATTTGTTCCTTCTCAAATTCGTACAATGGTGAGACAGCCATAGTTGCATAATTTTGCTGATAGTATATCTTCAAAGTTTGTCGAATATCTGAAATGGACGATATTTATTGAACAGATTATTGATAGTTCCAAAATGATATATACACATACACGAGTTATTGTATGCAAATGTTTGCTATGGACTCACACTATGAAGGCTGAATGAGGAAGAGGAAATATCGGACATTGTGGCTAAAACATATACTTGACTAGGTTCGGCATTATTGAAACACATATATAAAATATTTCCATGACTGCTCTCAACTTGCGAAATTAATTCTCACGTGAATATAACTAGTAAAATACAGTACCAGTATTAATTTATGTACCAATAACAGTGAATACGTATTTTGTTTATTACCATTCGGTGATTTAGGCACAACTTGATCTATTTTCTTCTCAACCGCCTGGACATGTTGTTGTACAGATTTAAGACCTTCCTCAAGTTTTCCAAGACTTTTATCCAGTTTTTTTCCAAGACCTTCATCGACTTTTCCAAGACCTTCATCGAGTTTTCCAAAACCTTCATCGAGTTTTTTTCCAAAACCTTTATCGAGTTTTTCAAGGCCTTCATCGACTTTTTTTCCAAGACCTTCATCGAGTTTTCCAAGACCTTTATCCAGTTTTTTTCCAAGACCTTCATCGACTTTTCCAAGACCTTCATCGAGTTTTCCAAAACCTTCATCGAGTTTTTTTCCAAGACCTTCATCGAGTTTTCCAAGACCTTCATCGACTTTTTTTCCAAGTTTTTCCTCGACTTGCTTTGACCGATCACTCTGATTCTGGTCAATTCTTTTCAAAGTTTCTAATATTTCTGCTTGACCGTGTTCCCAAACTTCGTCACTTTCTTTCCAAATTCTCAATGTCTCTTCATTTTGCTTTTTAAGGTTTTCATCAATTTCCATCGTTGCAGCTTCGTCAATTTTACTCTGCAAATTCGCTACACCATTCCTGAGCTTTGAATTTAAACTCAGCATTATCTGAAAACAAATACTTGCATGTTTACTCGTACATTTTGAATGTTATGATAATTTTCCACTAATGATATCTCTGATTCAGACATAACGTTTGCATTCAGCGAATGATTACTACAATAAAGATATTCAATCTTCGAAAATTCACAGATTCGTCAAAAATGGAATATATTTTCATACACAAACATAAGACTTTAGACATAATAGCTGTCTTCAATCTTCGAATGGTCATAGTCTTAGTCAAAAAAGAATAATTTCACACACAAACATAAGACACTATACATAATAGCTATCTTGAATCTTTAGTCACAGTCTTAGTTTCCAATGAATATTTTACACATCAAAATCAGACATTTGACATAATAGATGTCTTCAATCGTGGCATGGTCACATTCTTAGTTTAAAAAAACGAATAGTTTTGCACTTCAAAATCAGGCATTAGACATAATAGATGTCTTTTATCGTGGAATGGTCACATTCTTAGTTAAAAAAAACATTAGACATGTTGTAACAAAAGTATTATCATATACCTGACATAGTTCCTTCCAATCTGTATCAAGCTGTGTGCTGGGTATAAGAACTGTTCCTGAATGTCCAAGCTGAAATTACAAACACAAACAAACAATAAAACATGCTACATTAACACATACTTGACAAGCTTTTATTGCTTTATTGTTCCGATAATGACTTGATGTCAATCTGTATTCAATGAAATAAATTTAAAATTATAAAACTTTATAATTAAACAAGTAAAGTAATACATGTGCTGAGTGCTTGCAAGCCAATCTGTTTCAATTATCATTTTACATGTACAGATATTTAAACATAATACTTGTAGATGTTTCGCCTTGTTTCGACATTTTGCATGTACATATAAATATATTTAAACATAAATATTTGTAGATATCATACTTTGTTTCGACATTTTACATCTACCTATATATAAACATAAGTGCTTATAAATGTTCTACCTTGTTTCGACAAATTCGCAGTCTTGCAATGGCAGCCTCAAGTGACGTATCGTTTTGAGCTGGTGTCGTCCAGACTGCATTACCAGATTTCTTGAGACCACAAATGTTTCGTAGAAGACATGTAAGCAGTGTTATATCAAATGATGATAACACAGGATTGACACATTTAGGAGGTAACAATGCTTCTTGTGTTCCAGTTAGAACTCCTTGGCTGACAAGTACTTTGATAGTATTGATATTATTCATCAAATGTTGACTTAATGAGGTCCCTATTGGCAACTGGGCGTCGAACGTCTTCCGCAAAAGTTGCGTGCCCAGTTCAACCAACAAGAATTGATAACGAAAGTTGAACTCGTCTGAAAAGTAATCAATTAGGAATAAATATATCATAACTTGATTGATATAAGTCGTTTCGACTACTTCCGCGCATCGTGTAATTCTACGCATCGAGTAATTCTACGCATCGGCTATTTCTCCACATCGGTTAATTCTGTGCACCTCACTTGTCAGATTGAACAGACTTCATTTGGATTATTTCCCTTTGGCCATCGAGTGTTTTTTGAAAATATGTGTTATATTGAAAAGTCTGACAACAACATCAACGGCATCGGATAAGAAATTCTACGAAATGTCAGACGAAAGTATGTTAAAAAGGAGTATCAACGGCGGTTATCGTTTATTAGTAATTATATGTGACGTATAAGTTGGATAAATACACTTTTCTCATTTCCCTTTTTCCGCATTATCATAAAGAACGTTTCTCTCTATACTGTGTAAATAATCTCGTTAATCACATCTTTGAAACCGACCACGATTCCCGCATGCGCAGAATTATCCGATAAAATAAAGTCATGTAAATCAGCGTTCATCTTGTTTTATTACGACATTAAACCTAGTTTAGCGTGTGTCTTTTGACAATGTATATTGACAATGATGTACGTTTCTATTCAAACCACATCGTAATTTATTCTAAAAATTGAATAATTTTCATTGTGTACGACAGTAACTCGTTAGGTACACATAATCACCCAACATCACTGTATTGGGTAGAAACTGATTTCCTATTTCTTGTTACAGGAACCTAGACCCAATTTCCGTTATGGATCGCATCGGTTACTCATTCAGTCCCAAGTTCCGTTAAGGACCCCACCGGTTACTCATTCAGTCCCAAGTTCCGTTAAGGACCCACACGGTTTACCATTCAGTCCCAAGTTCCGTTAAGGACCCCAACGGTTACTCATTCAGTCCAAAGTTCCGTTAAGGACCCCACCGGTTACTCATTCAGTCCCAAGTTCCGTTATGGACCCCACTGGTGACTCATTTATATCATTCCTTAAAAATGTCTCTTATTAAATGTAAAAGTAATTACTTACCCACAGGTCCAGGATTCTGCTCAACACCTGCCATGATCAACAGCCTCTTAACAAAACTAACAGCACCAATCATTCTGATTATAGAAGTGAAAGTCAGACCCAATGTACTCAGTATAGTGCTGGTATATTCACTGGAGATAAATGGTCTCATTATACACGTGTCCGTTTCCATACAGTCTGCTGAAAAATATAATACATTGATTGTATATTCATAATGCAATATACGAGTGACGATCAATATTTAACGGGAAAATGCATATATATATATTTTTTTATTACCCTACCGTTTATATATATCTATAATGCAATATAGATACACTATTTTCACTTTCCACTTAGAGAAATACCAATGCAAAGACTTTCCAGAACAAAAGTGACACGGACTTTGATATCTAAAAAAGTAGACAAACAACGTTATGCGTTCAAATTAAAAGAAAGTAATAAAACTATCATTTTAAACACTGACAATAAAGTTACATATAATCAGCAATCAGAAAACCCAAACAAACATTGACATTTTTGTGAGTAAAACTTCATCAATGAAATCCTTCACACCACGGAGACATAGAAGTGTGTCCGTTGTACGCTCGCCACCAACACCACTAGAAACGCACGAAGAACCTAAGAAAAAGGCTCGTGGAAATCTGAATACCTAACATTACCATTACTGTGCATAGTAGGATAACAACGGACATATATAAACATATTGCTTTAATGGACAATGATTCAAGCCTTGTGGAAATTAAACATGCAAATATGATGGTAATTATACATTATGCGTCGATATTTGACATTAATGAACATTTGTATCAGGACTTATATATATATATATTTATTCATGACATGTTTGATACAGAAAATATTCAAAATCACGTGCAATTTGCATTGACTATTTTAAAACCAATCAGTATTATCTTGATTGTCATGCTTTTAAAGGTATCATGGAATGCAATTGTAATCGCTTGCTACGTCATAATTACTTTGATTTAATCAATGTATTAAACAAATCTACGAGATTGTGTCCTACATTTGTTGTCATAGGAAGTACTATCAATCATGAAATGTTTTTCTATACATGTTTGAAAGTGCTAATCCTTTTATTTTTAATCACAGCGTGCTGTTATGATACTTTGTATTTTTCTATAATAACAACAAATGATAACAAATAAAATACATTTCCTATCGCTTAATACTCAAGGATTAAGAAATAAAAATAAAAGGGCTCGATTATTACAATATATAACCGAGCAAAAAGTAGACGTTATATTTCTTCAAGAAACTCACTTTACTGTTGATCTAAACAATAATCTCAACAATGAATTTAGTGAATGGGAATGCTTCCACTCCTACGGCACATCTGCTAGTGCCGGATGTTCTGTTCTTTTAAGTAATAAAATAACATATGATATTTTAGACGTAGTGACCTGCGAATACGGACGCTATATTCTCATTAATATCTCTATTGAAGACAATACGTATAGCTTAATTAATACATACGCTTATAACGATAAAATAAATAGAAATTTATTCTTTGGAAAAATTCATCAGATTATAAATGACAATTCACAAGGTTCAATTATTCTTGGCGGAGATTTGAACGAAACACTTACCATAAATGACCGTATTTCTAAATCAAAACAAAACTATTCAAGTAAAGAGCTGATTAATACCATTAAACAGTTTAATCTTAGTGATATTTGGAGAATTTTAAACCCTAATAGGCAACAATTTACGTGGAAAAGAACCAACGGTTATGAGAAAAGTAGGATTGACGTATGGTTGATCAGTGAAAATATCGTACCTAACGTAATAAGTTCAGATATTCGACCCGCACAAATTACTTCTACAGATCATCAAGCAATTTCATTGAAAATTAACTCCCCCTCGTCACGTGGTAAAGGGTACTGGAAGTTAAATAATAGCCTTCTGACGGATCCAGACTATATTGACTTAATAACTAAAACCATGAAATACTATACTGAAACACAAGAAAATATATCCAAGCAAACATTATGGGAACTTTGTAAAATAGATATACGTAATAAAACTATATCTTACGGAAAACTTAAATCCAAATGTAATAAAGAAAGAACGGCATACTTAGAAAAATACCTCTCTGAATTATATGAATATGAACCAAAAACAGATTCTATAAAAAGTAATATTAGAAGAGTAGAAATAGAATTACAATCGTTTTATAATGAAAAGGCTAAAGGTGCTCAAATAAGATCAAAAGTTTTTCAATTAGAACAATATGAAAATAATACCAAATATTTCCTTAGCCTTGAAAAATCTCGACAAGCACGAAAGATTTTAAACACTTTGAAAGTAGGAGATCGTATGATCACCGATACAAAAACAATTTTACAAGAAGAAGTTAAATTCTATCAAAAATTATTCGCATTTAAATCTTGTGAGACAACAAAAATCAATGACTATTTAAGAAATGTAAAACCTGACTACATACTAAACGATATCGATGCAAAACTATGCGAAGGTCTCCTAGATATTGCAGAATGCGAAAATGCAGTGTCGTCCATGAAAAATGAAAAGAGTCCTGGACTTGATGGCTTAACTTGTGAATTTTATAAAAAGTTTTGGCATATTATTGGAAAACTAGTAACCGACTCTTTAAACGAAGGATACTTGAAAACTGAGCTGTCATCCTCACAAAAATTAGGTGCACTCTCCCTGTTATATAAAAAGGGTGATCCGCACGAGCTGGAAAACTGGCGTCCTATAACTTTATTAAATAATGATTACAAAATTTTGGCAAAGGTTCTATCTAACAGAATGCAAAAAGTCATTCATAAAATAGTTAGTTCAGATCAACAAGGGTATATTAAAAATAGATTTATCGGCTTCAATATAAGACAAATACAAGACGTAATAGAATTCACAGAAGAACAACAATTAAGTGGTGCAATTTTGTTTTTAGATTTTAAAAAAGCGTTTGACACCGTCGAATGGAATTTCATGATCAGCGTTCTTCAACGTTTTGGTTTTAAAGAAATGTTTATAAACTGGATTAAATCATTATATACCAATATAAGAAGTTGCGTCTTAAACAATGGTTGGCAATCACAATGCTTTAACCCACAACGTGGTATAAGACAAGGATGTCCAATTTCGGCTTTAATTTTTATACTTGTTGCTGAAATAATGGCATTGCAAATACGAAACTCAGATCTAATATCAGGCATAAAAGTTAAACATAACGAAAGTGTAAAAATTACTCAGTTAGCTGACGACACAACTTTATTTGTAAAATCTGAACTAGAAGTCAATCTTACACTGAATATTATAGAATCTTTTGGACAATTCTCGGGTTTAAAACTTAATAAAAATAAAACAGAAGGCATTTGGATAGGTGCAACAAAAAATAGCTACGCAACTCCTGGAGGGATACATTGGTCAAAAAAGCCAGTAAAAGCACTTGGTGTATATTTCAGTACAAATAAAGTAGAATGCAATAAACTTAATTGGGACTCCAAACTAGAATCATGTAAAACATCCATAGAAAACTGGAAGAGAAGAAAACTTACCTACTTAGGAAAAACACAAGTCATTAAATCTCTTTTTTTACCAAAATTTACATATCTGTTCCATTCACTTGTTGTTCCATGCGACGTTATTAAAATGATTGAAAACTTGCTTTTCAATTTTTTATGGAATGATAAGAGAGACAAAATAAAAAGAACAACATTGATAGGTGATAAACTTTCCGGAGGCCTGGAAATGATAGATATCAAATCATATATAGACTCTTTAAAATTTAAATGGATTCAAGCCCTCTGCGAAAACAATTATAATACGTCAAAATGGAAACTTATACCAAATTTTTATTTTGAACGCTACGGACAAAACTTCCTGCTATTCTATATGAACCTAGAAGAAAAAAATCAATAGACTTGAAAATGCCATTATTTTACGAAGAAATCGTGAAAGTTTGGCTTAAAATAAAGAATAATCATTATAAGGAACCCTCAACATTTAGAGACATACGTAAGGAAATAATATGGGGAAATAAATATATAAAGTTTAATAATAAATGTTTGATATTTCAGTCATGGATAAAGTCAAATATAATATTCATCAACGATATTTTAGACGAAAACGGCAAAATCAGCTCACAAATAATTAGAAATAAATTAGTAAATACTCAAAATTGGATTTCTGAGTACAGCAAACTTTTAAAAGCTATACCCAAAGAATGGAAATTCAAATTAAATTCAACGGAATCGAAACAAACGTTAGTAAAAACTCCTCTTGACGCATGTTTTAATAGATTAAGAATCCAAGACATTGATAATAAAATTGTATATAAGCATATCGTCTCAAAAAAATTTACTGCTCCATATACTCATACTTCTTGGACAAGAGAACTTAACTTAAATGTCAATTGGTCAGATGTATATTCTTTCTTACATTCAATTCCCGACAATAGAGTAAAACAGTTCAAATATAGAATAATACAAAAAATATTTACATCAAACGAAATAAGATATAAATGGAAAATATCAGCCTCAAACAATTGTAGCTTATGTAATGTAACTGAAACATATCAGCATCTGTTTATTGACTGCCAAGCTACAGATGGATTATGGCTTTTTATACAAAATATCTTCGACAAATGTGGTATATCCAGAAATTTACGACAGTTAAAATACGTAGTCGTTGGTTATAAAATACATGATCACAAATATCATTTTATGAACCTAATTTTATCACTTGCCGGCTTCTGTATTGGTAAAACATATTTTGAAAGTGAAAACTGGACAAAACAATGTAATATTAACAATACATTTATGTCTGAGTATAATATACTATCTAAATATTTAAAAGAGAGAAAAATATCAGATCACTTTATAACTTTTTTTAACCAATACTTAAACATATAATGTATGTAATTCTCAAAAGAATAATTGTATAACATAGTACATTTATACTATCTGCACATGTACTTTTTTATTATATACAATACATCTGTTATCCTATGTTGTTTTTCGTTTCGTAATAGCAAAATGGTATATTTTCATAATAATTAAATACTTTCATTCTACCATGTAATTGAATTACTATATAATGAAATACATCTTATTATCCTATGATTTTCGTTTCAGCATAGGACAATAAAAAGTGTATTCTACACATCGTAATAACTTACGATTGTATTTTTGTCCTAACAGTTTTGAGTGAATTTTACATATTTATATGCATGTTTAGAAAAAAAAAAGTTTCATATTATCATATTATTTCATAGTATCATACTATTTTACATACTGTATAATTCCGTGTATGTAATTATTTGTAAATTGAAAAAAAAAAAAAAAAAAAAAAACGAAACCGTATGGTTTTACCAAAAAAAAAAAAAAAAAAAAAAATAATCAGCAATCAGACTCTTTTCTACAAACAATGCCACTATGAACGAGCAAATACGAGATGAATACTTTCCTGTGGCACACAGAACCACACAGTGTTATTGTATTAACTAAATTGCTTTTAACAAAACAACTAATCCATGGACAAAAGCAACATCCATCAGACACTTATAAACCAAACATACACTGACACTTGCCAACGTAGTTAAAAGTGAAAGGATTGACATAGACACTGTTAACAGCTATTACCGAACACCCAAACAAGACCACAGCTGGGCAGTACAGTATACGCTGGAAGTAAAAAAACAATGACGCAACAGCTGAACACGGACTAGTAGTGGAAAACTTCGATGTTCCCCTGTGACCTTGACCTTAGACATAGCAACCTGAATCGAATCATGTGCGTGACACATCGTCTAATTATTTGTATCAGGTTATTTTAAAATCCTACTGATACAGACCGGACACGATTGAGCCATGCAAAACTTTAAAGTCACCCTGTTACCTTGACGTTTGACCTACAGATCGGGCACTTGTGCATTACAAATCGCCAGCCTGTTGGTATCATTTATGCCAGGTAATTTTAAAATCCTACCTTTAGTAAGAAAGATACAGCCCGGATACGGAATAACAGTGCAAATAGTCCCCCGTGACTTTGACCTTTCAACAAGGGACCAAACCTAACAGTCCACCTGGGAGACACATTGCTTTATTGACATCATATTTCGTGTCAAAATAAAATTATTCACTTCCCGATAAAGTTTGAACATTATATAGTGGAACCCTAACAGTTGAAATATCCTCGCACACGTATTAGGAAAAACTCAATATGTTCACTAACTATTTACAATATAAAAAAGGTATGAGGATATCGGACAGGGAGCACTCGACATAACCAGCCCAGCACAGAAATAAGTAACACAACAACATAACTATATGGACTACTATCTATCGTCTGCACACGGCACACCCAAATAGTCATTCTAAGAATAAAATCTGAAATAGACAAATATGTACCAAACATATATAGTTACCTGGTATCCATGGATTCAATTCTAGTCCTGTCAACACTATTAGTGCAGTGAATAACCAGACAGCACCAACATACAGTACACCACACGCCACATCACCACAGTTCATATAACATGTCCTGGATGAATATAATATATTACAACCATGTCCACCCCTGAAACTACCAACTCTCTGTCTATACGTATCAATGTCAATACCCATCTTTATACTGAAAATAAAATAATATCATAATGAAGACAATTTCCAATATTCATATTATTGCGGTAACATCAGTGGTGGTATTCACAAAGCATCTTGGGTGAGAATTTAGAATTTTCCAAACAGTTCAAATTTTCCTGAAGTGTATCATCTTAATAGTACAATCAAGATTATGAATTAATTACAATATTTAGAAGTGTTGTATCGTGTATTACGGCCGAATTACGGGGATCCCGGGGTCGGTCTTTAGACCCTCTGTTTTACCCAGAAGGCCAGATTATGACGTGATAGCACTAGCGGAAGCTCGATGGCAGACACATGCCGACAGGCTGCAAAGTCGAGAGTCCCAGGACGAATATAAGACGCGTGCACGGAGAACCGATCACAGGACATCGGTTAATATAATCTGCGTATATTGTGCTTATAATTACCACAGACGGAACACTAAATTGGCGACGAAGGAAAAACGAAAGATACGAAATAATTTTAGGACTGTGTACACGGAAATCGAAAGTGAATGGAAAAGTTGTTTTTGCTTATATTTGACACAAGTAATTGGACTGTCTTGAAGTTTGAACGGATTCAGGTGATTTTGGTAATTTAATGAAGGAATAGACAACCACTAAAATTCCGCTATTTGTCATGAGAGAAGCAAAGGATGCGTGTGCATGGGTGGACTATTCTGAATCAATGCACATGTATTTATGCCCTTGTAGTTTGAGCATCTCTATCTTTGGTTGCTTGATTAATTGTTTTAATTAATAATTATATCGACACAAGCAATGATAAAACAATAACACCGCAGCGAGTTATGTGATAGGTACGTTATCTAATGCCGAGGGATGCGACGGTATATGCATAGTTTTTTCCTAAGGTTGATTATCAATGGTGTTCAACTCGGTATATTGATAACCAGGGAATGGGTAAGAATGGAGCAGGAAATTTACAGAAAGTCGTGTTACTTGTCCAGATAACTGGCCCCAGTTCAGGCTCTTAGAATAATTGTCTGGAATAATGGCCTCTGGCCAGACTGTAAGAAAAAATGTTTTGATAACTGGACTCTAGCTAGGCTGTAAGAATAATTGTCTGGATAACTTGCCTCTAGCTAGGCTGTAAGACTAATTGTCCGGATAACTGGAATCTAGCTAGGCTGTAAGAAAAAATGTCTTAATAGCTGGCTTCTAGCCAGACTGTGAGAATAATTGCCCGGATAACTGCTCTCTAGCTTAGCTTTAAGAATAATTTTCAAGAGAACTGGCTTCTTGCCTTGTTGTAAGAATATTTGTACGGATAACTCTAGCTATACTGTAAGAATAATTGTCCAGATGCCTCTAGCCATGCTGTAAGAATAATTATCGTGATAACTGGTCTCTGGCCAGGCTGTAAGAATAATTTTCGTGATAACTGGTCTCTGGCCAGGCTGTAAGAATAATTGTCTGGATAACTGGTCTCTGGCCAGACTGTAAGAATAATTGTCTAGATAACTGGTCTCAGGCCAAGCTGTAAGAATAATTGTCAGGATAATTGGTCTCTGGCCAGGCTGTAAGAATAATTGTCTGGATAACTGGTCTCTGGCCAGGCTGTAAGAATAATTTTCGTGATAATTGGTCTCTGGCCAGGCTGTAAGAATAATTGTCTGGATAATTGGTCTCTGGCCAGGCTGTAAGAATAATTGTCTGGATAACTGGTCTCTGGCCAGACTGTAAGAATAATTGTCTAGATAACTGGTCTCTGGCCAGACTGTAAGAATAAGTGTCTTGGTAAGTGGCCTCTGGCCAGTCTGTAGGAATAATTGTCAGAATAACTGGTCTCTGGTCGGGCTGTCAGAATAATTGTCCGGATAACTGGTCTCTGGCCCTGTTGTACGAATAATTGTCTGGATAAATGGCCTCTGTTCTGGGTGTACGATCACTTGTCCGTATAACTGGCCTCTGGCCGGACTGTAAGATTAATTGTCTGGATAACTGGCATCTGGCAGGCTGTGCGAATAATTGTCCGGATAACTGGCATCTGGCAGGCTGTGCGAATAATTGTCCGGATAACTGGCCTCTGGCCAGGCTATAAGAATACTTTTCTGGATTACTGGCATCTGGCCAGGCTATAAGAATAGTTGTCTGGATAAATGGTATATGGCCAAGCTGTAAGAATAATTTTGCGGATAACTGGTCTCTGGCCTGGCTGTAGGAATAATTGTCCGGATAGCTGGCATCTTGCCAGGCTGTAGGAATAATTGTCCGTATGACAGGTCTCTGGCCAGAGTGCAAGACACATTGACAACGGGCCGCCGGCTAGGCTGCAATACTATTTCAAAAAAAATTGGCCTTCAGCCACCCTGCTAATTTATTGTTAAAAGTATTGTCTCACGACCAAGCTGTCTTTGTCCATTTACTAACATTAAAACTCTCGGACGCATGTATGCCTATGATGGTCGACTTATTTAGTTATCGTACTTGTTCAGGGTTAAAGTACGTCTAGACGACAACGTTATGACAACAAAAACACTGTTAGTCGTACTCAGTGGTAGGACTTGTTTTATTTGTGGAAAACCATGTTCAGTTTTTATTAAATCACCCGATGAATAACTCCGCCTTATCATATAAACGTTCTCACTCACGTGACAGGAAACCGTACCATTCCTTATTTCATTTCATGAATTTTATTATACATTATCAAATTAGACTTTGGCTATCGTGAAGTTATAACTATTTAACAATGAAATCAATTTATCACTTCAATAGTGAACATGTATTTAGATTACCATGTTAGTCGATCTATATATAGAAGTTAATATATCAGTAGTAGAGAATGTCGACCCGTATAAAGATGTGATCAAACTGAAAATACAGCATATACCACTCATGTAGATCTACCAGTGCGCGTATACCAGAAAATTCAAATATTCCCTCAGTCAAAACTGCAAATGAGCCGTATCATGAATCGGAGTTTTCAGTTCTAAAAATAGGCGGTGTACCCCGCGGAATCCCGATGAATGTATGGTAGTTGTCGAACTAGTTTTATCTGTGGAAAACCAAATTCTTAAATCATCCGATCAATTACTTCGCCTTGTCAGTTAAACTTTATACATTGTTCATTATCAAATTTTATGAAATTGGGTCTACTAACTTAACGTATAAATCAATATATGACTTCGTTAGAGAACATGTATTTAGTTTACCATGTTATGACAGTATAGTCGATCTATTGATAGAAGTTTATTTTTCAGCAGTACAGAATGTCAATAAAATCAAATAAACCACCCGTAAAATGTGATCAAACTGAAAATATAGCTTATACCACTCATTTAGATACACTTATGCGCTATTTGAAAACGATAGTACGTATAAATTAAACTTAAAAAGCGTATAATTACCTTTAAATTGAAATACGTTCATTATTCCTGTTGCACTAAATATGGCGTCTCTGCTTTATAAACACTGGCTTGTTGTCATTGTAATTTGAGACATAGTTACCGTAGAACGTCATTTCCGTCTGATTTTATCGCTAGCCACTTGTTATTTTCGAATACACGTATACAGTAGACTAAACAGTTTTAGATTTCAGCTATTTATATAGTGTTAAATTTAGTTTTATTGTAAATTCGAAACAAATACTTACTATAATGTTACTAGGCTAGTAAATTGAAATACGTTCATTATTCCTGTTGCACTAAATATGGCGTCTCTGCTTTATAAACACTGGCTTGTTGTCATTGTAATTTGAGACATAGTTACCGTAGAACGTCATTTCCGTCTGATTTTATCGCTAGCCACTTGTTATTTTCGGATACACGTATACAGTAGACTAAACAGTTTTAGATTTCAGCTATTTATATAGTGTTAAATTTAGTTTTATTGTAAATTCGAAACAAATACTTACTATAATGTTACTAGGCTAGAAAACTACGAAAACCCTCTCTTTGCTGGCGCCGGCACACTCTCCGTGCAAAACAATACATTTTGAGGAAGGAGCGGGGAGAATATCATTTATTTGGTCAAAATCCAGATTGGTGTTTAAAAAGCGATAACTCACGGAACAACCCAATGCTTTACCACTGTCTTCACGTTGTTTTATTTGTTATTTCAGTTGATAGTCGATCTACTTATAGAAGTTAATATTTCAGCAGTAGAGAATGTTCACCCGTATAAAGATGTAATCAAATTGAAAATTCAGCGTATACCACTCATGTTTACCACTAGGGCGCTTTTTGAAAACGTTAGTTTGCATAAATTAAACTTTAAAAGCGTATTATCACCTTTAAATGGTGTTAAATATTCCTGTGTTCACTCAGCATGAGCACTAAATATGGCCTCTCTACTTCATATCATGGTAATTTGAGACAGAAGATAATACGTCATTTCCGAATTATTGTATGGTTAGTCATAAGCTAGTCAATAATAACACAATTGTTTATGGTGCATATTTTGATATATTTTTTAAATGTTTTATTATTTCCGGATCCGTATTTTTTACATGTTTGTATGTTTTTGTGTGTTTTATTTAAACTTTGGATTGCCTTTATGTAAATATCCAAATTGTGGAAAGGGTTCAGAATTTGGAAAACTCTATTCTATTCTAAGTTATTTATGGATACTGTATAGCGGGTACGTTTTGCGGGGGTTTAATTTTCGCTATATTCGCCGTCAACATCGAATGCGCGAAATATAAATATAAACCCCGCGAAATAATCACCAAAAATACACAATTTTTACAAAGGGAGACAATGAATCAAGGAGCTTTAAGAAATTACCCAACATTACTTCGCAAGACGTACAAAATGACACATTGTATCGCTTTAGTAAAATACGATAATAGTAAATAGACAACGACATGTAAAAAAATATTATTAGAAATCGGATATTTACAAAGAATGCGTTTTAATATCTCATGCATATCAATATCGTTTGGAGGTTTGAATTGAAAGCCGTTTCATCACACCTGCTCAATTTTAATAACAGTTTTGTTTGCGGAACGTGTAAATGTTTGCAGAAATAATGATCTGTTTGTAAATAGATCTACATATGTTTCTTACATTAGCAATTAATGATCAGTATGTTTGGTTTATTGCCTTTCTTTATCCTCGCAACCGGATAATGCTTATATGCGGGGCCTCCAGAAGACTTTTAGTACTTTTAGTTTTGGGGATAGTGCATAATACAGAAGATGCCTCAATTCCAGAAGCAATCCTGGTTCTTTTTGCATGCCATATGTATAGCACCCATACGTGGTACCGCGGTTTTAAGTCCCATACGAAAGACTATCAGTAATTTTAGTTGGCCTGCCCGGGATCCGAACAATTATTCTTTTGTAATACAAAGTGGTGATCACGATGTGTGACTAATATGCTATGAATGGCAATAGTTATGATCAGGACGCGTAGGACAAAATGTGTGTACAAAATAAAAACTAACATTTTTTCGGAGGTGTGAAATTTCATATTTATGTTTTGTTTAACTTCAAGGTTAAATGTAGTACATTATACTAGTATTCTTACAGTATCCAACAACGTTGCAATTGAAAAATAAAATACGTTTGAAAAAAACATGCACAATCTCACTAAAAGTTATATACTCCTTGCCCTTTATAACTAGCCTGAAACATTTTTTCACGTTCTCTTATGTAATCCGATGAAACCGTGTGCATGTGGTTTCTGTGCTGTGCTGGTTAAGTTGAGTTCTGCCTTCCCTGTCCGATTTCCACGTTTCTTTTTCCACAAGTAGTTTCAATCGGTGATTATAATGGCATAGCAGACATCGCGAAACTTGCCAAACATGTATCGGACATTCGGTCCTGCACGTACTGTAAAAGTACTGACTGGGGCGAATACATGTAATTTAATGGAGGACTGGGCAACCGCTAAAATTTCGCCATTTGTCATGAGAGAGGCAAAGGATGTGTGTGCATTGGTTGACTATACTATAAGATGGCCAGGCTATGAGAATAATTGTCCGGATAAGTGGCCTCTGGCCAGGCTGTGAGAATAATTTTCCGGATAACAGGCCTCTGGTCAGGCTGTGGGAATAATTGTCCAGATAACTGGCCTCTGGCCAGGCTGTGAGAATAATATCCGGATAATTGGCCTCTGGCCAGGCTGTGCGAATAATTGTCAGGATACCCGGCCTATGATCAGGCTGTAGGAATAATTGTCCGGATAAATGGACTAATGCCAGGCTGTAAGAATAATTGTCCGCATAAATGGCCTATGGCCCGGCTGTTAGAATAATTGTCCGGATAAATGACCTATGGCCAGGCTGTAAGAATAATTGTCTGGATAAATGACCTATGGCCCGGCTGTAAGAATAATTGTCTGGATAAATGACCTATGGCCTGGCTGTAAGAATAATTGTCCGGATAAATGACCTATGGCCAGGCTGTAAGAATAATTGTCCGGATAAATGACCTATGGCCCGGCTGTAAGAATAATTGTCCGGATAAATGACCTATGGCCCGGCTGTTAGAATAATTGTCCGGATAAATGACCTATGGCCCGGCTGTAAGAATAATTGTCTGAATAACCGGCCTCTGGCCTGGCTGTAAGAATACTATTCTCGATTACTGGCATCTGGCCAGGACATAAGAATACTTTTCTGGATAAATGGCCTATGGCCAAGCTGTAAGTGTAATTGTCCGGATAAATGACCTATGGCCAGGCTGTTAGAATAATTGTCTGGATAAATGACCTATGGCCCGGCTGTAAGAATAATTGTCTGGATAATTGACCTATGGCCAGGCTGTAAGAATAATTGTCCGGATAAATGACCTATGGCCAGGCTGTAAGAATAATTGTCCGGATAAATGACCTATGGCCCGGCTGTAAGAATAATTGTCCGGATAAATGATATATGGCCCGGCTGTAAGAATAATTGTCCGGATAAATGACCTATGACCCGGCTGTAAGAATAATAGTCTGAATAACCGGCCTCTGGCCTGGCTGTAAGAATACTATTCTCGATTACTGGCATCTGGCCAGGACATAAGAATACTTTTTTGGATAAATGGCCTATGGCCAAGCTGTAAGTGTAATTGTCCGGATAACTAGTCGGTGGCCGGACTGTAAGAATATCTGTATGAATAACTGGGCTCTGGCTTGTCTGTAGGAATAAGTTTCAGGATAACTGGCATCTGGACAGGTTGTAGGAATAATTGTCCGGATAACAGGTCTCTGGCCAGACTGTAAGACTAATTGATAGCAGACATCGCGAAACTTGCGAAACATATATCGGACATTCGGTCCTGCACATACTGTTAAGGTACTGACCGGGACGAATACAGGTAATTTAATAGAGGAATGGGCAACCACTAAAATTCCGCCATTTGTCATGAGAGAAGCAAATGATGTGTATGCATGGGTGGACTATACTATAAGAATAACAGGCCGGATAACTGACATTTGGCCAGGCTATGATGACAGTTGTCCGGATAACTGGCCTCTGGCCAGGATGTGAGAATAATTGTCCAGATAACCGGCCTCTGGCCAGGCTGTGTAAATAATTGTCGGGATAACTGGCCTCTGGTAAGGCTGTGTGAATAATTGTCCGGAAAACTGGCCTCTGGCCAGGCTGTGAGAAAAATTGTCCGGAAAACTGGCCTCTGGCCAGGATGTGAGAATAATTGTTCAGATAACCGGCCTCTGGCCAGGCTGTGAGAATAATTGTCCGGATAACTAGCCTCTGGCCAGGCTGTGCGAATAATAATCCGGACAACTAGCCTCTGGCCAGGCTGTGTGAATAATTGTCAGGATACCCGGCCTATGACCAGGCTGTCAGAATAATTGTCCGGATAAATGGACTATGGCCAGGCTATGAGAATAATTGTCCGGATAACTGGCCTCTGGCCAGTCTGTGAGAACAATTGTCCGGATAACTGGTCTCTGGTCAGGCTGTGCATGGGTGGACTATACTCTAAGAATAATTGGCCGGATAACTGACCTCTGGCCAGGCTATGAGAATAATTGTCCGGATAACTGGCCTCTGGCCAGTCGGTGAGAACAATTGTCCGGATAACTGGTCTCTGGTAAGGCTGTGATAACAATTGTCAGGATAACTGGCCTCTGGTCAGGCTGTGAGAATAATTGTCAGGATAACTGGCCTCTGCCCAGGCTGTGAGAATAATTTTCCGGATAACTGGCCTCTGGCAAGACTGTGAGAATAATTGTCCGGACAACTGGCCTCTGGTCAGGCTGTGAGAATAATTGTCATGATAACTGGCCTCTGGCCAGTGTTTGAGAATAATTGTCCGAATAACTTGCCTCTGGTCAGGCTGTGAGAACAATTGTCCGGATAACTGGCCTTTAGCCAGGTTGAGAGAATAATTGTCCGAATAACTGGCATCTGGCCAGGCTGTGCGAATAGTTGTCCGGATAACTTGCCTCTGGCCAGGCTGTGCGAATAATTGTCAGGATACCCGGCCTATGACCAGGCTGTAGGAATACTTGTCCGGATAAATATCCTATGGCCCGGCTGTAAGAATAATTGTCTGAATAACTGGTATCTGGCCAGGCTATAAGAATATCTGTATGGATAACTGGTCTCTGGCTTGTCTGTAGGAATAAGTTTCCGGATAACTGGCATCTGGACAGGCTGTAGGAATAATAGTCCGGATAACAGGTCTCTGGCCAGACTGTAAGACTAATTGATAGCAGACATCGCGAAATTTGCGAAACATGTATCGGACATTCGGTCCTGCATATACTGTTAAGGTACTGACCGGGACGAATACAGGTAATTTAATAGAGGAATGGGCAACCGCTAAAATTCCGCCATTTGTCATGAGAGAAGCAAATGATGTGTCTGCATGGGTGGACTATACTTTAAGAATAACTGGCCGGATAACTGACCTCTGGTCAGGCTATGAGAACAGTTGTCCGGATAACTGGCCTTTGGCCAGGCTGTGAGAATAATTGTCCAGATAACTGGCCTCTGGCCAGGCTGTGAGAATAATTGTCCGGATAACTAGCCTCTGGCCAGGCTGTGAGAATAATTGTCCGGATAACTGGCATCTGGCCAGGCTGTGCGAATAATAATCCGGACAACTAGCCTCTGGCCAGGCTGTGCGAATAATTGTCAGGATACCCGGCCTATGACCAGGCTGTGAGAATAATTGTCAGGATACCCGGCCTATGACCAGGCTGTGAGAATAATTGTCCGGATAAATTGTCTATGGCCAGGCTGTACGAATAATTGTCCGGATAAATGGCCTACGGCCAGGCAGTAAGAATAATTGTTTGGATAAATTTGTCATGAGAGAAGCAAAGAATGTGTGTACATGGGTGGACTATACTATAAGAATTATTGGTCGGATAACTGGCCTCTGGTCAGGCTGTGAGAATAATAGTATGGATAACTGGCGTCTGGCCAGGCTGTAAGAATAATTGTCCGGATAAATTGTCTATGGCCAGGCTGTAAGAATAATTGTCCGGATAAATTGTCTATGGCCAAGCTGTAATAATAATTGTCCGGATAAATTGTCTATGGCCAGGCTGTAAGAATAATTGTCCGGATAAATTGTCTATGGCCAGGCTGTACATGTAAGAATAATTGTCCGGATAAATTGTCTATGGCCAGGCTGTAAGAATAATTGTCCGGATAAATTGTCTATGGCCAGGCTGTAAGAATAATTGTCCAGATAAATTTCTATGGCCAGGCTGTAAGAATAATTGTCCGGATAAAATTTCTATGGCCAAGCTGTCCGGATAATTGTCTATGGCCAGGCTGTAAGATTAATTGTCCGGAAAATTGTCTATGGCCAGGCTGTAAGAATAATTGTCCGGATAAATTGTCTATGACCAGGCTGTAAGAATAATTGTCCGGATAAATTGTCTATGGCCAGGCTGTTAGAATAATTGTCCGGATAAATTGTCTATGGCCAAGCTGTAAGAATAATTGTTTGGATAAATTTGTCATGAGAGAAGCAAAGAATGTGTGTACATGGGTGGACTATACTATAAGAATAATTGGTCGGATAACTGGCCTCTGGCCAGGCAATGAGAATAATTGTCCGGATAACTGGCTTCTGGACAGGCTGTGAGAATAATTGTCCGGATAACTGGCCTCTGGCCAGGCTGTGAGAATAATTGTCCGGATAACTGGACTTTGGCCAGGCTGTGAGAATAATTGTCTGGATTACTGGTATCTGGCTAGGCTTTAAGAATACTATTCTTGATTACTGGCATCTGGCCAGGCTATGAGAATACTTTTCTGGATAAATGGCCTATGGCTAAGCTGTAAAAATAATTGTCCGGATAACAGGTCTCTGGCCTGACTGTAAGACTAATTGACAACGGGACGCCGGCTACGCTGCAATACTATTTCAAAATAAATTGGCCTTCATCCACCCTGCTAATGTATTGTTCAAAGTATTGTCTTATGGCCAAGCTGTGTTTGTCCATTTACTATCACTAAAACTCTCGGACGGAAGTATGTCTATGATGGTCGACTTATTAATTGTCGTACTTGTTCAGGGTTAAAGTACGTATAGACGACAACGATACAACAACAAAAACATTGTTAGTCGTACCAAATTCTTAAATCATCCGATAAATTTCTCCGCCTTGTCAGATCAACTTTATAAAAGTACATTGTTCATTATCAATTTTTATGAAATTGGGTCTAGTAATTTAACGAACAAATAATTGTATGATTTCAATAGAAAACATGTATTTAGTTTACCATGTTATGACAGTTTAGTCGATATATTGATAGAAGTTTATTTTTAAGCAGGACAGAATGTCGACACAATCAAATAAACCACCCGTAAAATGTGATCAAACTGAAAATATAGCTTATACCACTCATTTAGATATGCTTGTGTGCTATTTGAAAACGATAGTGTGTATAAATTAAACTTAAAAAGCGTATAATTACCTATAAACTGTGTTACGTACATTATTCCCGTTGCACTAAATATGGCGTCTCTGTTTCATATACACTGACTTGTTGTCATTGTAATTTGAGACATAGTTACCGTAGAACGTCATTTCCGTCTGATTTTATCGCTAGCCACTTGTTATTTTCGGATACACGTATAGACTAAACAGTTTAAGGTTTCAACTTTTTATTTAGTGTCAAATTTAGTTTAATTGTAAATTCGAAAAAAATACTTACTATAATGTTACTAGGCTAGAAAACTACGAAAACCCTCTCTTTGCTGGCGCCGGCACCCTATCTGTGCAAAACAATACATTTTGAGGAAGGAGAGGGGAGAATGCAAAATCCACGAATTCAAGTGCCAACGAAATGGTCTTTTTTACCAAATCCACGAAATTTCGTCCCAACGAAATTAAATGATTTTACAGTATATTGTCAAAATCCAGATTTGTGTTAAAAAAGCGATAACTCACGGAACAACCCAATGCTTTACCACTGTCTTCATGTTGTTTTATTTGTTATTTTAGTTGATAGTCGATATATAGTCGATCTATCTATAACTTGCCGCTTATTACCTAATACTAGTACGTATAACCTATTAGTATAAGTTATTGACACACGCCATATTTTGCGGAAAACAGACACGATGAGCCAAAAGCACATTGAAGACGGACATGAGTAACAGGAGGTACTAAAATCTGGTTATTTGTATCTTTATTATGTGTTAAATCATACTATTGTTGTGAGTAATCGATATATAATCGAATTTGTAAATTCTGTCTCGAAATTAGGGAGAACACAAAATCTTGTTTAGGTTGTCTTTTGACATGCTCCACTGGATTTTTTACTTCTTCGACATCGTTGGTGCGTTTTGCAACTGTTTTGTATCACCGTTAAAAATCCACACCTTTATGCAAATTCAGTCAATGCAGTGCATGATTTTAGAACTTCATTGATGTGTTCAAATGTGACCGCAGCATTAGTGATTATTTGGGATACAAAATGCAAAACTATTTCTTCTTTGGGAATACGTTAAATTTAAGACCCGACAGTAAATACATAATTAGGTCGATCATCAGCCGATGAAAACATGTTATTCACATGGCAAATAGATAGACATGATACCATTATTCCATTCCAAGTATTTTATTCATACCATGCCTATAGATATACATCGTGTTTGAGGGGGTATTGGCAGATGTGTGTGTATGACTTGTACAACCAATCCGGTATGTGGCCTCGTTGTTAGATTTAAGTCGAAATAAAACAAAATCTTGGAAACCCATTCATATTTATTGACAATGCAATACCGGGTATTGCATTCATTATTAAAGTCGTTAAACGCCCTCCTAACCCGTTTTACATATCCATTACCGACATAAAATTATACATGTAGTATAGATCGACAGCGGACTAATACAATAACAAACGATACAAATGCTCTTTATTGTCTAAAAACAAGATCTTAGATCAAATAGACTTACTTGCCAAATTTGCAAAAAAACATACGAAGTGTAAAATTCCCCGGTTAAACCCCGTGTGTTGTCAAAAAAACCAATGCAATTGCGCATTTAATCCATTAGAAGAATTAGAAAAATTATGCCAATGGTTCCAAGTATAATGTTGATTAATAGAATAAATAATATGTTGAATGCAGAGACAGGTCATTAATGAATAATTTAGTTTCGAATGACATAAGGTACATTTTTCATAAGATATTCGAAAATGTATATTCACGAGATGGTACATTCTTTTCAATTCTTTAAAATATGACTATTGAAATGTTAAGTTAAATAGTGAACGTTATAAAACTTTTATCATCTTTCATTTATAACAAACCATATACTACATGTAGCATCCATATCGCTGGCTTAGAATGAGAAGGTCGTTACTACAAAATCTATATTTTGAGAAAAAAAGTAAAAACTGTCTGACAATCACTCTTTAAATATGGTAAAACAAGCTTTTTCAACTTCAGTTTGCTCAACATGACAAGTTCTGATTTTCATGAAAATAGGCTCATAAGAGCACTCTCAGACTATGTAGCATGCAATAGATAATAAGCAAAACTGTCTTCTAATCACATGTGCTATTGTTCTGTAAAGTGCATGAACCTAGATATAGGTTTGTAAACCTGGTTTGCGCAACTGGGATAGTCCTTATCAAACCTTGAGGCCAAAGAGCAATGTGTTAATATTTGGCCGAGTTCATCAGATAAGTATTGCTTCAGTCTTTGTGTAATTCGGTCAGATGTTGCATCTTAACTAGTAAACCCTACAAACTATGACTGTTAATGTGAATAATTTGACAGTTCATGAGGGAGAAAGGGGTCTGGTACTGGGCCTTCCCAGGAAAGATTGTTAGGGATGTTAGGGAATCTGCCCGTCTGTCTTAAGTGACATAGCATTTGAAATTGCCATTTAACCAATCAACCACTAAAAGTCAGTTTAAAGTAATGAATTTTAAATAATAAATTTTAAGTAATACATTTTAAATTATACGTTTTAAGTAAAAACTATTAAATTATAAGTTTTAAGTAATAAATTTTAAATATAAGATAAATACTTTTAACAAATAAGTACAGTCTAATATATATAAAATAAATTATTCTGGATTTTTTTCAGAGTATTGGTTCATATGAAAGACGTGGTCGTGGGTGGAGAGGAAAATCAGAGTACAAGGTGCAAATACGCTAGCGGGCTTTCACGAGTACTGAGGAATGGAGGAGTATGATACTATGACAGTTGAGGTATAAGGTTGGAGTATATAGGTATCATATTTTGTTTAAAGTTTTGTTGTTCTTAAATATACTATAAGTTATTGGGACATCACGAATTTCTAGCAATGAACAACATATCGGCTGAATTATCAAACTTATACATAACTGGTTCCTTTATCATTAATATGAGTTAACTTCTGATAGTAGGTATGAGAAACCTACAGTTGTATATGTCAAATCGTGATTCTATCCACATGTCTTACCCAGGGTTACATTATCTTAACCATTATTACTGTGATGTGTCTCTGAATTGGTAGAATTATCTCCTAATTGGTCTACTGGACATGGGAAGTTAACAGTAGGTTACACGTAGCATTTTACTTATTTCCTATATAAGCTCACCCGTTGGATCGACACTTGAGAGCAGGCTAGCCCGTGTTCCAGTAAGGTATTTTAGCCATGGCGAGCTCTCATGTTTTGGCGTCTGTGTTGGTCAAAATTCTATTCATTTTATAAATTGTTTGTTGCTAAAATTAGGTTCTAAATTATTCTAATAATTCCGCGACTGTGCATTTTTATGAGAGAGAGAGAGAGTTATTTTACTGTTGTTAAAACGTAGTTGATCTTTCCTTAAATGTTACAATTAAATTCAATTAACTGAAGTTGGAACTTTGTTCTTGTTTTGTTAGTATTTTAGTTTTCACTATACGATCATATATACGGCCGTAACACTTGTTACTGTGTAACAAGCTTGTTGTTTTGGTGTCGTGACCGAAGATTCTGTAGAAATTTATTGTTATTTTTATTAGATAAAAGTGTAGCAGACAGGTGGTGACAAGTGTTTTGTAAAAATTGACTGGATATTCGAAGTGGATTGTGTAACCGGAAAAATAAACCACCATGGCAATGTGGTTACAGTACGGCTCGCGAATAAGTTCCGTGTAAAATTATTTTCGTTCGATCGTTAAACGAGAATGCGTTACCGTTAAAGCGTTAAGCGTTTGCTACAACTGCGCATGCGCATCGTGTATAATCGTGTAAAACCGTGTACCGATTCATCCGTCTGCGCATGCGTACCGTGAAACGAGAATTTGAAATTCTAAACGTGAACTTACTGCGCATGCGCAGCGTGTATAGCCGTGTACTGATTTTCCGTCTGCGCATGCGTACCGTGAAACGAGAATTTGAAATTTTAAACGTGAACTTACTGCGCATGCGCAGCGTGTATTATTTCACCTATCTGCGCATGCGCAGCGTGAAATGTGTATTCGAAAATATGTGTATTCGAAAATATACAACTTTTATCAATCGTCATTCATTAGATTCGTTCTTCAGTAATAAAATATCGCTAATTTAAACGCATTGTTGTCAATATCTTGATTAAATAAATACACCTGTTGGTCTTAAGAATGAAAGCAATTGACTTCAGAACATCAAATTACCGATAACAATGGATATAAATACAGTCCGTGACTGTGGCCGAGTGGTTAGGGCGTCCGCCTTCGGTCAGAGCTAGGTTCGATTCCCGGCGGAAGCTGGGTTAAATAACAACTAGTTAAAGAATTGTTATCGTAGGCCCATATCTACCAGGCGCCCGTCAATATGGGCGGGGATTCGGGAGGTACTACTGTGTAGGTCCATTTCACGATTTTAATACACTATCTACACGATGCTATCAGAAGCTCTTCAGTATATTTGTATAGAGAAGATCCCGATGCTATTGACTGATGATGTTTGTGTATAATTAACGTTCATAAAGTCTTGTTTACAAACAGACGGCGGCAACTCATCACTAAAATCGATTCAACAATACGTACATCATCAAACAGTTCTGTTTGATTTTTAAGGGCAAGCCAATTTGACTTATGAGATACGTATTTTTCATGCCATCTGTGCCAGGCGAAGGAATTCAGGGGGTACTGTGGGCATTAAAGATGTCCCTAAGTCAAATTGGCTGGCAAGTCACCATGCGACCACATCAGTTCTAATTAACCCAGCTTCCGCCGGGATTTTCTAATTTACACAGCTTCCGCCGGGATTCGAACCTAGCTTTGATGGTTATCTGCGGCTAATGCGACCTAGCTCTGACGTCCCTATCTGATAGTTACCAGAGGCCAATGCCGACCCAGATCTGACATAATTTTTGATGGTTACCGGTGGCTTATGCAGAACCAGCTCTAACATCCACATTTAATGGTTTCCTGCGTCCAATGCTGACCCACCAGTGGCATCCACCTTCCATTGTTTCCTGCGGATTATACAGACCAAGATTCTAATACTGAGTCAGCTCTACCATCATTATCGTAGGGAATCCGGTAAGTGTCATATGAATTATCGTGCCTCAAGCGGGCGAGGGTCAAGATTCCGCAACTCACGACAATCGGGCGATACAAGAAGCAAGGCGCGATATTCAAACTTAAGATCTCACTCCATTTCAGTATCTAAAACCACAAGATTTCGCGGTAGAATATCGTGCCTCGCTTCGTGTGTTGCTCAATGCTCGCATGTTACTTTGTGTCTCGCGCTGAAATATTGCACCTCGCTTCGTGCGTCGTGCGATTATCATGTCTCGCGTTCCAAGGTCAGGCACGAGATGCGAAGCTAGACAAGAAGTGACATACGAGAATTGCACGACACACAAAGCAAGGCACGATATTACATTGCTCAATTATCGCAGTGGCATAAAATATTCAAACCGCGAAACACGACACGCGAAGAGACAGGCGAGAATAGCGCGACACAAGAAGCGAGGCGCGACATTATGTCGCACAAATATCGCAGTTGCTCTTTAACGGTGTTAAATAAGACTAGGTTTGATAAAAAGGAGCGTACTGAGGCAACCAGGTTCTGTGACCCCGAAAGAGACCGAGTATGTAGATGTAGGTCGGGCTGATGGGAGTCGAACTAGACCGTCGACCCTAGGCCCCTATCTTGGAGCTGAAAGAAGGCCCTATTGCATACCGCTTTTGTGGCTACTTTGCAGGTCTGGCCCGTCTTTCAGCCCACAGATAGGGGCATAGCGACAGTTAACTTCGACTCCCTTCAGCCTGACCTACATATACATATCCGGCCTTCCGGGATCAAAGGGCCTGGTTGCCTCAGTACACTCCTTTTTATCAAACCAAGTCTGATTATTTGCTAGGATATGCAGTTGTGAAATTACTTTTACACCGTTTAAGAGCGACTGCGACAATCGAGCGATATTTACGCGATATAATGTCGCGCCTCGCTTGTGTTTTATCGCCTGTCGCTTTGTGTGTTGTGTCTCGCGGTTAGAAAATTTGATTTGACAATCGCATGATATAATATCATGCCTCGCTACGTTTGTCACCTGGATCTCGCATGTCGCTTCGTGTCTCGTTTCGCATCTCATGCCTTGACCTAGGGACGAGAATGGCGCGACACACAAAGCGAGGCGCGATATTTCAGCGCGAGAATGGCGCGACACACGAAGCGAGGCGCGATATTCTACTGCGAAATCTCGTGGTTTTTGATACTGCGACAGAGCGAGATCTCATGCGTGAATATCGCACCTCGCTTTGTGTGTCGTCTGATTGTCGCGTGTCGCTTCATGTGTAACGCAATTCTCCCCCTCGCCCACTGGATGCGAGACACGCTAATTTATATGGCAAGTAAAAATCCCCTATTCCATGGGGTTGGTGGCCAGGATTTTAATTGACTAGTGGTACATCTGAAATTCTTGTTGTTGTTATATAGTCAAAATATCAGGGTATAAGTGTGATAGTAACTTCAATGTGAGAGTCCTTTGCATAAAAAAGTTGAAGCAGTGGTATGGTGTATAATTGAGAGGTCCATCAGTGTCATTGCTAAACCTAGTTGTGTGAAGGGAAACTAGGAGGGTAATGTGCTTTTGCTGCCCTTAGACATGAGTGTAACAGCTTACCGGGACTTATGACATAATGATGGGGTAAATGTACAACTTGTTGAACAAACCCACATCAGTCATCACAACACCCTCAGTTGAACTATGATACAATTCAGACACAGAACAAACACTAAGATATACTATTTAAGCCCATGCTTTTAATGTATGAGACTCAATAACACAACCTTATGTTTTAGATATTTAAACTTAAGTGCTAGTTTAAAAATGTCCAATATTAAAAGTGTACAAATGATACCAGTTATAATTTTATTTATCAGTATCATAACAAATAATAAAATACAATAAACATAAATTATAAACATTTATAAGTATATAAAAATTATGCCATAAAATGTTAAACATGACTACCAAGCGTGCAGGTACCTGCTAGTATTACGAAAAGGGGTTAATTAACTAATTAACCGGGCTGGCCCGTTGTATCCCCTGGGGATAAACTAGGCAGGGGGATAAAACTGACTGTTACACCAGTATTTATCGCCGCCTTATTTATGGCCGTATCAGGCCAGCGTCAATCATTAGAATGTTTTAGATATGTTAGGGACTTGCACCCGACCTTGCCCAAAATCATTATTGATCAGGATCAACAGTTTTCAGGAAGACTTTACGCATGTTTAATCAAAGGCCAAATATTCATTCAGTTTGTTTCTACATAATATTAACACAATTATAAATACATTTGAATACAAACTTAAAACTGTCTTAAATCTACTATAACCATATAGTTCAATCATATTCAGGCTTCGTCTAGGAAATGATGAAATTTCATTGAAATCCAACCAATAATTACAGAAAATTATTGGAGCTATATTTCTACCAACGATAATGCACAACTAAATACCAACTTTGAAATACAACTAATATAGATTACAGAGAAATGGCACAGACAAAAGTTATAAGTGCATAAAAGGCGGTTACTCCTTTGAAATTCAACCGAATGATGACTGCTGACAATATGTACACCTAGACATGGTACTGATTGTTCAGTCATACCAACTTTCAATGAAATCAGGTGGGGACCGGTGGCTTAGAGGTAGGAAGTGTGCTTCGGGATCGAGATGTCCCGGGTTCAACCCCCGTCTGGACCACTGGATAATTTAATTATCAAACATGATCCACTCCACCAGGGTGTAAATTGGTACCTCTTAGGACAATGTCTATTCCTGGGTGCTGCAGATCAATGTTGGCTGCCATATCCACAGGCGAGAAATAGCCTCACAGGGAGGCACAAACGTAGGTTTCCATAAGTAGCCCAATGACCAGGGGAAGTTAAAATGTCAAAGGGTGCTTGAGCGGCTCAACAGCTGAAAAGAGCCCTAGAAAATTGGGAACTTAACTTATCCAATGGTAACAGAGAAATAATGCAGATAAAATTGTAAAAGTGTAAAAAAACAAAGGGCAGAAACTCTCTATAAATTTATCCAATCGACTTCCGTTGCAATATGCAAAACTAGACTTGGTAAGTAATTATGGATAAGACATACAAACTTTGATGAAATATGGTTTTGCAGAAATAGTGTGGACAAAATGTATAAGTGTATAAACAGAGGGCCATGACTCCCTTAAAATGTATCAGCAATATACACAAGTAGACTTGGTAAAGATCAGTCAAGTTTTGATGAAGTTAGACCAGTAGTTACTGAGAAATGGCATGGGCAAAATATATACGAGTGATCATTCAAAGGGCCATAACTACCTTAAAATTTATCTGATCAACGTCCGCTGATGATATGCACAACAAGACTTGGTACCAAAACTACCTATCAGTCATACCAAGTTTCAATGAAATGCACACCAATGGTTCCAGAGAAACAGTGTGAACACAAATTGCATGAACTAACAAAGCAAGCAAGCCACCAACCAACAGACCTACCTCAAGCTGAAGCATGGTATTAAAATAATCCTATATACTATATACCTAGGGGTATCTCTCAGTGTTTTATTCGAAAACTAAACATGTAGTGTATATGAGCCACTCTCCAGGAAAACCGGGCTTATAATGACAGTGTATTGCCATAATTCTATAAGATTTAGAAAAATGTCTAAAATGAGAAAAAACGTGTGTCCTAAGTAATTGGATAGTATAGTACTATCCATTAGATTCAAGTTTTCTTTAAAATTTTATTGTGTTAAAATAATTTCTGTCGTTGCTATGGTGATCGGTTTCTAAAAAGTACGGTATACCACGGTTAACAAAACACCGCAGACTGCAGTCCACGTTTCACAGTACAAGACTTCTTAATTTCAGTACGGTACGGTATGAGCTTTTTTATATAAAAAACAAGACTATTTCCAAGCAATGAAAGTCCCCTACCGGTAGCCAATTGTAAAATTTAAGTATGAAAATTAACAAAGGGGAATAATCCAAAAATTAAGCAAGGAAGAGTTATGGTTCTTATGCACTGCAATTCATCTCTTTTGGTAATGGAGTTATGCTCCGGACAAAATTTAAGTAAGAAAATTAACAAAGGGGAATAACTAAAAAATTAAGTAAGGGAGAGTTATTGTTCTTGTGCACTGCACTTCTCCTCATTAATATCTATCCATATGTAAAGTTTCAAAGTCATAGCTTGCTTAGTTTTAAAGTTATGCTCCAGACAAACTTCTGTGACGGACTGACGGACGGACTGACAGACGGACTGACGTAGCGCAAACCATATTCAGACACTGAAAACATCTGACAGCCTACTTTAGGCTACTTATAATGTATCATAATCATATATCACTCGTTTTAATTGTATTAAGAAATGCTTCATATTGTCGAAATTCATTTAAAATGGTTGATATGCATATTATACGTGCTGTAATAGAAACAGCAAATTCACTGTTATTTAAAAATTGAAATATTAATCTGCTGTTAGAGAATATTGTATCATACCGAAATATACCGAACCGTCTGAAAAATTGACGGTACATATTACAATGTTCGAGGAGCGTACTGTTACATCCCTAGTTGACATTATGTCAAAAACGTAGAGAATGATGTTCGCGAAGTCACTCATAAAGAAGGAGATAGTGGTTGGTTTAAAAAATCTTATGGAATAATTTGTTCAAATTTTCAGAAACTGTTCGCAAGAGTCTTCTCCTTCTAACCATATATTATCAACATTTTCACAATTTTGTCATTAAGCCTGGTTTTCCTGGAGAATGGCTCATATCTATGTTGCATAGCACATGATCATACACAATATCATTATATACAAAAAGTAGCATACAAGTTATTATCCTGGTCATTATCCTGTGAACTACTTGGGAACTTCAACATATTGATAAATTTCACTGTAATAATTTCCAGTCAATGAGAGATGACCTCAGAAATTTTAATGCTTGTTATATACTATTCACAGTGTGTAAAAAGTCCATTTCCGGTTATCACAATAAGTCATACAGGTTGAAATGTATAGTATCCTGAAGTCAATTGTGACATGTGCTTTCAATGGCAATAAGCCATACAAGTTAAATTTTACAGTGTCACAA
The DNA here is from genome assembly GCA_963678985.1 of Spisula subtruncata. Lineage (NCBI taxonomy): Eukaryota > Metazoa > Mollusca > Bivalvia > Venerida > Mactridae > Spisula > Spisula subtruncata. The sequence continues at coordinate 880,104 of OY787677.1, forward strand.
TAAGTAATACTGTGATTTGGTTTATATGCTGTGGTAAAGCAAGCGTCTCACTCTGTTGTGTAAAATTCTTGTCAAGTTAGAACATAATTATGTATAATTTTGACCCATTAATTCTTCTTTTGATGTGAATTAAGTAATTTAATTAACAGGTACCGGTAGATAGCTTAGTAGATACCAAGTATCACAAGATCACCAATTTTATTTCACTTTCAAACACTAACAAGTTTAAGTTTATTTCAAGTTGTCATTTGCCAAACTAACGCACATTTCTAAGAAACATTTCTAAGATGTTCAGCCAGTCAATATCATATATTCAGTAAACTACCAGCAATAGTCCGCCCCCTAGCAGTTATCATACATCACTCTCATCTTCCATGTGTCCTCAGAGCCTCTAGACTGGTATTTGAAGTCTGAAAAAGAAAATGTAAAAACATTTAATGATGTTTTCATAACTGGAGACATTTTACGCACAGCAAATACTGTATTATTGTATCCCTTTAAAACATTGAAGAGGGCTATATTACACATAAAGTCATGTTAGATATTGTGACCTAGTTTTTTCATACACATATAGGCCAACATAGTGACCTCTAATATCTGTACAGACAATGTTCAACATAAAGTACTGTGGAACAATCAACTGTCAATTTCTAGTTTTAGCAAGGGAAATAACTCCTCATAGCCATGTGTCTAATGAAATTGCTCCTTACAAATACTCTTCAGTTGAAGAGAATTCCATACCTATAAGCTACCCCGCCTATTGGATTATGTCCAATGCCTAAATGGGTTAAGTAGAGCCCAACCTACCGGGTTTTTAAAGTAGGCCCCAATCTACTGGGTTAAGTAGAGTCCCCGTCTACTGGGTTTAGTAGGGTCCCGTCTACTGGGTTTAGTCAGAGTCCAGCATACAAGGTTAAGTAGAGCCCCGCCTACCAGATTTAGTAGGGTCCCGTCTACTGGATTATGTCGAGTCCCCGCCTACTGGGTTTAGTAGAGTCCAGCATACTTGATTAAGTAGAGCCCCTGCCTACCGGGTTTAGTAGGGTCCCGTCTACTGGTTTAGTAGAGTCCAGCCTACTGGATTTAGTAGAGCCCCCGACCTACCGGGTTTAGTAGGGTCCCGTCTACTGGGTTAAGTAGAGCTCCGCCTACTGGGTTCAGTAGGGTCCCGTCTACTGGGTTTAGTCAGAGTCCAGCCTACTGGATTAAGTAGAGCCCCCCCCCCACCTACCGGGTTTAGTAGGGTCCCGTCTACTGGGTTAAGTAGAGCCCCCGCCTACTGGGTTTAGTAGGGTCCCATCTACTGGGTTTAGTCAGAGTCCAGCCTACTGGGTTAAGTAGAGCCCCAGCCTACCAGGTATACAGAGATTTCCCCAGGGCATTTTAATATCTGGGCCCAGTGCGCTTGGATTCCAAAATCCAGTTTGCCAGTGCGCTTTCAATTTGATTTGCGCTTAAAATTGCGCTTAAAAAGTCACAAAACCTCCCTAATTTGCACCATTTCATGATTTTCATCCCCCAAATTGATTTTTTTCTAAAATACAGGACGGGACACCCCTCCTGTTCCCACCCCTATTGCGCTTGGAAAAAAATCTGGGGAAATCCCTGGTATAGTAGGGTCCCGTCTACTGGGTTAAGTAGAGCCCCCGCCTACTGGGTTAAGTAGGACCCAACCTACTGGGTTAGGTAGGGCCCTGCCTAATGGGTTAAGTACAGGCCTAATGGGTTAAGTACAGCCCCACCTACTGGGTTAAGTAGTATTTTACCCGTTTGCATAAATGAGTGGTAGATATATTTTACATGATTTATAAATTTTTCCATAATTGTATTTTTTATGGACATTGTATATTGTTTTAACCATGTGTTAGTGGTGATTGTACAGCACTTTTGAACATGTGTATACATGAAACAAGATACCTGATTATAGATGAAGCCCTGCACAATTTTTACCCCGGGGCCATAATTTGAACAATCTTGGTAGAAATACCACTAAATGACGTTATATGGCCTGATGCACGGTATTGTACAAGCTTAATTCTCAAAAACGGTTTACAGTGTTTTGAAAAATATACATGTATCAATTCGATTACACTAAGCTGCAGGTGTGCACAAAATTTCATGAAGAAATCTCATTCCATTTTAGATTTATGAAATTTGAAGTCCCCAAAATTGCCCGATTTTAAGCATAATGTGTTAGCATCAGATTTTCATGCATTTTCCTAGTAAAACTTTGTAATCGAACTTGGCGTAGGTATTACTATCATAAACATTGTCAGCAGGTCTGAAGACGATCGGACGAAAACTATTTGAGTTATTGGCCAATTTCACATTTTTTTTGTAAAAGAAGGACCATAGCCCAAGAAGGCCTGCACCGATTTGGCCTATATCCGAACTTGGCCTAGATATTACACCCATAAGCATTGTCAGCAAGTTTGAAGATGATTGGACAAAAACTGCTTGAGTTAGAGTACAGACAAATTACTGGACGCCGCCGCAAGCCCACCCATCCGCCAAGGGTGTTCACTGTTTGGCTGATGTAATAAATAGATCTAATAATTAAACTTACATTCAACCAATTCTGAGACTTAAACAACTTAAAAATTACAGCAACAAACTGAAACATAATCCTTGCAAAAATTGCCGAAATTGTTTTATACAATTAATTAATGACAGACAATAAACAATACAGATCCCCAGTGTGCAGTATCAGATAAGAAATCCAGATTAGACCCTAATCAGTGTACAAAGTGGAGTTCCAATAAGGACCAATATAAAACCAATCAGTATATGCTCTCACCATAGATCTGTCATATTTATACAGTAGCTTGGATTGTTATCAGTAGCTTATTGTAATATTTGTTTGCTATTTAACATTAGAAATTGATGATTTAGTTGTACATCAAATATGTTTGATATCAAAGTAAAATACTAAATTATGCAGTGCCAGTTTGAACAGTATGTGATATATTGCTTATTTAACTTGTTATAGTTAATATTTAAATTCAATATTAAAATGTGAATATCAATTAAACAGAAATAGTGAGGAAATAAGAACTTTTCTCCTTTATACCAATTCTGATAGACCCAGGTATCACATTGTAACTATTCAAGTCGAGTGAAGGACAAAATCCCGGGTGGACAGAATACCGTTCCGTCATTTTTGACAGGATGGACATAATCCCGTCCATGTTTTTACAGGGTGGACAAAATCCCCACCCTATAAATTCAGGGTGGACATAATACCCATCATGACTGTATCGATGGCTTAGAATTAGAAGGTCGTAAGTGCCACTTACCACCTTTTAAGATTCATACATATTTAGAATAAGCATCACCAAGGCGCTTCTTATGAGCCCATTTTCATAAAAATCTGAACTTGTCATGTTGACCAAAATGAAATTGTAAAAGTTTGTTTGACCATAAGTAAAGAGTAAATGTCAGACAGTTTTTCCGTGTTTTCTCAAAATATCGATTTGGTAGTTACGACCTTCTAATTCTAAGCCATTGATATAATAATAATATGATACAGTTGAAAGTATGCATGTTGAATAAAAAATCAACCTTTATTGTAACATATTCATAGAGAAGTTCCTTACAAAATCACACAATCACACACAATAATCATTAACAATGCAGCAATAACCCTCTACATAAGTCAAAGTCATGATGGGTATTATGTTCACCCTAAAATTTATAGGGTGGGGATTTTGACCACCCTGTAAAAAACATGGACGGGATTATGTCCACCCTGTCAAAAATGAGGGAACGGTATTCTGTCCACCCGGGATATTGCCCGGATTCCATTCAAGTCTGGTATATCACCAAAATACTTAATTTTCTTGAATTTTCATTCAATATTGTGCAAAGTTTATTTAAGATTATTAATAGATACTAGTACAATGCTTTAATATCATATTAATTAATATACTATTCACCAGAATTAAATTTATTCATTTTTGATGGTATAAAATAAGCATCCATTACAATCTGATATTGGCATGATTATAACAAACAAATTTAATACTAAAATACTTCATTAAATTGATTTTTTTATACATTAGAAAATTGATTGTAAATGTCATTAATAATACACATTTAAAATAACATATATCAATCATATATTATGTTTTACAACTAATTGAAACCAGAAGGTAAAAAAGGGATAATTAGGTTAAAAATAACGAGGCCAAGTTTAAATTATTGCTCCTCAATGACACAATTCAGAATCACTTTGATAACAAATAATACATTTTACTACAGTTTTTCACAAATATGTAAAATAATTACATTTTGGAGGTATATTTTGCGTTAATTGGTCTTTTAAAAGATAGCCTTTCTACTAGTTTAATGTCCCTCCCCTCTCAGACACAAAATATTTAATTGTAATTTTTTTTTTCAATGACAAATGTTTATATGATATATGTCCCATAGTAGCTAAAAAAGTAAATTTATAATTTACAAAAGTGGGTCAGTTACTGAGCACCAGGCCATAAACCATCATTACTGTCTTAATCCCCGGGGTCGGGACACGTGATCATGTAGTATTTACCGGGTCTTGGAACCAACCAGAGTCTATTCCCCACAAATTCCCGCCTGTCGGGATGATTAATTTGTCAGTCTATATAATTCCCCCTGTATCCCACCATTCCCCCCCCCGGCATAACACAGACTGGCACATAAAAACTTGTTTGAAAGCATTATTTTTTGCAATGATTGAATACCAAGTTTTTGTGTTTATCATTTTGTAAATTATTGTAACAGACAAACAAACGAAAATGGACATGACAATCAGTTTTTGCTTCTGCATCAGTAGATGCAACTACTGTAACTGTCACTACATAGCAAGACCCCCATTTTTGACATGTCACATAAGCACATGCATAATATACTACAACTGCAGCAGCATAGTAAATAGGAAGATAATTACCTTTTCCAACCAAGGTTTTCCACCTAAATAAGAAATATGACACCCTTCATCTGACTCAGTAATGTCGACATTGTTGACATCATTCCTCACTTTATGCTCAATAGGACATTTTTGTTGAAGCACAGTCAGCTTCTACGCATTACATGTACTGGTACCTGAAATGTGTCATTAGTTCTTTAAAAATCTGAATATTCAATGCACAAGAATGTTATACACAAATGAATAATTTTCCCAGGAAAGTCATCCCACCTGCATGCAGTCATTAAGCTCATGGAATCAAACAAGCTACTTTTCTTAAAGGAACTGGGTTATAATTCTTCTCAGAATCATATGATCATATCCCTGTACATTTCACGCAATGATAGGTAATCCTCAGACATTATTTATTTAAATGGTGTGCGATGTCAAATTATTTAATATGTTTAATACCATTCCCTTCAGTGGTTACAGAGATACCAACTCACACACAAAATCTTAACATATTATATACAACACAGTGATGCTGATGCCACCACTGACACCACTGCCGACGCATGGGGGCAAGTACAATATAGCTCGAGAATTATTCGAATAGTCAAGCCAAAAATAATTTATGTTTCAAGTATTAGGTAGATAAATTTTATTCATTAAGGTTTTTGCTTTGAAATACATGAATTTCTACAAGCAAATAGTGCAATATCTGTATCTCAATGTTGTGTCTGTTTAACATATCTCTACAGTTTAATTATGCTAACTATACATATAAAGGGTCTGGATCATGTCAAATTCACCAAGCTTTACATACAGTAGCACATTACTGATATTAAGTAGATATAGGGGCTCTTTGTTTTATTACCCTAGATAAACAGGATAGTGATCTCCTGCTGATATCATGCTGTTCCCTTTATAAGATTAAAGAAGGGGTAATAAATTACCAAGTTTGCTGAATGCATTTATTTAGTTATATAATATACAGTTCAAGTACTTTCACCTGTTTCTTACAATACATCTTAAGACCTTGTTAACACTCATGAATCATTGCAAGGTATCATTTCTTTTATCAAAATAATACACAAGTTATTTTTTGTGTTGTTTTATATTATACATTAAATTGAAAAAAAATTACACACATATTTAAACTACACCTAGTGATTAATTATCATATGCCCCTATCTGGTTTCATGCCATTATAACTGATGGCATATAAAGCTGTATAAATGTTATAAATAGTTGATGTATATTTTATTAAACAAAATATCTAGAACTATATATACATCACTTTGGTTTATTCCCTTTTCATTTAATCCCATTTCTTCTACTATATAATGTACTGTAAAATCATTTAATTTTGACGGGATAAAATGTTAAAGACCATTTCGATCAGACCCCAATGTTTGAATTTTGCATTTCAGGTAATAAATACAAGGGCAAAAATTATAGTTTGATGGGAATTGATTTTGTGGTTAAAGTTGAACCACGAAATTTAATCCCCACAAACTTAATGATTTTACAGTAGTTACTACCCTGCTAGACAAACAATTCCCATTTCATCATATCATATTTCACACCTTATTTGACATCATTAACAAGGAGCTTTCAATATGATTTGAGAAGAGGGTTAAGTAAATTAGATGTCATCTGGGAGTCATATAAATTTAAATCATGCATTTGTATAAAATTAATGTAACTTTACAGGAAACAGAAAGAAATGGGAATCTAGCTATTCAATAAATGGGAATTTGAATATTAGACAACATGGGAATACACAAAATGATGAAAGTATGAAAACTTTTTTAGGCAAAATTCAACCAATTTTAATACCTGCAAATTTTGTATACTAGTATGCTTATTTCTGCAATGAATTACTGTATAGACATACATGTATGCAAACCATAAAATATATACTTTCTTTGCCTTACTTTCAAGATTTCTTTCAGTCTAACTTAGGCTGTCCTTAACAATGTTTGTTTGCCCTAACACTACAGCTTAGAACAAGAAGGTCGGAACTACCAAATAGATATATTGAGAAAACAAGAGAAAACTGTTTGTAATTTACTCTTTACCTATCGGAAAACACGTTTTTAAAACTTCATTTTGGTTAACATGACAATTTTAGATTTTCATGAAAATATGCTCATAAGAAGTGCCTTGTGAAGCAGATTCAAATATGTATGAGTCTTATAAGGTCGTAAGAGGTAGTTACGACCTTCTGGTTCTAAGCCATCGAATTAATCTACAATACCCATCGAAAACTCTCCTACCAAGCTTTTTCGTCCTATTTCCTTCAATAACTTACATGATGTCAACACAAATTTTTACAGGGTTCCCAAAAAAATATTTCCCTACAAAAAATCGACCTCAATGTATAATGTACCAACCCACCTTAAAAACTTTGCGTTGCAACAAACAATAGTTTAAGGGTGGGAAATGAAAGACTCCCTTAAAACAGCAGGGGATATGCCATATAATATGTTTTATTGCCACTTATCATAGTATAACTTATAGTGACCTGTATATTGGACATTATATCATGACATCCATAATAGATTTTAATCTGCCCAGACAAACTACTTATATATAAGCAGTCAACAAAAACTTATACAGCCAATGAAGGTGATAAAAACACTGAAGTCTTTTGAATGAAAATGGTCAGTTAGATTTTACTTATGAATGGTGGTATTAGACACTTAATAAATTTAGGTTAAATGATAAATTAAAATCTGCTATTTTTCAAATTTAAAATGAATGAATCGAAATATTAGTAATTTACATATTTTGACAAGAATTCCTCCCTTGAACAAAATTACTTTAATAATCAATATATGAGCCGAGATCTCAGAAAAGGGCCCTTAATGACATTGACATCAAATTGAGAAAATTCAGTTTAAAGTTACGTCATCATTTTCTGAACGGGGCAAAAAATACACAGAAATGTTTTATGTCGTATCCTGCCACATTATTGTTGCCTTGCAACATACTGAATATGGAGTTCTATACTAACACATGAGGCCTATATTTTTTGGGTTAAAACATGATAAATTACAAACAAAAGTGAGGATTTTTGGATTCGGCAGACCACACATATATTATATGAAATTATCAGTTACTGGTTAAGATAGGATATTTTGGGGTAAAATCATACGAAATTTAAACAAATATGGTGATTTTTGGAATCTTTTTATTTATTATGTTATTAGAAATCAATATGATTGACACATGTTTTCTGCCTGCTTAAAATATTGCTAATCTGGTGTCTTAAATGCTGTGCATTTTTGGGACAAAACATTGCAAAATTAAACAAAAGTGAGGACTTTTGGAATCGATTGACCACATTGACATTTATAATTGTATTATATCTAAAACAACTGCAATTAGTTTGTAGTAAGTTAAAGTTTAAAATAGTATATCAAATAATACATTATCCATTTTGATCACTATATGATATTTTGGGGTAATAATATCATACAAATTATAAACTAAAATGGTGATTTTCAGAATCGGTTTACTACAATGCTATTAATCACATAAAAAATTATTTAGTAATAAATCACTAAGATAGGCACATGATGCCTTTCCGCTTAAGATGTGTATAATCTAGTTTCAAAGTGATAAGAGTCTTGAGCTAATTTTGGGGTAAAACTGTCCCAAATATTAACAAAAGTGAGGATTTTTTGGAATCAATTGATCACAATATTATTCATAATCATGTTTAATCAAAAACAACTGCAATTGGTTTGTAGTATAATATAGTAAGAAATTGCTAACTTTCTGTTGAAGATACCATGTTTTGGGGTAAAATGTTACAAAATATAAATTTAATTAATGATTTCTGGAATCGGTTAACCATAGCCCACAAACTGTACTATTTTATAATTTAAACTATACAAATAGGCACATGTCATTCCGCACAAGACATTAATAATATATCATAAAAGGTTGTTCATTATGTGAACTTTTTGGGGTAAAACATTACAAAAAAGGACTTAGCCGGTAGTGGTGAACTTCCGACAATCTTCTGGCGAAGTTACCGCAAATTTGCCAGAACGAATGGCAGGGCAAACTTTCTTGATATAAATGTTCACTCAAAGTATGCCATAAACTTTAAATGGATACTTAATGTTATTGCCAGAAGTTCACCGCAAACTTAGATTCTGAAAATAGTTTGCCAGAGGTTTGCCATAAACTTTTAATGGATACTATGTTATTGCCAGAAGTTCACCGCAAACTTATATTCTGAAAATACTTTGCCAGAGGTTTGCCATACACTTTTAATGGTTACTATGTTATTGCCAGAAGTTAATTCCCAAAACAAAGAAAAGGTAAACAAATCATACACAAATCACACATAAATCGCACCAAAATCAGGGTTTTCTCGAATTATTACTATGATTTGCCAGTGATTCATTTAATTAATCGCATGAAAATCAGTTTTCCCATTAAACCGCCTTCAAAAGTTATATTATAATTAATATCCAAATCATGATTTATTCGCGATTCATTACTAATAGTGTTTTCCGAGGTGTGATTTGTTTTTGATTGGTTACACTCTAATTTCATAATTCCGGAATAAACCGTGGTGCACCGGCTAACAACCCCGCTTTTTTAAAAAATGTTTAATATAACCGGGAGTCATGGGGAATGCTATTGAGAACTTGTCTTAATAAGGGGATTACTGGGACACCATCAGCCTTTTCTGGAACACTGCCGGATCTCTACCTTGACTTCAGGGTAACACTGGCATGTCACCGGACACAACCATGGTACAATTGGGTAATAACCGGACAACCACCAGCATCAACCGGGACCAAACCGGGCTTTTTCGGGCCCCTATCGAAACCGAAACTGTACTCAAATATTCTGTCAGACCAGGGTACACTGGTGATACAATGAGAATGTACAAATGTAGTTCCTTTTTGTTTGAAAAACATTCTGGATTATCATGGCATACCAGCTTTCCTCCACTTTTAAAGTTCGCAAAACTTATGATCATTGTATATAAAACATATAGTATAAACATTCAACCTCATTTTCCATTTAAAATGTTGTATTTAAATGTATTCCATTCGAATTTGTAAAGATTCTCTTCAGAGTTTATATTAATAGATCTACACCATTCTAATTCTTTTAAACATAGTAGCAGAATACACCCCCCCCCCCTACTCCAGATACACTCAACCCTTAGATAAAGATCTCCTTATCATTAAGACCACCTCATTTATACTATTGAAGTTTTAGTGTTAATGTAATGTGTTCATATATGCTGCATTATATTTCACAGTATTTTCAGAGATATATGAACTAATTAAAAGTATAATAAAAATAGAATATGTTTAAATGTGTTAATTAGAGGAAGCCATGGAGACAGATTTAATTTTTAAAGATATACATCATCATTTTGAACTTGTTAAATTCTAACTGCTACAATATTTGACCACAGATATAATGAAATTTACACATATTACACAGTAAATGTGTATGTTTCTAATTACACAAATTAGCATGAATATTAGCATCTGAATATGGCTTACATGCGCCATATTAGCATCGCGACATATTTGCCGCCTGCCAATGCGAACTTTAACTGTGCAAAGTAGTTTTCCGCAAAATTGCGGCTAAATATTCTATAACCGCATACCGTAATATACCGTATATATGGAATATGCAAATAAGTTTGCAGCATAGTTTCGGTTAACAAATTTAGTTTGCGACAAATTTAGTTTGCGACAAATTTAGTTTGCGACAAATTGCGACAAAACCGATTTATAATTTCTTAAGGATTTCAGTCATTGAAATTAGCTTTTCAATTTAACTAGCCAGTCAGGCAGGTTACTTGCAGAAAAACACCCGCCCAGATTAAAAAGTACCCGCCCGACAATTTTTCGACATAATGTAGCAATGGTCTCATTTACCAATAAACAATAACAGCGTTTTTTTTCCTTCTTTGGACAGTACCGGTAAACGGACCCGTTGCAAATCGGGGTTTGGGTTTGGTTTTCCCAACGGTTTAATATCCAATGTCGGCAATTGTTAGGTATGTGTAGAACGGAATTTATCTGTTTCCGGAAGTTTACATTAAAAACAATTCGTTTGCATGTGCGTAACAAGTGCCCGTTTGCACACGACCCAATCACTGGTTTTCCTATGCCTATTTTTAGATACGTATTTATAACGATAACTACGATTGGTTCAGCGCGTCCACATGGTTTAATCAAGGTAAAACGAACGCATGTTGCGTGACGCTGCATGTAAACAAACGTGACAATTTAGGTCCGATAATTTACCGTGGACAAAAGATGGGCCGCTCGCCACGAGGTTTTGTATTGTTTGATTGTAATTAGTTGAATAGTAAACTTTTTTTTCGTTGATATTAATTGAATCCCGCTTGAATTTAGTAATAAGAATAAGTTTTTTTACACTTTATGCTGTATTAAATAGTACCAGTTGATATAATTGTAAGATTTTTAGTTCCCACTTTGAAGGATTTTGCGACTCAAAAATTCCCAATTCTAAGGATTTCGTGATACAAAAATTCCCAATTCCAAGGGGTACAGGACCCGTTCCCAAATTGGTGAAAAAAATCGCTGAATAAAAAAAACTGTTTGATGTTTTATTTTGATTTCATCATCTGATCATATAGATCACATGTATGTGACTGTCATAACATTCATAGTAGCAGCCTGCACACAGGAATTTTTAAAAGTGTGTATCTGTACCCGCAAGTTTGAAAAAAGTTGGTAAAACTATAACATGATAAGAATGTGGGTACAGTAGGCCTAGCTACATTGGTTGCTTGATATTAATTTCCAAACACAAGAAATGACATCCACGTCACGTGCTCCAGATAATTTTGAGGTGCAATGAGTCGTTCACTCCCTGTTTACAAAACCAATGAGTGAAACACTCCGGAGACAAAATATCAATGACCTCGGCATTAAACACAGAGTGAATCACGGTGGGGAATCACGTGGTTTCGATGGTAGGATCCACCACAAAAATGGCGGCCAAATAGCGTCGACTTAACCCATATTTTGAGGTAAATATATAACATCGAGACTCGTTTATTTATGGACACCCCGGCCAGCACGCAATGGCTTCTCCACTGAATCTTTTGGTACCCTACTTTCCACGATTGATCCCATAGTTTCCTCAAACACTTCGATATTGTTCCGTAAATAACAAAACAGTAGCGGGGTAGACCTCACGATAATGACGATTTTGACCATATTATGACCATAATTTTTATTATCTCCTTTATATCATCCGTATTTCATGCGATTACAAAGTGCGAACATTTCGCCAACATTTTCCAACAAAATTACAAACAGAATATCATATATTTTGGTTTTCTGAAAAATAAAACAGTCAATTTTCATGAAAGATAGGATCCACGCTAAGGGTAGGACGCACGATTGAACCTGGGCAGTGCACATTCATCAGTGCGGTCGGCAGTTTTCTACGGTTCTATCGATCGAAATATGCGGAACGGGCACATAGTGTTCATTTATACAGGAAGTATAGTATATCAGTATATACGGTCCATGAACAAGTGCATGTATGTAATTAGTATGCTTCCTGGCATAATTATTTTGTTTATAATTGAATTTTATAAGCTCACACAACACAGTTGTAGGGTTTATACTGTCTGTCCTTCAGTCAGTCTGTTCGAAAGACGAATTCTAGTGAACACAACTCGACCTATAGTAACTGTTGTTGCTGGAGTTTCCTAAAACTTTCTCTTATGAACGACCTTGACATTTAGAAATAATAAGTGATGGATTGATTTTGCAAATACAAATGTAATGTGGTCCTTTGTCGACGGGGTATGTTAGTCTGACAGCTATTTTTTAAACAAATAATGTTGATGCATAAACAATACACGTAATTCGTGTATGTGTGTCGATCAATGTGTTGCAGAAATATGCTTCTAATGATAGTTCTGTTTGGTGTTAATAAGCCCGTGTGAAATAGCTTGACTCTCCAGTTAATCGTATATGATTGAATCGGTTATATTTTAACACATATTCTTTGTAATAGGTCATCACGATGATATTTTTCTTACACTTCTTTCACAGCAATGCGTTGAAAATGTCTCACCTTAGCTTAAAGTTTCACAAAGTTTCAGAAACAGCAATTATTTAATTTGCTACCTTATAAGACCATGAAAATTGACAGGTTATAGAGCTCCCTAAATGGCATAGAATCAGCATCCATATTTGATATATTTTTACTTTCATCTATAGAATAATCATCTCCGCAAGTCGCCAGTTTAGTAGTTTGTGTGGTGAACAAAATACCCCGTTGTTTACAATCTGAAATCAACGGTTCGTTCCGAGGACAGTTCGTAAATTTCCATTATAAATCGAGGACACATATATTGATGACCAATTTATGCGAGTATATACGTGTAACTAAAAGTTAAATACCGTTATCCTCCGGTACCGATAATCGCCGGTATCCTATTTCACTATATTGTATGTGGTAATCTAGTATACTATTTCACGGGTGAATTTAAGGCTAAGTTGTTTCCATTAGGTTATAATATATGTACAGTATGAATATATTGAGACAGAACTGAAGTGTAGATGTAATAATGTTTTAGACCTGCCGTCCACTTAGACCCCGATGCTATGCGGAAGGGATGCCGATTACAGACTGCTCGTTTCGGAAAACCTTCGGGGTCATTTATTAATAAAACTGGGCAGAGCTTTGTCATCGTGGTTGTTCGGCAAGTATTCTCGGATCGGTATACAAATTGTATTGTTGTGGTATATACGCAGTATGCATGCCATAGCCTTTCCAAAATAGCCGAATGGTAGATCCGATCGTGTGGAAAGCCGGGTTGCAGTTAGACCTGCCGTCCACTAGACCCCGAAGCTACGCGGAAGGGATGCCGGTTACAATGTGCTCGTTTCAGAACCCTTCGGGATCATGTATCAATAACAATATGCGGAGCCATGTCATCGTGCTTGTTCGGAATGTACGATATTCGCAGATCGGTGTAAGAATGGTTACTGTATACATGTACACGCAGTATAAATGCCGAAGCCTATCCAAAGTAGCCGAACGTATCGCGACTAAATGCCGTCAGTTCAGGAGTTAGTCCCGAATGTTTCCCCGACCGCGTGATATGCGGAAGGGTTTACGAATCGATGCAGATAGGTTGTCGAAAAAGTGTCTAGCTCGACCTAGAGGCAAAGTGACGGCATGGCTTCAGCTGTCATTCGGGATATACAACTGGGATAATGTCGCGTAAATTTACGCTTATATATCTACCTTACTTAAAGTTAGTTTTACTTTAGATAAACCACAATCACTCGGGCGTAAATATACTTTTAACATTGGATTAATCCAGGTTATAGGGGAGTATTTACCCATAAAACATACATTTAGAAATGGTTTTATCATGTAGTGCGCATAGCGCAGTTGGCTAAGCTACTATGAATACGAGTTCTTCAGAACTGAATGAATGGGTTCGATTCCCATTCTGGTATTTTGAACTTACACTGGAAATCAAAAAATAGTCGGTTGAAAGCGATAACTACTGTACCACTGCACCACACAGTCAAGTTCATAACATGATCGGCATAGTTTCCGTGTGTTAATCTCATCACTTTGCCATTTTTGGGAAGCGTTCGGCATCGATTCGACTTTCCATCTAGAACCATTCGGGGTGGCTAATGAATACGAAACCTCACAGAAGGCGTCCCGAAGATGCGGAGTGAATGCCGATGATTTACTGAAACTCTCCCGAAGCACTTCCATGCAAGACATTCGGCGTCCATTTTTTTAAAACTTTAAAACGAAGATTTTCGGTCCCGTAGGGTACCAGAGGCGTTGCGGAATTATACGGAAGGATTCCATAACATCGCGATGACATGCCGAACCATCTCGTTCTGGTGAATTTCTGCTTCGAGAACCATTCGGGGTCCTAGTGGACGTCAGGTCTTATAAATATACAAATATTTTATCTATATTTTATTTCTGCCAATATTGTTTAAAAACTGTCGCAAAGAAGCGTTGGCTTTAGCAGATGTTAAATTGTGTCGCCCTTTGTAACTACGTTGTATTCATGAGTTCTAATTGGTTGACTCTTTAAATCCGATATTCCGAGTGGTAACAGTTGCTAAAAGAGAAAAGACTGAATTCAAGGCGTCAGTTATAGCAAACTACATCGCACAGCTAGCAGCAGCTTTCCACAACATTCCACCATTACAGAATTATAACTTCCCATATTCCTACTTTTATCCGTCCAGCGGCAATGCAATGACTATTTGGTTAAAATAATGGTACCATAAATATATAATATAATATTTCAATTATAATACAATATTTCCAAATATCTCACAGCGAACATTGATATATCTCAAACGATAAATTACGACTGGACTAGCTGTTCAATTCCACATAATTATTATATGAATGTTCATGCTATTTGTCTAGTCCGCATCGTTATGAAATTCTTCGTGTAATACCTAATTAGACATATTAATTATAATCTGACATGTTTGTAGATGAATAAGTACAGATCGAGTAGGCCGTCATGTCATTATGAGTCCGTTCCGCATATTCCGATCAATAGAACCGTAGAAAACTACCGACCGCAATGATAAATGCGCTCTGCTCATGTTCCATCGTGTGTCCTACCCATAGCGTGAATCCTATCTTTCATGCAAATTGAATGTTAAAATTTTTAGTTAACCAAAATTCATGATATTCTGGTGGTAATTGTTTTGGAAAACGTTGGCGAAATGTTCGCACATTAGAATCGCTTGAAATACGGATGATATAAAGGAGATATGGTCATAATATGGTCAAAATCGTCATTATCGTGAGGTCTACCCCGCTACTGTTTTGTTATTTACGGAACAATATCGAAGTGTTTGAAGAAACTACGAGATCAATCGTGGAAAGTAGGGTACCAGAAGATTCAGTGGAGAAGCCATTGCGTGCTGACCGGGGTGTCCATAAATAAACGAGTCTCGATGTTATATATTTACCTCAAAATATGGGTTAAGTCGACGCTATTTGGCCGCCATTTTTGTGGTGGCTCCTACCATTGAAACCATGTGATTCCCCACCGTGTGAATCACAGTTACATTCAATATGTAAGCAATAAAAAAATCACTATTTCTGAATGCATGTGCTGTCTCATTGTAGTTAAACCATTACCAATGTATTGACGAAGTTGAAGTTTAATTAAAAAAGATTTTCATGTGTAAATGAACTGTGCAGCAATTACTAGTATATCAAATGATCTGCATTCAAATTAATAAAGTCACTTTGTTTTGTGAATTAAAAATTACATGGTCCAATGATTTTTATAGATCTATCCGTAACAGCGACTTTAACTAACCGTGAAATTCGCATTTTTCGCATGTTGTCAATTGCGTTTGTCATCATCATGCATGTATTTTCAACTATTTTGCGCTGGAAAGTTGCAATTCAAGCTCATCCAAGCATCTTCGACGATGAATTATACGCAAGGTCGTACATACTCTCACGTGTTACCACATCTGGTTTGAAACACATGCTTATGAGAGCTAGAATCCTGCATATTTACCGACAACTTTTGTTTCAAAGTGACATTTGTCAGTGGATTTTTCTACCTGTACACCGGATTGGTAGTGTCTAAAACCAAGCAGACTGACCGGATAACGGAAGAGTTACTTCCCTTTCACGCATCGGAATCGATCAGAAATGCGTGATGGTCTTTTTCAATGCGTTTTACGACGCACAGAAATAATTTTTAATGCGTTTTTCGTTAATTTCAATGCGTAATCACGCTTTCACGCACCTTATCTGGAGCTCTGCACGTGGGTGAATCAAAAAGTTCGTAGAAAAATATCATAACTCACAAACCACAGCTTCAAATGCTTTCAAATTTTATAATAACGTGATCATAAGTATAACAAAACAATTTGTCTAATTTCATTGAATTAGGCAAAACTACATGATTTTTACATGGAAACGCACACATGCTGTAACTGCATACCGGAGCACGTCAGCATCATTTGATGAACGAGGTCAAACTTACGCCACAGTTTGTCACTACTTACGTTAGCGTTTTGACTCATTTTCGCTTCTCGAGCGACTAATATGTAGGTATTTTTGGATAACCATCGTGATCATAGTTGCTGCATTTTCAATAGTTTGATTAATATAGTGTGCGCTGGCCCATAAGATTAATCTAAGTGTTAATATAAGTATTATATAGCGCTTGTCCTCTTCGACGACGTTGGTTTATATTGGGTGTATTTTATTCAGTTGTCAACTTCTGGTATCCTACATGAAATCACTAATTTCACTTATGAATTGATGTCTGTTTATTTCAGAACATATACCTGCACGTTTAAAACCATGTATTGTCTCTGATGCCGTACGTATATTCCAGTTTCGCGCAAATTTTGATAGCAGCCCATGGTCCCGTAAATTCCTGTAGACCCGTTTTATTGCGGATATTTCTATATAGTGCGATTATGTAGATGTCGATTAAAGCATTATTGATCGGAGATGACGTTTGAAATTTTAACAGATTTTATAAATGATATCATGCAACCAGACATAACAATTTGACGGTTTTTGGAGGTCCTACAATTGAGATATTTTTGAAAATTTAATAAAATGTGTTTTAAATTATCCGTGTGCTCCGGTATGCGTAATCGCCATAATTATTTAAGATATAAATATTTTTAAAACGGTTATCATCAGGTCGCTATAAATCTGTGTATGCAAAGAGAATACCAATGTATTCATTCAACATAAATATGACGACAATAACTGTAAAAACAAGAGGGCCATTGGCCCTTAAGCGCTCACCTGAGTTTGTTGCAATGTTGGCTTTGTTAGCAAGATTGTTTTAGTATGAACTCAAAATACTTATGTGGCCTAGATTTGAATTTTGTACTAAAATGTTTGTGAGTAGTAGGTAAAGTAGAGTTCCTGAAATACATACTTTGGTTTGACTGCTGATGGGTTTAGTACCGACTAGTGTAGAATCAAGCATTATTGAATTTGGTACCTTTTCAACGATTTTGATGGCCATATTGAGTGAGCCAGACAGTACACATGATTACTTTTGAGTACAGCTTTGTGAGTGTATGCATAATGTTTAAATTTGAAGTTTTTTCTAGTGGGGATATATTAACCTGATCCTCTTACCTTCTATTAGGCCAAAACAAAATATTGCGGTTCTGGTAATTATACCTACCCTATTATTTTGCCCCTACCCTAAACATTTTATGGCATTTTTGCTGGAAGTCATCGCTGATCGTTGATTTTCCAGTACATAAAATCAATGAAATAATTTCAAAAAATGACATGTTTTTCCTACCTACCTACCCTATTTTTTTTTCAATATGTTATCAGAATTTCAATATTGATTTGTTTTGGCCTTAGCAAGATTTAAGAACCAACTTCTTGTATATATTTAAATCCTGTTGCTCGACCGTAACCCGATCGTCCACTGTTCATAACATATATTTTAAACATTCCAATAATCTCTTATAACCGTTAAAATTAAGAACTAGATTTTGGCCCAAATGACAAAGTATCTAACTTGACCTAGATCTTATAGAGATAAACATTGTGACCAAGTTACATAAAGATAGAGTCAAAATTGTGACCTCTAGTGTGTTCACAAGATTTTTCAATGATTTGGCCTCGTGACCTAGTTTTTGACCCCAGATGACCCAATATCGAACTTGACCTAAATTTTATAATGATGATCATTGTGATCATGTTTCATAAAGATAAGGTCAAAATTGTGACCTCTAGTGTGTTCGCAAGCTTGTTCAATGATTTGGCCTAGTGACCTAGTTTTTGACTCCGGATGACCCAATATCGAACATGACCAAAATTTTATAGTGATGATCAGTGTGATCAAGTTTCATAAAGATTAGGCTCAAATTATGACCTCTAGTGTGTTCACAAGCTTTTTCAATGATTTGGCCTTCAAAGGCTTGTGACCTAGTTTTTGACCCCGGCTGACCCAATATCGAACTTGACGTAGATTGTATAGAGATGATCATTGTGATTAATTTTCATAAAGATTAGGCTCAAATTGTGACCTCTAATGTGTTCACAAGGTTTTCCTTTGATTTGACCTAGTGACCTAGTTTTTGACCCCAGATGACCCAATATCGAACTTGACCTAGATTTTATGGAGATGATCATTGTGATCAAGTTTCATAAAGATTAGGCTCAAATTGTGACCTCTAATGTGTTCACAAGGTTTTCCTTTGATTTGACCTAGTGACCTAGTTTTTGACCCCAGATGACCCAATATTGAACTTGACCTAGATTTTACAGAGATGATCATTGTGATCAAGTTTCATAAAGATTAGGCTCAAATTGTGACCTCTAATGTGTTCACAAGGTTTTTCAATGATTTAGCCTAGTGACCTAGTTTTTGACCCCAGATGACCCAATATCGAACTTGACCTACATTTTATAGAGATGATCATTGTGATCAATTTTCATAAAGATTAGTCACAAATTGTGACCTCTAATGTGTTCACAAGGTTTTTCAATGATTTAGCCTAGTGACCTAGTTTTTGACCCCAGATGACCCAATATCGAACTTGACCTAGATTGTATAGAGATGATCATTGTGATCAAGTTTCATAAAGATTAGGCTCAAATTGTGACCTCTAATGTGTTTACAAGGTTTTCCTTTGATTTGACCTAGTGACCTAGTTTTTGACCCCAGATGACCCAATATCGAACTTGACCTAGATTTTACAGAGATGATCATTGTGATCAAGTTTCATAAAGATTAGGCTCAAATTGTGACCTCTAATGTGTTTACAAGGTTTTCCTTTGATTTGACCTAGTGACCTAGTTTTTGACCCCAGATGACCCAATATTGAACTTGACCTAGATTTTATGAAGATGATCATTGTGATCAAGTTTCATAAAGATTAGGCTCAAATTGTGACCTCTAATGTGTTCACAAGGTTTTCCTTTGATTTGACCTAGTGACCTAGTTTTTGAACCCAGATGACCCAATATCTAACTTGACCTAGATTTTACAGAGATGATAATTGTGATCAAGTTTCATAAAGATTAGGCTCAAATTGTGACCTCTAATGTGTTCACAAGGTTTTCCTTTGATTTGACCTAGTGACCTAGTTTTTGACCCCAGATGACCCAATATCGAACTTGACCTAGATTTTATAGAGACAAACACTGTGATCAAGTTTCATTAAGATTTAATGAAAACTGTGACCTCTACAGTGCTTACAAGTCAAAATGTTGACGACGTACGACGTACGACGTACGACGGACGACGGACGACGGACATTTGGCGATCACAATAGCTCACACTTCGTGCTCAGGTGAGCTAATAAAAAAGTTATGACAAAATTCTACGAACTTTTTGATTCACCCACGTATGTAGTAAAAATCAGAAACTAAAAGAGTAATTGTGTGCTTTAGTGTTTATTTCTCTGACCAATTTTATGATTTATAACAAAAGATAACCTATCTTGGGTATTTACGATTTTCGCCACTGATGATCATGTAAGCTTTGCAGTTGTGCAAAGGGAGGTAAATCCTATCTAAATTATGAACAGATTTTTGGTCCGGAACGGTCTTTAGCCATTCTAAATAACATGATTACTGATTTTCGCGAACTTTTTTAAAGATTGGGCTAAAACGATGTTTTTTCGACGTTTAGGCAATGTCCATTGGTAAATTTATACTCGCCAGATCGGGCCACATTGATGGAAAATGTTACAAGCCCGAATCAAAATTTACCCGCCATGGCAATCGGGCATTCCTAATTTCGAAGAAGTGATTTATGCATAAATTTGCCAAAACAGTGTTTGCCAGAAGTTTACCAAAAATTGTTCACCAGAAGCTTGCCTAAACCTGTTGCCTAATAATGTTTCACTGTATGTATGCAAATGACGTTTGCAGTAAATTTGCGGTAGTTTTCCGGCAAACTTTACGCGCACTTTTACCATACAAATGAGTTTGCCGCAAGTTTGCGGCAATTGTCCTATGCCCATAACTGAAATATGCAATATGTTTGCAATATGCAAGTTTTACCTCATTTGTATGGTAAATGTTCGCAGAAAGTAGTTTGCGGCAAACATTGCCGCAAAGTTTGCCGGAGCCCTTATTTTTCGGTAATGGACGCACATGAAGCTGGAGTTGTTTACATATTTAGATGGGGGAAAGGCTGTAGTTTATAAAATTGCCAATTATTTTTGTAAAAAAATAGTTTTTAAAGAACAAATCGGGAAAACCTTCATTTTTGTTCGCTTATTGGTCCCAAGCCAGCAAGTTATTTTGTTTTATTCTGTCTAGTTTTCGAGAAAATGCGAAAAAACATGCAAAAAATGTCGGAAAATACTCGCCAACCAATATGTCCTCTGTGAGGAATACATGTGATTTCATAACCAGGCTTAATCGTAACCAAAAAAGTATCGGCAAACTCAAAACCGCCGATTTATTATACGTTTATTTTATATAATTGCTTATTATATGATTTGATTATATCGTAGAAATGTGATTTAAAGGTGTTAAATAGTTTGATAATTCAAAGTTTCAAATGGGCATGTCTGCACAAAAACAATTTAATTGGAACCATCTTTATTATCAACAACATCAATTATCTATCTTTAAACAAAATCTAAACACAAATTGCATGTCAATCTGCTAAAAATGACAAAATCAGCCTCAATGCTACATGCAGTCTGCAGTCATGAAATAAACATTGTGACCTGTGAGTTCCTGCACATAAATTGATGACGTCAGCATGAGAGCACGTGAAATATTATTCAAACAAAAAGTCGCTCAAAATAAATTTTGATCTATTGTCAGTAAGTCGGTAGCTTTTCCGATCGAAATATATCGCATCTATTGAATAAAATAAGAAAAATAAATGTCTCTGGTTTTTGCGACCGGAAACGGTGAATATGTAAACAGTTGAATCGGTGCTTGGACAAAACTCGCCACAAATGTAACAAACACTTTTTTTAAAATATTTGTTGGCATTATTTGGCTGGCCGAATGTTTTCTCAATGATTTAAAATTAATTTGGCCATGAAAAGGAGAGTTTTAGCAGAGTAGTCAACGTTTTACTGAAATGCACGAACTTGTAGATGTGCACAAACTTATAGGAATAGAGGCTAGTATTTTCGTTCATATTTACATAATGAATACAGTAGCAAATTGAAATATAAGCTATTATGAGGAAGGTTACGAACTAGCCAAAAATGGACGGTTACGATTAAGCCTGGTTACGAAATAGCCGCATACCCACAGTAATATCCCATCAACTGATCAATGTCACCTAGAGCCTACATTGTCAACTAGTTTAGACAACAGGATTCATATGGCTTACCTGTATCAATGGTTGCCTCCATGCAACTCTTATTCGTCGTCATAAGATGTATCAAGTCGTAAATCCATGATTGAAATAACATAATTATCGTAATTTAACAAACGCACGTCGACACCGGAAATTTCAAGGTGCGCAGACGCTTGTGAGGTTTTGATTATCACTCTGTACGTATCCGGAACACATTCCTCACCTGTTACACCGAACAGTCTAGCACATCTTGTATTCCAATTTTCTAAATTTTAGGCCTGCCAGTACGCCAACTCTTCCACAGGAAATTCCAATCGGATCTTTTATTGAACGAAATCCATAACACGAAAATGGCAATTTATAATTTAAAACTAGTATACATACAGTAACGGACTTTACAAAGAGTAAATAGTCCAGTAGGGCGTACACTTAAATATAATATTGATATCACCAAACTTTATATATATTATAAGTATAAGCGAATCAAGATAGATCTTATCCGTATATGTTTAATTTCATACTAACATTAGTTTCTATCATGGAGAGTATATACTATATAGATCTACTATGAATTCAAATTGATCTAAAAGCTAGATCTATTCACTCATACGTAAACACGAAAATAAAAGCTTATAAACGAAAAATCTCGCCTATACAGACGAATTAACGGATATGCACGAAAATTATCGGTAATAAACGAAAAATAACGGTTCTAAACGATAAAAAACGGTCTACACGAAAAATAACGGTTCTGCACGAAAAATCACGGTTCTACACGCTTTCTCGAATACACGTTCCTGAGTAAAGAAAATGCGCCGATTTGATTGGTCAATCGCTTTGACGTTTATCGGTTCCTGATTAACGTTTTAACGGGCGTTATGCGTTAATCGTTAGTGGTATTTCTCGAATACATGGAACATATTCGCGAGCCGTACTGTACTTACCCTTATGTTGCTCAGTATGGTCAATGCTTTCATATTGCGGGACAATGTTTTCTTCATGAAAACAAATCAGGTTACTCTCACAAGAAATAATTGGAAGTTGGCATTAAGTTTAGATATAGGACCATATGAGAATTTTGTTAATAGGATAGACAAGGATGTCAAACTAGTTGAGGTTATCATTCAACAATCACTCAAAAAATTCGATCAGTATGGGAATATTGGGTTCAAACAAACGTTTTCAGCACTAGCTACTGAAATGAATAAGTTAAAGGAAAAACAAGTCCTGCTTCAGTCTAAATTTCAACACAACAAAGTTTCAGGAAGATCACTGTTGCCATTTTTAGGTAATGTGTTGAATTGGCTGGTGGGTACTAGCACCGATGATCAGTTAAACGTGGTAAAACAGCACGTGGCACATTTAGCAAAAACTCAAAAATCTATACTGCATGTTGTACAAGAAAGCCTCACTGTTCTTAATGTTACCAAAGCAGGTGTGGAGGAGAATAGGAAGACAATTAATGACATAATAACTAGCTTAGACGATCTAGATAGAGATATTGCCCACATCAAAGACAAACTCCGCATAGAAATTAATCAATGGACTAGGTTTATTCAAACATACTTTCATTTGAACAATATTGTTCAAAACCTCAAGGAATTAATGACACAGGGTTTTATCTTGTATGAACACTTAGAGATTGTACTGGATGCTGTGTCACTGTCACATTTGTCGCCTGATATCATAGAACCATTTCAACTCAGGAATATCCTACATTCCATTGAGGAATCGTTACCTCCTCTGTTGAAGCTCCCTTTTCATTTAGAACATGAATTATGGCAATATTACCAGAATACGGAGTGTACAGCGTTCATGGCAAACAATAAAATCATTATTGTAGCTTTCATTCCTATATTAGAGTTATATCAAAAATATGACATATACAAATTTATCAATTTACCTGTACCTTTGTTAAACAATTCCATCAAGGAAACTGACACACATACAGTGTCAGCTCAATATCAGTTGGTTGGGTCTGGTCTAGCAATGAATACACAACGTACAAAGTATGCCATATTAACAGACAGTGAATTGCACAAGTGTTCTAATAAACACTTAGGTTACTGCGATGTTAGGTCGGCACTGTACCCGGTAGGCCTTTCCACAAATTGTATCATTCAACTATATCTCAAACATACAGTTGGAATCGCAGAATTCTGCCACAAGAAAGTTCTCCCTAATATTCAGTTGCCATCAGCGATGTATATCTCTAATGGCTTATGGCTGATCACCAGTCAGAAACCCCAAAGGTTAGCTTTAACTTGTTATGACAATAAAGTTATCAGTTCCAAGTCCTTGGTTGCAAAGGCACCTATTGACACTGTCAGGTTACCATTAGGATGTGTCGCCACAGGAGACTATTTGTCGTTAACAGCGTATTACTATAAGGAAACACATTACAATGTTGACAATGATTTTGTAGCGGAGATAAAGTCAAATATGAACATAAGTAGTACTCAAATGTGGTCGGATTTCACACTGCAAATTCCCAATTTCACTTATTCAGAAATTCCAGCCAAACTGAAGTCATTGCCACAGATTAGCATGCCCAGTTTGATTGATGAATTAGCCTCTATACGAGAATACGATGTCGAGACCAAACATGGTTTATCAAATTGGCAGATAGTTGCCATTATTGGGGGTTCATGTGTGGTACTTGGTACCCTGATGTTTATTTGTTGTCGCTTTAACTTACTTTCGAGAGTAGGGTTCAGTAGAAGGCATTGGCTTGCAAGAAATACTAGCAGTAAGGGTAAGGTAACAGGCATGGCTGCTGACAATGACAGGAGTCCTATTGTGAAGTTCAAGTCAGCACCACCTGTTGAGGAATACATGACGTTATATCCGCGCATATCGTCGGATAATCAAAGTGGCACAGATTAGTTAATACATATGTGTCTATTTAACATTATATTAAGGTGAAGGATTACTATAAACTGTTTTTTTTTTTGACTATAAACTACTTTGGATAAGTAACAATGTACCAGATAGTTGGGAATCATAATTATATATGTTTTTATTTATCCATATCAAAAACAGTTGAATATTCAAGCGCAAGTGAGTGATAGATTTATTCCCAGTGATGACATAGTGTGATGTATTGGTACAACTATCCAGTATTGAGGATGACAGACGAGCGTGTATGGTTACTGCAAAATGGTAGTTCGATAAATGGTCAATGGTAGTGGATATGGTACAACACTAGAACATCTTCATAAATGGTCAATGGTAGTGGATATGGTACAACAGTGGTATGCTGTTACTGATGCTTCGTTACTAAAGCATCCTCCAAGTTAACTAAAATTAACAGTTAACATCGTCGTACTTCATAAATGGTCAATGGTAGTGGATATGGTACAACACTAGAACATCATCATAAATGGTCAATGGTAGTGGATATGGTACAACACTAGTATGCTGTTACTGATGCTGCGTTATAAACGCATCCGTCAAGTTAACTAAACTTAACAGTTAACATCGTCGTACTTCAATAAATGGTCAATGGTGTTGCGTGCCAACGGTATGCAACTGGTACAACGTCCCAGGGTTCCCAAATGACGCTACGTTATATTAGCATCATATAATATTGACAACACGTCAAAACTGTCAATATTACACCACCCACTGGAAGATGTAGACGTTCCACTATCAAAATACTATCGCATTGGTCATGGAGATGTTCCACTATCAAAATACTATCGCATTGGTCATGGAGATGTTCCACTATCGACATACTACCGCATTGGTCATGGAGATGTTCCACTATCGACATACTATCGCATTGGTCATGGAGAGGTTCCACTATCGAACCACTTTCGCATTAAAGAAGAAAAACAATTGAAATGCCTGAAATGAATTGTATTGTTTTTGTTTATTATTTGATTATGATATATTATGAGTAAGAGAGAGAGCGAGAGAGTACGGTTTTGATGTACAAATGCACATTGTTTTGACATTATTTGAAGTTTAAAAAAAAAGTGACCCGCACTTTTATTTTTTTAAGCAAGGGAGGTATATGATACTATGACAGTTGAGGTATAAGGTTGGAGTATATAGGTATCATATTTTGTTTAAAGTTTTGTTGTTCTTAAATATACTATAAGTTATTGGGACATCACGAATTTCTAGCAATGAACAACATATCGGCTGAATTATCAAACTTATACATAACTGGTTCCTTTATCATTAATATGAGTTAACTTCTAAGAGTAGGTATGAGAAACCTACAGTTGTATATGTCAAATCGTGATTCTATCCACATGTCTTACCCAGGGTTACATTCTCTTAACCATTATTACTGTGATGCGTCTCTGAATTGGTAGAATTATCTCCTAATTGGTCTACTGGACATGGGAAGTTAACAGTAGGTTACACGTAGCATTTTACTTATATCCTATATAAGCTCACCCGTTGGATCGACACTTGAGAGCAGGCTAGCCCGTGTTCCAGTAAGGTATTTTAGCCATGGCGAGCTCTCATGTTTTGGCGTCTGTGTTGGTCAAAATTCTATTCATTTTATAAATTGTTTGTTGCTAAAATTAGGTTCTAAATTATTCTAATAAATTCCGCGACTGTGCATTTTTATGAGAGAGAGAGTTATTTTACTGTTGTTAAAACGTAGTTGATCTTTCCTTAAATGTTACAATTAAATTCAATTAACTGAAGTTGGAACTTTGTTCTTGTTTTGTTAGTATTTTAGTTTTCACTATACGATCATATATACGGCCGTAACACTTGTTACTGTGTAACAGGAGGACAAATATTGGAAATTGTTGTGAATGATCGTATTGTAGAAGGAAACACATTACACTTTAAGGCGTTTATTTAGAGCATTGTCCGTATGACTTGCGTTTACAACATATTGTGTTAAAGTGTTTATGTGTCCAAGTATGATGTTTTTGTTTTAAAAGTTAAATAAAATAGTTAGCAGTCTATTGCTTTATTGTATTTTGTCTCGATGATACATCAGTAATACAGATCAAGAATCTTCAAGTGGCTGTCTCACATTTGGCCATAATGGAGTGACAGAGGAATGCTTGACTCATCTGCCAAGGAAATTCTCCTACATAGCTTGACTTTATATAACATCACATAATGCAGCATTCTAATATAAAGAAATGGTACCACGTTATTTTGACACCTCCACAGGCGTGTACAAGTTCCCATAAACTTATATTCGGACTAGTAAGCATTGAGGCGGGGTGAATATGATTACGAAGTCATAATTTGGGCAATTCATTTAGAAGTCTAATAAGTGATAATATATGGATAATATATATGAAAGCCTATTATAGAAGTTATGGCTGGCGGTAGCTTCACCACGCTTGTATTTGTTGACTCGCAGTTCGCAGTGGCTTTGTCAAAATAAGGGTCGTAAAAGACTTAAAATGTGTTTTTAGTGCCGAAGTCAGCTCAGAAAATACAAGGAACATGATTAAGGGTTTTTATTGATTCATAGAGAATATTTGTATTTTTTCATGTATGATCGGCTGATAATTCACCGAGTGAGCAGCTGATGTAATATTTTCACGAGTGGCGTAGCATATCCACCAATGTACCAAATATCATTTTAACCTTTTGTACAGTTTCTTTGTATATGTGGCATTCAAGCCTTTAATTCAGCGACAGCACATACTAAAGTCTACTGAGTTGTATTATTTCTCTCTATCAAGTATCTGATGTTTTCTTGCGACGTAAGAGTAAATATCCACACAGATGTAAAGTATTCACTTCAAATGCCTCATTCTCAACAACAGTATGTTCACAAGACAGTAGAAGAAGAATTTCACATAACTTAAAACCATCATTAACGTATTCCATCACCAAGTTGAGTCCATGATTGTGTATTAAATTCACTGATGGCAGATATCGAGGCACCACATCTCCTGTGTGACTAATGCACCACATCAACACCTCTGAGAAAAGTACAGTTCTTCAACTCCAATACCTTTTCAACTTTCCTATAATTAATAATAATAATTTTACAAAATCACATTTATAAAGCCTGTCATCATCACTCTGGTGTTAATACTTTTGAACAACAGACATCTAATAATAATATATCAGTTTATCATTTCGTAATTGACATTACTATCAGTTTTTAATAGGATACTCATTTCAATCGTCCACATATTGAGATGGCCCTGTCAAGTATTTACACATACCATCATAATTATATATCGTTATAATTATATTAATCACGTCTGATAAAAGGGGGCTTGTTGACTTTGACGTCGTTCCGAGAAAAACGTCAATTTATCGACGTTACTTTTTATCACGTTTTGTCAGCATGATGATGTCGTTGTTTGCATGATTAAAACAAAATTACCCAACCTACAGTACACGCAAGGTGGGTTTTCTAAATTCCACCCGTCACGGTGGCGGCGACTCGAGGTGACAACGCAAAATTTGTCACCGTGAACCCACCCAAAAACACACAGACTGTTAATTAAGGTGGACGGTCGCGGTGACAATTTCCACTGTGACATCACAGTGTAAACGCGGTGAATACACGGTGGCCCGTGACAACACGGTGTATTGTGGTGGTGTTAGTCTTTATAATTTGTTTGTATGCATTCTACGATTATTTGTATACTATTTGTACGAAATTTTCGTTTTTATTTTCAGAATTAATAGAAATGTGTTGTTTTTAATTATTAAAGAAAAACTTGTTATAAAATCAATCCTAAATACATCACTAATAGTTCTATTAAGTTATACCGTTGATATACATGTACGCTACAAAACGCATTCGTGTTAGTTCAAAACACATCAGTGCACACATGCACAGATATGTATTAGAATCTGTGACACATGTGCATTAAGTTGTGTAGATTCATTTGTCTCTGGTTACTAGTATTACTAGTATATGGTTAACGCGACATTATTTCCTGCTCCGCGCGATGTAGAGTTACAAATATTCATACATTGTACTATAATTAATGCTACGGTCACAATGCTCGTACGGATTTACCAACTCGTGCTAGACTAAAATATTTTAACCCAAACGTTATTTGTACGACGTACGTTCTTAGCATCTGTTCACAGCTCGTACGGATCTTGCACATGTTGTACAGAATATATAGTGTCCACCAGATCGCCGAGTCCTCTACGAGTTCAGTTGTGAAAATCCGTACGATGCTCGTACGAGCCTGGATATCCTTACGGGCTCCGTACGGACTTTGTGCGAGTTCAATAAAACCTCTCGTACGGAGCTCGTAGGGCAATTGTGACTAGGGTATTAGGAAAAAGCCAACGCGGGCGACTTAAAAAATTCGCTATTTTTGTTTTTGCGATATCGAACGATCTTACGTGACGGAACTATAATACATGTATATTGTCAAAGTCAAGTAAAGCAGTCGTTATTTGTTTTGCTTTTTGTATTCAATCTAATAAAATTAATGGCATTTAGAATGTCAAAGCACGTTGTCATTTTATTTTTCAATGATATTGAAATCCAATATAAAGTGAGCGAACACCCGCGGCTTAAAAGACCGTAAATAATTATCGTATACGTTTATACTATCGACTCCACGAATTACAAATTAATACATTAATGGGTCGTTAATTATTATATATATATACAAGTGTGGCATTAAATGCAAACATACTTCAAACATAAAGAATCAGTAAGCTCCTCCCACATAATATACAGTCATAAAGCCCATTAGTGCATATCTAATTAGCTCCTCCCACAAGTGACATTATGCAATATTATCTTTGCCGTTTTTAATTAGCCCCTCCCTATTATGTTACATTACATAATCCTAGTAAGATCTATATTGTATAAAATATAAAAATATAGTACATTAATTTACTCTCCGAATTCCCGTGTAGTTAGCACAGTTTGATTACGCAATCAAGATAAGATCGGTCAGATTAAAACTGACACATGTACATCATCAAATAAAGTAGGATATGATCATGGTTGTCTTGAATACTTGTTAATTAAAGTTCAAATACGACATAATTTCTTAATTTAACTATAGTACCATATTTCCATATATGTCTTATAAAAGACATGGCGTACTTGTGTGAAACTGTTCTTCCTCAGTGTAAGTAAATTTGATTGTATCGGATTAAATTCGTGATCAGTGCCAGCAATGACTTTAATGTGGCATGTTCTAAGCATTACATGTGTTGCCTTCCCTTTATGTAAGAAACAAAACGACCACATACTTACTAGTATATGGACATTACTGACTTCAACCACCGGGCCTGTTATTCGTTACAAACGCCGCAGTTTCAGGGAGTATAATATTATAATAGATCATTTCACGCGACTTTTACGCTTGACACGTGTGTGTACACATGTAATTGATTTTGAAAATCTATATAATTATTGAATTATGTTGAATGTTTACAAGAACCTCTATTTTAATTAATTTGTTAAGTTTTCTGCTGAGCGTCTTTCGCTACTGATGTTAATATAGGAATGTCTATTCTTACGAAATTTTACGCGCAACAGTCAGTATTTCGTACATATATAGTTATTATTCTGTTAGTTTTTGTAACAGACCATAAGCAAAGTATTCCGTTTAACGAAAATTAAAAAATTGCGCAAGTAAGGGCTTTAGCTGCATTTTGGCAGTTCTTACGGAACGACTCGTAGTTGGTAGTTTATGTCGTTAATAGTAAAGGATTGATAAAGTAAACATAAGTTACTGAATTCCTAAACTAAGAAAGAAATATTCTAATTCTAGCCAGGAAATTTTATAAGGCAAATCTGAAAAAAAGGTTGTAGATCTGGTAACGATACGTTACAGACATTTTCCATAATTCTTGGATGCCGAGTTAATCCGATTTTATCTATCGCAAACTAGCTATAATCGTTAATATATTACGGAAGTAGTTTACCAACATTGGAGTTCGCTACATACATGTGCAACATATAATCTTGCTTGTATTGTGAGAAAGGCACGATGCTAGCACTGGGTAAGGACACGTTTCGATATATTTGTTAGAATACTGTATGCGACCATATGCGTTGTTCCATACGGTATTTTCAATTGAAGTGGACAGACCAACACTAACAAAGAATTTATCTTAAGCAGTTCGCTACAAAGCTCTAGTTTTTAGATATATCCAGCGTATAGTATTTTTGCAATAATTACTCATAAAGCAAATCGATACCCAATTAAAACACGAAATTATAAAATCTAAATAATTGGCATTGATTTCAACTTTGCGTAATTATTTTTTATTGCCGTTATGATCTTCTTGTTAGGGTACATAGCGGGAGATGGATACGTGTATCTGGGTTCGTACTAGGAAGAATTATGCATACATACCGATTTAGAATTATTCTCATATTTTAATACACAATAATACGTACTAAACACCAAATGGGCCAGATAAATTTATACTATATCAGATTGTAACTGATTGTAATCCCGCTTTTGGCATGTTACAACCCCCAGTATGTGCATACTGTACACAAGAATGTATGAGTATGTGCATACTGTACACAAGAATGTATGACACTACTGAAGATCGACAGGAACAATGTAATTCTAACCGGGGATGATTTCAAAATGAACGATAGAAAATTATCTAATACTAATTTGTACTGTTACATAAAACTAACAAGTGCGTGAAATGCACACTTTTATTCACTATTTAATTATTTTAAGTAAACAATGACATTTTCCACTTTTGTATGAGCTTTTTTATCTTATGATTTATATTATTAAATTCTGTTATGTTTGTCCACCATAAACAATTAAAATGGGGAATAATTTATACATTGGTGAAAATATAAATTCGCATCAATTCATCCATGGTGACTGTCTAATTGTACATAATTAACAGGAAACTCCCCGCTGAGATGACAATATGCGATTTTTATCTAGATAATGTACCGATCAGAAGTTCAATATAAATATACAGCCCTCCCGTTGTGTAATCTACATGTGTTTGTGATAGTTATATAGATCAGGAACAATGTAATTCTAACTAGACTGTTCCTGATGCTGTATTTAAACCCCGTGGAGATATCTTTTATGATTGTGCTTTATATTTGACCCACTGTTAAAAAATAGCGCATGCATTTCATGAAAGTTAAAATTCCAATTTATAGCATAGTTATCATGTATAGATTGTCAACACGGCTTCTGTGATGTACTGATTATACAAAATGACACGTGTTTCAATAAGGGGTACACTATGGGGTTACTGTTATATAACGCTTAATATATATCTTAATCAAATGTATGTTCGGTCTGTGTTATTGTGAAACATGTATAAAACCCCGTCTGGCCCCATCATTCGATGCGTATTTTGCGTTTTCAGTGTCAAAAGATATAAAGAATTTCTGCCATAACCCTGAAAACTGATACTGAGGTAGTGACAAAAATATACATACTTTAGTCATTACAGATACACCAAATACTAGTATTCATTTTCAGTATAATATTAAAAAGGAGAAATTGGTGTCCAATTAAACGGACTTACAAACTATCTAAAACATAAAATCAATTATTACTATTATAAGTACGGAGATTTTGACTTGATCTCGACCTCTATGCATGCATACATATTACAAAAACCAGGCATGGAATATTTGTATAGGTTATAGAGGATATATTAGAATTCATAATTGTGCTCCACTGGATTTAATGTGTTCATAATTATAATATGTGATATATAACACGCTTATGCTGCGGTCACATTTCCCTACGAGCTCCGTACGAGTTGATTTTGCTGAACTCGCACTTTACTATTGAAATTAGATTTTCGATGTAACTATCAGCGATCAGTTTTAACGTTAGTTGCCCTTGACAATTTAAAAAATATTCGAACGCGGCTAATGAGAGATCCGCGAGGTGCGATCTCATTGGCTAACAGCGAATGCAAAGCGACATAATTATGCTCCACCCCCAACTTCTTGATTTGAGGGTGTTTTACGGGTGATTGACATATCTGACAATAGTATTTTATTAAGTGTATACATAGTGCATTGAACATTTCAAATAGATTAACAAGATGAATTGTCATTTAAAGCAGTCATGCATGTGCATCAGCATTTAAGGGAATCAAAATATATGAACCTGACATAAGATAGGAGATGTACATGGAGGCATATATACTTATTATATGTACATTTGTACATGTTCAACGAATTAAGTGTCATGTATTAAACAATGTAAATAGGTACATATCCAAAAGCTGTTCATCCAAATGTAGCATTTAAGAAACTTTAAATGACGTTTTTTTGTATCAGACGATATGTACATACAATTCGGTTTAGGAAGGTTATAATGTTTAACAGAAAAAAGTGTTTATATCCGCAATGAAATAATGCCGCAGAAATAAACATGTATCTTTCCAAGTGTACACTCAAATGAAATGATTTTGAATTCAATATGTTTACAATCGGCGGCAAGTTATTATTTACAGTAGAGCAAGTTAATTTTCTCTTACTTTTGAGGCCTAATTGCCTAATTTTGCATTATTCACGTAAACTGTATTCAAGACAATTATATCTTGTGTGTTGGACAAAATTCTCGATACAAAAAATCTATGAAAGCTTAATGTCATCAGAACGAGTAACTGCATGCTATACATGACTGTTCTACAATTATGTTTACTCACCTGTCACCACTTGTACATTATGTACGTGTATACATGTACATCAAAAAAGCACGACGACAGTTGCAGCGCTTTTGAAAAATCTGTAAAATGAACTTTATGGAACGGAAATTAAGACAGGTATGAGTTACTTGCACATGCAGTATAACACATTCACGACACAGCAAACTTTCATTCTGGATAAATTTATTGAGACAAATCCTGCAAACCTCAGTCGATAATAGTTGTGGTTTTATCCGCTTGATTACGTCATCAAAAATCGTCATACGACCTTTGAACTCAGTCACTGCTGCTGAATCCACGCGATGCTGGTAAGCGAAAGATTGTTGTAAAGTTTAACGTATTTCAACTATGTTTCAGCATGAGTCTTGTTTACTTGAAGGTAAGTTAGATTAAAGATTAGTTTTGCCATACTATACCATGCATTAGCGGCTTGGTTAATAGTCATTTGCATCAGTGAAGACTTCTAAAAATAAACCGACCCACCCGGAAGTGAATGTTTTGTTTATAGCAACCATAACTTTTACGGGTTTAATCGATGTTTTAAAACTGGTAGGCATAATCTTTGGGACTGTAACATGATTTAAAACATAACAATATCATGCACACTTGCTGCATAAAGCTTTTACCTAGCAGAGCAAGTCTTATTGCCAATAAATGTAAATGGTTTCGACCCTAAAACTTTCGTACTCCGCTGAATGTGAGCAATACTCAGTAAACACATTCTGGAATTTATGTAGATGGTCTTATCTAATCTTTTTCCGAACTGTACCTAGACATTTATATGGACCTTACATTGAATTGAACTTAATTATTATTGAATCATGAAGTTATTTGTTTAATTAATCATTATTAAATCCTGAAGTTATTTGTTTATTTCATTTGTAGATCAACACTATAAACCCATGAAAAGGCTGAACTATCTGACACATTGCATGGATGATGAGCTGTAGATGGATATTGAGAATTCCTAACACATCTGATCATGTTGACATACTCTTCCATTCTGTACAGGTAATTAAGTTGTGTTGATGAATGCTTGAAATTCAGAATGCAGCTTATAAATGTTTTAATACTGTCACTCCATCTAAATGTACGTTTTATACAATACATGTATAACAAGCTGACACTACACTCCTCCCTACCCTGATTTCAAGGTGCTACATTCAGAACTGTAGCACACTAATTGACTTAAACAACTGTAAACTACATATGAACATTGTCTGTTTAGTTGCACCCTAGTTAAATTCAGATTCACTCAGTACATGTATTAGCACAGACATATACATGTACATTTTTGTAGCTCCCCTCCCCCCGAAGTTTCTTTGTGAAATTGAATGAATAAGGTTGGTTAATTTTATAGCATAAATTTCAACTGTCTAGATGTGCAACTAAACATGCAGTGCTCCTACGTAGTAAGTTAAGTGTGGTACAATACTGGTTGCATGTTACACTTGTAATTATTGGTTTGGGTTAATAGTCATGTCAAAGAAATGAAATAGCATTTTATTTTCTACTCTCATTTAACACTTCCATACACATCTAAATTGCAATTTTCACACATAAAATATCTCACATTATTTTATTGCAATTTCTTGGCTTGATTAAATATCATGTGTTTGCTCTCACGTCCTTATGTAGGCATATTTAAATGTTCATTCTAGCCTGGTTCAAGCCAACTGTTCAAATTTCATACTACATGTATTGATCTTCTTAACATATGACCAAATCATGTATAATTTCAAGTTTGGTATGTGGTATCAATCAGGATACCATATATTGGAAGTTGCATTGTATAAAAGTTAGTTTGTTGGTTTATCCTAATAAGTCATCCAACTGATTATACACTTATTAGGATAAACCAACAAACTAACTTTTATACAATGCAACTTCCAATATATGGTATCCTGATTGATATACTATCATAACAACCACAATTTTCAAACTACTGTATTTTTTGGTCTGCTATGCATTTATTTGTCACAATTCAGACAGTGGTTTACTAGTTACTTATTATTTACTAATTGACTTTAATTTTTTGCAGAGAAGGATGTATGAGTAGCTGGTAGCTTATGTCTTATGGGAATTGATCACACAGTGGGATTGTATAAAAAGATATGGTAGAATAAACACCTAAGTACAAACAAAAAGTATTCAGGACACATGCCACCATTCAAAGGTACAATGTAAATTGGTATTGCATATATACAAAATTTGCTTAATGTCTAAAGATACTGCATACATTTATATTATTTTTAAAGTACTAATCCCTTTACATTATAACATATGTATAATATGCATATGAAAGATTCTGAAAAACATAATTGCTTATAATTGTTGAATGATAAATGTCCCTACAGTACGGTAGCCCTGGAGGGATATTTATTATTTAACAATTAGGAACAATTATTATTTATCATTTAATACTTATTATCTATAGTTTATTATTTATTACTGAACACTACTGTATCTGGCGGGAAATAAAATATACAACTCGTGTCGGTTAGTCAAAAGGATATACACAACGTAACACAAGTACAATTATGTGAAAGGCGTTCTACTCATATCCATTGCAAAGCGAAATAAGTCACTGGGGGTGAGTAATGTTTGTTGTCATTCAACTTTAAATAAGCTTTAATTTCATGGTCCATTTCAAAGGTGTTTGAGTTATCCAGAGCTGTAAGTTCGCGAGTTAGCCGAAGCTGTAGGTTCGCAACCGCCAACTAGCTAACTGGGAACTTGGCATTGGCCCAACATGTGACTATCGTTGGGTATGCTATGTCGCGACGTCGGCAACCAAAACCAAATGACGGTTCGACACCCGACATCGAAATCCCCATGTTGATGTGCTCCGACGTCGGCACGGTGAATACTTGATATCATGACTTTTAATTTATTATAACAATATATAATGGTATGTTTAAATACTTGACAGGGCCATCTCAAGCGAAATTGTTCTTCTAATGTTTTGTGTACATAATGTTGTTGGGAATGAGGCATTTGAAGTAAATACTTTACATCTTTGTGGATATTTACTCTTACGTCGCAAGAAACATCAGATACGTGATAGAGAGAAAAAAAACTTAGTAAACAATGTATCTGTTTTAGAAGACTTTAGTATGTGCTGTTCCTAAATGAAAGGCTCGAATGCCACATATACAAAGAAAATGTACAAAAGGTTAAAATGATATTTGGCACATTGGTGGATATAACGAAATGACGAAAGAAAGAATTTGTTTTATGCATTCATGCAGAAATAGAGATTGGAAATAACCGGACATAATCCTAAATGTATTGTTATTTTGTTAATTACCATATTGAATCAATAAAAACATTGAAGCGTGTTCCTTGTATTTTCTGAGCTGACTGTGGCACTACAAGCACACATGTTACGTTTTTTACAACCGTTATTTTGACAAAGCCACTGCGAGTGAACAAATTCAAGCGTGATGGAGCTACCCCCAGCCATAACTTCTATAATAGGCTTTCATATTATCCATATATCAAAATTTTAATGGACTTCTTTATGAATTGCCAAAATTATGACTCCGTTATCATATTCAATGCTTACTAGTCCAAATATAAGTATGTGGGAACTTGCAATTCCTCTGCCACTCCATTAGGGTCAAATATGAGACAGCCACTTGAAGATTCTTGACCTGTATAACTGATGTATCTTCGAGACAAAATACAATAAAGCAATATACTGCTAACTATTTTATTTAATTTTCAAAACAAAAACACCATACTTGGACACATAAACACTTTAACACAATATGTCGTAAACGCAAGTCATGTGGTCAATGCTCTAAATAACCTTCTTAAAGTATGATGTCTGTCCTTCTTCACAACGATTTTCATTATTTTTCCCCTCCATTCCTCAGTACTTCTCCTGAAAGGCCGCTAGCGTATTTGCACCTTGTTTTCTGATTTCCTCTCCATCCACGACCACGTCTTTCATACGAACCCACGCTCTGAAAAAAAACACAGAATAATTTATTTAAAATATATAAGACTGTACTTATTTGTTATTAGTATTTATCTAATATTTAAAATTTATAACTTAAAACTTTTTAATTAAAAGTTATTACTTAAAACTTATAATTTAAAATGTATTATTTAATACTTATAATTTAACATGTATTACTTAAAACTTATTATTTAAAATTTATTACATAAAACTGATTGTTTGTGGTTGATTGGTTTAAATGGCAATTTCAAATGCTATGTCTGTTAAGACAGATGAGCAGATTCCCTAACTATCTTTCCTGGAAAGGCCCAGCACCAGACCCCTTTCTCCCTCATGAACTGCCAAATTATTCACATTTTTTAACAGTCATGGTTTGAAGGGTTTACTAGTTGAGAAGCAACATCTGACCGAGTTACGCAAAGAATGAAGCAAAAATAAACTGATAAACCCTGCCAAATATTAACACATTGTTCTTTGGCCTGAAGCTTGATAAGGGCCACCCCGGTTATGCAAACCAGGTTTAGAAACATATATCTAGGCCCATGAACTTGACAGACTAATAGCACATGTGATTAGCAGACACTTTTGCTAATTAACTATTGCATCATACATAGTCGGAGAGCGCTCCAGAACCCATCAATCGAGTTCTAAAATTAAAAGTTTCTTGGGAGCATACCTTAGACCCCATGCACTGCATTGGATGCATTTGCATAAAGCTTTGAATGGCAATGCAGTGTTAACCGTGGTACAAAATAGTTGCAAAATGCAATAACGATGCCGTAGAACTAAAAACAAATCCAGTTGAGCATGCCAACGGACACCCTAAAAAAGATTTTTCGTTCTCCCCAATTTCGAGCCAGAATTTATCAATTCGATTCTACATCGATTACTAACAACAATAGTATGATTTAATATATAATATAGATACAAATAACCAGATTTTAATACCTTCTGTAACGCATGTCCAACTTCAATGGCTCATCGTGCTGCAAAATATGGCGCGTGTCAATAACTTATAAAATAATAGGTTATAAGTATTAGGTAATAGGGGGCAAGTAATAGGTAGTAATTGTTTGATAATTGTTAAATTATAAATGTCCCTCCAGGGCTTCCGTACTACAGGGCTTCCGTATCTGATCAGTATTATTTACATGTTTGTATGTTTTGTGGGTTTTATTTAAACTTTGAATTGCTTTTATGTACATATCAAAATTGTATACCCGAGAGGGTCCAGAATTTTGAAAATAAACTCTATTCAATTCTAAGCTATTTACGGATAGACGTATACACTAAACTGTTTTATGATTAAAGCTACCTATGAGCATCGTATAAAGTTTAATAGAAAAGCAACTAAATTTCTAGGACTCTTTCCAGCTGTAAAGTCGCCCAAACACCCTTTGACATTTAAACTCCCCCTGGTCTTTCAAGTTGCCAATGGAAACCTACGTTCTTACCCCCCCCCCCCCGGTGGAGAGTAGTTCTCTCCTGTTGGTGTGGCAGCCAAAACGGTAAACTCCACTGACCAAACCAGACAACACTACCCACACCCGTTACATAATTGCCAATCGGAACTCCTCGGCGTTTATCTAACGAAAGTTTCACAGTTCCGGAAATGCCCGAGTAGTTACGATTGAGGAACCGCAAATTCATGTTTGAACTTCATCGTCCAAAAATAGTTTTGATGAAGAGAGCACTTTTGATGGAATATCCAACTCGGCGACTGTATCATGTGTTTAGTTTGAAGATACAAGTTTTTGGGCGGCCGATATATTTCGACAGAAATATTAATGATAAAAAAATGCTTGTTCTCATGGTAACACGCACGGGTACCTTTAACCCTGAACAATAGAAATTTAAAGCATTTATTCTGTTATCAAATGAGACATAATTTGGAACATCAACTGCCGCGTATAATGGAGAAACAACTAGATACGCCATTATTATTAGGCACACGGTTTCATCGAATAAATGTAATAGGGTGTAATGTACACTGAAATAGTGCAATTTTCTTTCAAAAAAAAATTTTTTCAAATTTATTTTGTCGGATAAAATAGACATTGAATTAAGATCATATTACATTTGCAATTGATGTTAGACACAAATAAATTTCAAAACAGCAAATTTGTTGAAGCATGACAGCAATTTCAATGCAAATCTTGCTTGATCACAATCAAAGTCGACATGACATTAAAAGAAGTTTGTTGTCGGGGACTTAGTCAATAGTATAGGGAAAAACTCTTACAAATATATTTTTATAAAACATATGACTATATGAACTTGTATCATGCAAATCTTCAATAACTTTGCAAACCGAAAGTAGAAAAAGTGTAATGTTTCTTGAATATATTTTTATTGATACAGTAAAACTTCGTTATGTCGAGGACTCATGGGGAAATAAGCATGGTGCTCGACATATCCGAATCTCATGATGATTTATTTTATTTTTGTAATGATATGTATAAACTGACCAGTATCATTGATAACCTTTGAACTCTGTAAATTTCCACTGTATAACATGTATGATAGCATCCCGCCCAGGAATCAGTTTTAGATTAAAAGTTCAACTGTAAACACGCTTGTGTTGTTGCTTTTATCATAGTCACATTTTGTGAATACTAGACCACCAAGAACACTGATATTACCACACATAGAAATTAATACATGGTGTCAGAAGTAGAAATGAAATTGGAATAAATATATTAAATTTAACCACATACGAAATGGAAGGATTATCAGTGCCAGTCATGAACTGGGAGGCAAGTAACTTGCCAGAACAATGGATTAAATATCATCGCCACGTGGAGCTGATGTTTAAAGGCCCACTCAGCAATAAAACGGATGAAGAAAAGGTGTCCTATCTATTGATATGGGTTGGAGACAAGGGCAGAGATATATATGCATCGTGGGAGCCGATGGCAGAAGAAGAAGCTAAGGAGCCAAAGAACTATTACGATAAGTTCAAAGCCCATTTTCAGCCTTCCCTTAATTCAATCTTCGCCAGATACAAATTTAACAACGAAGTACAAGGGACCGATAGTATAGATGCGTTTGTCACACGTCTTCGCTTGTGCGCAGTTGATTGTTATTTCAACGACAAGGAGGACATGATACGTGATCGAATTGTGTTTGGGACAAATGACATTAAAATACGGGAAAAACTAATAAATAAAGGTGAAACTCTAACGCTACAAATGGCTATCCAGATAGCCCAGACGCACGAGTATTCCAAGCAGCAGTTGGAATCGATGGCGGCATCAAATGACGTCCATGCTGTACAAAGAGGGAATAAACAACGGAGACGGAACAATCGTCAGCATCGACCACAACAAAAAGGAAGTGACGACACTTGCACACGATGTGGACATTCAAAACATCCTAAGGAATCGAAGTGTCCTGCAGAGAATGCAAAGTGCTTTAACTGTGGAAAACTAAACCACTTTTCCTCAATGTGTAGATCAAAACGAAAAAATGTTGACAATGTGGACAATAGCTCAAGTTTAAACCAAGGACAGGCTAGTTATAGTGATAGTGAGGACAATAGAGATTTCAGTGTTGATACGGTAAATTCTTTAATTTCTCCTCCTGATCGTGCCTTTGTCGAAATTAACCTTGGTCAATCCCGAGACCCTGTAAAGTTTAAAATAGACACCGGAAGCGCGGTGGATATTTTGCCATTAAGTCACTTTCACAAAATGAATATGAAGTGCCCCCTAGAAACCCCACATAATCAGTTAACCTCGTACACAGGCAACATGTTACCTGTACGTGGTACCCTCAAATTACCTATGAGATATTCTGATAAGGTTTGTGAGTCAACATGCTATGTTGTTGATAGCAACACTGTACCCCTGCTGAGTTTGCAATCATCAGTAAATCTAGGTCTTGTCAAACTGACATACTCAGTAGACTCATCAATTGTAATTGATCATCTGGACAAGCCAAAGGTTATGTCAGAATATGGGGAATTGTTTAATGGTGTAGGGATTATCCCAGGTGAGAGTAAACTTCACATTAAGCCTGATGCTGTACCTATAATAAATGCACCTAGGCGAGTTCCAGAAGCATTGAGAGACAGACTACTGGACGAACTCCAACGTATGGAGAAAGAGGGCATCATAGTAAAGGTCACTGAACCTACAGACTGGGTTAACTCCCTTGTTATAGTGGAGAAGCCTAAGACAGGCAAACTTAGGATTTGTATTGACCCTAAAGCCCTAAATAAGGCCATTAGAAGACCCCATTACCCAATGCGTACTATGGAAGACGTGACATCGAGACTGGCTGGAGCAAAGTTCTTCAGTATACTTGACATAACACACGCATATTGGAGTGTAAAACTTGACAAAAAGTCCTCCATCTTGACAACCTTTAGCACGGTATTTGGCAGATATCGTTGGCTGAGACTACCGTATGGCATTTCTGCATCTAGTGATATCTTCATGCAGAAAGTAGACCAAATATTCGAAGGACTGACAGGTCTTACTGCCATTGTTGATGACATACTGATATATGGCCAATCTAGAGAGGAACATGATGCAAACTTGCGCAATACCCTATAAAGAGCCAAATCGGTTGGAATAAAGTTTAATCCTGATAAATGTATCATAGGTGTTACGGAAGTACCATTCTTTGGTCATTTGATTACTGCAACAGGACTTAAACCAGACCCATCGAAAATCGAGGCTATATCAAATCTCGAGATTCCCAAGAACAGACAAGAATTAGAAAATGTACTTGGGATGGCAAATTACCTACAGAAATTCTCCCCAAATTTGGCTGAGGTAACAAATCCTATGAGATGTCTTCTAAAGAAAGACAACGAATTCCTTTGGGATTCACCCCAAACTGAAGCTTTCTCAAAGATGAAAGCAATCATGACGCAATGTCCGGTGCTAGCGTATTTTGATACGAAACAGCCCGTCACGCTAGAATGCGACGCTTCACAAAATGGTGTAGGTGCAACTATAATCCAAAATGGTCACCCTGTTGCATTTGCATCCAGGACATTGACTGACACAGAATCTAGGTATGCCAACATAGAACGAGAGCTATTAGCAATACTGTTTGGATGTACACGCTTCCATCAGTATGTATATGGTAGACATGTTACGGTTCATTCAGACAATAAGCCCTTAAGTTCAAATATGCTGAAAAGCTTATCTGCATGTCCACCAAGACTTCAGAGAATGAGGTTACAACTTTCTAAATATGATATTGACGTACTTCACGTCAGTGGCAAACAAATACCTATCAGTGACCTATTGTCTAGGCAGCCACTCAAGGAAAAGTTAAACATTAAAGGCCTTGACTTACATGTACACACAGTACTGAAAGGGTTAAACATAACTGACCGTAGACTCGAGTCACTGAGACAGGATACACAGAATGATGCTACTATGCAACTTCTGAAACAGACGATAATTGACGGTTGGCCTACATCGCGCGCTAACTGCAGCCCTGCAATAGTTGAGTTCTGGAACCATAGGGACGAACTATCGGCTGCTGATGACCTTATCTTTCGAGGTCAGAAGATTAATATTCCACAATCCGCAAGACAGCTACTGATTGAATCAGTGCACCAAGGTCACATGGGAGTGGATAAATGCTTACAAAGAGCCAAGGATGTAATGTTTTGGCCTGGCATGACGAAACAGATCACTGATCATGTTTCCCAATGCGCTATATGTCAAAGGCACAGGTACTCAAATGCTAAGGAGCCTTTGACACCCCACAATGTACCGGAAAGACCCTGGCAAAACATTGCCGCTGATCTTTTCGCATATGACAATAAAGACTATCTGGTTACAGTAGACTACTACAGTAGATACTTTGAGGTAGACGCTCTTCCCAGTACACAATGTATTACAGTAATCAGAAAACTCAAGGTCCAATTGGCCAGACATGGTATTTGTGACAAACTTGTGACAGACAATGGTCCACAATTTTCTGCAGCAATGTTCTCAGACTTTGCTAAAGAATGGGGATTCTCACATACAACATCGAACCCCTTACACCCTAACAGCAACGGCCTAGCTGAGAAAACAGTTTCCATTGTCAAACGTATATTCAAGAAAGCACAGGAAAGCCATAGGGACCCTTATCTAGCAATTCTTGAGTACAGAAACACCCCGCTTGAATGTGGGTTCTCCCCAAATCAATTACTGATGGGTAGACGAACAAAATCAATACTACCCACCACTAATGCACAACTACAGCCTAAAACAGTAAGTCCAAAACTTGTCGGCGAAAAAATGCAAAACATAAAACAGAAACAAAAGTCTCATTATGACAAATCTGCTAAAAAGCTACCCCCTTTCAAACTAAATGAATTTGTCCGAATTCAGGTCAACAAATCATGGGAACCAGCCAAAGTGATAGAAATTCATGATGAGAACTCTTATGTAGTACAAACACCGGCAGGTGGTATTTACCGCAGGAATAGACGTATGCTAAACAAAACAAAGGAAAGTTTTCCACAAATCCAAGAATTTTCCCCTGATATCCTCGCCAGAAAGGATCACAACAACCCCCTTCAGGCCCCTAATGATAGGAAAATTCCATCCTCAAACAATGATGACCATTCATTGACCCCTGATAAGCCAAGCCAAACTGAACTTAAGTATCAAACACGATCAGGCAGAGAGGTTAAGCTGAATCAACGCTATTATGATAGCAACTGGATAAATAAATGATAAAACAATTACCATAATCTTAGTGGTGAAAAGTGTTTAACAACAATCAGAACAGTGCAAACGTTTATGTTACATTAACTACAAGACTTTGAGAGAATCTATTAATAAGTGAAGTTTACAGAACAATTAGTACTACGTATACTTCACAAATTGACTGAGTGATTAATGCATGATTAAGTATTCAATGTCATCACATTGATTTAATTGATATCATATGTTCTATGAATTTGTTG
This sequence comes from Spisula subtruncata, assembly GCA_963678985.1. NCBI lineage: Eukaryota > Metazoa > Mollusca > Bivalvia > Venerida > Mactridae > Spisula > Spisula subtruncata. The sequence goes on from OY787677.1 coordinate 924,814, forward strand.
CTAGTTAACTACATGTTTACAAATGTTTCATTAATAAACTTCAGCAATTATTCAAAGGAGGGAAATGTAATGATATGTATAAACTGACCAGTATCATTGATAACCTTTGAACTCTGTAAATTTCCACTGTATAACATGTATGATAGCATCCCGCTTAGGAATCAGTCTTAGATTAAAAGTTCAACTGTAAACACGCTTGTGTTGTTGCTTTTATCATAGTCACATTTTGTGAATACTAGACCACCAAGAACACTGATATTACCACACATAGAAATTAATACAATTTTGACTAAGTGTAAGAGCGTTTAAAATGTATACATGTATATGTATTTCGTTTTTTAAGACGAATTTATTTGGGTGCATTGGACCGTTGCACACGACGCGAACACCGAAACAAATGTTGACGCTCCGAGTATGCAAGCAGTCTGTATTAATTCATTAGTTAAACAAATTGTTAGCGTAATTTGATTCTATATTGTAAACGGATAGAGCAGCGGTTTTTACTGGGGTTGTATATAACAGCAATGTAATACCCGTCGATCACAGACTGTAACGGTTAAACAATTGATAATAAATCATTAATGGAATATCAGATTACAGTTATGTACCTCCCAGCGTTAAACGGTCTATACGCATGTTATTTCAAAATATATTAAAAAATGTTTTTGAATAGGTGAATTATGAAATTTGAAATGGGAGTAGGTAGTAAGTTATGGTATTTCTGTGTATTTTTTTACCATAATCTGATGAATAGATTTTCAAAAATGTTAAAAAAACACGATTTTTTCTATCGAAAACTAGCTATACAAAAAAACAATTATTTGAAGTCTTGCAGACGACGCTATTGTAATACAAAGTGGTGATCACGATGTGTGACTAATATGCTACGAATGGCATAGTTATTATCAGGACGCGTTGAAGAAACTGTGTGTACAAAATACACGGTCTGTATCCGAATAATGACTGCTAGGTCGGATAATAGCTGGCTGGATAATAATGATTGGCTAGGGTAAGTAATAAAGCCAAAAATCATATTTTTGTGCAAGGTGTCTTTGATGAAGTGGATAATAGCGGCTACTTGGTATTAATAATTGGATAAGTATCTGGCTGTTGACGGATAATAGGCAGGCTTACTGTATTTTATATTAATGTGATAGCAATAATGGAAAATATTTATAAATATAGCGCTTTATATAACAAGCATCTAAAGCGCTTAGCACGCGAAAGTCAGCTAATTGAAAGTTCATTAAAAGTTTAAAATTCACTTGATTATCATTGATATGCAATTTTGAACAGAGGTATTTTCAATGTTTTATGAAAGACTGTCAGAGAGTCAATGTGTTTCATATCCACAGAAATATCGTTCCATAAGGTGGCACACATTTGTCGAACCGCATATCACCGTTATTATTGGTTCTTATTCTAGGAATGTTTAGAATAGCAGTGTCTGATCTTAAAGACCTTATTGGCTGGTATTTACTAGTCATCTCATTCATTTTAATTCTGACATTGGTGCTCGTATAAAATATTAACATATCTTTGCTTTTTCTAAGCTACTAACTTCTTTATAAACTGTATAAAAACCAATAGTATATGCATTTATATTGTATATATGCTCCACTTTAATACACTGGGTACACCCTCTATTTTTAAAACTGGATAAACCGTTACTTTGGACGGGTGACTTTCGGTTTGGACGGTGTAAATATCTGATTTTCTATCTAACAACTTTATGACCAAAATACCTCAACTAGCGCACCGTATGCCTTAGTTGCCACGTATAGATTGTCATCATTTTCTTTTAAACGATTCCCCAATTATACAAAATAGCCGGTACCATTTTTTTTAATTTTGTAACGGCTATTTTATTTAATCCGGGAATCTTTTCAAAGAAATTGATGACAACCTGAACGTGGCAACACTTAAGGCATACGGTGCACTAGTTGAGGTTTATGGGTCACAAGTTAGTAGATAGAAAATCATTACTTACCTAATCACCCGTCCGAAGTAACGGGTTTCCCCGCTCTAAAAATAGACGGTGTACCCAGTGTAATATAATAAGATAAAAAATATAATAATCTGATTGATATAATTATAATTAATATATACAGAATATAATTTATAGACGATTTGCTTAGCCCTAAATAGCACGACTGTGTTCGCTGACCACTGCAGTGGTACACTTAGCCTGAACACATTCATTTATGCATAACACAATGTATAATATATTATAGTGACTCTCCATTATGTCAAATCAGAAATCGACATAAGTATGGACTCGAGACAGTGTTAAACATAATCAAACATAATTGCTTACGTTCCTCATATGCAGCATAAAGTAGGTCACTGACATTACCAGAGGAAATTCGTTTGCAATACTTAAGTAAATTACATATATATCTAACATCTACATAAATGGGACATTTTAAAATCTCACCACACACAGCTTCATTGGTTGCTTTTTTGTGAACACAAAGAACCCTTTTCTTTAAAATTTAAATGCAACTTATCACTGTTCATATTTTTAAAATATTTTAATATTGTGTAATCTGGTTTTCTCAAAATAGCATTACCAGTATTAGGGCTTCCCCTGATCTCACTCTCATATAACAAGAATTAGTTTAGATATATATTAATATGTAATAAAAAAGATGTCAAATACAATCAACATTATGGAGTTGCGGACAAAACAAATTCTAGCTTTCAAATCCCTTTTTATCAAGATCTTCTTGACAATAACTTAAAGTACCAGAATATGCAAAAACTATACCATTTAAATGGTATTGTGCATTTGAATTTTTTCCACTTTTACAAATTTTCATACATGTATTAGTCTTAAGATTTACAAAAAGATGTAATTATTTTCATAATATACAGATAAGTTGTCCAAACAGTTTTATAAGCCTTTTGGTGGTGTATATGAAAGAAAATTAAAGTTCAAAGAATATTCACTTGGTCATCATTTCGATCAAGAATAGAAGGCAATTCAGTTAAAAACAATTATAAAGGGTTGGAACTAAGATTTTCCCCTTGACGTAAGTGTCTCACATGTATTGGCACAAAAGACACACATGTATTTGAGCCGTGGAGGAAGCGTTATAATTTTAGTTGGAGTCACATGTCTTTTATTTCTAACACTAATGCTGTTCTTGTTCTGACCTTCCATTTCAGATGGAATGATATCCAAGTAAGTTTTAGTCATAAAGCCATATTTTCCGGTTACATCGTTTAGTATTAATTCCTTACATTTAAGGCATGTGTTCTTATGTTGAACTTTCAGATGGCGAATAATTTCCAGCAATTGTACTGAAATATATTTGCAACACCTTTTTTCTAAGCCATAAGTTATATGACATTGTATAATTCGTAGTTTTGAACACTATCCAAGTAAACGAATAGTAGCCAGCTCATTATCTATTAAAATGTTGTAAGCATCCTGCCATTATCCGTCACGTAGCCACCATTATCCACTTCATCACAGACACCTTGCACAAAAACATGATTTTTGGCTTTATTGCTTATGCAAGAGAGGTAAGAGAGGTGGCATATTAATTGTCAATACTTTGTCTTTATTTTTCATCGATTTAGTGTAGACAACAAATGTTGAATTATCAAGTACGAAGCAAAAGTATAACAGTTTTCTGTTAATATCGCTTACTTTGGGTGATGTTTTGTCATTTTTCTTCCCTTTCCCATGGATATTTCTGAGGGTAAAAGTACAGTTGTATTGATAAATCATTGGTATATCAATAGTGACAGAAAAATGTACGCCTTGGATCATAGTAAAACAGTAATTTCATATAAACTTGCGTCTCTATTGTCGATATTTAGAGCCCTAGCCAATCATTATCATCCAGCCAGCTATTATCCGACCTAGCAGTCATTATTCGGATACAGACCGTGAAATAGGAGGTGTGAAATTTCATATTTATGTTTTGTTTAACTTCAAGGTTAAATGTAGTACATTATATATTAGTATTCTTACTGTATCCAACAAAGTTATAATTGAAGAATAAAATACGTTTGAAAAAAATGCACAATCTTACTAAAAGTTATGTACTCCTTGCCCTTTATAACTAGCCTGAAACATTTTTATCACGCTCTCTTATGTAATCCGATGAACCGTGTGCATGTGGTCTTTTGTGCTGTGCTGGTTAAGTTCAGTTCTGCCTTCGCTGTCCGATTTTCACGTTTCCTTTTCCACAAGTAGTTCCGATCGGTGATTATATAATGACATAGCAGACATCGCGAAACTTGCCAAACATGTATCGGACATTCGGTCCTGCACATATGGTAAAAGTACTGACCGGAAAAAAAATATCAGACCAGAAATTTGATCAGTCTTATTTTTCCATGTTTTAGCTCTGACAAAATCAATAAAATAGGTATTTTTATGTTTAAACTCAAAGCAAACATCATTCCAAAAGTCTAAATCACAATTAAACTAAAATATTATATGAATAGGTATAATTTCCCTAAAAGCACATATTTTCTACCATCAGACATTCTGTCCAGCTGTAGGTCTGGTAGACGAATCGGTCTCGCGATGTTTCTGTTATAATATAACCACTATCACACAGTACATTATATGAGGCTACAATGTCGACACAACCATGCGACATTTCATGTTATTGCTTTGTTTACTTCTAATGACATTTTAGACATTTTCCATCACACTCTGTGTTATCACTGACAACACAGTCCTGGCCCGGTGATTATAAAGATTGGAGTACGTACTCCATGCTCCAACTCATTCTCCGTACTCCAATTTGTGTATTTCTTAGTTATAAAAACTGATGTAACTTCTCTATTACTGAATTGAAGCATATGAAAGGGGGGTTCATTTTCTTAGTCATATAATTTATTACAAGTTTGTGTTGGTTTTGATAGAAAATTCTAAAAAAAGCTGTTTTTTTTCAAGTTGGGGCATGGAGTATTTAATTCAAGGGACGGAACTCTGTTAGTCTTACTTAAACAATCTATGAATTGACACTCCTTTACAATCAAGGGACGGAACTCTGATAGTCTTATGGTAAAATTCTATAAATTGACTTCCCTTTAACGTCAACAAATGATAAATGTACTTCGCTCCGTATAAAAGTTCCTTTCTTGTTCATGAAATAGCGCAATAAAGGGGACAGGGGATATATTATTGGCCAATTTTGAGGTTCCGACAGGCCGCAGTCAAGCGGATTTCTTGAAAACAGCAAATAAGAGAAGAAAGTATTTATGTGTCAGTCTCAGGGCTTAGGCAACATAAATAGAAAATAACATCAAATTGTTAGGCTTACCCCTAGGGTTGTGGAGTTTTGGCCCTTTGTTGTTGCCCCTACCCCTCCAAATTTTAGTAAAAATTACAAAAGTGACCAATTTCACCCCATACACAGTATTTTTAAACCCAAGGCAATCCTATATTTGGCCCCTTTTTACATAATAAGTGTGTCTGAGCAAGCTAAATTCAGCAAGGAAAGTGTCTCCCATACCTGTCGATTTTTTGCTATTTGCTGTCAAAGTTTTTCGCGGTTTCTAACGACGCTAAATTTGAACTTCCGCCACTGGTGGTAACCTCCATTTTGAAGAGCTACAAAACCTTCAAAGCCAACTGATATTTAGTTTCTTTAATTTTTCAAAATATTAAACTCCTTCTTTGTACACAATAAACACAGAATTGGGTCTTTAAAATACCAATTTATTTTTTGGTGCCCATAAATAAGCCCTACGCTACAGATTTGAGGGATCCCCATCACCCCAATATATCCCCTGCCACCAAAAACAAAGCTAGTTTGATATATGCGAAGAAGGCTACTTTTACGAGTTATGTTAGAATATCTAGCGAAGCACAGCTAAATATCAAATCTTAATATTGGTTAAATAATATTATAAGTTTCGTGATCAGTGCCCACAGAAACCCATGCCAAAACGGCGACCAAATAAGGCACAACAACCCCGGGGCGTAACCTAGGTTAAAACACTAGGTACAGTGACGTAACGTTATGCGACCTAAAGAGGCACAAAGAGGCACAACTACGACTTGACCTAGTTAGAATATCGACAAGGAAGGAATGGGGTTGGAAATAATTTTATATATTCCTAGCAACAACAATGAGCAATGCCCACACATAAGCCGAAGAAACAACCAAAGATCCAAGTCCCCGCCGATAAAATGCAGGATGACCCACATTCACAAGGAAATTATATAATAGCGGTTATTGCCGAATGAAACGAAGCCAAGTTCCTAAACTCTTATTTCCTGATAAATGTTTGTTAACTAGACGGAGGTGCTGGGACATGTATTATAATTAATGAGTGAGTACAAGATGGGAACATCAGACAGACAGAAATTATGAAAACGTCGTAAATAACGCCAACATGATGTATCGGACAAAATAATGTACATTATGTATTTTTAAAAAAATATTCGAGTTGCAATTTTCAAATTGGTACCAGACAAAAAACTTACTTTGCGATAGCAGACGGTAGAAGAAAAATATTCGCATAACGTTGGTCTATTACCTTTAAAGCACTTAAAATATATTGCGTGAGTAACGCAGTAAAATATATAATTAAATGTTATTTAAGCGTAGAAGGTTATAAATAACGTAACGGGCGGTACAACAAGTTGGGTATAAATACCGTAACGGGCGGTGCAACAAGTTGGGTATAAATACCGTAACGGGCGGTACAACAAGTTGGGAGTTATCATCAATAGCGGCATTGATGGCAATCATGTAAGTAGCTAATATGTAAGTTGTAGTATTTATAAAACATAGATTTGTGATTTAAACGTCTACAAAACGTGTTTTACCATCGAAATGGAGTTAAGCCCCTTTAATGATTGAAAACTCAACAAAAGCTGTCAACTCTATATATATGTCTCTAGTTACCACCTCCTTCCACGGTAATTTCACAATGCTATATTTAGGAAATACATCTTAGTTTGAACCAAGTTTACGATGTGCCGTATTTAGCGGCTGTAAAAAGTATCTCAGTGTGGTTATCATTCATAGGGGATTTAATTGCCTGCGCGTAGCGCAGGCTATTGAAAATACCCAGACCGGTAATACGGGTGACATGCGTATCTTCGTTGAGTCTCAGCAGGTACTAATGCTTTCAAAAAAAGTTATTTCCGGTCAAAAATTTCAGGCAGTTTTCCGAGGTGAATGGTCCTTGGAATATAAAAAAAATAGTAAGCTGTAAACGGTTGAGCCTATCGTTCTCTTTCAATTAATTATTATTTTAAAAAAAATGTGTAATAAATAAAACAAACTATTTTTAAAAAACAAAGGGAAGTAAGAAATACCTCTTCTCCCCATGACCGTGGACCGTGTCACTAGCCAATTCATTGCAAGCGTTTGCGAGATTTCCATGCGCCCGTAACACATGGAAGATGTTTTAAGAAACATAAAAAATAAAGGTGAAATTTTCATTTAAATAGCCGATTTTTCATGACAGTACTCGGTCTCCGAGGAAATTGGTCTTTAATAGACATTTTTACGTAGCTTTATAATGATATCAACACTCAGATCATACCAGATGTAGGCTACAATTCGTTCCATGTCAACAACTGAACAATGCAAATCAACAATTCTATGTCTCAATGTATAGCTTGTCAAAGCAATGTTTATGAGTTTATTTTGTTACTGTCAGTGTGTATAAGACTTATGTACCAGTTAGTTTCATCCACAGCACCCCAGCCCCGGGGGAAGGGCGCTCTGGAATTTGAGTTGTCAAAACCAACAGCCCTTCTACGGCCAGCGGGGGAAGCTGATGGTAAAATCTCCCGCATTTCCCCTGACATCCACCGGTAAATATTGTCTTTAGGCTATTGGTTTTCGCAGAATAAATCCTAAATTTCCCCTGCCTTGCGGGGGAAGCTGGATGGTAAAAACATGGCTGTCTCCCTGGCTATCCGCCATGGATCCCTGTGGTCGGGGGAACTGGGGATGCAACTGACTGGTGCATTAATTATTTGTGGTGGACAAACTTGTATACTAGGAGGGTCCATATGTTGTTGCTTATGTAATAACATCTTCGATTTTCCAAGCGGATAAGGACGAAAGACACATATCGGAGGCTGTAAATTATCTATATTCGGAATATAAATAAACCATCTTAAAGTAGGCCTATAATACTACAATACAGTACAACAAGGTACGTCTTTGATGTTATTGAAATGGAATCAAATTATGACAATTTGATTGATTGACTTGTGTGCTGTATAAAGATTACAATTCACAATGATTGCATGCATTTGTTATCTCCCTTGGATAATGCATAGCAACTGGGGCCCGTGTCTATATCTACAAACATAGCCTAGCGGTTATCTAATATTTATTAAATACCGATATAGGCAATGCCTTAGTTCATATTACCCCCCCCCCCCTTATGGCTAATTATGCACATAATAGTTGATATCCGGAACTTTGTACAATGGGGGTTTCCCCTTAATTTACATGTAGGTACAAACAAATCTGTCCTATAGTCCAGCTAGGGTAATCCGACAGTGACGTCATAGTTAAAAGATTAAAACCATTGCTAAAACAGGTACAGTTTAGTTTGGTATTGAACTGTTGGTATAAGCATTTATACTTGTTTTTACACCGTACTAGTGGATTGTTCCACTGCGTCACTGGATTTTTATCCTAACTGGTCTGTAGTTAGACTGGTTCTGTATTCACATGCAAATACAACTGACCCCCACTCTATTGTCTAGATTATGAATAGTCAAGTGTCAACGGTAAAAATATATTTGTACCTACATATTAGTGGAGATCCGGAGTAGGTCTATTCAAGTATGTCATCGTTCATTGTTGAGTGCCTATTTATGCTTGCTCGATGGAACCAGCCAATGAGTGCAATGCTTCTGATCTTCGTGATTAATTCCTACGCATATCAACCATAAACCGTGATATTTTGACCGGTTTATCACTGAAAACTAAGATCTATTTTCTTTATTTTCTAACCCATGTAATATGCGCAATTCTATGAGGGCTATCTTTGAATGCAGTGTGATTCATGCAATAGTCATAATCTCTCGGTAGAAATATATTTTTCACGTTTTAATCCGTGTGGCACTTGAATATTCATATCTGGACAATATAGTTGGGATCAGTTGTGTTAGCATATGAATATACAACCAGTCTACATAAGCCAGAGTTGTTTGCATCTACATGTAAATTAAGGGGACGGCCACCTAGCTCTGGATGTCAACTATTGCTGTTGTAAGAATATTGATACATTTTGTAAAATGAAATAAATTAGTAAAGAACACAATGAAAAGCATAGTTCGCAGAACGTCACGGTTACGTTAACGTCATAGAATTCATGATGTCATTTGATAAACAAGACCATCAATTACATTGATAAAAAGTGCTAATTATACGTGGGAGGTAATTCAACAGCCATAAATTGTACGGCTTATTGGGGAATAATAGTTAATACTTATAGGGCAATACTTGACATCATGTATAGAGACAATCGGAACTCATCGGCGTTTATCAAACGAAAGTGCCTCGGACATAATAGGGGAGCCGCAATTATCACGGACTACTTTACTAATGAGAATCATACGAAGAAATCGAAGAGAAATGAAAGGTAACTTACTACTGGGAAGGTATCAACTTCCTTGAAGGGCGTCATGATAGCGTTGAAAAACTGGTTATTGGTCATTGCCGGTAACCGCATAACCAAAATCTGTAACCCTACACTTACGTACGAGGCGTATTTCTCAGTTACGGAAATGCCCGAGTAGTTATAATTGGTAAAGAGAGGACTGTTGCCCAATCCAATGTATTTGGCAATGAAATAAATATAAACTAAAAATCACGTAGGCGAACAGGTCATGTGACTTTATAAACACGATACTAGGATCTAAATTTGAATTTAATTGCCTAGGAGGGCGGCATGCTTTAGGAATTTCATTCACACTTTTAGATTGACGTATTTTAGCTTATAATAGGTGAGATTATTTTATCAAAACTAAATGAGCAAATCATCTATGCGAACTCAAGTCATATTTGTTTAAGGTTTAAAATTAAGGTGGGTTTAACAGCCGTTCATGTCGTATATTTACGTGCTATTTATACGGGTAAGTTAAGCATAGTACCATGTTCAGTTATATATCAACACCCTGTCCCAGCCCGGACTACCTGGATGCGTATAAACAATTATCACAGTAAAATCATTCAAATTCGATAGGACAAAATTTCGTGGTTTTGGTAGAATAGACTATTTCGATGGGACCTTAATTCGTGGGGTTTTACAAAGACCCTTTCGATAGGATCTAAATTCGTGGGTTTTGTACAAAAGACCATTTCGCTGGGACCTTACTTCGTAGATTTTGTACACAATATCATTTCGACGGGACCTTAGTTCGTGGATTTGGTAAAAACACCATTTCGATGTGACCTTAATTCGTAGATTTTGTACACAAAGAAATTCAATGGAACCTTATTCGTTGGTTTTGTACAAAATACCATTTCGATGGGACCTTAATTCTAGGCATTTTCATTCCATGTACGTTTAATGATATTTGATTTCGAGGTAAAACGTGATCCATGCAATCCACGAAATTAAATTGCCAGCGACATTTCGATGGCTTAGAATTAGAAGGGCGTAAGTGCCACTTAAGACCTTTCAAGATTCATACATATTTAGAATAAGCATCACAAGGCGCTTCTTATGAGTCTATTTTCATAAAAATCTGAACCTGTCATGTTGACCAAAATAAAGTTGTAAAAATTTGTTTATAACCATAAGTAAAAAGTAAATGTCAGGCAGTTTTTCCGTGTTTTCTCAAAATATCGATTTGGTAGTTACGACCTTCTAATACTGACCCATCGATTTGATGATTTTTACAGTAAGAACTCACGACCACGGCACGATAGTGTGCTCTCATAAATGTCGACAATTGAGTTATTCCTCAATATAACATTAAATTATCCCACAATTCAGCATTAAAATATCCCACAATTCAACATTAAAATATCCCACAATTCAACATTAAACTATCCCACAATACAACATTAAACTATCCCACAATACAACATTAAACTATCCCACAATACAACATTAAACTATCCCACAATACAACATTAAACTATCCCACAATACAACATTAAACTATCCCACAATTCAACATTAAACTATCCCACAATACAACATTAAACTATCCCACAATTCAACATTAAACTATCCCACAATACAGTTGAATTAAACTATCCCACAATACAACATTAAAATATCCTTCAATACAACATTAAACTATCCCACAATACAACATTAAAATATCCTTCAATACAACATTAAACTATCCCACAATACAACATTAAACTATCCCACAATACAACATTAAACTATCCCACAATACAACATTAAACTATCCCACAATACAACATTAAACTATCCCACAATACAACATTAAACTATCCCACAATACAACATTAAACTATCCCACAATACAACATTAAACTATCCCAAAATACAACATTAAAATATCCCACAATATAACATTAAACTATCCCATAATACAACATTAAAATATCCTACAATACAACATTAAACTATCCCACAATTCAACATTAAAATATCCCACAATTCAACATTAAACTATCCCACAATTCAACATTAAACTATCCCACAATACAACATTAAAATATCCCACAATACAACATTAAACTATTCCAGTAAAGTATTCCCTTCAAACTTTCACACATGAACACGGAACATGTAGATGTGCGCAAAGGAAAGCTTTTTTTGCCAGATAATTTGCAAGAATAATGACCTCTTTGTCATCAGGTGTTATATAAGTCTGTCTAATTATTACTAAAAATGTTCGCTGCTTTGGATTAAGGACAAGGTAAGATAAGATAAGATAATCTTTAATTAACGTTTGTAATGTTTAACATAATACATGTAACATAAGCTTGAAGCTTGTATCCGACATAAACATTGACCATCCAATAACATACAAAAAAACTATCTATAAAATAAAATAAGATTAAACATATTAAAGACAGCCTCACATACAAACGCTCATTATAATATAGATAGGTAAAAGTTTGAATACTCCAAGAAAAACACACAGGTAACTGTATCGTTGAAAAAGAAAAAAAAGAAACAAAAATATTTTTTTTAAATTTATATTTTTCTATCAAGGTCAATTTGTACAGAAATCCACGAGCCGGTTCGAGAGGTGCAGTTTGTTTTTAAAACTGCTTTATGCATACCAATTATCTATAAAAGGATGTGTGTTTACACAAACAATGTTATGGGATGAATGTTAGCTAAATATTAACTTCATAACATAAAATCCATTGCTTAAAGGTATACTTTAACTGTCGCTGGTGTAACACATTGTGAGGGACGGTCATATGGATTTGTGTTGATTGCACCATATGAATCGGCTGTGAAACAGTATCTACATTTTATAGTATACGTGGGGAGCGGTGGCCTAGAGGTAGGGCGCGCGCTTTGGGATCGAGAGGTCCCGGGTTCGATCCCCCTCTGGACCACTGGTTAAAATCTTTGAGCAAGACCCACAGCTCCACTCCACCATGGTGTAAAATGGTACCTGTGAGGGCAGTGTCTATTCCTGGGCGCCGCAGATCGATGTTGGCTGCCACACCACAGGAGAGAAATAGTCTCCCCAGGGAGACACGAGTGTAGGTTTCCATATGTAGCCCAATGACCAGGGGAGTTAAAATGTCAAAGGGCGCTTGAGCGGCCTAACAGCTGAAAAGAGCCAAAAATTAGTAACTTTTTTATAACTTTTTAACTATTTGATTAATTCTGATAAGATCTGGCATGTAAGTACTTTAAACATTGCTGTATATGAATATATTTAGATGATGGAGATATTGATAGTCAAATTTTGTTTTTGATTGATTGAAATTCTGGTTCATCTATAACAAATAAACCTTTCATGGGCGTAGGAGCGTCTTCAACATTGGGGGGGCCAAACATTTGGCAACTTGGGGTAAAAAATTTTTTTGCTCGCTACGCTCGCAAAGTAATTTTCTTATGTCAATTAGTCAACACGCAATATTTGCACAAAAAATATTCTACACGCAAACTATACTCTTAAACGTTCAAAACAATCCTACATCTATATACTAACTGTGAGTTTAGGGTTCTGTGGTCATTTGAGTAAGTAATTACGTCTTAACTGGAAGTTAATCCGTTGAAGTATACACGGGTCCGGGGGCGTAGCCCTCCGAAAATTGTTCTAAACTATGGATAAATCTAGTGCATTCTAGGCGTTCTGATATACCTTATTTTGCATTCAAAAGGGACCTTAATGCAGGGAATTTAAGTTCTTACAAAAACACAATTAAGTGTTTGCATCAAACTTAAATTTTAAAGGTGAAAACGTTTGTTTCTAAGGCTTTATATATAATTGGCAACGTCCCAAAGTCATATAGGAGGGTTGTGGGGCATTAAGAGTACAATTTATGGCACAAGTGTATTTTTGCAAAGAATGGGTGAATAGGTATTTGAATATAAGGAAGTTGTTATGCGAGCGAAGCGAGCAAAAAAAATTTTTGATACGTTTTAACCAAGAACTGAAGACAAATTGCCTATAACGAGATATATTAGGTCGTAAATTATAATTTTTCGTCTGAATTATTGGGGGGGCCAAAAGATATGTTGGCCCCCCGGTCCAGACATTGGGGGGGCCTGGCCCCCCCTGGCCCCCCCTGCTCCTACGCCCATGCCTTTATAGAAAAATGTAAATGTAAATCTTTTTTTTTTCGTTTTCAACGATACAGTTACCTGTGAAAAGACATGGGTACAAACTAAAACTAAGACATGCATATTAAAGAATGTAGCACAAGTTGAGCAGATTAATAGAAACAATGGAAACCAATCTAGATAAATAACAAGATTATTGGAACAAATGTACATAAAAACAGTCACAAAAATTAAAAACTGCATTTATAAAAAGGTCATGACTAAAATAAATAGCAAAGAGAGACATGTTCAATGGAATAGGCACTAAAATAGTAGTACAGAATGGCATACAAAATGGCATACATAATGACATACAGAAATGGCATACATAGTTGCAATCATATAATAAAAAGAATTCAATAAATAATCCATGCAATTTTATGTATGTAAAAGTGAATTGTAAAAGTGAATTTTATGTATGTAAGGTGAAATATTTAGACTGTATACGGTAACTCTAATCGTACAGAAATACAACTACCGATGTGAACGCCATAATAAGAAAGAAAAAAACAGTTAATAAGGGTTAATCAAACTTTTTGACGTCATTCAGGGCTAAAAACCCCGCAATACGGACATACTGGTCGTCATCAGAGATAAAACCCCGCAATACGGACATACTGGTCGTCATCAGAGATAAAACCCCGCAATACGGACATACTGGTCGTCATCAGGGATAAAACCCCGCAATACGGACATAACGGACTACTGCTAGAACTCGGTCTATTCTTAAAATTTCATATTAACTTTGTTTAGAATATAAAGGTGTGTAATACATTAACAAGAACAGCGGGATCACCACATACATAGTGTCAACTTTCATCTAAAATATAACTTTGACTTTCACACTAAAATAAAACGGTCGAATAAAGATACTTTCCGAGACTATTTACAGAAATTTACAGAAATTTTAACCGATAATTGGAACTAAGTTTTTATGCGGAGTGTTGTGATAGAAAATTAGTTCTTGTCACGAAAAGTTGGAAGGTGCGTAGGAATATATGTATCATAATAATTCGCGTGTTTTTGTTCTTTTCACCAGAGCGCGCACGATATCATATAATACCGACTGTATGTGAACGTGTTAACCAACAAACATTTGACATCTAGGCGATACGAACTGAACATCGGCTCTGTTAATAAATTAACGTGTAACATAAAGAACATACGCTTATCTTATAATATTTACCAACATCTTGCGCACGTTCGTACGTTCTATTTGTCTTATTTATTTCCAACAAAAGGCATAAGTTGATGAACATTTCTTCAAATCTCTGCTCAAATAAAGTTAAGATAAAGTTTCAATAGACGGTTTCATGTACCATTACATTTCCTAAATTCGACTAGTTTTTGATGAACGCTTGTCTTGGTAGAAGGGACGCGCGTGTGCATACAGGAGGATTTATTAAACTCGGACATTTCCATTAATCTGCAGCAGTATTATAAATAAGGTGTTTTAACGGTTTCAGAAATATATTAAAAAGTAAAACAAAACTAGTGTGGAAAATAAAAAAAGACAAGTGATATAGATTACATATTTGATTTTTTCGCATATTTTTTAAACGAAAAACAAAACAAAACGAACGAAACGTGACATCATATATTAGGATAATTCGAATATTGTTTGAACATGAGGTCTGTCACTTTGACAAGTATATGTGTATCAGCAGTGTTAGCCTGGTGTTCACAGGTTCGAGCATACGTCTTGTTAAATCCCGACAACACAGGTATGCATATTTTATTCTTTTCTGCATATTTGCTTTTTTTCTGCATATTTCATTTTTTTTGGCATATTTTCTTCTTTTCGGCCTATTTGCTTCGTTTCTGCATATTTTATTCTTTTTCTGCATATTTGCTTCTTTTCTGCATATTTTATTCTTTTCTGCATATTTTATTCTTTTCGGCATATTTTCTTCTTTTCGGCATATATACTTCTTATACGCATATTTTCTTCTTTTATGCATATTTTCTTCTTTTCAGAACTTTTGTTTCTATTTTACTGCATGTTTCTTCATTTGGACAATAATTTCTTCTTTTCTGCAGTCTTTTTTTCTTAAGAATGCATTATATTACTGTGAAATCATTAATATTTTAGGAATATTTCAGGAATATTTTAGGAATATTTTAGGAATATTTTAGGAATATTTTATCGTAGATTTCTTGGATGATCTGAATCCCCACCAACACTAATAATTTATATTGTACGGTATATCGTATATGACCTAGTGGATAAGATATCCTCGAATTATTGTCCCCAAGAAATGGTCTTTTTCACCATTACCACAAAAGTTTGTCCCATTGCAAAAATGGAACTACAACTGCTTTAAACGGTAAAAAAACAGTGACATTATCTTTAAATTCTAAAACATTGCCGATACAACTGCTTTAAACTATAATCAATACAGCGACATTCTCTTTAAATTGTAAAACAGTGCAGTTACAACTGCTTTAAACGGTAACAAATTCAGCGACGTTCTCTTTAAATTGTAAAACAGTGCAGTTACAACTGCTCTAAACGGTAACAAATTCAGCAACGTTCTCTTTAAATTGTAAAACAGTGCAGTTACAACTGCTTTAAACGGTAACAAATTCAGCGACGTTCCCTTTAAATTGTAAAACAGTGCAGTTACAACTGCTCTAAACGGTAAAAAAAATCAGCTACGTCACCTTTAAATTGTAAAACAGTGCAGTTACAACTGCTTTAAACGGTAACAAATTCAGCGACGTTCTCTTTAAATTGTAAAGCAACGCAGTTACAACTGCTTTAACTATAATCATTACAGCGACATTCTCTTTAAATTGTAAAGCAACGCAGTTACAACTGCTTTAAACGGTAACAAATTCAGCGACGTTCTCTTTCAATTGTAAAGCAAATTGCCAATGGAGTTACAACTGCTTTAAACGGTAACAAATTCAGCGACGTTCTCTTTAAATTGTAAAGCAACGCAGTAACAACTGCTTTAAACGGTAACAAATTCAGCGACGTTCTCTTTAAATTGTAAAACAGTGCAGTTACAACTGCTTTAAACTGTACAAAAATCAGCTACGTCACCTTTAAATTGTTACACAATTCAAATACAACTGCATTAAATGTTGAAAAATACTGCGATTGTTAAACAATACAGTTACAACTGCTTTAAACTGTACAAAATACAAAGCCGTTATCTTTAAATTGTTAAACAATGGAGCTACATCCTCTGTAATACGTGTAGGCGACTCAAATTTTGTTTGTTTACAAAAGTCACGTGGCGGATAAGTTGTTTCTCTCTGTTCAAATAATCCGTCTAATCTTTTTGATTAAAGAGCATTCATAGTGCGGACAAACCACGTGACTTTTCGGCTAAGTCGGCAAGTAAAAGAACATGTCAACAAGAATAGAAAAGCAGTTGAGACGGTTTTGGTAAAACTGTTACATTCCAATGACACGTATTAAAGAGGCATTTCCTATAACTAGCATATTTTTTCTCTACTATCACATTAAATGAGCTAAATGTACAAAGCACCATAAATTGTCATAATTTGTCAGATGAAAGTTTGCGCAAATATTATGTCTCTATTATGCCAAAAATATATTCAAATTACCAATAATAATGTATTGCTTTCAGCGATTTAAGGTCAAAGCGATATGGTCAAAGTGAAACAACCCGTTACTATTTTGGCTCGTTACGGAATATATATATTTTAAGTTTAAGCAATAATGATTCTCATTTAATGTATGCTATTCCTGAATCGATTTAAACGATCGAAGTTATAGGGAACGCCTCTGTAAGTCACTAAGGTTATGTTTATTTTTGGCTTGAGTATAGAACATGTCTCGGTCAAGGAATGAGATAGTAACCCTTGTTTTTAGTTCTAATTCTAAGCCATCGATATGAAAGAGTATAAAAAATAAGCGTGCGTTGAGCTAAAACACGAGACTAGTAGTCACTACCGAACTCGGGGTTGTGGGTTTGAATCACAGGCTGGCAAACTTAATTTACTGATAGTCTTTCGGATGAGACTTTAACCGGAGGTTACATTTATGAGTGTTATACATCTGTCATGTAAAAGAACCAGGGATGCTTCTGAAATCGGGGCATATTCTGTATCATGCACTATCCCCCAAAAAACTAAAATTACTGTATAAAATCTCTTTTGTGGGCCTCGCCCATATGGATTATCCGGTGGCGAGGATAAAGAAACGCAATAAATTAATAAAACTCATGTTTTAAAGAAACATCGTCGTGAAATCGTCGTAGCAGAAATCACACTTTGTTTATATCATGTTCTTTAATTTGTGGCGAGCTCCTAATAATCCACGAGATGATGTCAATATTTCAGAAGCTGTATATAACATGTTCCGAATATTTGCATAATAAACGAGGTTTTGATATGACACTAAATGGTACATTTATCCTTTTCGTGAGCTTTTTTTATGTCAAATCAGTTTGTTGTTAAAAATAGCATGTTTTATTTGAAAGTTATACGATGTAATTAAGGTATATGCCTAAGTACTACACCAGTATAGTTTCTATTAATGAAATGTAGTACAAAAGCCAGGGCATGTTTAATATCAATATGGTCATGATAAAAGCACCAAAGCATCAAATGTTTAGAAACATATTGAAACAGATGTTTTCGAGTTATATGAGAATCTGTTCGGGTTTCTGTATTTCGTATGAAACATGAAAATTCGAATAAAAGACAAATTGAATGAAAAGAATCAATTTTAGTGCTTTAAGTTGCGGATCACTAAATTTTATAAAGATTGTCATATATACGACGACCATTATATGACAACCGTGGATTTCGTGTATCGGTGCTATACACCGGGCACGTTAAAGAACCAAGGTGTCTCTTCGAAAAGAGCTAGGGCATCGCGCCCCGATAACTTGTATCATACCAATGTCTCTTCCACCTGCTGTCTCTTCAGCAAAACACAGGACCCCATTGGAAATAAGTGCATGCACTTTCATGGGTTAACCTTGACCGAAAGGTTTCAATGATTACAAGGTTAAACAAGACGACCGCTGTTTTAAACGACGATCGTTTAATGAAAACCTAGCTAATATAATACGAATATTTAATGAAAAACCTAGCTAAAATATAAGACGACAGTTTAATGAAAACCTAGCTAATATAAAACAATAATTTATTGAAAACCTAGCTAACATAAGACGACTATTTAATGAAAACCTAGCTAATATAAGACGATTGTTTGATGAAAACCTAGCTAATATAAGACGATTGTTTAATGAAAACCTAGCTAATATAAGACGACTATTTAATGAAAACCTAGCTAATATAAAACAATAATTTATTAAAAACCTCGGTAATATGAAACTATGATTTATTGAAAACCTAGCTAATATAAGACAATGATTTATTGAAAACCTAGCTAATATAAAACGATGATTTATTGAAAACCTAGCTAATAAAAAACGATGATTTAATGAAAACCTAGCTAATATAAAACGATGATTTAATGAAAACCTAGCTAATATAAGACGACTATTTAATGAAAACCTAGCTAATATAAAACAATAATGTATTAAAAACCTCGCTAATATAAAACGGTGATTTATTGAAAACCTAGCTAATATAAGACAATGATTTATTGAAAAACCTAGCAAATATAAAACGATGATTTATCGAAAACCTTGCTAATATAAGACGGTTGTTTGATGAAAACCTAGCTAATATAAGACGTCTATTTAATTAAAACCTAGCTAATATAAGACGACCATTTAATCAAAAAACCTAGCTAATATAAGACGACTATTTAATGAAAACCTAGCTAATATAAAACAATAATTTATTAAAAACCTCGCTAATATAAAACTATGATTTATTGAAAACCTAGCTAATATAAGACAATGATTTATTGAAAACCTTGCTAATATAAAACGATGATTTATTGAAAACCTAGCTAATATAAAACGATGATTTAATGAAAACCTAGCTAATATAAAACGATGATTTAATGAAAACCTAGCTAATATAAGACGACTATTTAATGAAAACCTAGCTAATATAAAACAATAATGTATTAAAAACCTCGCTAATATAAAACGATGATTTATTGAAAACCTAGCAAATATAAAACGATGATTTATTGAAAACCTAGCTAATATAAGACGGTTGTTTGATGAAAACCTAGCTAATATAAGACGTCTATTTAATTAAAACCTAGCTAATATGAGACGACCATTTAATCAAAAAACCTAGCTAATATAAGACGATCATATAATGAAAACCTAGCTAATGTAAGACAACTATTAAATGAAAACCTAGCTAATATAAGACGACTATTTAATGAAAAACCTAGCTAATATAAGACAATAATTTATTGAAAACCTAGCTAATATAAGACAATGATTAAATGAAAACCTAGCTAATATAAGACGACCATTTATTAAAAACCTAGCTAATATAAGATGATCATTTCATGAAAACCTAGCTAATATAAGATGATCATTTTATGAAAACCTAGCTAATATAATACAACTATTTAATGAAAACCTAGCTAATATAAGACAACTATTTATTAAAAACCTAGACAATATAAGACGAACATTTAATGAAAACTTAGCTAATATACGACAACTATTTAATGAAAACCTAGCTAATATAAGACAACTATTTAATGAAAACCTAGCTAATATAAGACAACTATTTAATGAAAAACCTAGCTAATATAAGACAACTATTTAATGAAAACCTAGCTAATATAAGACCACTATTTAATGAAAACCTAGCTAATATAAGACGGTTGTTTGATGAAAACCTAGCTAATATAAGACGTCTATTTAATGCAAACCTAGCTAATATAAGACGACCATTTAATAAAAAAACCAAGCTAATATAATACGACTATTTAATGAAACCCTAGCTAATTTAAACGATGATTTAATGAAAACTTAGCTAATATAAAACAATGATTTAATGAAAACCTAGCTAAAATAAAACGATGACTTATTAAAATCCTATCTGATATAAGACAATAATTTATTGAAAACCTAGCTAATATAAGACGATGATTAAATGAAAACCTAGCTAATATAAGACGACTATTTAATGAAAACCTAGCTTATATTAAACGATGATTTTATGAAAACCTAGTTAATATAAAACGATGATTTATTGAAAACCTAGCTAATATAAAACGATGATTTAATGAAAACCTAGCTAATATAAAACGATGATTTATTGAAAACCTCGCTAATATAAAACGATGATTTATTGAAAAACTCGCTAATATGAAACGATGATTTATTGAAAACCTCGCTAATTTAAAACGATGATTTATTGAAAACCTCTCTAATATAAAACAATGATTTAATGAAAAACCTAGCTAATATAAGATCATCATTTAATGAAAACCTAGATAATATAAGACGACTATTTAATGAAAACCTAGCTAATATAAAACAATGCTTTATTGAAAACGTAGCTAATATAAAACGATGATTTATTCAAAACCTCGCTAATATAAAACGATGATTTAGTGAAAACCTCGCTAATATAAAACGATGATTTAATGAAAACCTAGCTAATATAAGACGATCATTTATTGAAAACTTAGCTAATATAAGACAATTATTTAATGAAAACCTAGCTAATATAAAACAATGCTTTATTGAAAACGTAGCTAATATAAAACGATGATTTATTCAAAACCTCGCTAATATAAAACGATGATTTAATGAAAACCTAGACAATATAAGACGACCATTTAATGAAAACGTAGCTAATATAAAACGATGATTTATTCAAAACCTCGCTAATATAAAACGATGATTTAATGAAAACCTAGACAATATAAGACAACTATTTAATGAAAACCTAGACAATATAAGACAACTATTTAATGAAAACCTAGACAATATAAGACAACTATTTAATGAAAACCTAGACAATATAAGACAACTATTTAATGAAAACCTAGACAATATAAGACAACTATTTAATGAAAACCTAGACAATATAAGACAACTATTTAATGAAAACCTAGACAATATAAGACAACTATTTAATGAAAACCTAGACAATATAAAACGATGATTTAATGAAAACCTAGCTAATATAAGACAACCATTTAATGAAAACCTAGCTAATATAAGACGACCATTTAATAAAAAAACCTAGCTAACATAAGACGACTATTTAATGAAAACCTAGCTAATATAAGACGACCATTTAATGAAGACCTAGCTAACATAAGACGACTATTTAATGAAAACCTAGCTAATATTAAACGATGATTTAATGAAAACCTAGCTAATATAAAACGATGATTTATTGAAAACCTAGCTAATATAAAACGATCATTTAATGAAAACTTAGCTAATATAAGACAATTATTTAATGAAAACCAAGATTATATAAGACAACTATTTAATGAAAACCTAACTAATATAAAACGATGATTTAATGAAAACCTAGCTAATATAATACAATCATTTAATGAAAACCTAGCTAATATAAAACAATAATGTATTGAGAACCTAGCTAATATAAGACAATAATTTATTGAAAACCTAGCCAATATAAGACAATGATTTATTGAAAACCTAGCTAATATAAGACAATCATTTATTGAAAACCTAGGTAATATAAGACAATAATTTATTAAAAACCAAGCTAATATAAGATGATCATTTTATGAAAACCAAGCTAATATAAAACGATCTTTTAATATAAACCTAGCTAATATAAGACGATCATTTATTGAAAACCTAGCCAATATAAGACAACTATTTAATGAATACCTAGCTAATATAAGACGACTATTTAATGAAAACCTAGCTAATATAAGACAATAATTTATCAAAAACCTAGCTAATATAAGACAATAATTTATTGAAAACCTAGCTAATATAAGATAATAATTTATTGAAAACCTAGCTCATATAAAACGATGATTTAATGAAAACCTAGCTATATAAAACGATCATTTATTGAAAACCTAGCGAATATAAGACAACTATTTAATGAAAACCAAGCTCATATAAGACAACTATTTAATGAAAACCTAGCTAATATAAGACAACTATTTCATGTAAACCTAGCTAATATAAGACGACTTTTTAATGAAAAACCTAGCTAATATAAGACAATAATTTATTGAAAATCTAGCTAATATAAGACAACTATTTAATGAAAACCTATCTAATATAAGACAACTATTTTATGAAAACCTAGCTAATATAAGACAATAATTTATTAAAAACCTAGCTAATATAAGACAATAATTTATTGAAAACCTAGCTAATATAAGACGATCATTTATTGAAAACATAGCTAATATAAGACAACTATTTAATGAAAACCTAGCTAATATAAGACAACTATTTAATGAAAACCTAGCTAATATAAGACAATAATTTATTGAAAACCTAGCTAATATAAGACGATCATTTATTGAAAACCTAGCTAATATAAGACAACTATTTAATGAAAACCAAGCTAATATAAGACAACTATTTAATGAAAACCTAGCTAATATAAGACAACTATTTAATGTAAACCTAACTAATAAAAGACAATTATTTATCTAAAACCTAGCTAATGTAAGACAACTATTTAATGAAAACCTACTTAATATAAGACAATAATTTATTGAAGACCTAGCTAATATAAGACGATGATTAAATGAAAACCTAGCTAATATAAAACGATGATTTAATGAAAACCTAGCTAATATAAGACGACTATTTATTGAAAACCTAACTAATAAAAGACAATAATTTATCTAAAACCTAGCTAATATAAAACGATGATTTAATGAAAACCTAGCTAATATAAGACGATGATTTAATGAAAACCTCGCTAATATAAAACAATAATTTATTGAAAACCTCGCTAATATAAAACGATGATTTAATGAAAACCTAGCTAATATAAGACGATGATTTAATGAAAACCTAGCTAATATAAAACGATGATTTAATGTAAACCTAGCTAATATAAAACGATGATTTATTAAAAACCTAGCTAATATAAGACAACTTTTTAATGAAAACCTAATTAATATAAGACGACCATTTAATGAAAAAACCTAGCTAATATAAGACGATGATTAAATGAAAACCTAGCTAATATAAGACGACTATTTATTGAAACCCTAACTAATAAAAGACAATAATTTATCTGATTTAATGAAAACCTAGCAAATATAAAACGATGATTTAACGAAAACCTAGCTAATATAAAACGATGATTTAATGAAAACCTAGCTAATATAAAACGATACTTTATTAAAAACCTAGCTAATATAAGACAATAATTTATTGAAAACCTAGATAATATAAGACAATCATTTAATGAAAACCTAGCTAATATAAACGAACATTTAATGATAACCTAGCTAATATAAGACAATCATTTAATGAAAACCTAGCTAATATAAGACGACTGTTTAATGAAAGCCTAGCTAATATAAGACAATAATTTATTGAAAACCTAGCTAATATAAGACGATGATTAAATGAAAACCTAGCTTATATAAGACGACCATTTATTGAAAACCTAGCTAATATAAGACAATCATTTAATGAAAACCTAGCTAATATAAGACGACTGTTTAATGAAAGCCTAGCTAATATAAGACAATAATTTATTGAAAACCTAGCTAATATAAGACGATGATTAAATGAAAACCTAGCTTATATAAGACGACCATTTATTGAAAACCTAGCTAATATAAGACAATCATTTAATGAAAACCTAGCTAATATAAGACGATCATATAATAAAACCTAGCTAATATAAAACGACTATTTAATGAAAAACCTAGCTAATATAAGATCATCATTTAATGAAAACCTAGATAATATAAGACGATCATATAATAAAACCTAGCTAATATAAGACGACCATTTATTGAAAACCTAGCTAATATAAGACGACTATTTAATGAAAGCCTAGCTAATATAAGACAATAATTTATTGAAAACCTAGCTAATATAAGACGATGATTAAATGAAAACCTAGCTAATATACGACGACCATTCTATGAAAACTGTGGAATATTCGACGACCATTTTATAACGACCGTGGTAATATACGCCGGTAAAACACGACAATTATACAACAACGATTTGATGACGACTGTATCACGACGACCATATTGCGGTTGCCATTGACGACGAGGTTTTTATAGAACGACTCCACGTTAACAGATGTCTAAAAACAACGTCAATTTCTCAACGCCCGTTTTTGCAGTGATCATTTATACGAGGGTCATTCAATATATTCGTATACAATCGTTCTCATTTTATTATATTCATATTTAAGTAATAATTTCTCATATCATTATAAACATTTATCTATTACCTACCTGAGATACAAATTTTTCTTTGATTAAGCAACACAGTAACATGTCATGAGCCGTTGTATTACCATAGTAACGCGCTACCACCCCCGACCGACGTAACGTACCCTTTTCACTCGTTCAACTAGTTAAAAATTCCGAATTATTTAATTTACATTCCCATATGTTTGCCAGACTATTGCAAGGTATTATTATAATATTTTGTGAAATTATTAAGTTGTTTGGACGTTTGAGTTTGAATTGAGAAGTATTTGAACTATGCCTATCACGTTTTCAGTTACGTCAAAATACCGATGAATTTACGCCAGGAAATTCATGCAACTATTAATTTGTGTACTTGTCTTAGAAATACACAACAAACACAAATAAGCTGCTAATGAGAGCAAACGGAAAGCATGCAGTATTCAGTGGCCCTGTGTTTTAGTGACAAAATCAAATTTCTTAGGAGCAGCATGGTATTAAAATTGATATAGGGATCGAACGAAATTTAAAGACATAAGGACGTTTAAGGGAACGCCAGTCAAAATGTGCGATGCGTTTCAATTAATCATACAACCATTAAGTCCAGCTTAATTCTTAACTTTGAATGCATAAAATGTTGTGGTAGATCTATTTAATAATATACAACTTAATTAGTTGTGTTTAATTCGATATTAATGACATACTTCAATTTCGGGTTTACCCTTTGAGAAATAACAAAACGCCAATAACGTCGCTGACGTCAGAATATATTTACGTTGTGTGGTGGTTGCGGTAAGGTGGTAGTTTTATTTTAGCCATATTTTCTTTAATAATGAGTCATTTCGTGCAAAAATTTCTGCACTTGTGTCAGAAAGGCTGTAATTAAGTGTGATGTAATTAGTTACTCTCTGTGTCAATGTGTATTAAAATGACGAGTCCAGTCCACGAATTTATTGAATGACCCTTGCATCGTCCTTATTAAAACGACTCTACGACATACACAAACAACGTTCATTTTACGACAGCCATTACTTTGAAAAAAGACGCCATGATATTAAAATATATTAAATAAGTTAAGTTGATGGTCAAGCTGACCGAGCTTTTGAAGATGGATCGATATGCTCGTTGGTAGGTTCTCGAACGGAGGGACTTCGAAATAAGTTTTAAGGGATATCTCTGTTGACCAATCAGTGTGGACTTTGGTTGATGGTGTGTATGTGTTGGCCAATCAGTGTGGACGTTGTCTTAAGGTGTGTCTGTGTTGACCAATCATTGTGGACGTTGTTTGAAAGTGTGTCTGTGTTGACCAATCAGTGTGGACGTTGTTTGAAGGTGTGTCTGTGTTGACCAATCAGTATGGACGTTGGTTGAAGGTGTGTCTGTGTTGACCAATCACTACGGACGCTGTTTGAATGTGTGTCTGTATTGACCAATCAGTGTGGACGCTGTTTGAAGGTGTTTATGTGTTGACCAATCAGTGTGGACGTTGTTTGAAGGTGTGTCTGTATTGACCAATCAGTGTGGATTCAGTTTGAAGGTGTGCCTTTGTTGACCAATCAGTGTGAACGTTATTTAAAGGTGTGTCTGTGTTGATCAATAAGTACGGACGTTATTTGAAGGTGTGTCTGTGTTGACCAATCAGTGTGGATTCAGTTTAAAGGTGTGTCTGTGTTGACCAATCAGTGTGGACGTTGTTTGAAGGTGTGTCTGTGTTGACCAATCAGTGTGGTCTTTTGTTGAAGGTGTGTCTGTGTTGACCAATCAGTATGGACGTTGTTTGAAGGTGTGTCTGTGTTGATCAATCACTACGGACGCTGTTTGAAGGTGTGTCTGTTTTCACCAATCAGTTTGGACGCTGTTTGAAGGTGTTTATGTGTTGACCAATCAGTGTGGACGTTGTTTGAAGGTGTGTCTGTATTGACCAATCAGTGTGGATTCAGTTTAAAGGTGTGCCTGTGTTGACCAATCAGTGTGGACGTTGTTTGAAGGTGTGGTTGTGTTGACAAATTAGTGTGTACGTTGCTTAAAGCTGTTTTTGTATAGACCAATCAGTGTGGACGTTGTTTGCAGGTGTTTGTGTTGACCAATCAGTGTGGATGTTGGTTGAATGTGTAGTGTGGATGCTAATGCTATGTGTTCCAATTATAAAGGAACTGGCTAGTAGTTCAGAGGCACTCTTGTGAGAATCTATAACACGATAAAGATCCAACTAGTTTATTCGCTATGACCTAAAGTTCGAACCGTTTAATAGATCTACCCGAATAGTCGCAGATCCCTTTTATTGTAAAACTGTCTCTTCTCTCAACTAACACAACGCCATAATGTCAAGGGAAATCCGAATGTACAGAAGAATATAATATTACGAACAACGCATTGCAATAATGACAAAGGACTTCCGAATAGGCTGAAAAAGCATATTACAAAACAAAACCACATCATAATGACAAAGGATATTCGAATAGACGCATTGTTTGTTGGATATTGAATTAACGAAAGCGCGGTTCTTACCAACCATCTTAAAGTATTTGTACAAATCAGTTTAGAAAGTGATTTGTCTCTGTGGTAGAGACCGACAGGATTAACTACACACTAAAACTTTCTCTTATCAACTCTCTACCTGATTCCCCTCGATATCCGCTCAATCCGGGCCATATTGTTACATACCATATGACACACGTAGTATAGTAACCCGCATATGATGTCATCGTGTCGGTAAATATCATAGACCGAGGTTTCAGTTATACTATATAGAAAATAGCATATGACGTCATCGTTTTAGTGAATATCACAGGCCGAAGTTTCAATTAATTATACTGAATAGTAAATAGTATATGACGTAATCGTGTAAGTAAATAATACATGCCGATGTTTCAAATACATTTAGCCGACGGAACAAAGACAAATTGATAAGAGTAATCCCCCTTAGTTGTTTATTGGTTATTATTTCATTCTCATATAATATTTTTAGGTCAATGACAGGTATATTCTTTGCTAAATTGCACACTTTGGCTATGGTCATATGCATACACCACTTAATATCATAGACATAAATAGATCATAACCCCTAAACGTAACCCCAAATCTTACACAAACCCTAACCCGAGCCCCTATCCTAAACGCTTACCCCTGAAGCTTATCCAAACCCTAACCCCTAAATCTAACACTAACCCAGACTGGTATATAGCCACCAGAATTATAGAAAAAAGTTTTTACCCCTCTACAACCCAACAACAAATTTTGTCAACGCGATGCGATGCGTTAAAGTTGACCGACGTGTGCCTATTAGGAAATTAACTAATCATTACTCAAGAAAATCTAATTGGAAACTTGTACTATTTTATGTCAAAGGTTGCCTTAAGTAATTCACATCATTACATGGTATTTTTAACTAAAAGTGAGCAAGTTCACAACTGCTAAAAGATAAGAAAGTGTTTATTTTTCTACGTATTGGCATATAATTTGGAAATATATTTGGCTTAAAGTTCGAAATAATATGTATTAGCACTTCGAACATAGCACGTGCAATTGGCCTTCTTTGCATTTATTAAAGACAGACAGACAGACAGTAAGATATTTTTATTCAGATTTGTACAAGGAACATCATCTACATACATTAATACAACCATAAACTGTCAACGTAATTTGCAATTAAACAATAAAATGAAATAAATTGAACATAACTTTTTTAAACAAAGAATTATACACATGTTGCACAAATATAATTATATAGGTAATGGAGATGAACAGAATTTATCTTTCTCTGTTTTCTCTTCCTCTGTTTGCTCTTAGTCATAATATTTCCGACATAAAATTACTTCACACATATATCATTTGGAGACTTAAAACAATTATATCCAAAATTTTATTTCGCAATTCAAATTTTACACCTTTACCGCTCAATTAAACAAACCATATTGTATTAGTCGATACAACACACTGATTGATGACATCTTATAATCTGACAAATAACCTAACGTTCATAGGAGAGAATGTAATTTGACGTCTTATTTTGTCATAAATTGCCAGGTATTGGTAATGTAAGAATCGAATGAATGAAGCAGTGCCGGAGGTCGGGGTTGAGAACCTTAACGACTCATACACTGGGTACACCCTCTATTTTTAGAACTGGAAAACCCGTTACTTAGGACGGGTGACTTCCGGTTAGGACGAGGTAAATATTTTGATTTTCTATCAAACAGCTTATGATCCATAAACCTCAACTAGCGCACCGTGGCACTGTTTTATCAAAGCATATACGGTAATCGTAAACTTACGTTCAAATTTGAATCCTTTATAATTATGTAACTGCTTCAAATTCTGGTAAAGCAATAGGTAAAATCATAAGTTAATTAATTCAGTTAATGATTTTAAACAATATGTTTCCTTCATTTGCAGATGTAAAGGCATTATAAGGAATTTAAATTTGTAGCGAAAGTTGAAAATGTTCGTTAGTCCTTTGATAAAACAGTGCCCATATGCCTTTAGTTGTTACGTACAGGTTGTCATCATTTTCTTTGAAACGATTCTCCAATAACACAAACTAGCCGGTACCATTTGTTTTATTTGAAAATTTAAAAAATGTACCGGCTATTTTAGTTAATCCGGGAATCTTTTCAAAGAAATTAATGACAACCTGAAGTCATACGGTGCGCTAATTGAGGTTTATGGAGATAGAAAATCAACTATTTACCTGAAAATTACCCGTCCCAAGTAACTGTTTTTCCAGTTCTAAAAATAGAGGGTGTACCCAGTGCCATAGTCCCGGGGAACAGACTTTGGTTAAAACACAACTGATTGATGACGTCACGTCTTACGTCATGTTTGACGTCATATTATATGACAGTTGTGCTCTAAATTGCAGATCGTATTGCTATGTTAACATCAAAATAATAAATATGTAGTTATGCTGTTTTTCGCCATAAAGCACAGCTGCATATTCATTATTTGTTAAACAACTCGCTACTTATAAATCAAAGCGCTGATAGCGCTACGAAAATTGGGTTTTAAGGCTTCCAATAGGTAGGATAAAAAGAATCTACAATATACTACCCTTAATATTTTGTACACAAAGTAGGTCAACCATAAAGGAGAACTTTGCTATTACATAGAATAGCGTAACGGATTTTACACCTGCAAGGAGAAAATTATCCTTCACATACAATTGACAAATGTATAGGTATAGATGGTCATTCAATTAACAAGTGTGAACTATATCATATAACACATTTTCATGCACGTTATTTTGGATAATCCCACGTACGATACAACAGTATTAGTATTCTGATGCTGTATGGGTGGGTTGGCGGGATAATCTGTTAATTTAATATATTTCTCTAAATTATAATTTAATTATGTCGTCTACGATTGTCAAAGACAGATGCCTAGTATTACATTTATCACTTACAATTGAACAAAATGGTTTAAATAACAGACGAGCCTGGTCTATGGTTTCAATCAATAAATACTAAAATCACATGGACAAACCTTACAAAGTAAAGATTTAATTTACGATTGTCAAGAAATCAGAAGCGCTTAATTCATGGTTTTCAATATGGTCACGCTGCTGATATGGGCATACTTTTTCAAATATGCTGAGTTATTTTTATTATCTAAGTGTACCCTTTAAATTCCGAGTTTTTTTTTAAATTATCTGTGTACGCTATAAATTCCGAGTTTTTTTTAAAATTATCTGAGTGTATGCTATAAATGACGAGTTTTGCTTAATGATCTGTGTGTATGCTATAAATTACGAGTTTTGTTCAAATTATCTGTGTGTACGCCATAAATTACGAGTTTTGTTCAAATTATCTGTGTGTACGCTATAAATTACGAGTTTTGTTCAAATTATCTGTGTGTACGCTATAAATTACGAGTTTTGTTTAAATTATCTAAGTGTACGCTATAAATTACGAGTTTTGTTCAAATTATCTGTGTGTACGCTATAAATGACGAGTTTTGTTTAAATTATCTGTGTGTACGCTATAAATTACGAGTTTTGTTCAAATTATCTGTGTGTACGCTATAAATTACGAGTTTTGTTCAAATTATCTGTGTGTACGCTATAAATTACGAGTTTTGTTTAAATTATCTAAGTGTACGCTATAAATTACGAGTTTTGTTCAAATTATCTGTGTGTACGCTATAAATGACGAGTTTTGTTTAAATTATCTGAGTGTACCCTATAAATTACGAGTTTTCTTATTATCTGATTATACCCTATAAATAACGAGTTTTTTTAAAATTCATCTAACTGTACACTATAAATGACGAGTTTTTAAAAAAATTATCAGAGTGTACGCTATAAATTCCGAGTTTTGTTTAAATAATCTGACTGTACACTATAAATGACGAGTTTTTTTTAAATTATTTTAGTGTACGCTATAAATGACGAGTTTTGTTTAAATTATCTGTGTGTACGCTATAAATGACGAGTTTTGTTTAAATTATCTGTGTGTACGCTATGAATGACGAGTTTTGTTTAAATTATCTGTGTGTACGATATTAATGACGAGTTTTGTTTAAATTATCTAAGTGTACGCTATAAATGACGAGTTTTGTTTAAATTATCTGTGTGTACGCTATAAATGACGAGTTTTGTTTAAATTATCTAAGTGTACGCTATAAATGACGAGTTTTGTTTAAATTATCTAAGTGTACGCTATAAATGACGAGTTTTGTTTAAATTATCTGTGTGTACGCTATAAATGACGAGTTTTGTTTAAATTATCTAAGTGTACGCTATAAATGACGAGTTCTGTTTAAATTATCTGTGTGTACGCTATAAATGACGAGTTCTGTTTAAATTATTTGTGTGTACCCTATAAATGACGAGTTTTTAAAAAAATATCTAAGTGTACCTTATAAATTCCGTGGTTTTTTTTTTAAAAAAAATTGTCATCTGAGTGTACGCTATAAATGACGAGTTTTGTTAAAATTATCTGTGTTTACCCTATATAACGAGTTTTCAACTTATCTGGGTGTACCCTATATAATAAGTTTTTAAATTATCTGGGTGTACCAACAAATCCGAGTGTTTTTTTATTATATATATATATTCTTTATTTAAGTCTCATTTACATATATACAAATACAATCACATTATATTATATCACAGAGTCATTATTATGTGACCATTCTAACAGAGAATTATAAGAGACTGGTAAAATTATTCACAAGAAAAGTACAAAAATAAAACTACATATATTTATACACTTATATGAGTGTACCCTATAAATTATGACTTTTCTAATAAGAATCTATTTGTACGTACAGATTATTTGGGAACACTATAGGTTAAACCTTTGTGGGAGCGGTTATGTCTTATTCTGCTAAAATAATCATTATTTGTTTTCATGAAAATATCGCAATAATAATTTTCATTTCAATCGTAAATTGTACATCCACATATTTTCATCTCCTCTATTGTACCACTTTATGTTTGTTTTAAGTGCTGTCAGTGGTTATATGGTATAGTGTACACACATCATGGTAATTATAGAGTAATTTATGACATAATTAGTCTCATCGTCGCATGCAACCAAACTATTATACTAACAGTGTGTGTAGAATTACATGATAAAATAGTGAACAACCATGTACATATATACAACTAAAAATGAATAACCATATAGTGGGGGAGTGGTGGCCTAGAGTTAGGGCGCGCGCTTCGGGATCGAGAGGTCCCGGGTTCGACCCCCCGTTGGGACCATTGGTTAATTTCTCTGAGCAAGAATAACCCACATTCTCCACTCCACCAAGGAGTAAATTGGTACCTGTGAGGACAGTGTTTATTCCTGGGCGCAGCAGATCGATGTTGGCTGCCACAGTCACAGGAAAGAATAGTCTCCACAGTGTTTCCATAGTGAACAACCTGTATGAATATTGAATAGTCATATAAATAGTGAACAGTCATATAAAAATGAACAGTCATTTATTTCATGCTTATCTGTGGTTTACGGTAGAATAACGATGGATTATTCCCCAATAATTTCTCAGGCGATTATTTCACGCAAACGGACTACTTTTTTAAACAAATTTCCCCACCACCAAAAATAAAACAAATGAAGCATTTCCACTTGTTCTCTTCACCATCAATAAATAACAGAACACTATCTGTATATAAATGAAAAAATAGACGAAATTGAAGCCATTGCAGAAGAAGTACTTGATGACAACCCGGCGCGCGCATGGGGGAAAAGACGTCGCGCAAAACATTTGAGGTATATAGTGAGATGTTTCCATGTTTTAAGCTATTTGAAGCATGAAATAAACAGAATAAAAGTATTTTATGATCATTTGATAATTCACCTCGTGAGCAGCTGACTTATATTTTCTGTCGTGGCTACGCGAGGTATGATAGTGATAACTATAAAGCGCCTCTGTTTCTTAACAATAGTCATTTAAATCTTTACATTGTAACTTGCTAGTGAAGGTTTGTCCATGTGATTTTAGTATTTATTGATTGATACCCTAGACCAGGCTCGTCTGTTATTTAAACCATTTTGTTCAATTGTATGTGATTAATGTAATACAAGGCATCTGTCTTTGACAATCGTAGACGACATAACTGAATTATAATTTGGAGAAATATATTAAATTAACAGCTGCTTATCTCACCAACCTAACCATACAGCATCAGAATACTAATACAGTTTTAAGAGGGATGATCCAAAATAACGTAGACCTTTCCTATAATATGCGTGTATTTCAAATTGGTTTTTTCCAAACATATACGAATAATGGAAATGATGCGCATTACGAGAAAGGAAACATTAATCGACGTTACAGGAATAACTGTGAAATCATTCACACCCGGTTAAACGCAGCCTACCTAACGGACGATGCTATGCCTATAACCGCTATCATTTGAACGGACTGTATGTAGAAGCGTTAAGAAAAATTCACATTGTCTTATGTTTACGTGTTTCTGTGTGTCGAATGTAGGAGTTTTACACCACTCACCAGATTGACGATGTTGTAACTGAAATAGTGAAACTTGATCGGTGAAGTTTGTCACTCTCTGAAAAATAAAAATGATTTATTATTATAAATATGATTATTATTATTTTTATTATCATTGTGCCTCCATACTTATTTATAAGTGGGAAAAACAGCAATGGTGACGTCCGTGCGTACGTCTTCCCGTACATTACGTAACACACATTTTGTGTGTTGAAATCCTTATACACCGTTGGCTAGAACTTCTTCAAACTTTCACAGACGATTATACACAATGTATAGATATATGTTAAAGATTGATTGCTATGTCATGTTTTACCAGAGTTATGGTCCTTTGTTACTTTTACTATATACTGTATATACCATAATGGGGGGGGGGGGTCGCATGTTCCATGTATATATTCCTAGTTATTGATTGGTATTATTATGATAATGTATTACTGGTCGCCCCTCCTCACATCGTGCGGGTACAGTACGTGACCACGCCTAAATCGGTTTATGTAACGCACGGCTTCAGTCGTTCAATTGAGGCACTTGCGGCGTTCCATATAAATAATTGATAAACAAGTGCTTCAGGACTTAATTAACTGATTGTAATTTAAACTTTTTAACCAGACTGACTAGGGAGCAATCAGAATACGGACCAATCGGTCCATTCTTCATTCTGGTGAGAAAACTATCGGTTTTGTCAATTTAAATATATCAAGCGCTCGTTTATCAATTATTTATATGGAACGCCGCAAATTTTAGTTAATCGGAATAATCATGATGCTCAACCTTTTGCTTTGTTTTGAAGCTTTATTTACGTGAAGCACCACAATAATCTCCAAGAAAATGGTTTATACTTAATTTCTTGCAAAATATGGCTGTGCATTTTTTTTAACATATTCAGTCAAACTATTTAAGCTTTCCCTTCAGCTGTTTGTGAATACCGGACCAGGGTTGGTACATGTGTATATAAAGCATTAGCATCTAAGTTGAAAACTTAAGAGTTTCTTAAAATTTAGTAATTCACTTCAGTGTCTCGGTTAAGCAAGGCAACCAATATTGTAAACTGTACACACTAGTTTAAAGACCTTGATTTTGGCACTGAGCCAACTTAATTTGGTCATTACTTTCTCAGCATGTGGTTTCAGATTTTAAAGATATCTGACCATATTATACCCTATTACATAATATTATGCTACATTGCACAGCATGTTAATAAGTTTACAAGGGAATAAGATAATAAATCAACAAGAATGTTACATCGACCAGTTACAGTGTTTTATGACCCCAGATAATCACTGATAATGATCTCACACTGGCACAATGCTGGCACCATGCTGTTCCCTCTATAAAGTTCTGGACCAGAAACAAAGAAGGGAAAATCCAGGTATTTAAGCATTGCACGGCGAGCCGCTATGATAACTAATCAAACAGGGATAATTTTTCCTATTTACAGGAAGTAGATCTATGTGCATCACAAATTTTTAACTTTTGTCAAAATATTTTAGTTTTCCTTTAAGATTCTTTGCAAATACTGGACCAGATCGTTAACAGCATGTGTAAAGGTTATTTATATACATCAACAAGAATTGCATCCAGTATAGCTTGCCTATTTTGACCTGAGCCTGACCTTTATGCAAGAATATATTACAAGGTACTTACGTTGAATCAATTTCCGTAAGCAAATCATGCAATATCGGCATTTCAGATGTGTATTTGTATTACAACTCGAGCGTCTTCGTAATACTCTCCGATTATGAAAACATACGATCGGTGTTGTAAACGTAAGCAATATATCGACTGTTATTATGCTAATCAAAAGGTCAGGCTCGTGTCAAATTGGCCAAGCTATACAAACACGACTAATAAAAATATCTTTGGTACGTCAATGATTGTTATCTAACAGGTCATTGGCCGATCCGACCCATAGCAATACTCATGAATGTTTTGTTTTACTTCTTTGATTTTTATAAACAATATTTTTTTCAATGCCGCGATGGCCGCCGGTTTACGTCATTCTATTATTTTGCTATTTTACGACATCGATTTTTGGCGCGCTGTTAACCCGGGTACGGTTGAGTATATCGGGGTACGGTGAAGTATTATCTGTGAAATCGGGGTACGGTGAAATAGTACCCGGCGGACCTTGACCCATTCAGCCATACTACCGATAAACGTCTTTACTTAGTTTGAATACGATCAGATGAAAACTGTGCGAAATAGAGTTGGGACAAATATCATCCGACCGTCAAACGTCAGTGTCTTGAAGAGTGTTCTAATTTACGAGTCGTTTGTTTCCAGTACCTATCTAGTCCTTGTTGCGCCCGGAGGCACATAGGGCAAGGACTAGAGCTGTCCACTATTCTCTATCTTTCGCTTTCTTTTCTATTTCTCCTCAGGTCATGCCAGTTTCTTGCATTTCTGTTTCGATTGTTCCTCTCCATGTGATTTTTGGTCGTCCTCGTCTCCTTTTAACTTCCGGTGTCCATCTGAGAGCAGGCCTTGAAATGTTCTCTTGGGGTTTACGTAGAACATGCCCGATCCAGCACCAGTTGGCGTATGATATAATATTTAGATGTTCTCATTCACTGAATATGTACATTGATATGCAAGTCCTTGTACATACAATGATAATAAATTTCACCGTCGGCACGACGCGATGGCGGCATATACTATCTACTTCATATTAAAGAGGCATTCTATATAACATATTTATAATATATTTATAACGTACTATCACATTAAATGAGCTAAATATACAAAGCACTACCAATTATCATAATTTGTCAAAAGAAATTGTGCGCAAATATGTAGCATTAATGTCAAAAATATATTAAAATCAGCAATAATAAGTTAACACTAGCAATTTATTGTAATGTGGTCAAAGGGAAACAACTCTTGACTATTTTTGCTCGTTACGGAAATATATTTTCATTCGTTTCTCGGTAATAAGTGAAAGCTATTTGTTGAAAATTTGAGTAGTTTAAGCAATATTGATTCTCATTAAATGTAATATATTCCTGAATAGATTTAAGCGATCAAAGGTATAAGGAACGCCTCTTTAATATAGCTGAGTAACCTCGACCTACTAAAATGATGACGTTATATGCTGTCTACTATATAACTATTATGTCTGAAAAACCTCGGCTTGGGATATTCACTAAAATGATGACGTCATGTGCTATTTATTTATAGTATAACAGAAACCTCGGTCTATGATATTTTCTAAAATGATGACGTCATATGCTATTTACTATTGTCGATTCAAAGATGTCTGTCAAACCGCCATTATGTTCCATTTCTGAATAGCTAAATGCAGTAAGTATAACCACTACGCTATAGGACCATCAGAGTTTTAATCATATCAGTGTATTTATGATGGTAGAATTTAATCCTGAGAAACCTGTAATAATAGACCGGGTTGAATGTTGTTTACGCGGTTGTGACAGAGATCTTTGAATCAACTATATTTAGTATAATAGAAACGTCGGCCTTTAAGATTTACTAAAATGATGACGTCATATACTATTTACTATTCAGTATAATTATATGAAACCTCGGCCTGTGATATTTACTAAAATGATAGAAATGATGACGTCATATGCGGGTTACTATACTACGTGTGTCATATGGAATGTAAAAATATGGCCCGGAATGAGCGGATATCGAGGGGAATCAGGTAGAGAGTTGATAAGAGAAAGTTTAAGTGTGTAGTTAATCCTGTCAGTCTCTACCATAGAGACAAATCACTTTCTAAACTGATTTGTACAAATACCTTAAGATGGTTTGTAAAAACCGCGCGTTCGTTAATTCAATATCCAACAAACAATGCGTCTATTCGAATATCCTTTGTCATTATCGCATTGTGTTGTTTCGTAATATGTTTTTTCGTCCTACTCGGAAGTCCTTTGACATTATTGGTGTGCGTTGTCCGTAATATTATATTTTTCTGTATATTCGGATTCCCTTTGTCATTATTGTGTTGTGTAGTTTCACAATTATTTTTCCGATCTATTTGGATATATTTTGTCTTTATCGCTATGTGTTTTTGTAATATTATTTTATCTTAATATACGTATATCCTTCCTCATCACGGTGATGTGTTATGTCTTAATATTGTTTATGATGAAAGTAACCGACATTCCAGTCTTACTTAAAAACTGTATGAGGAAATCAGAAAGGGAAGACAGCAATCAACCTAACCAACCGAGCACAGAAATCAGAAACACCACAACACAACTACAGAGCAATACCCACACATAAGCCAAAGAAACAATCAAAAACGTACATTACGAAATGATTCCAGTTAACGTCAATCGCAAAGTCCCGGCCATTCCCGTTTGTTAAATAAAATTATGCCGTCTAGTGTATTGCATAAAGACCGAGGTGATCAGAATGTACTTAACGTTAGTATGAACTGAATCTCACCAAAATACGGAATTAAGGACAATGTACAAACACGTCGTCACCTTGTCCAGTGATTATGAATATTTCTCATTATCATACGAGACATATGACGTCACGAAATTATATCGTGACGTCATAATACTGACATTGATTGACTGCTATTTTAGCAAATATACGTCACAATGATCAATCCCAACAATGAAAGTGTTTAAAGTTTATATTACTACTCAAACGTCATAATTCATGCTCCAACTTGAAATACAGGTTTTGTGGAATTTTGCACCAAAACCAACACAGTCTTGTATAAAATGAAAATGAACTGTCATTTCATATGTTTCCATTCAGTAATAAAGAAGGGACTGTACCGCATTTCTTATAATTAAAAAATGCTCCAATTGGGGAGTGGAGTATGAGTTGGAGCATGAAGTAAGTTCTCCAATCACCGTGGCTGATGTATCCTCATACAGCTGTTAGTCAAGTTACCAGACTAACAATGTTTCGAAAATAAGAAAACGATAGTTGAACGTAACTAAAAACATGTTCAAATTGGAGTAGGCTTACAGAATATGGGCTTGGACTATAGAGTATGTTCTCCACAGTTTAAAGTAATTTAATGTGAAAATGATTACTTGCATCGTTTTTAGTATGATAGTAGACTACCTTTATTTCAAATTAAAACTTTGGATGGGCTCCGTGTACTTTAATTCAATCTTATAATTTTATAGGTTGTTCTAGAACACTTTCTTACGAAAACGGACAATTCGCATGTCCAATAAATCAAAGAGGGAGCTTCTGTTAAAGCTGAAGCCAAAAATGATCTAATGGATCTGAAAGCATAATTGTTTTTCAGTTTTTTTTGTTTGTTTTTTTAAATATCGCCAGATATAGCTCAATACACTTATTATGTCCTCGTATCCGGACCAATTCTCAGAGTTATGCGAGCTTTTACAGACAAAGCGAGAAATCTTCCCGGTATTCGTCCGCCAAAAATCATGTCCTTAAAATTTTATACTTTTTTCCGGTTTATTTTATTACCAAATTTTACTTTTTCTCAGTTTCTAGAATAATTTATATAGATTCTATTATTACAATCACATTGAAAACGTTTTCCCACGATTTTCACGGACTTTTGCATGTTGTTTTTTGTTGTTTTTTTTTCTCATAATTTCCCCGGTATTCCAAGGGGTATTTTGAGGTCTAAGTGGAATTGAATTGGGTTTTCATTTCGAATAGGTTTTAGATAAAATGGTGGTTGTTTTATGCAGTGTAAGGTTCCTAAAATAATCAATAATCGCAATTTGTGACAGTGATACAGTCACTCAATAAGTCACTGGCTTAGAATGAGAAGGTTGAAACCTTAAAATCAATATTTTGAAAAAAAGAAGAAAAAACTGCCTACAATTTAAGTAGTATAGCTTGGATGATTTGTCACGAGCCTGACATTTTGATTAGCATAATTTAACAGTCGATATACTACCTACGATACAACACCGATTGTATGCTTTCATAATCGGGGTGTTAAATTATGCTAATCAAAAGGTCAGACTCATGTCAATGTGGCCAAGCTATAATATTAACCATATTCACATTCATGAATCAAAAGATATATAACTATGGAAATTATCCCACGTCGTATGAATGCACTAAATCATCCAAATTGTTTTTCCAGACAGCGTTATGTGCCAATAAGGAACCATAAAGCTATGTACATGCACGTTGTATTAAGGATGTTGGAGCGGTTTAATGCGCTTGCGTCATTTATTATAGTGCATTATGTGTCTTATAAATATAAACATGCATCAAAAATATAAAAATTATGTCAAATATTTCAGATTTTATCATTTTAATGCAATTAAAGTAGACAATTCTGATCGAATAAGGTATCTGCAGCACAAATCTACAAAAATACTATATAGCATACTCATGTAAGATAATAACTGAATAAGCATAAATAATAGTTGATATCAAGCAGAAAATAATGAATTAAACACTTTTTTTAAAAATTATTGCTATAAATTTCAACCTCAGACACCATATTGGATGCCATGTTGGATTCTGAAAAAAAAACCGCTTAATGATGACAACTATGTTTATCTAGGTTTAACTGTGTATATCTGGTTTAACGGTATTCACCGCTATTCTTTCGAATGGGATAGTTCCCTCATAAGTATTACATATTAAATCGACTTTACAATAAACTGCATAGAAACAAACTCTGCACAAAAATTAACGTCCAAATGGCATAACCCTGGACTAAGAATACTGCTGCAATATTTCAATGGCTTAGAATGAGAAGGTCGTAAGTACGCAAGTATGAACTACTTAGTACTTACGGCCTTATAAGACTAAAACATATTTAAAATTAGCACCAAGAAGCGCTTCTAATGAACATATTTTCGTGAAAATCGGAACATGTCGTGTTGAACAAACCTAAAGATAAAAGAGCTTGTTTTACAATAAGTAAATAATAAATTTCTTGTTTTCTCAACATTTTGATATTGTGCTTCTAATTATATCATGACCAATTTGACCTGAACCTGACCTATTGATTAGCATAACTTAACAGCCGATATATTGCCTTCGTTTATTGTGTTCATCAAGATGTAATACAAACACAAATCTGAAATACCGATATTGCACGATTTGCTTGCGGAAATTGATGTTTTCAATGTCAGAACTTGTAATATATTCTTGCATAAAGGTCAAGCTCACGTCAAAATAGGCAAGCTATATAAGCCAGCGAAATGCTCTTGTAAGACTGCGTAAGGTTATTCAGCTACGTCCGTGTCAAATACACAAATGATCTCCGGTATCGAAGGAAGAGGCAGACTTGTTAAGTAATGCGAGGAATCCGGACGAGCACTGCTCTAGCTCGTACCAATAAAAACTGAATGGGTTTTAACGTTAACCATCTAAATACGTGTACACTAAAATCGCGGAGGTTTTGGAGAAATGAATAAGAAATTGATTTAAATGTCCATGAAGCGGCTACACAGGAATTCTCCTGTCCAATAAAACAAGTCACACAATGAACATAAAAAGATGGCATTAAGTTTTTTTATAGATGATGTATTGATAACCAATTTCCGAGGACTGTTTCCAGCTGTTCAGCATGATTTGACATTTTAACGTTCCCTGGTCATTGGGCTATCTAATGAAACCTGCGTTCAAATCTCCCTGTGAAGACTATTTCTCTCCTGTGGGTGTGGCAGCCGACATCGATCTGTGGCGCCCAGGAAAAAACACTGCCCTCACAGGTACCATACATTTTACACCTTGGTGGAGCGGATCATGTCAGGAACAATGTAATTCTATAGACTGTTCCTGATCATGTAGGTTATTCTTGCTCAGAGAAATTAAGCAGTGGTTCAGACGGGAGATGAAGCCGGGACCTCTCGATCCTTAAGCACGCGCCCTACATCAGGGCCACCGCTCCCCACATTTAGTTAATAATGGACAAAAAACCTCCCAATACGGGGTATGTCCCGAATGTGTTGTTGATCGTGAATTATATGTTGCTAAACTAAAATTTGATTTGATGGTTAGTTAAATAAAATGTATTTCCAATACCTCGTGCAGTTAATACTTTGATTGAACAGTTCGCATGTATCATCGAACCCAGGCTAAGTTATACCAAAGACTAAATAACAAGACTGCGTTCAATAAACGCTTATGCCTCCGTGGAAGCCATTTCAATAAGACTAAGTCCCAAATTAGATCAAAGGTGAAGGTCAAATGGAGTCAGGTGGTTCAGGCTGGTGGATAGTGGTCATATACAACATCCCGTCCCATGACAACATCCATGCAAGTTTGAAAGCTTTGTAGCAAGCCATATTAATGCTAGAAGAAACGATCAATTTGGGTTAACCAGGCTGGACGGACGAACGAACGGACGGGCGGAGGAACGGACGGACAGGTGAATCACTATATGCCTCCCGATCTATCGATACTGGGGCATAAAAATTGTACCATGAATTTACTACCTACGCCGAGACGATAAGATTGGACACATCTCGCCGGGTGACTGTTAGGCTCCAGGGCAACGTTTTGTCAACGTACTTACGGAAATCGTAAACTAACGTTCAACTTGAGATAATCCTATTTGGTAACCCATGGGTAGTCTCGCGTGTATCGGTGCTTTACACTGGGCACGTTAAAGAACCAAGGAATCGATTCGGAACGAGCTAGGGTATCGCACCCGGATGCCTTGTATCTCACCTCTGTCTCTTACATTTGCGATAATGCCCAAGAGTGGGCCCTGCAAATTACATCGAGAAGAAGAAGAAGAAATTTAAATTCAGTATAATTATTTATCAGCTGTATATTGGGGACAGGTATTGTTTGTAAGACTTCATTAACTGGATCTTGATAAGTAAGTATTACAGCTGGAGTTTCCACATTTTACAGCTGTAACAGTATTATAAAGAATTTAAATTTGAGCGTAAGTTAAAGATTTCCGTAAATGCTTTAATAAAACAGTGGCCAGCTACTTAAAAGTGGAACTTGTGGATCAGAAAATGGGGCCACACAATATACAATTTTGGTACAGTCCTACCAGATTAAATTGAGACTCCTTGCGTAATTCGTAAACGTCCGGAGATAACAGTATATAGTAAATCAGCATACAAATCGAATACAACCGAGCACAGCCGGATGAACTTTTTTGAGTTTTATGAGTGTCAGTTTAATTTGGCCAAGCTATATGATTATCTTACATCTTACATCTTACATCTGTTGTTCGGGTCGCGAGCAGGCTCTGCTCATAGGACCCCCTCTATCCATATCATTGTAAATTTGAAGTTATTTCCAAGTTACTACAT
Source organism: Spisula subtruncata (assembly GCA_963678985.1). NCBI lineage: Eukaryota > Metazoa > Mollusca > Bivalvia > Venerida > Mactridae > Spisula > Spisula subtruncata. The sequence continues at coordinate 967,990 of OY787677.1, forward strand.
GTTAACGCATATTTCTGATGCCCTATAAATACACTGTCATTATTTCTTCGTATTCACCAATATTCAAGTTGTAGAGAGGTTTGAGGGATATTTCTGGAGACAATAGATGTTGAATGTTGACCGAACTTCCGCCCATTTATCTCATATAATTGACAACCTCGTTCTGAGAAACCAGGTTGATGATAAATGACAAACTGACCGTTCATATGATGGCATTTATCCATAACGCGTGATCGGTTTTATGCTTTTCTCTTTGAATAGTTACACATGATGGAGTTTCTTATTTGTAGGCAGTTACATTATATAACAAAGCAAGCGCTGGCATTATTTGTCAAAATTATCATTTTGTTTTCAATGTATCATGTGTATATTTGTAGAGAAATTAACGAGCCGGTAAGACTAAAACCAAGACTTAGATTTTATACCGTCACATGTTCTACTCGGTCTTAAGTTGTTATAAATATAGCTATTTTGATAAACGTGGGTATACATAATAAGAGAGGATAACAACTTAGTTACTCATAGTGTAATATAGGAATATTTTTATCAAAGTGTACAGTATAGAGCTATTTCTGACGATATATTTTAAAAATAATTCAAAAACTGAAAAACAATTATGCTTTCATATCCATTAGATCATTTTTCGCTTCTGCTTTAACAGAAACTCTCTGTGATTTGTTGGACATGCGAATTGTCCGTTTTCATACGAAAGTGTTCTAGAACACCCTAAGTCGATGGTTGAAATCCTAAGATTTTTTTCGACGATTGAATCAAAGTACACGGACCCCATCCAAAGTTTTAATTTGCAATTTAGGTATTCTAGTATCATACTAAACTACCTAATTTGAAACGGGGATTATTCGTCATTTTGACCATGGCCAATTTAATAGCTAGCTTAGATATTATTTTCGTATGATCCATTATTTGTCCTCTATTTAATTTGTCCGTGCACTATTCGCATACTTTTGTAATGGACATCGCCCAGCACCCTTTGTAAGTTGTAACATGTGGAGATGCTGGATTAGTTACTTTTAATTTAGGTCACTGCGCTGTTTGGAAACAATGGTTAATTTTTTTGGCTTATATATTTTCTAACTACATGTATCTAGATATACTATTATGCTATAATGTTCCACCTTTTACCGTTGCAGTTTGTCCCGTTTGCTGGAAGAGCAACTTTTTAAATTAGGTCACTATGCGGATATATCTTGTTTGTTTGCTGGGGTCACATCGTTGTCATATTCTGGAGCAACATGATGCTATTTACCACCCTTCCTTTCCTCTCTTGCCAATTATTTTAAACTAGGCCAAGTCGTAGTTGTGCCTCTTTGTGTCGCATTAACGTTAGGTCACTGTTGGTGTTTTAAACTAGGTCACGGGATGGTTGGTCCCATTTGGTCGCCCTTTCGGCATGTGTTTGTGCGGTTGGTTGGTCGTGTAGCGGGGCCTCGGGGAACTTGGTCGGGTCTTTGCTTGTTTGTGAAATTGCGTCATCCTGCATTTTTTCTGGGGGACTTGGACTTTTAATTGTTTCTTTGGTTTATGTGAGGGCATTTTTCCATCAGCTGTCCCCCGCATGGCCGTGAAAGGGTAGGGATTTTGACAACTGACTGGTGTATAATAATGCAAATATTCCATTAGAAAGAACGGTGGGATTACACTTTATTCAGATAGTCACAGTCAAACATAGAAAATATAGTTTACCTGACGGACAAGCCAATGTTTATGACCGTTATCATTTAACTTTGAACGGACTGTAATGTTCATATGCCTATTTCTTTAATTTGTGTTCATGTTTTGCAGATGTGGGTGCTTACATACATGAATACCAACACAGGCTTGCCTCACTGGTACAGTTTTTAGAGAAAATAAATACTTTAACACAAGACACTAGTCGACCTGAGATGATGTCGCCAAACGATGACAGCAATCACCGAGGTCAATCAGGTAAGCTAGAGGCTCGGTATTTTCCGTACAATATTGGAAATTTCCGTACAATATCGGTTATTTCTGTACAATATCGGTAATTTTCGTACAGTATCGGTAATTTTCGTACAATATCGGTAATTTCTGTACAATATCGGTAATTTCCGTACAATATCGGTAATTTCTGTACAATATCTGTAATTTCCGTACAATATCGGTAATTTCCGTAATATTGTTGGGTTAACGCATGCTTTTCCGTAATATTACATCCGCCGAGTCCCGATAGCGAGGGCACCAACACTCCCGAGGGACTCCGCAGATGTATCCACGCGAAAAGGTTTGCTCAAACGCTATTATAGCATAAAACAAGTTATTTTTATCAATGGTACAGTTACATGTGTTCGAACATTGATATTATATCTACTATAATTATTGGCATGTGTCCATGAAGAGATAACCAAGCCTTGGTCAATTATGGCGTGTAAAGTGTTGCAATATTGTATGTTTAAAAAATATGGTCTATTTTTATATATTCATTGTATACGGAACTTTTTTTTATAAAACAAGAAATAATTGTTGTAAAAGGCAAAATATTTATTCAATGTGAAAAATATTTATTCGATAGTTTCAAAATTTTTATTCTATCCTTTAAAATATTTGTTCTATGTGATAAAAATATTTATTCTATACGTTTAATATTTTTGTGCAATCCTGCAAAATATTTGTTCCATGTTAAAAGTATTTATTCCATACTTTGATTTTTTTTGTGCTATATTAAATATTTATTGGATGTTGTACAAACTATTTATTCGATAATTTGAATGCTGGGAAGGACGACCAATTGTAACGCGTCATCTGATTGGATCAATGCAATGTAATGATCCATCCGCAGGTTCACCTACGGATACCTTGTTACGACTTTAACGACCTCTACCCTGGTCAATTTGCGCATCTTCTCGGCCACCGACGGCCCGCCGCGAAGCGGGCCCACGGGTCCAATCTGAAGAGCTCATTAACTGGAGCGATCGGTAGTAGCGACGGGCGGTGTGTACAAAGGGCAGGGACGTAATCGACGCGAGCTGATGACTCGCGCCTACTGGGAATTCCTCGTTCATGGGGAACAATTGCAAGCCCCAATCCCTAGTACGAATGGGGTTCAACGGGTTTCCCGATCCTTTCGGACCAGGCGAGACGCACGCTGATCCATTCATTGTAGCGCATGTGCGGCCCCGAACATCTAAGGGCATCACAGACATGTTATTGCTCAATCTCGTGTGGCTAAGCGCCACCTGTCCCTCTAAGAAGCTGACGGGGACTCGCGAAGGATCCCCGAGCTATTTAGCAGGCTAGAGTCTCGTTCGTTATCGGAATTAACCAGACAAATCGCTCCACCAACTAAGAACGGCCATGCACCACCACCCACCGAATCAAGAAAGAGCTCTCAATCTGTCAATCCTAACGGTGTCCGGGCCGGGTGAGGTTCCCCGTGTTGAGTCAAATTAAGCCACAGGCTCCACTCCTGGTGGTGCCCTTCCGTCAATTCCTTTAAGTTTCAGCTTTGCAACCATACTCCCCCCGGAACCCAAACACTTTGGTTTCCCGGAGTCTGCCCGCCGAGTCATTGAAGCAACTCCGGCGGATCGACAGTTGGCATCGTTTATGGTCAGAACTACGACGGTATCTGATCGTCTTCGAACCTCTGACTTTCGTTCTTGATTAATGAAAGCATGCTTGGCAAATGCTATCGCTGTAGTTCGTCTTGCGACGGTCCAAGAATTTCACCTCTAGCGCCGCAATACGAATGCCCCCGTCTGTCCCTATTAATCATTACCTCGAGCTCCGAAAATCAGCAAAATAGAACCGATGTCCTATTCCATTATTCCATGCACCATTATTCAGGCGGAAGTAGCCTGCTTTGAGCACTCTAATTTCTTCAAAGTAAACGTTCCGGCCGGCCGAGACACTCAATCAAGAGCACCAAGGCGCGGACAACCGGCGTGGAGGTCAGGACGAGCAGTGACCGCCGCGATGCGGACCGCAGCAACTTTAATATACGCTATTGGTCACGACCAATGAAGTCCGTCGTAACAAAACAGCAAATTTCCCAGCATTCAAATTATTGAACAATTATTTGTAACCGATACAATAAAAAATTTCGATTTATCGAATAAATATATTTCACATTGCACAAAAATTTTAAAGTATTAAATAAAATATTCAAAGAATGGAATAAATAGTTTAGACATTTGTAACAGGGTATAGGAATCAGTTTTTGACTGTCAAGCTTTAACCCTATATTTTAGCAAAGCATAGATTATTATTCTATTTTTATAAATTAATTAATAAGACTTAGTATTAAGGTACATCAAATGTTCTTTATATCCTAAAGCTATAGGAAATATTCTTATAAGATAAGGTCTGTGCTTGAAGCATTTATTATAGATAATTTACAATATGGCAACATAATGTCTACTGATAAAATCTATGCTGTCCGTGTTATATTGTTCCTAGAAACAGCCATAGTCAAATTATATGTGTTTATTACCTATTGTCATCTTTGATGATCTTTATCACGATTTAAGGTTTTAATATTTATATATGTTTAATGTAGGCTTTTGATTGGTTAATAATGTCTGGACCAATCAAATATGTTAATATGATTTTCTGTACTCTTAAAATTATATTTACTGATCAGTCTCAAAATTGAAATGAAACGTTGAACACCTAAGTGCTATTAAATTGGTGTCAGCTAATAATAAGTCATCTGGTTACAAAAAGTTATAATTAGTTGAATTGAATAGTTATGATATACTGAAATGTTGTATACGTACATGTAAGAAATAAATGAAGAAAACTAGAAAAGGGACTTGTCGTTGAATTAATGTGTAGGTAGGTTACGTTACTGTTGACAAGAGATCAATATTGGAGATATTAGAATCAACTGCAATATACATTGCAACATTGGAGAACTTTACAAAAACACATTGGAGATGCTAATACCACTAGGTACATTCTATCACTGATGTACACTTGGAGAAACAAATAACAATTAAGGTTACATACACATCAAAGTAACATTGGGAACACTGTGCGATAGGAGGTTTGGAGTTACAACAACCAACCCAACCAATAGAGATTATTGGTGGTACACAACTTTCACAAAGCGAGTATTCCCCTACTCTCACGAAAAGCGCCACAGTCGCTGCCACTGCCCAACCTCTAGTCACAGTTGTTTATGGTGCGAGATTATCCGATGGTAGATGATCCAACAAATCGAGGAATACCGAATTACCAGAAACTGATTTTGGAAACGTTTGGGACCATTTGGTACATACGATAACATGTACCTTAGGAACGAGGGAAGACCTGTGATTTTCAAACTAAAGCCAAATCCAGTGGAACAGAGGAAGCGAAGAACTGCCAATACCAATTTCAAAGTGCTATAGAATAAACTGTTTCTATTAAAGCTATCTGCATTCACTTGGTAAGTGGAAATCATCATTTTGTGCTAATATCTTTATTGTTGCAAGGTTCATCAGTTGCTATTTACAAAAGTTGTTATCTGTAATATACTTGTTATTTACTTGTTATCACTATAGATTTGAATATAGTCTTATTTAGGTGAAGTCTGTTTCATCCAGTCACATATTATTTACAAATACCATACTTTTATTGAACAGTTTGTATAAGTTTGATTGAAAATCACATATTCAGTAGATTATATAATCTTGTAAAACAAATTGATTTTTAAGTTGAAATCAGGTCTGATAGTTCATTGACAATAACAACAAGGGCAAGTTATTTGTTAAATTTTTGATAACAGTATTTTCGGAAGTTATTCATACTTCCTAGTAAATTTTTGCATTAAAATTTTGTAGTGATTTAGTTGAAAAACAGATAAATTGGCAGTGTTCTAAACAAGTATGTTCTGCAATGACACATTCAAAATGTGAAAAACCCTCTGTGTCCCTTATATCTCCAATAGACCAAAATGGTACAGCCCCCATCCAAATTTGTAACAAAGAAGTTAGTGCTCTATTTGACTCAGGTGCTACTATTTCATGTATTAGTGTACATTTGGTTAAAAAGTTTATGTCTGATCCAGAAATTTCAAAGTCTGAAATAACCCATGTGACTGGAGTTTGTGGTGAAATCCATCCTGTTTTAGGGACTATTGAATTAGCTTTTCTAATTGATGGGTGTCCGTTTGTTCATGAATTTCATGTCTTTACAAGAATACACAAACCCGTCATAATTGGTCGAGATTTTATGAAGAAAGTAGGAATCAGTCTGGACTTTGGTCAGAATTTAATAACAATGTTGAGAGATAAGGCCGAACCAGTTATTCTTGCTTCGTTGTCTGAGACTCTTAGCAAGACATCTTTTGCTAGGACCACAACCTCACATGTTATTCCTCCTCATTCTGAGTATGCTTTGTCTTTAAAAATTAAGAAATTCAATGATGGTGATGTCGTTCTCTGTGAGCCTCCAAATGATTTGTCAAAGAAAGAAATTGCTGGTGGTAAATGTTTATCATTAGTATCAAATGGAACAGTTACATATAGGTTAATGAATCCTACGGCTGTTCCTGTATTTCTAAAGAAGGATGTCTGTGTTTCTGTGGTTTCAGAAGTAAACACTCATTTTATCCAGCCAGTTACTGACAATGAAACTTCACAATCAGTAAACTGTTTAGATTCTGAAAGTACCGATCAAAGTCTTTCAGATGACGATTACATTGCAAAGGCTCACGAGTTAGGCATTACTTCAGAGGATTCTGATTTGTCTGAGTATCAAAAGACACTTTTGTTAATTTTCATTGGGAAAAATAGGAAGGCATTTTCCAAAGATTTTTCAGAATTAGGTCAAACACATTTAACCTCTCATCGTATTGAAACTGGTTGCAATAAACCTGTTAAGAATTATCCATACCGTCAAAGTCCTGAGATGCGACGGGAAACAGAGAGACAAGTTGAGGGTATGTTGAGGGATGGCATTGTCGTAGAGTCTGATTCACCATGGAATAGTCCAATTGTTCTCGTTCGGAAGAAATCCGGAGAATGGCGTTTTGCTGTGGACTACCGTGAGCTGAATAAGATCACTGAGCCGATGTCATTTCCAATACCACATATCTCGGATGTTTTTGATGCTATTGCTGATGCAAAAGCGGTAATATTCTCTGTTCTCGATCTTAAATCGGGATTTTGGCAGGTGCCTTTAGATAAGGAAACTGCTCATAAGTCTGCCTTTGTTACGCATCAAGGTGTGTATCAATGGAACCGTTTACCTTTCAGTTTAATGAACAGTCCTCTGACATTTCAAAATTTGATGACCAAGGTTCTTAAAAATCTTAATTGGAAAATTGCGCTAGTGTACATTGATGACATTCTAGTTTATAGTAGGAATTTCAATCAGCACCTGTCTCATTTAGAGCAAGTATTCAGCAATATTAGAGCTGCAAACCTAACTTTACAACCGTCTAAGTGTAAGTTTGCTACTAAGGAAGTTGAATACCTTGGGCATGTTATTTCCAAGGAAGGAATCAAGGTCAATCCCAACAAAACAAAGGCTATTGATGAATATCCATGTCCCAAAAATGCCAAACAGGTTAAATCATTTCAAGGTATGGCATCCTATTATAGGAAATTTATTAAATCATATGCTAAGATAGCAAGTCCCCTTACTGCTCTTTTGAAGAAGGAGAGTAAGTTTATATGGTCACAACAGTGTGATAAATCATTTAAGACTCTAAAGAAGGCCCTTACGTCTGCCCCTATCCTATCCTTTCCTCAATTTGACCGTCCTTTTATCTTGGCGACTGACAGTTCAGACCTTTCCATAGGTTTCGTCCTGTCCCAGCTAGATGAAAGTGGTAAGGAGCACCCGATAGCTTACGGTGGCAGAGCGTTGCACGGCCATGAAACCAGATGGCATATTACTGACAAGGAAGGGTTGGCACTGGTCGAAGCAGTGAATATGTATCGACCATACCTGGCCAACAATCCATTTACTGTGTTTACTGATAACATATCAGTTAAGTGGCTTAAGCAGATAAAGAAATGTGACGGACGTCTTGGTAGATGGGCACTGCAACTACAGGCCTACAATTTCCAGATTGTGCATAAATCTTCATCTGCTAATGGAAATGCTGATGGTCTTTCGAGGCGTATATACCCCGAAAATGGTAACAATATGGAAGTTAATTCTGTGGACCCAGATGACATGTGTATCCAGTCAGACAAGCAAGAGCTTGCTGCAGTAACACTATTCTATGGTCCAGATCAGATCCAATTACCACCATCAGTTGCTCCAGCCACAGTACACACTGAAGCAACACCAATTAAGCAAACACTCACAACATCAGGTGAAAACAGTACAGATGATAGTACAAATGAACAGTTAATATCAGTTGAGCAAACTGAATTACAAACACTTCAGCACAACTGTGAATTTTACAAAAGCATTATTACATACAAGGACAAAAATGAACTTCCTGATGAACAAAAGAAAGCAAAACTAATAGTTGCACAATCAGATCAGTTTGAAATTCTTCCATCAGGTATTTTAGTTCATTTATACTCACCCAGAACAAGGGGAGTACCGAAAGATGAGAAGTTAATTTTGCAAACGTGTATCCCTGCAGTCCTCAGGGATGAAATAATGAAATCATTTCATGATAGTCTGGCGGGTGGCATGCATCAAGGTTTTGAAAGAACTTATGCAGCAATCCGATAGAAATACTACTGGCCCACGATGTTTGAAGATTGTCGAAAGTACATTCAAACATGCGAATCCTGTCAACGAGTGAAACGCGACATTCATGGCAAACCCCCACCCTTACAACCAATGCCCGTAGCCGATATCTTTGAAAGATGGCACATTGATATTTTAGGAGGCCTTCCCACAACCAAAGATAAATACAAATATGTTTTATTGGTTGTGGACAGCTATTCCAAATGGAGTGAAGCATTCCCCCTTCGTACCCAGACAGCTACAGAAGTTGCAGCCGTTCTATTCAAGGAAGTGATCTGCCGGTACGGAGCCCCCTCTATTCTTGTTTCAGACAGAGGTCAACAGTTTCTTTCCAAACTTGTCAAAGCTCTCTGTGAATTATTTCAGATTACTCGCTATTATACTAGCAGCTATCGCCCTCTTCTCAATGGTTCGGTTGAGAGAATGAATTCTGTCATTCTCCAATCTCTAAGACTCTACTGTAAAGGGAAGCAGGATAATTGGCCTGAGCTTTTGCCATCAATCATGATGGCATATCGCATGACCCCTGCTACCCAGTCTACTAGCTTTTCACCGTTCTATCTGCTAGTTGGTCGTGAGATGCGTCTACCAATCGACACTTCTCTTACTCCCAAAACCACTCTTTCTACTGACTTTAGGGTCCATCTATCTCAAGTCTTACAAAATCTTGAGGTTACTCGACAGATTGCAGCCAAAAACATCCAGCTTGCTCAAAATAAGTACAAGGAGCAGTACGACAAACGCAGCAGAGAACCTAACTACAGCCCCGGAGATAGAGTTTGGCTATACTGCACCAAGGTACCTCAAGGAATGGCCCCAAAATTACAAAAGAATGGATAGGTCCTTACTACATTGCCATGAATGGTCCGCATAACACCTACAAACTAAGAAGATGCCGAGACAATAAGCCAATTAGAGCCATGATAAATGCCACCAGACTAAAACGCTTTCATGATCCAAATGACCGACCAACAAATCCGCCAGCAGACTATGAAAATGAAGAAGAACCAAATAATGATGCAGGACCCTCAATTGAAGAACCGTCACAGAACACAGAACAACCAGTGAATGCAGAGCCTCAGGAAATAGAACAACCAATCAATGTTGAACAGCAGCATTCACAAGTTACAGAACAATCAAACACTTCAAATAGAGGAAATCATCCAGCAAACAGGAACATTAAAGCAAAAGTCAAGTCAAGCAAAAAGAAAACTAACAAACAGCAAAAGCAACAGGTGAGCAATAAAAGTGCACATGCAAGTATATCAAAGTCAAAACATACAGACTCGGTACCAAAACAAAATCAACCAGAGTCATCCCAGGACAATACAGACCAACATAAACCGTTAAAGGTTATCAACAGGGACACTGGTCCTGAAAAACAACCACCGCTTCCACTTCAAAAACAAACTACTGATGAAAAACAACAAGCAGCACCATCACAGCCGACAATGTCAGATTCACAAAATACAAACACAAGTCAGCACAAATTCAGAACAGAAGACATAGACAGAATCATGTCAGCAGAACGCACAAAAGATACACTATATTATCGCATCAAGTGGAAAGATACAAACAAACCAAGTACATGGGAATATGCCACATCCATACCTGAAGTGTTCATCAGAGAATTCCACATCAGCAAGACAATGAAGGGTACAACTAGAAAAAGATCACTAAAAGACCACAAATTCTTTGACAAACACCCAGATATAAACTCAGTAGTTGAAACAAACATGGAGGCAAGGATAATAGGTTACGAAGAAACTTACAATATGGAAAACCAAAAGATACTTATGTACGATCCCAAAAAGAAAATCTCACACAATTATGCTGTCCCATATAAAATAAGTGACAGGAAAAAGTTCATGCAACCATTCCTCAACAAAATGTTTGAGCTTATCCAGAATGTTGAGTATAGCTATTGGGGTAGTACTACTGGAATAAGTGACACGGGACAGGTTTTCGAAGCCAAAAAGGTCAATGCTGTCTTCGTCAATGATCAAAGGAATCCTTATGAGACTACCTACTTTAGAGTTTATCCTGTTAATTCCAATGTAGCTCAATGGTTTACCCTATCTCAAGCCCCTATCAAGTGTGTCAGAAAATTCTTGTTTAGGATTGGTGCCAAAATTTGTCATAATGGGCCGATATTTGTTCATAACCCTAGGTTTAAGATGTAAATTTTTATATGTAGTAGGGCAGAATTGCTGATATTTTTTCCTTCACCTGAAACTCTAGAATAATTATTTTTATATCAAACATGCATTTATGGGTTGAAACAGTCATTTACCTAAACATTAGTAATTAACGATGAGAAGAATAATCAACCAGAGACAAAAGTTGAAATGTAGAAATGTGGATTTGTATTATTACAATGTTGCAAGAGTAGTAGCAGTAATGTTATTACAAATATATATATATATATGTGAAAAAAACTCTATTTAATGATACAGCTGATCCTTAAATGTTGCATACAAATAGCTTGGTCAGTTGTCTGCAAAGTTGCAAGGGAATATAAGAATATTGTGTATATGTAAAAACTCTATTTAATGATACAGCTGATTCCCAAATGTTGCATACAAATAGCTTGGTCAGTTGTCTGCAAAGTTGCAAGGGAATATAAGAATATTGTGTATATGTAAAAACTCTATTTAATGATACAGCTGATCCCCAAATGTTGCATACAAATAGCTTGGTCAGTTGTCCGCAAGGTTGCAAGGATATATAAGAACATTGTGTATATGTAAAAACTCTATTTAATGATACAGCTGATCCCCAAATGTTGCATACAAATAGCTTGGTCAGTTGTCCGCAAGGTTGCAAGAGAATTTAAGAGTATATTGAGTACATGTATATTGAGTATATATAAAAAAGATACTGCTGATCCCCAAATGTTGCATAATAATAGCTTGGTCAGTCAGTCCAGATAGTTGCACAAAGAGTTTGTTATTGAAAAACATATTGTATTGTTGAACACATATAATGATTATAGGAATAATCATAAAATCCTAAAAGGCAGAGGAGATATAAAAAAAAAATCATTTTGTGTTTAAGTTAAAATGTATTTATACCTAATAGTTTATTCAAGAATGCAATCAGATTAGATTGTTAATGCCAGGCATAGGCATGACTGTATATACATTTTTAATTAATGTGTGCTAAATACAGGTGAATTTTAAGGAAGTACAGTATCTGACTTTTGGATTTTCACACTTCAGTCATTCATTATATTTATAGTATGCTGTTTTTATAAACATAAGTCATTTATAATTATTGTTTGGCTCGCTATTACTGCTTTTACATTTATCTAATGTATATTTAGGCAGGTGCATTTCAATTCAGAGGGTACAATTTTTATTTTCACATAAAGCTACATGCTTCCAAGGCAAATTCTTAAACATAAGGCTTTTAATAATGGATCCAGATTTTTTTTATCAATAATTGTATATGAATATGCCTAGACAATAATATTCATATTATTGCAAGTTGGTTGACTAATCAAATTATGCATTGGAGTCTAAGTTAAGTTATTTTGATACCTTTTCAATTGGTTTGTTTAGTTGGAGCGCAACTAGTTGCAAATAGTTGTTGCCTGGCTGTTCAGATTCAATTGAACTTTCAAATGAATTGTTTAATTGTCTTATGACCAGTTGCAAATGGTTATGAGTTAGTTACTCAGTTCTTTGAAAATGAAATTTAAAGTAAATTTTGACCAAAATGGGTCATTAATGATAGAACAATGAAGCTATGCATAATTTTGCGAAGTCAACTATATAACCCCCCCCCCAAGTATTTTTAATTATTGTGATGAAATATTTCTTATAAATGTCATGACTAATCAGACATGAATTTATTTCAGGTATTGTTGTTGTTACTATTGTTTTAATGATGTATGCAGTTAAGTCTCATAATCTATATAAGATATGACATAAGTTAGTCTATTATTATTGCAATTAGATTGAGGACAATCTTTTTAGAAGGAAGGGTGACATGTAACAGGGTATGGGAATCAGTTTTTGACTGTCAAGCTTTAACCCTATATTTTAGCAAAGCATAGATTATTATTCTATTTTTATAAATTAATTAATAAGACTTAGTATTAAGGTACATCAAATGTTCTTTATATCCTAAAGCTATAGGAAATATTCTTATAAGATAAGGTCTGTGCTTGAAGCATTTATTATAGATAATTTACAATATGGCAACATAATGTCTACTGATAAAATCTATGCTGTCCGTGTTATATTGTTCCTAGAAACAGCCATAGTCAAATTATATGTGTTTATTACCTATTGTCATCTTTGATGATCTTTATCACGATTTAAGGTTTTAATATTTATATATGTTTAATGTAGGCTTTTGATTGGTTAATAATGTCTGGACCAATCAAATATGTTAATATGATTTTCTGTACTTTTAAAATTATATTTACTGATCAGTCTCAAAATTGAAATGAAACGTTGAACACCTAAGTGCTATTAAATTGGTGTCAGCTAATAATAAGTCATCTGGTTACTTGGGGTGTAACGGTACGCTCACCTCACGATATGATACGTACCGTCAATTTTTCTAACGGTTCGGTATATTTCGGTATGATACATTATTCTCTAACAGCTGCATAAATATTTCAATTTTAAATAAATAATGAATTTGTTGTTTCTATAACAGCAAATATTATGCGTCTATCAACTATTTTTGGTGAATTTAGACAATATGAAGCATATCTCAATACAATTAAAACGAGTGATACTTGTTTATTATACATAATCAGAAGGCTGTCAGGTGTTTTCGTTGTCTGAATATGATTTTGCTCATAAAAAAGCTTATACCGAACTGTACCGAAATTTAGAAGTCGTGTATCGTGAACCGTGTGGGACTGAAGTCCGCGGTATCTCGTATACCGCGGTATACCGTTACAGCCCTACTGGTTACAAAAAGTTATAATTAGTTGAATTGAATAGTTATGATATACTGAACTGTTGTATACGTACATGTAAGAAATAAATGAAGAAAACTAGAAAAGGGACTTGTCGTTGAATTAATGTGTAGGTTACGTTACTGTTGACATGAGATCAATATTGGAGATATTAGAATCAACTGCAATATACATTGCAACATTGGAGAACTTTACAAAAACACATTGGAGATGCTAATACCACTAGGTACATTCTATCACTGATGTACACTTGGAGAAACAAATAACAATTAAGGTTACATACACATCAAAGTAACATTGGGAACACTGTGCGACAGGAGGTTTGGAGTTACAACAACCAACCCAACCAATAGAGATTATTGGTGGTACACAACTTTCACAAAGCGAGTATTCCCCTACTCTCACGAAAAGCGCCACAGTCGCTGCCACTGCCCAACCTCTAATCACACATTGAACAAATATATTACAGGATTGCACAAAAATATTTGACGTATTGAATAAATATTTTATCACATAGAACAAATATTTTATAGGATAGAATAAAAATTTTGAAACTATCAAATAAATATTTTTCACATTGAATAAATATTTTACTTTTTACAACAATTACTTTTTGTTTTAGAATAAAATTTTACCGTATACAATGAATATATAAAAATAGACCATATTTTTTAAACATACAATAATGCAACACCTTACACGCCCTAGTCAATGAACCATGGTACAATTATAATAATTAGGTAAAAATGCATATATTAAATCTCCTATTTTAATATTTATTATATACTAATCAGCTTAAATCGTAAGAAGTTAACATTCTGGGGGTTTTGGCAACATCCATCGACTATTCCTTATTTTCCGAATATCCACTCAATATGACATCTTAACAAAGATGGCGTCATAGTGTAAATATGACGTCATAGTGTTTATGACGTCCTATTGTACATGACGTCACAAAATACGCGCTCTATAACCATTCTATCTCACATTTCAGGATACAAAGATATCGGCAGGTTAATACAGATGCTGGAAGAACCTCGACGTTTAGATATTGAGAAAAAAGATTACGCCATTTTACCACCAGCATCCGAGTGGTGCCGACTGATGGGATTCAGGGGTTGCCGTGGTAACAGTGCGTGAAGAGTTATATTCAGCTGATCGTGTAAATCACTCTACACGTTTTGCACATGGTCGTTAATGAACAGAATGTACTTTCATTACATGTTAGACCTCTTTCCATATACATGTCAATCTATAAAACATTAAACAAAAGTCACACAACATGATGACGTCATTGTCACGGTGTAACGTTCTAAAATAAACAAAAGGCCGTCATGAATCCGGAATCACACGGACTGTTTTTAACATCAAGGCGAAATCTCGATAATTTTCAAAAAATTAACAATGTAAAAACGATGTTGTGTTATATTTTACTATGGTTCGGATATTTAATCTATCAAATATTCTATGAACTTACAAAAATAGACAAAAGTCACCAGACCCGGCCAGGTTATTATGAACACGTTCTCATTATCCAACTCAAATTTGAAAAAGTTCTAATTTTAGAATTTTGCATCAAAACCAATGGCAATGTGTGGCAAATGATCTAATGAAGAAAATGAACCCAATTAATGTGTGTCCATTTAGTAATAAAGAAGTTACAGCGGTTTTTGTAACTAAAAACATGCTCCGATTGGAGTACGTACGGAGTACGAGTTGGAGCATGGAGTATATGTTCTCCAATGTTTATAATCACCGGGCCAGGTCTGAAAACAGACTTGTTTATCAAGCACAGTCCTGTGTCTCAGAAAAAACGTCATTCTTATACAAATTATCTTTCTGATACACTTTTATGAGTTTGAACTTTCTTGAATTTTAAGAAAGTTGTCTACATGGGTTACCAAACTCGCGCAATGAATCGCGAGCAGCAGTTGTATTGAACATCGATACTAAGATAGGAAGTACTGTGAAGACACAATCACCCTAATATTAGAGAAATAAGGAATCAGGCCCTGATCTCCAAAAACATTTCAATTTGATTTAAATCCCATCTCAAATAATGCCATGTGTCATTTAGATGATTTCCTTAAGAGGTTGTGCAACACAAAACAAGAAAATCTCAATTTAAGATGAAATTTCAACTTGAGATATTTCTGGCCCCGTGTTCACAAAGGATCAACTGATTTAGATCAAATTTGATCCTGAAAATAGTTGTCCATGTTTTGGAAGTTTTTGGTACCTTTCGGCAATTACAACTTACAGCCATGTAGAGAATATCTAATATACTTCAAATTGACATGTTCAAACTATTCAGACCATCATTTTTCTGTTGCAAAAGTGATTTATTGTAGTTGAGAGTCAAACTGATCCTGAAAAACAAGGATCAATTATTAAAACGAGGATCAAGTCAGTATCTTTATAACTGACAATGAAAACTTATTTTAATGTCGTTAAAATTGAAGGATGTGTTTTTCTGTACCCACATGTATAAAAATACCAAGCTTAAGCTTAACATATTTACTGAATTTCCAAGGATATATATTTGATCTTGATTCTGATCCTGATAGCTAATTCTTTGTGAACTTGGGGCCTGGACATCGGGGCCAGGGTCAAGGCCAGTCAATGTTGATTGCCTCATGTAAAGGTCAGTCAATGTCAATCTACAGTATAATTAATAGACACGAAATGTGGAAATCGGACAGACAAGGCAGCACCCAACTTAACCAGCCGAGCACAGCAACGAGTAACAACACAACACAACTACAATGCCCACACACAACCCAAGGAAATGATTAAAAAATGTCAGACAAGGTAAAAACTATTTTAATATATACAAAACTCAGATATGTCGAATTTCATACTTTTAGGTTTCAAGAAGATATTTTATAAAGAAAAACAGTTACTATAACTTGAAATGGACCCGATATTGACCAAATGCAATTATTTGGTACAAAAAGACACACGAATAAAATAAGGGACGAATCATTGAGACGAGAATGGTGCGAAAAAGACGGACGAATAAAATAGGGGACGAATCATTAATAAGAAAATAGAGCGAAAAAGACGGACGATTAATATAGGGGACGAATAATTGATACGAAACCAAAATGGCCGGGGGTCAAAATGAGCAATTTTTGGAATTTTGACATTTAT
This sequence comes from Spisula subtruncata, assembly GCA_963678985.1. Lineage (NCBI taxonomy): Eukaryota > Metazoa > Mollusca > Bivalvia > Venerida > Mactridae > Spisula > Spisula subtruncata. Next base: position 984,761 of record OY787677.1, read on the forward strand.
TTGGTTATATAGGTTTGAATAATAGTACTATAGATTGTTTTGGAGCGGAAAATCAGAAATAGCAGCTTTTTAGAGATACGAAACCAAGCGAGGAAACTCCCAACTTAAAAAACAGCAGGAACCGACAGATGTCGAAAAGGCCACATCAAATCCAAAAGGCACAGGCATATAACCAAGTAAGTCACCAAAAGTTTTAAAAACCCATATGAATATTTTTTGTAGACGCTACATGATTTGATCATATTTAAAAACAAGAAAAAAATGACAATGCGATAAAACTATCACTGTTAGCTCTATATAAAGTCTAAATATAGCGAGTGGTTTGTATTTGCAGCTGCAAAGTGCTAGCACCATCTAGTAGACCTATACAGATATTGCTCAAATTATGATCGATGTCAAAATTAGTCCAGCCCCAAGGGAAAACGATATCGTTTGCAGTCAATATAAAATGAATAACGTTTGCATCAAAAATCAAATCGAATGAACTTAATGGAATAAAGTCGTCTTGCGTCGTTGCTGACGGGTCTTATAAACACTTTACATGAACATAAGGTCCTTCATAGGAAAATGTATTATGTATGCCTTATCATGTGTGATCCGAGTAATTATAGTTGCAATTTGGTATTACCTCACCCAAGCGGGATCTTTGCAATACAGGTCATTTCGTAACCAGGTTTATTCCTAGTCGTGCATTTTTTGCTATTTTGTAACTTTTGTAAACTGGCTAGACTAGGGTTTGGTTTTATTGTATAACAACCCAGTGTTGCATTTCATGTTTTATTACACAGACGAAGCAAGTAAATAAGTAAACTTAACAAAATCAGTATTAATACAACTTAAATATAACTATATAGAGTAAATATAAAAAATCATTATCTACCACGTTTTACAGGTAATGAATTTCACTCCCAAGTCCGACATCACCTGTGAAATAATATACTGAATTACATGTAGACATCGGGATGTCAGTATTGAGAGCGTGAAATAAAAAAATATAATTAACAAAAAAATGTAAAATAAGACAATATATGAAGTATTACAAGCAATACAAAATTCCCAAACAGGTTTTAATTGCAACCACAATTTATGCTACATTTTGAATATATACGTTAACAGAATACATTTATTGCTTAGCAACAACTTCTTAAAATATACAGTACTTGCAAAATACATGTAAAGCAAGATAGCAAATCGCGAAAAAGCAACTTTTATGAAAACACTAAAACGAGGACAAACGATGACTGCTGCATGCATGATGAATGTGAGGAAAACTGTACCCCCAAACTTCTGTTCTATTACTCAAGGAGCTGTCCTAAACTTATGACGTATTTTTAATGTGCCGCACAAATATATCAAGTAAGTGTTGTTCCTTTATAAATTTGCAAAGCGAGGTAACTCGTGGCTTGTCCAAATGTACGGTCAGGTCCGGATACTGGAATTTATATGTTCAGTAGTAGTTGTCTCCCTTGGTTGTTTATCGCCATTTTTTATCATGTCGAACTGAAAAGACGGCATTTTGTGGTGCAATGTTTCCCCGAAATTAGGTCGTTTATGTACCCACGGTGTTGGTGTTGGTAGATACATCACAAGAATATTCAAGCAACAATTGTAGAATTGTTAAAATAGGCAATGAGCAATGTTTGAAAGCAATGTGTTTTATGATGAACAAGGCACAAGTGTTTAGCATACGTTCAACAAAAATAATCACAATATATGTGCAAGACTAGTCAGTCAGTGAAGCTGACTTCAAGTTGATTCTAATTTTATTAACTAGTTGAAAACACATATCCAAGATTGCGACATTGCTGTGCATAACTACAGATAAAACATTCCCATATATACAAGGTAGGTAAGTCCATTGGCAGTATGTAAGTATCGACATAGTCCTAGGATCTATTTATTCAAGATTAATAAACATGGTAATAATATACAGGGAAACAATTTTGCTGACACAATTACGATATATGAACAAAACAAACACTAATATTGCAGTAAGGTGTAAACATTGTGATCTTCGTATTTACATAGTTGACTAGTATTAAAAGTGATGGCTGAAATCACACGCATGTATAAAAGCTAGCAGCATGACAACAGTGGGACAACATGTGTTAATGTTGCTATACACTACATGTGACACAGTGTCCAGCATCTATTTGGACATCCTGAATATCCATCATTATAGCACAATAACCAGAGCACACACGAAGAATCACGTGACACAGTATGCGGGTATAAAAAGTACACTACGTTTAGGATAAGCTTAATATTTGCCTAAATCAAATGTAACATTAAATAAGGATTACAAGTATAAACAACATACGTCATGAACATACATAAATCAAAGCATGATATGTTAACAAATGTTGAGTATTTTTTCAGAGCAAGCTCTATATCGAACTATCCATCTGTAAATTGACTCACCAACACATTTGACCTACCACAGTCCATTCCATCCAGGTCGTGCAGAGGTCACCAGGGTCATCTATATAGAGGTTAAAACTAGCTAACAGGTAAGAAGCGGCCAATATAATACAACCTATACACGACTACATATTGAGAACATATTATGTCAAGCATGACAGTTACAATGCGGTACGCGTCAAAGGAAAACAATGAAACTGTTTCCAAAGAAGCGTCGTCAACTTTGTAGCTAGTTTGTTGAATTCTTCTGTTTCTATCAAGGTGAACTATCCCAGGCATCGCATACTTTTCTAACTATCCACTGAAAATTAGAAAATATAAATTATCAATAAAGGATTTACACATGAGCACTGTATGTCCAGACTTTTGTGAGTTTGTGCATCTATACTTGTATTCGTATATAATGGAATGAAGGCGCCCTCGATGACAGAATGGAGAATACACCTGGTATTCAATAGACGTGGTTCTCTATCCCACCAAACAACCAGCAAAATAATTAATCATCAAGTGTTGCGGATACACAAGTATTCGTGACGTAGTACACCGATTTTTATGACAAGGTACGTGTACACGAATTAATGATGCTGACAAAATATACACCAGAGAACTTACACAAAAACCTGTGACAAGGTACACAAGAATAAATGGCAAAGTGCACAAGAAAATGATGACATATTTCACTTACCTCAGCTAATTTCTTATCAGCCAGATGAATCTCTTTCTTAGAACTTGCAGACGCAAACAGGAATTTCTTTTCTTTTTCCTTCAATATTAACTCGAACCCCTTATTGGTAACCTTGGGTTTTTCTTTTAGCTCCGCCCATGTATATGTAAACTCACAATTCCATTGACCGAAAATCTCTCCACGACTAGCAAACAAAACTCTCCTAGAATATCAACACAATATCAAGTTAAAACCATCAACAACGGATAAATGAGGCTGAATAAAAAATAATCAAACATGTCAATTTCAGGTTCCGTGTCACATAGATTTACAAAAGCCATACATGTATATATATAAGTCTGTGAGGATAATTCGATTCATATATTCGTAGTGTTGACTAACAACTAAAGCATACAACTATACGATTATGACCTAAGCACGTCACTTCATTAATCTACTGCCGGGAACCTTAATTTGAAACGTTATGACTAAAGATACCTAAATTATAGATATTACCATTAATGATTCAACACATTTGACTTGACTTACCTGTTTGTAACAACAAAGACATTCTTCTGATCTTTGGTGACAACAACGTGAGCAATGAAATCGTCCGTTTTGTAGAATTTTCCTTTCTCCGTTTCCTGTTGACAACAAAACAAACTTATCAGTATCACTTGTATTGTAAAGTATTTGAGTTTAGTATTCCCAGGTCGATTATAAAACAAGTTCTTACAGTGCATACATATAACTCTCAGCGTTCCATACCTGATGATTTACATCGTCGCCAAGACAAAGAAGTCGGCTATCATAAACATCCAATTTTATACTTTAGATAGACTTACATAATAGGATCATTGCATCAAGGTTTCATATCTATACGGTCAAAGTAGTCTGCCATCAAGTGTCTATTCAGGTGTTAAATCGTCTTAGATACGTAAGAATATGTATAGTGTAAGAACTTACCATCAATATTGCGTATCCTTCAGCCTCGGTCTCGTTGTATGGTCTCACTACTCGATCTTTGTGAAATCTGCGCGGTGGCCGCAACCGATGAATTTCTCCAACGTTCTCAGCGATCCTGCAACAAATATTGAAAGCTGTTAAAAGGAGTCCCTGGTCAGTTCACGAATCAATACAAATACTGTATAACTTTTGAAATTTGACCAATGATTTGTATAAAGCGAAGATGACCCTACCTTTTAATCCCTTCAAAAGAACTGCTAGCAAAGTCAATGACGCCACTTGTAGGTCGTGTCACCACCCCGACCAGACCTTTACCAACTCCCTTGAAGAACCCTTCCACGCCTTCTTTCTTTGCACCTTCAATTGGCTTTCTGACGATTCCAGTGACTCCATCGAAGACACCCTGAAAAGAAAAAGGAATTAATCACAGTTTCATATACAGTTTGAGGCACTTATAACTATTCACTGTACCATTCCTAATTGCATGTTCCCTTTAATGATGTCCGTTTGACAGTGAAAATAACAATTTAACCCACTGCTCTAGTTAATAGTAAAACAATAAGAAATAAACACACCGAACAAATACAAAAGAGGAGTTGTAACTATCTATATTGGCGCACACCGGCGTACTAAAACTCACCATGACAAGCCCCTTGCCACCACGAGCGAACCCCTCACCAACATTGGCTGGACGTTTGTTCATGGCTTCCCGACGTTTCTTTTGATAATCATCATCCAATGTGAGTGCAGCTATACCTTTACCCAGAGTTCCCGTGATTCGAGATACTGCACCGGCCGCGCCACCTACAGAGATAAAAGAATATTACAGCAGCTATACCTTTACCAAGTGTTCCCGTGATAAGATGTAAGACAAATGTGTTATGTTAAACAAACCATTGTGTAAAAGTTGGAAATAGTAAATCAAACATTAGGGTGATATTATGATCATGTGGATAAAGCTCTTAATGTTAGAGAACTTGAATCTTACCCACAGCATGTCCAAACAGACTTCTGACCCCTAAAGCCAGCCCCTCGGCAAACTCTTCAGGGCCCTGTATTGCACCCTAAAATAAACAGAATACAGTTTAAACAAGTGGACAAACTACATTCTTAGAACTACTATCGTCCACGTCCACACGGAACCAGCCACTTCTCTTTAATGTAGAGAAAAGTCAATAAGCTATTTCACTTCATAATCTTTGAAAAAAGACAAACATCTTGCGTGTAAATTACGTCTGTGCGAGTTCAATTCCTTTTTTCACATTCCCCCCAAAACAGAAAAAAAACTTACTTGATAGGGTTCGTAGAAGAGATCCTCCAAACCCTCCGCCATACCTCGTAACAATCCAAACGGATTACCCAACACATCTAATCCCAGTACGAGGACATACATCTGCTTTATAGCCTGGAATAAAACAAATATTGTCATCAACACAAGAAACTCAATTTTGTGGTAGGGGGCGTTTCTCAACTGAACAAATGCCATTATCACCGGCATGATTTTAAGACACTGTTTGAAGCAGAACCAAGATATTTTGACAAACAGAATTCGTTATCGGGTACATCGTCCCAGCTGGAGGTGTGTCTGTATCTACCTGTAACCTGAACTTTATACTTTTACATTTTTGTCTAGACTACGAGCTGTTTTTTTATAATGTATTACATCAACCTACCTGTCCAGCATAGTGAATCGACATTTCACCAACCAATGTCTTATTGTTATAAAATGTATGTTGCCTCTCGAAGTATCCTAACCTAAAATAGAACCATATGAACATGTAAGCAAATAGTTAGAACAGGACCTTGTCTTTAAATAGTATATACAGTCCCTGGCCACAACGAAAGTAGGGTAAGATAAATGTTCACTATATTGCGCAAATGATAGACAGCTTGTATAAACCTCATGATTTTCAGCCTTATTTATATAGAGTTTGATTAACTGTGTTGAGTTTCAAGTTGATATATGTCATTGATAGTTCGTTGCATTAGAGTAAATGACTCGGACTATAAACTTTACCTACGCACACGCAGACGGTCTTGTCACGACAATAGCTTGACTTTTTTCTTTTGAAAGTATCCCTAAAATTATTGTGAAAAAAGGAAACACAATGTACAAGTATTTACTTGAAGACAACGTCTTGAATATCTGTGAGTACCACGCCGACAGATTGAAGGAAAATGTTGATGACGTTAGATTGAATCTGTGTCGCTTTTCCGTCAGCCCCTCCTCCTCCTTGTAGGGAGAAACTCAGATGTACCTGAAATGAGCATCCATTGTAACGCATAATCTAACAAAACGTAATCTACATTTTAACATAAAAAAATGTGTTCAGTAAACGTCTAAGCACCCTTGGTACTCTCAGGTAATCTCAGATTTTCGCATTGAATGGCAGTCCTGTGGTAGTCTTGACAATAATAACTAGCTAAGCTAATCAACTGGAAAGTTTTGTAACGAACATACAAACGTTAGGACTAACGAAAAGATAGGTGCATGACGATATGCCACAGCATGAGTAGAAGCTGGTCCATAAAAACTATTGAGATACACAAGTAGGTTTGGGACATAGAGTCTTAATATTTCTTGATAATTTTCAATGAAGTCAACACGATGGTTTTCTACAAGTTGATCTAGTGATCTAATTTTTACCCTTGATGACTCAATGTTGAAATTAACCTACTTTTTTACTCTTGATGACCCAATATTGAACTAGACACTAGACCTGGAGTTTGACTCTAGATTACCTAGTATTGAACCCTGAACTGGATTTTACACATATAAAAACTAGAACTGTCACCATTCCGAAGACTTATTAACCCCCTGTCGACCAAAGGTCATAATACTGGCATAAAATAATCTCAGCACTAATTCGTTCGTTCATGGACATCAACATGTTTAAGTTGTTATGTTGGTATGAAGGAAATGCGTTTGCAAAATAATCCACTACGGACAAACAGACAGACAGACAATACTGACGGCCAGGCAGAGTATACTAAAGCTAACCTTTAATGGAGATAGATGAAGATAATCGTAGAACATCTTCTGTTCACTTGCTAGAGATAGACCCATCGTTGTTATCAAGTCTTTCTTTGTAGATTCAATGTCGGATTCAAGCAACGATTTCTGCAATAAGATAGAATCAAAGTACTGAAGTACTGACAGGCTGGTGAACTGCAAAGGTACAATAGCTTTTCAAGTAATATAACATCAAGTGGTTTTCTAAGTCGAAAGAGAGGTAAGTGCTGGACGAAAAATAATTTTTTTTAAAATAAAAAAAATTTGGAGCCGCCGTGATTCGATCGCTGGACCTTAGCATCAGAATATTTCTAAGCGAGTTGCTTAATCACTCGGCCACGATCTCGTTAGAGAATATTGAACTAAATAATTTAACATAATAAAATCGCGCTATATCGCGTTCGTAACGCGTAGTAATAATTATCAATGCCTTTAAACACCTTTTCTTTTAATTTCAAAACATTTCCTTCCATTAAAAGAAGAAACGTATATATTACAATCGAACAGATTAAATGAAACAAGGAAAGTTTAATGTTCCAGTCTTGCAAAACTGATTAACGAGGAGGAACTCTTTTCATTGAGTGTATAGATTCTGTTGTTACGTAGTCATTAAAACAACGGAACACTGTCGCTGATCGTATAGTATATAGTTTAATCAATAGTTCAATAGTTCAACATATTCCACATATTATTGTTGTTATTTAATTGTAATTTAACTGGACATACACTCGAGCCTAGGTCTTATACAGACCTTAGTCTAAGCTCAGTGCGTCCTATCCAAGGCACAACCGCCCACTCTCGAGTCCAGTAAGTAACTAACTTAGCTGGTCAAAACAGACATGTGGTAGACATGTGGTCTTAAATCATATTACATCACCCAGACACAAGTATCGAGATGTTTTGTGCGCTGTTCATACTTAAGGGTATTATTATTGACATACTTAATCATATGGTCAACTTGTCACATTGGGCAGTGATCAAATAGACAATAAACTAGAATCTACCAAACAGCATTACATGAATATGTTGTTAAGTACAGAAGTAGAGATTGTATTATATAGCTTATCACCTGGTCCAATATTATTAATTATTTAGTCTGTAACCACTGGTAACCACACCGTTACGCTACAATATTTCCTCCTATTCTTACGAAATTTTATCTTAAAATTTTACCTACAAACCCCCACATGAAGTTATAATGAGATCATGAACAATAATAATATGTAGACATTCAAATTAAAATGTCAACCAACACACAATATCACATACCTGAAAAAATATACATAAATGAATTAATAATAATGTCACAGTAAGAAAATAAACACAATAAAAAAATAGTTTGCACGGTTGATTCAACAGTCAAAATGTTGTTAACACGAACAATAAATTTCATCGGGCACACGTCCGATTGGTCCTCCCCACACATTGTGGTTAAAGTATTATCGGCACTATAACTGTAGATATTGGTGAAAATACATGTAATATAATAAAATAATATCTAGTGCAATAGGCACTTAGAATAGTGTACATATATACACACACACACACGTAATGTTCTTTCAGCGTAATCAGCTGGTCGAATCATATGAATACTGAACACAATTAGTCACAATAATGCTTATGTATATTCTGGGATAGTATTAGACATCTAGGGTCGTCAACATCTGTATCCAAACATAGCCTAGGCTGCATATTGACGGGCGTATGTATGGACTGGTTATATATGAACCAGCGTCCACAAACAATAATCGACATCTGTATCCACACATAGCCTAGGCTGCATATTGACGGGCGTATGTGTGGACTGGTTATATATGAACCAGCGTCCAAAACAATAAACGGTTGTGCAATAAGTTGTACTATCCATTGAAATCCCATGGATCTGCAAATTGTTATCTCCAATTGAATGACGGAGATATAATTGAATGTTTTTAAATATTGTACTCCGGTGTTTGATATGTACATCTTCAATGGAATGGTTTTCAAAAAATGTGTCGTTGTAACAGGCATCTATTGTATACACTTCAGGACCATGAATTGTCGATAGCCTCTTGTAGTAGGGAGTTGTTAATAGCCTCTTGTAGCTTTGAAAGTAACGCGTTCGATCCCTGGTATATTAACTGAAACACTCATTATTGACAGATCGAATACAACTTTTTTTTCTTTTTCTTTTTTTTATACCCCATTAATTTATCATTCCCTTCCATTGTTACAAATAATAGTATGAGCGTCATAGTATCAAATTATTACTTCATTCATCAAATTAATATGAATCAGATTTAAATGACTGATCAAGTAAAAGAAAACTAACGTATACATGGGATATCACTAGAAGCCCTACTAGCATAATATTTTTTACAATAGACGACAACGATATAATAAGCATTCGTATATAATTATCTCCCTTTGATTAGATACTCTCTACAAAGGAGAATTTCCTTTTTGCCGGAAGTGTGAACTTACACACAAAAATCTTAAAGTATTTTTGAAGATTACAACTGTTTACACTTTGTTAACAGCTTCAACTCGATTTAATTCATTTCCGAACACTATCGTGAAATGATTCCATGTACAAATGAGAGATGACAACATCTATTTACCACAGAATTTGAATTCAACGTTCAGGTAAGTTGAACCTCAAACCATTTACTACTTACACTTGTCAAGTATACTCAGAAACATACTATTATACATAGTCATAGTTTCTTTAAAACTACTAGAATCTTGATTTGTCATAGCGGTCTGAATTTCTGGGACCCTAGACTCCTTTTTAACTGTGGTTTGCCTAGCCTGTACTGCACCTATTTCCATAGCATTATCTGAACTGTCAATTTCTGTGATACCTTTGGAATCTGAACTACTCGAATGGCTAATAACTTTGTTATTGATATCTGATTCAGGGTCATAAATTTCTGTGTCGCCTTCGTAAGCAGAAGCATTCATATTATTTTCAGAGCTATTTGACATGATGTCATTTAACCTTGGTCTTTCAATGTCATTTTCATCACTTGAACTACTTTCACGTTCAGTGTCACTAGAACTACTATCACTAGGGCGTACAACATAGGTTGTCGTACGTTTATTCGAGGACTTTATTTTAGGCCACTTATCTAAATTTGCTCTTCGTATTTGATCTGCATGTACTTTCATGATTTTATTGTCTAACTGATTTTTAATCAAATAAGTCAGAGGAGACAGCTTTTCAATTATTCTGAAATGTGATTTCCACTTAGGCGACAATTTACCTTTCGGACGGAAATTCTTATAATATACAGCATCATTGACCTCAAAATTGATGTCTTGTGCATTTTTATCTACAAACTTTTTGTTTCTTCTTTTTGCATGTTTCAAGTGCCTGTATGCTAACATGAATGTTCTGAATGTTCTGTGAGTTTCTTGCAAAGCAATTTTTGAGAATTCCTCGCCATGATACTTAGCTCTTGGTTTCAACAAGTTATCAATTGGCAGTACTGGGTCTCTGTTATACAATAGATAAAATGGAGAAAACTTTGAACTAGAGGAGACATTGTGCCTAATACCTCCTAGAGCCATATTTAAATGTACATCCCACGCTTTTGTATCACCCTGAACTAATTTAGCCAGTATATTGTTTAAATCTCTGTGCATTCTTTCTTGCTTTCCATTTGAAGCTGGATGGTAAGCCGTACATGTTATATTATGTATGTTTAATTCTTTCAGGACCTCATTGAACGCCTCAGATGTAAATTCCGAACCTCCGTCATGGATTATGGAAAGATTGCACGCATACCGAGAGTAGATCTCATTCAATAGTAAGCTTATAACACTGTCTGTTGTTTTATCTGGACTTGCAAATGCTTCCGGAAAGCCAGAATACATATCTACAAAACAAATGATGTATTTGTTACCATTATCTGTAGTTTCGTATGGACCACATATGTCTATTGACATACATGCAAAGGGGTAGGGTGCTGTATTTGTCTCTTTCATTGGAGCTCTGATTTTCTTTAAGTTCCTACTCTGACAGGGTACGCATGTAGACACATATGCGTATAGGTCTTTAAACAATGACGGCCAATAATATTTGGTCTTAACTGTAGCAAACATTCTTTGCGTGCCCGGATGGCAATTTTCATTATGATACTGCTTAATAACTAAACCCTTCAGGTGTTTTGGTACATAAAGACGAGGTGTAGGCTCCTCATCTGGACTTGTAATGTAATATATTACTTGATCCATTTCCAAAAACTTATCCTTATCTGAGGGTTGACCATGTCTCAACTTCATTTTAATCTGCAAGATCTCTGGATCTTTATCTTGTTCTGCGACCATGTCTAAGTCTGCAAATTCCTTAACAGGTTCTATGGAATCAAGTGTTTTCTCATATGGTGCATTCACATATTGTTTTGGGTCAATTTCATTTGAATTTATAGCATTTACTGACAAAACTTCATTTGAGTGTTTGTTATCTTGAGACTGGATTTTGTATGTATTGTCATGTATGTCTGGCTCATTGTCTGACTCATTTTCTGTTTTTCTATTTTTAGATTCCGGGGGCCTAGAGAAAAAATCTGCCATTACGTTGTGCTTCCCACTTATGTGTTCAATGTGACAGTTATAACCGGTCAAAGACAATGCCCACAATTGAATTTTCTTACTTTGTATGTGACTGTTCAATAAATTTATCAGTGGTTTGTGATCAGTCTTGATTGTAAATTCAGCATTATGCAGATAATGATCTAGTTTTTGTAAGGCGTAATATATGCCATATGCCTTTTTTTCAATTGTGCTATAAACGTGTTTGAGTATCACTGAGTTTATGGGACAGAAAGTAGATTGGCCGTTCAATTTCCTTGTCCTTAGACGTACTGTCGGGATTGGTAACCTTTTGGACTAAACATGCCCCAATATGTGAATTACTAGCATCTGTATACAACACATAGGGTTTACTTGTATCTAGATATGCTAACATGGGAATCTGCGCTAGCTTTGCCTTTAATGTATCAAAACTGTCCTGACAGCTGTCAGTCCATTTAAATGGAACATTTTTCCGGGTCAATTGAATTAAAGGTTCTGCAATTTTTGAAAATGAAGGGACAAACCGCCTGTAAAATGAACTGGCTCCTATAAAAGATCTTACATCACGCACACATTTCGGCTCAGGGAATGACCTCATGGCTTTAACCTTGTCTGGGTTAGGTCTGATCCCATCTTTGTCTATCACAAAGCCTAAGTAACAAGTTTGAGGCTGTAGAAACTGACATTTCTTTAACTTGAGTTTGAGATTATGATCTCGCATACGTTGAAACACAATCTCTAAATGTTGTTTATGTTCTCCTAATGTTCTTGAGAACACAAGGATGTCATCTAAATATACTACCGCGAATGATCCTAACCCGTCTAGAACTTGACCCATTAAATCTTGGAATACACCAGGGGCATTAATCAACCCGAATGGCATGCGATTAAACTCAAATAAGCCTCTAAATGTTGTGAATGCCGTCTTTTCACGGTCATTCTCATCAATGGGTATCTGCCAATAGCCCTGTCTCATGTCTAAACTAGTAAAATATTTGGAATGCCCCAGACTTGCCAGTATATCATCAATATGCGGTAATGGATATGATGTAGGGACGATAACCTTGTTTAATTTACGAAAATCCACACAAAAGCGCTTCGATTGATCGCCTCTTTTATCAACCAAAATTACCGGGCTTGCGTAGGGGCTATGGGATGGCCTAATAACCTTGTCTTTCAACATGCCGTCAATGGCTTCATTCATTTTATCCCTGTCATTTAGGGGAACACGATACGGACGTTGTCGGACTGGTTGGTGCTCATTTGTAGGGATTTGCATAGTCACTGTGCTGGTTTCAGTGAGTTCTGAGTCATTGTTTGCTAATACGTCACGGTGAGTGGCTAATAGGTCTTTTACATATGGGAAATGTTCTGAGGGGGTAATAATCTCTGACTCATCAATCGGACTGAATGTTTTTGGCTGTGATCTTGCTTGATGTCTGTTACTCACAGAAGCTATGCATTTATCATCAAGCAAGTCTACTCTAGCTATGACACACCCCTTCTTTAATCTTATAGTTTTGTTTGTGTTATTTGTGATTGCCACAGGAATTTTCCTGTGTTTTTGTAATTTGAATACTGAATTTGCAATCATAATTCCTGGCTCTGATGCTATATACCCATTTTCTACTGTCCTTAGCTCATAAGTTTTAAAATTTCGTATTCCTGGGTTCTGTTTCAATTTGCCATTACAATAATTGACAGTTTGAGGTTTTAGAACGGTATTCCTTTGAATTCTCACCAAGGAAGCTATTTGTCTGTCTTCTACTAAATTAACAAATGATTTTCCTACTTTTAAACATCCTAAATCAAAATAAATCCTCACATCATGGTGTTTTAACCAATCTCTACCTAGAATAATATTCCTATTTGTATTCTCAACAACATAGAATGGATGACTCATATCAGTACTACCGATTTTAAACTTCAAGTCTATGCGACCATCTACCTTTAATGAACCACCATTAACTGATTGAAGAAAAATCTTATCATCTTTAATTTCTAGCTTTTTTCCTAAAGTTCTAAATATTCTTCTGCTCATCAATGAAACTTCAGCGCCTGAATCTACCAGTGCTCTGTATTTAGTATTGTATACATCTATCACACACGAATCTGGATTGCCCGCTATTCCTATATTAAAAATTCGATGATTTGAATTTTTCTGATGATTAACATGATTAACCCTTTTCTTGTGTAAAAATCTGTCAAAATTTTGTCTACTACGAACTCGCTCTGCTCTACGGTAAATAGAATAATCCCTATTTTGACAGGTAGATCTATTTTGATATTTATTCTGATGATACCTTGACCTATATAGATAGTCTATATTTACTTTATCACCTTGGTGTCTATGTGGATTCCTTTCCACATCATTAATTTGTTTATAATCCCTATTTTTATATTTACCGTTAAATGGTTTAAAATCTCTCAACCTAAGTCTTGCTCTAATATTTTGCTCCTTTATTGCAATATTTAATGTTTCATCTAACGTTTGAGGATTTTGCCTAAGTAATTGAATTTTAACAGACTCCTCTAATAAGCCATCCACGAAAAAATCAATAATCTGCCTGATTACAATTGGAGGGAACTCATTACAACTTTGACTATCACACTCATATGCAGTTTTCGCTAAATCAAGTAATTTTTCATAATAAATCTGGACAGTTTCATTCGGCCTTTGTTTAAATTCGCTCAATAATCGCAAAGCATGGTGACTATCCGTAATCACTGAAAATTTACCTTTTAATTTGTCTGCTAGATCAGCCCATGTACACTTAGGATAATCATTTAAAAATCTCTGAATAAAATCTGATACAACCCCTCGAGAAGTTTGAAAACAAATATTTTTCTTGCCGTGATCATCTAACTTATTTAAATATGCATATTTTTTTAACGAATTTATCCAATATTGGTATTCTCTAATATTTTCCCCGTTAAAATTTGGTACTATTTTACTCAAATCATTATTAAGCAATGAACTGTATATATTTTCTAAATTGTCTGTTAATTTCTTAATATCTTTGCCAATAATTCGATCTGTCATGTTTAAGTGTACAGAAAAATAACCAAATCACTCACTTGTTACTCCGTGTTTTTCTCGAATCCTGCTTAGTATTTCGGTACTCATTGGAGGTTGACTTCCCAATTTCTGAATCCTACGGTCACGGACACCACTTTATTGTTACGTAGTCATTAAAACAACGGAACACTGTCGCTGATCGTATAGTATATAGTTTAATCAATAGTTCAATAGTTCAACATATTCCACATATTTTTGTTGTTATTTAATTGTAATTTAACTGGACATACACTCGAGCCTAGGTCTTATACAGACCTGAGTCTAAGCTCAGTGCGTCCTATCCAAGGCACAACCGCCCACTCTCGAGTCCAGTAAGTAACTAACTTAGCTGGTCAAAACAGACATGTGGTAGACATGTGGTCTTAAATCATATTACATCACCCAGACACAAGTATCGAGATGTATTGTGCGCTGTTCATTCTTAAGGGTATTATTATTGACATACTTAATCATATGGTCAACTTGTCACATTGGGCAGTGATCAAATAGACAATAAACTAGAATCTACCAAACAGCATTACATGAATATGTTGTTAAGTACAGAAGTAGAGATTGTATTATATAGCTTATCACCTGGTCCAATATTATTAATTATTTAGTCTGTAACCACTGGTAACCACACCGTTACGCTACACTGTGTAGTCAGTTTCGGGAGTAAATACATCTTAGTGGTTTTCATTTTTTGGCATTGTAATAGATCTGGCGACATCGCCAACCTAACTAGAGATAGACCCCTTGATGTTACCTCAAGTAACCAAATACAGTTAAACCAACAGGAAAAAACCATTTCGTGAGTATCTAATTTCAAGGATATCTTATCAATTAAGTCATACTGGTTCTTTAGATAAATAGTTACCAAATAATGTTTTACAAACTAACCTCTTGTCCTCTAAAAAGATCCTGTCGAGTTACCAAAAACATTTTTTTTTAAATCTTACCTCTTGTTTTTTAGATAGATCCTGGTCACGTTACCAAATACGAGATTACAAAGTAACCTGTTGTTCTCTAGGTAGATCCAGGTCACGTTCCCAAAAACTAGTTTACAAAGTAACCTCTTGTTATCTAGATAGATCCTGGTCACGTTACAAAATACGAGTTAACACGGAACCTCTTGTTCTCTAGATAGATCCTGGTCACGTTACCTAATACGAGTTTACTAAGTAACCTCTTATTCTCTAGATAGATCCTGGTCACGTTACCAAATACGAGTTAAAAAGTAACCTCTTGTTCTCTAGATAGATCCTGGTCACGTTACCTAATACGAGTTTACAAAGTAACCTCTTGTTCTCTACATAGATCCTGGTCACGTTACCAAATACGAGTTTACAAAGTAACCTGTTGTTCTCTAGATAGATCCAGGTCACGTTACCAAATACTTGTTTACAAAGTTACCGCTTGTTCTCTAGAAAGATCCTGGTCACGTTTCAAAATACGAGTTTACAAAGTAACCTCTTGTTACACAGTTACCTCATGTTCGCTAGATAGATCCAGGTCACGTTACCAAATACTTGTTTACAAAGTAACCTCTTGTTCTCTGGATAGTACCTGGTCACGTTTCAAAATACGAGTTTACAAAGTAACCTCTTGTTACACAGTTACCTCATGTTCGCTAGATAGATCCTGGTCACGTTACCAAATACGAGTTTACAAAGTAACCTCTTGTTCTCTAGATAGATCCTGGTCACGTTACCAAATACGAGTTTACAAAGTAACCTGTTGTTCTCTAGACAGATCCTGGTCACGTTAAAAAATATGAGTTTACAAAGTAACCTCTTGTTCTCTAGATAGATCCTGGTCACGTTACCAAATACGAGTTTACAAAGTAACCTCATGTTCTCTAGATATATCCTGGTCACGTTACCTAATACGAGTTTACAAAGTAACCTCTTATTCTCTAGATAGATCCTGGTCACGTTACCTAATACGATTTTACAAAGTAACCTCTTGTTCTCTAGATAGATCCTGGTCACGTTACCTAATACGATTTTACAAAGTAACCTGTTGTTCTCTAGATAGATCCTGGTCACGTTACCTAATACGATTTTACAAAGTAACCTATTGTTCTCTAGATAGATCCTGGTCACGTTACCTAATACGATTTTACAAAGTAACCTGTTGTTCTCTAGATAGATCCTGGTCAAGTTACCAAATAATGTTTTACAAACTAACCTGTTATTTTCTAGATAAATCCTGATCAAGCTTCCAAATAATGTTTTACAAACTAACCTCTTGTTCTCTAGATAGATCCTGGTCAGCTGCAAACAGTTCTAGAATATTGTTGAGGAAACCTTGGTCAACCTTGACCTGCATCTCTTGTATCAATACCTTGAAATATCTGAAATATTATAAATATGCAAATCTCGTGAATATGCATGAGATATGGTACAACTAATGAATATGTTTAAAATATCTCAAATATAATAACTACCGGGTCTATTACCTGGAATCTGTATACCTTATGAGTATGCATTAATTATGGTAAATGAATGTGCATGAAATACATTTTAACTCAAAAAGATCAATAAAACATGGTATTGATTAAATAATTCATGATTATAAATAGAACATTTGAAATAATATAACTATGTATAAATGCAAATGTGTAAAATCATAAATATTTTACTTAATCTGTGAGATATTGTACCTCATAAATATTTACAAACTTTACTTAATCTGTGAGATATTAAACCTCATAAATATTCATAAACTTACTTCATCTGTGAGATATTACTGTGCTCATGTTTCCTCATCATCATACTGATCTCCGTGAATGGTTTGGGAACTGTAACAAAAACACTCACTTTTATGGAACAAAAACGTCACTTTTATGGAACAAAAAAGTCACTTTTATGGAACAAAAACATCAGTATTTTTTTAAACCATCGTCACTTTTATGGCACAAAAAACGTCACTATTTAACACAAACAAATCACTTATTTGTAGCACAAACCCGATCTTTAATGTAGCCCATAACGTCACTTTATTCTAACAAAAAAGTAACTTTATGGAAACAGGAAATGTCATTTTATTGTAGCCCCCTCATAAATACAATTTGGTAAAACTGTCTGCATTAAGAAATGAACAACAAGTAATCAGTAACAGTGAGTAAGAGAGACTTACCGCTTTCTGCGGCCACAGATTTTGGTGGTGGCATCGGGGAGATCACTGTCGGGAATACAGATCCGGAGACTTGATTATCCAGCTGTTAATATCCAAGTAAAATGTGACATGTTAAAAAATCAAGCTATACTCCTTTTATATTGTGTTATTATACTTCAGGCTGTTTATTGCTTATGTCATACTGTTTTTGTAAACCTGTTTCTTTAGCTTATGTGTGGACATTGCTCAATGTACATGCTAGAAATATGTCATATTATTTCCTGCCCTTTTCCTATCTTGCCTATTATTTTAAACAAGGTCAACCGCTGTTCTATAATTTATTTGTAAAATTTGGTCATCCTGCATTTTGTTGGCGGGAACTTGGATATTTGATTGTTTCTTTGGCTTATGTGTGGGCTGCGAAGTGTGGTTGTGTTGTGGTGTTTCTGATTTCTGTGCTCGGTTGGTTAGGTTGAGTGCTACATTCCCTGTCTGATTTCCGCATACATTTTTTTGCCATAGAGTCTCACAGGAAGACAGGGCTGGCCCAACTGATTAGACTCTAAAATAAGGTTATTATTATAATATATACGGTACATAAAGCCTAAAACAATATGCTTGTTTCCAGTAATCCTACAAACTCTCTTTGTTAACCCCTACTGCATTTTTTATAACAAACCACAACAATATATATTGTAGACAAAAAGGATATAATTTTATTTGTGTCTTATCAATTAATGAACTTATTATTGAATCGCAATTAAATGTATCAAATCAAAAGATATGTTCTAAAATCAATTAGTCAAAAAAACAATAATTCAAAGAAATTATCATACAAACCTGTACACGGTTGATTTTTGCATGGAACTGTACTTGATGTGGAGAGGTTTTATATTGCACCCAAATTCCATCTTGGAAACTTCGCCTTATCATCCTCTTGTTGGGTTTGTACATCATCATGTCACGAAAGTTGATCTGAAATAATACATATACATCACTATGTCACGAAAGTTGATCTGAAATAATATATATACATCACTATGTTACGAAAATTGATCTCAAATAATATATGTACACCATCATGTTACGAAAATTGATCTGAAATAATAGATATACAATATATATTGTCAATGGCCTCAAAATCGCCTTCATCCTTTTATCGCCTACCATTTTGTTTTGACTCTTGTGATGCCAGATTTGAATGATGCCCCCACATACTTTTATGACATAATGAATGAGTGCATCTGCTATATTCTAACTAAGAATAGCTATATCAATTCAAACATTGCCAATGCTCTGCAATTCATAGCACAACAAGACAGGTGAATGCCGAATAACATTCTTTCCAAGGAATGTCAGTAATTTGCTATAGACATGCATAACCTCCTTATTGTTCCCTATCCACATACCAATTTTCATAAACCTAGCTAGAACAATGTCTGTGTTATGGAAGGATCCAGATTTTATTGACGTACAGTCAGACTGACTGACATATGGAGGGCAAACCTATAGTTCCCTCAGGTTGAACAATGGTAGGGGCATAATGGCACTGTTTTACTAACAATGCGTAAATATATCTACCTTACGCAAACTCGTAAGTGTGTTTTACTAAACGATCGCAAGTACTTGCATACATTTACGCAAAAATATTGAAGATTGAACATAACTCGGAACACAATATATTCAATATAACAAATATAACGGGTACCAGAATGAATAAATACACGTCAAGATTTGATGATAAATCACGGCCTAAAACAACAAGTGACGGTCTAAAACAACAAATGACGGTCTAAAATAACATGCGACGGTCAAAAATCATCAGGGCGTGTTAAAAACTCTTCACTTACGTTCATATTTGCCATTTAGGGCTGCCCAGCCTTGGCGTAGAAATAAGCTAAAACTTACGACAGAATGTTAACTAAAATATCTTTGTAAAACGCATTTACGCAAATATTATCGACGTACGCAATATTTGAGGAAATCTTAGGTTTACGCTAGCGTAAATGCTTTAATAAAGCAGTGCCAAGTCAGGAACAATAACTAGAGCAAACTACACATATTTTAACCATGAATGAAGTCAAAGGAGCAATAATAAGAGGAAAGTAGACAACTTACATCCATTTTATCAACTTTGAGTTGATCAGGTGGGTTATGACCACCAGCTTTGGATATTTCATATTTCTGATAGGCTTCCTCCAGAGCAATACATGTCTTCACATTTAGGGCTTTATAGCGCTTCCTCTTCTCTTCCCAGATTATACCAGTACTGAAATTTTTATTTTTTTTTTATTTTTTTTTATATATTTTTTATTTTATTTTTATTTTTTATTTTTTTTTTTTTCGGGCCCCAGAAGGGTAACCCCATTTATTTTCCCCGTCCAATGGTTTTATGGGGGTCGGAGAATCATCCCCCACAAACCTTACAATCTTGCATATTATATATGTATAACGAACAGAGCAAATAGAAATCATACTATAAATGAATATACTTATCTACATAAATTTGATATTTTGGGGTAATAAAAGGGATTGGGACCTTTTTCGTCAAAGAGTGACGAGTAGAGAGAAGATGATGTTGATTGTTTTGTACTGAAATTATATTAATATCATATTAATTGTACATGTATACATGCTCTTCAGTACCCATATTCATTTCAGTCTTTTTGTTTTGTAACTTTTGCTTTAAAACATGAATGTTTTCATGCAATAAAATATTTGTAATTCTAATCACACCAAATAAAACAAACCTTTCTATTGAAAACGAAACTGATTCAGTTAACCCTTATGCATACCTGTCAAGTACTTTCATTAAAGTGGAGTTACTCTTTTTTCGAGGTTATAATAATACATACAAATTATATAGAGGATATTTTTTTATTTTGGTGTAAGATCGAATTTTATTTCACCGAGTGATCATATAAATCAATATTTTCACTCGAGAAAATCTAATTTTCTGTGATCTGGAGTGAAATAAAATGAGATCTTTCACAAAATATCTACGATTTTTCCCATTAAAATGGAGTTATTCCTATTTTCATTGATAAATTTCTGCTTTCCAAGTTCACCTACCTTGTACAAAAGTACATTTGGTTTATTTTATGATCTTCTGTCCCATACTTTTACCCATTAGAATGAATACATTGCTTGTTTATGTATCTCAATCCCTTTTAATTCACATTTAAGTGCATCTTGCGACATGTTGTGCTTTATCACTGCTATTGTGGTGATATAATAGAGGATCTATCATGAGTTGTCAATTGATAAAAATTTATATTAAACGAGTTTTGGAAATTTTATTAAGCGACCCTCTGGCGAGTTAAATAATATTTCCTGAACGAGTTTAATATAAATACATCAATTGACAACGAGTGATAGATTCTTTATTTCATATGACACTAAAAACGCTAAATACGCATTGATTTATTGGAAAAACTCAAAGCCTTATACTACACGTGGTATGTATAACTTTATACGTACTGGCTATACTAACCTGGATACAAGGAAAGTCATGTGATATAACAGTCTCAATTATGTGATAAGTTTAAGATATATTGCTATACTGACCTTGTGATACCTAGGTAAGCCACTTCTTGCTGTTTTATATTATTGATGAGGGATAGACCCATACCGTGTATGTTCAAGTTGATTTCTTGTTCAATTCTCTCCAGTTCTCCAGCCTACAGACAAGCAAAAAACAATTATCAAGGTAGACAACTCAATTTTTATAAAAGTTTATGAAGGGAGACAATTCGATTTGATAAAAGTTTTTTAAGGGAGGTAATTCGATTTTGATGAAAGTTAATAAACAATTAAATTTTCATAAAAGTTTTTTAGGAGGTTTTTGAAGGGAGACAATTCATTTTTATTTCAACAAAGTTTATAAATGGAGACAATTCAATTTTCATTATTTTATCAAGGGTGCCAATTCAATTTTTATAAAAGGGAGACAATTCCATTTTTTTCATGAAAGTTTATCAAGGGAGACAAATCGCTTTCAAAAGGGTGACAATTCAATTTACAAAAAAGTTTATCAAGGGTGACAATTCAATTTTCAGAAAATTTAGGAAGGGAGACAAGTCAATTAAGTTGTTATTCATAAAGACACAATTTGACACAATTTAGTGTGAATATCAGTACACAGCAAAAGTGCATGTGAAATAAAAGAGATGAAAAAAGCCTACGTTATTAAAAGTTTTAATACTGTTATACTTGATAAAAAAATTACAGTCAAGAAAAGTTGTTTAAACAAGAAAAATGTATACAAGTCAAAATAATACAAAAAATATTTGAAATTTAACATAAAATTTATTGTTTTGCCACTATGTTCAGAAGGAATAGAACTGTTATATACAATTGTTTAATTTAGTTATAACTGTAAGAATAGTACATTTTCAATGATTAGAAAGCATTGGTTAATGTGTTTTACAAAACAATGATGGTCACTTAGAACAGTAATATCACTTTCAGTAAACTCATTTTCCTCCATCTTCTGACAATCATGTGTTCTTCACAGATCAATGTGCCCTTCTTGAATCCTCCAGTTATATGTGTCCCTTCCAATGACCCTTGTAAAATTGAGATAACAATTTCTCCTTCTTGTGTCTTTGTGCTACCCTCTTCCAGTGACTTTGAGATATTAATGTTCATTTTCTGTGACCTCGAGATATCAATGCTCATATTCTGTGACCTTGAGATTTTGATGCCTATTTTCTGTGACCTTGAGACATCAATGCTCATTTTCTGTGACCTTGAGATATTAATGTTCATTTCCTGTGACCTTGAGATATCAATATTCATTTTCTGTGACTTTGTGATATCACAACTCATTTTCCGTGACCTTGAAATACCAATGTTCATTTTCTGTAACCTTGCCATACCAATGTGCATTTTCTGTGACCTTGAGACATCATCATTCATTTTCTGTGACCTTGTTATATCAATGCTCAACTATGATAGTTAATCCCTTAGGCGTGTTAGGTTAATTTGTACCCAGTCATGATTTTCTAAAATTCAAAACATGTTCTGCTTCTGAATTGGGCCATGACCATTGTCCCTCTGGTGCTCATTTTACTTGTCTTAATTATAAGCTATAAGTTAAAGAACATTTTTGCAAGGACGAACAGCATATCATCCATGGCTTTGCCACGACAATTTGCTGTTTGTCCTTACACAACAGTACAATAACCCATTTAAGAAGACATTTTTGATAAAAAACTTGGACTTTATCTGACTTATAACACTTTTTATAAGAAACAAGTACTCTATTACATTTCATGAAATAACTGCTAGTGTAAAATTACAAAAATCACAAAATGTTAGCACTTCAAAAGTGAGTGTGAAAATACCACTCAAATGGACTTAGTGTGAAAATACCACTCATATGGACTAAGTGTGAAAATACCACTCATATGGACTAAGTGTGAAAATACCACTCATATGGACTAAGTGTGAAAATACCACTCATATGGACTAAGTGCCAGACAGATTGAGATAGAAAATGTTCTATAGGAAGTTGCTCTACAAATTTTCCCACCAAATTCAATTAAATATCTTGCTGTAAAATCAATAAAATTTGAGGAGGATTCAATTCATTCGATTTCGTGGTTGAGAAGTTAAATCCACACGAACATACATAGTTTCATAGGTTAGAGGATGAGATATCCTTGAAATTACGTCCCTACGAAATGATCTTTTCACCAAAACGACAAAATTTTGTCCCATTGAAATTAAATGAGTTTACAATATATGAGCAATAACTCACCAAATCAATCGGGAAATGTTGGACTTACTGCAACATCATTTCATTTTAATGAGACAAATTTTCGTAGGTTTTGTGAAAATGATCATTTTGTATATAGAGGGGGAAATTTTTTTGGTTTTGTAGTCCAAGGTTTCGTTGTATTGATACACTAGATGTTGATTGTTGGAAATATTTGGTGGAACAATTTATAAAACATTGACGAGAGAATGGTTGTAAACCTGTGACTTCTCATATAACTGGAAGGAAAAACAAGGGCAGATAATTAATATTTAAAACCATGGCAGATAATTCGTATTTAAAAAAGGGCAGATAATTCATCTTTAGAAACAAGGGCAGATAATTCATATTTAAAACCATGGCAGATAATTTGTATTTAAAAAAGGGCAGAAAATTCATATTTAAAACAAGGGCAGATAATTCATATCTTAAACAAGGACAGTTAATTCATATTTAAAAAGGGCTGATAATTCATCTTTTAAAACAATGGCAGATAATTCATCTTTAAAGCAAGGGCAAATGATTCTTCATTAAAACAAGGGCAGATAATTTCTCCTAAAAGCAGGGGCAGATAGTTCATCTTTAAGACAAGAGAAGATCATTAATCTTTAAAACAAGGGCAGATAATTTATCTGTAAAACAAGGACAGATCATTTATCTTAAATACAAGGGCAGATAATTCATCTTTAAAACAAGGGAAGATAATTAAACTTTAAAACAAGGGCAGATATTTCATATTTAAAACCATGGCTGATAATTCATATTTAAAACAAGGGCAGATAATTCATCTTTTAGAACAAGGGCAGATAATTCATCTATAAAGCAAAACAGAGAATTCTTCATTAAAACAAGGGCAGATAATTTCTCTTTAAAACAGGGGCAGATAATTCCTCCTTAAAACAAGGGAAGATAATTCACCTTTAAAACAAGGGCAGATAATTTATCTTGAAACCAAGGGCAGATGATTTATCTTTGAAACAAGGGCAGATAATTAATATTTTAAGCAAGTGCTTAATCAAGCATCTTCAAAACAACAAGGGCTGTCAATATTGCCTAATAATATTTCAAACTTGGTCAGGTTGGTCAACAACGGAACCTGACCAAGTTTGAAATATCATTAGGCAAAGGTTTCTTCTTTCATTAAACGCAGCACATTTAGTCAAAAAAGTGTAAAGGTCACTGTGACCTTGGACTTTCACCTACTGACCTCAAAATAATTAGGGATCATTTTCTGTTGCTGACCAACCTCCATGTAAAGTTTGAAGATCTTACGGTAAAAGGTTCTTGTGTTATAAAAGTAAACCATTTGGTCTTCCAACCGACAGACAAGAGCAAAGGAAAAGACCCACTAATCAGAGATGGGGGCATAATTACAAGTAAGAATGGCTAAAGTTATTTCATAAATATAGCATGGCGAATTTGACACGAAAATGAGCTTTTGATTAGCATAATTTATCAGTCAATATATCCTCGGTTGTATGCTTCCATAGTCAGGGAGTATCACGATATAATACAAACACAAATTTCAAATACCAATATTGCACGATTTGCTTGCAGAAATTGATATATTATATGTTCATGCATAAAGGTCAGGTTTGCCAAGCTATAAACACACAGCATGCAGTATATATTGCAAGTCATCAGGTAGCTATGAAATACCAAAACATATGTTTCAAGTTTCAAAGATTTTTGTGAAAAAAACTGGCCACTAGCCTATACAAAAGAATAAATAACGTATGGCTGGCTTTGAATGAGAAGGTCATAACTACAAAATCAATATTTTGAGAAAACAAGTAACACTGTTTGACAATCACTCTTTACTTATGGTAAAACAAACTTTTTCAACTTCAGTTTGGTCAACATGACAAGTTCCAATTTCCATGAAAATAGGCTCATAAGAAGTGCCTTATGGTGTAGATTTTAAACGTAAGTGGCACTTATGACCTTCTCACTTTAAGCCAGCGATCTACTTATGGCAATTAAAGAACACTGCACTCACCTCCTGTGCGATGGTTGCTAAAGCTAAATCATGTGTAAACAACAATACACGCTGCATACCATTGAGAAATGATACCCAGTAAACCTTCGTATCAGAGTTGAAGAAAACTTCACCAATCCCATCCTGTAACAATAACAAGTAACTAGTTCTGTATCTGACCTATACTCTGACAAAAAGTAAAATGATCATGCAAGATCTCCTGCATCATGTGTGAGTCTCCTTCATTTGAGACTCAACTCCTACATGATCTTAGGCAAATTAATCAAATCTCACGCATTTCTTATAACTTAACTAGTTTTAGTGAAAAGCATAAAAATTCATTTATTTAAGTTTAAAGTTTGAGCAATGAAAATCTCCCCTTAGACTGCATACATGTACTTGCCTGGGAGAGGTCATTTTTCACGTCCTTTTTCTCACCACATGACCATGTTAAGTCTCGTTTACCCAGCGAGTCTTCCCAGGTATATAGACCTGCCATCCTAGGTCGCATCAAATGTACAGGTTTCCCCTGACCACTGAAATATAATTTAGCCATATCGCATTTTACTTCGTTTTGCGTCTGGGGACGGGTATGTTTGAGCAACTTAGAAAACAATAAACAAGTTTGTAACCTCTTATATATTCAAAATCCCTGGATATGTTGCTTTCATACTTGTTCATTCAACCTTTAATGTGTAATAATAATACAAATCTTAAGGACCAACATTACACAATTTGCTTTCAGAAATTCATATAATCAATGCAAGAACCTTGTAATGTATTCATGTATTAAGATCACGATTGTGTCAAGTTCTCTGTGCAATTCAATGTCAGAATCAGGTCCAATTCTTTATGCTATACAAACAAAGATCAAGATTGTGTCAAAATATCCCTGCAATTTAGCTGCACGAACATGACAGGCTCCTGACCTTTTAATTAGAGTCTATATTTGTAACCTTGGCGGTATATTTCAGAGCTTCAGATAAGGTTTTAGTCCATTGGGTATTTTACCCCCCACTTTCAAATTTGATTGGGTTTTAACAAATTTTATTTGGGTATTTAATAAAACTCATAGGGTAAATGATCTTTTTTGTACTGGTTTTCACTATATCATCCTTTTCTATTTGGGTATTTCAGATTGTAATTGCTTTTTCTTACTCTCTCCTCTCAAAATCTATTGGGGTTTTAAGAAAATTAATTGGATAATTACCCCAATATGCAGCTTATCTGTAGCTCTGTATTAACAAAATCTGGGAAAATCACCAAGCTATACATCGTGTCAAATTCTCCGACCTATACTCACCTTTGTTGATAGGATACATCACATGTTTCTGTCTGGTTGATGATTAAGACGGTTGCCATGCCAACCTTGTAGTTGGTCAAGGTCGTTACTATGGACGACTCAGTCTCCTGACATTCCACATTGATACCACCATACTGTACACAAATAGAGAAATAACACATCAAGGACATCCCTTAAAAGGGCATTCCATAAAATTAGAGGCATTCACGAAAATAAGGACATCCATTCAAATTAAAGGCATTCGTTAAAAGTAGGGGCATCCAGTAAAATTAAAGGCATCCAATAAGTTAAGGACATTAAAACAAAGGACACTCACTAAACTAAAAGCATTCATGAAAATTAAGGGCATCCATTAAAATTAAAGGCATTCATTAAAATTAAGGGCAAACATAAAAATTAAAGATATTTGTAACTATTAAGGGCATTCATTAAAATTAAGGATATTTGTTACTGTTAAGGGCATTCATTAAAATTAAAGGTATTCATGAAAATTAGGGCATCCATTCAAATTATAGGCATTCATTAAAAATTGAGGGCATTCATTAAAATAGGCATAACTTGCTGAAAAATGCCTCAAAAAGTCCAATTAACCCTAGAAAATATTTGGTCCTGATAATGGCATAATATCACCATAGTAATGTAAAATTGGAAGAATATCACCATAGTAATGTAAAAATATTACCATAGTAATGTAAAAATATCACAATAGTAACACAAGAATGGAAGAATATTGCCATGGTAATGTATAAATGTAAAAATATCACCATGGTAATGTAAAAATGGAAGAATATCACCATGGTAATATAAAATGGAAGAATATCACCATGGTAATGTAAAAATGGAAGAATATCACCATAGGCATGTATAAATGGAATAATATCACCATAGGCATGTATAAATGGAAGAATATCACCATGGTAATGTAAAAATGGAAGAATATCACCATAGTAATGTAAAAATATCACCATGGTAATGTAAAAATGGAAAAATAACAAACCTCATTATCGAGTCTGAGTAAGGTTGTGTGTGGTTTGTTGAAGAGGAAATGACTGGTACATATTTCTGTGTAACGTATCTTTGTCTGCATCGTCATCTCCTTCCCTGTCTGTACCGGCCATACAGGCATACACTGTAAATATGACAGATATTTGTAAAACATGTATACCCCCATGGTAGCCAAATATTCGAAAATTTATTTAATATGCAAATTAGATGTGGAGTGTAACATGAGGAAATGTTGAGTATATAAGGTAATAAACCGACCTTGATGTGTGAGCATACTTTTCCATTGACGGGTTTGTTGACCCAGAGTCATAGAATATGTTAAAATATTTATGAGATTAAAAAAATACCTGTTTAGACGGAACTTCAATCCATCATATAAGCATACGGTAAAACTTTGTTATCAGAGGAATGATCAGGACAGGTAAAATGCTTGAGATAAACCATGTGCTTGAAATAACCAATGTAACAATGTATTGATAATATGAGCGGAAAATACTATTATAAAACTTGCTCGAGACAGACCGGGTGCTTGTAACATCAAAAACAGGAAAATCATATGGGATCAATCATTTTTGCCAAAAACAGGCCTTAAACCACATTGGTTTTTTTTAAAATTCCTTCAAAACAGAATAAATTGACCATAACATCGGTATGTCTCAAGATATTTTCTTCTAATAACTTTTATTTTGGTCAGGAATGATGGTTCTGTAAATTCAGGATCTGTAAATCTGGAATTCTGGTTTCATCAGAAAAATTGATATCCCTGAGAGATTAAAATAAATACCTGTTTAGACGGGACTTCAATCCATTCACTTTCTTCATGATTTTCCTTACACAGTAGCACATACGGTGATGTATTGACCAGCATGTAGTATGGTGTGAAGGTCACGACCTTCGTTAGACCGGAACTTGATAGGACAATACTCACTCCAACCTATATAATACATATACATGTAGTACGGTGTGAAGGTCACGACCTTCGTTAGACCGGAACTTGAGAGGACAATACTCACACCAACCTATATAATACATATACATGTAGTACGGTGTGAAGGTCACGACCTTCGTTAGACCGGAACTTGATAGGACAATACTCACTCCAACCTATATAATATATATACATGTAGTATGGTGTGAAGGTCACGACCTTTGTTAGACCGGAACTTGAGAGGACAATACTCACTCCAACCTATATAATATATATACATGTAGTATGGTGTGAAGGTCACGACCTTCGTTAGACCGGAACTTGATAGAACAATACTCACTCCAACCTATATAATATATATACATGTAGTATGGTGTGAAGGTCACGACCTTCGTTAGACCGGAACTTGATAGAACAATACTCACTCCAACCTATATTATACATATTCATGTAGTACGGTGTGAAGGTCACGACCTTTGTTAGACCGGAACTTGAGAGGACAATACTCACTCTAACCTATATAATATATATACATGTAGTATTGTGTGAAGGTCACGACCTTTGTTAGACCGGAACTTTTCGCGCTAAATTTTACCAAATTAACAGGCACTTGCAGTTCACTATGAGTGTTACGGTACGCTCACTTCACGATATGATACCTACCGTCAATTTTTCTAACGGTTCAGTATATTTCGGTATGATACAATATTCTCTAACAGCATCTTAAATACTATAATTTTAACTGACAATGAATTTGTTGATTCTATAACAGCCTTTATTATGTGGCTATCAACTATTTTAAATGAATTTCGTCAATATTAGGCATATCATAATACAATTAAAACGAGTGATGCATGGTTATTATACATAATCAGAGGGCTTTCAGACATTTTTGGTCTCTGAATATTATTTTGCTCATGAAAAAGCTGTACTGAAATTTGCAACTCTTGTTCCGTGAACCGTGTTGGACTGAAGTCTGTGGTCTTTCGTGTACCGCGGTATACCGTTACAGCCCTAGTTATGATACATAATCAGAAGGCTGTCAGGTGTTTTCGCTGTCTGCATATTATTTTGCTTATAAAAAAGCTTATACCGAACCGTACCAAAATTTAGAAGTCTTGTATCGTGAACCGTGTTGGACTGAAGTCCGCGGCATTTCGTATACCGCTGTATACCGTTACAGTCCTACAGTTCACCCTGTTAAAAAAATATACCGAACAGTATGATCACTTACTTCCCAGGTTCGTGTTTTATTCTTGCTCTGTACAGTACCAGAACTGCCGACTACATCCAGTGAAAACTTATCTGACCAATCACCTTCTCCGATTCTCAATGCAGCCTGAAATATCAACCAATCAAAGCAAACCTTAAATACATAATTTTAATTAAGCAATTTTTAAGCCAATCAAATTATTTTAATATATTTTTATAGGCAGTCTTTAATTTCAACCAATCAAATCAAACCTTATAAATTTATGCTAATTGAAACTTTTTTAAGCCAATCAAATTATCTCTAATATATTTTTTTAGGCAGCTTTGAATATCAACCAATCAAATCAAAGCTTACATACATAGTTCTAATTAAGTAATTTTAAGCCAATCAAATTAATCTATTATATTTTCTAGGCAGCCTTGAATATACCAATCAAATCAAACCTTATAAATTTATGCTAATTGAAACTCTTTTAAGCCAATCAAATTTTTTCTAACATATTTTTAGGCAGCCTTGAATATTAACCAATCAAATGATCAATCCTAGCATGTTCATGTTAAACCAATAAAAATGACCTGTCAAAAATACGCTTATTAAACTATTTTAAAGGCAATCAAAATAATTCTAATATATTTTTTCTAAGCAGCCTGAAATGTTAATTAATCTAATCAGATTACATATTACTTAAACTAATAAAAAATGAACTGTAAAATATATGCCAATTGAGCTTTTTTTAAGCCAATCAAATTAATTCTTTATATTTTTCTAGGCAGCTTTGAATATCAACCAATCAAATCAAAACTTACATACATAGTTCTAATTAAGTAATTTTAAGCCAATCAAATAAATTCTAATATATTTTTTATAAGCAGCCTGAAATGTTAATAAATAAAATTAGATTACATATTAATGAACAGAACAGAACTTAAACTAATAAAACATGAACTGTTAAATATATGCCAATTGAACTATTGTTAAGTCAATCAAATTAATCTATTATATTTCCTAGGCAGCCTTGAATATTAACCAATCTAATCAAACCTTATATAATAATGTTAAACCAATCAAAACTGTCGTTTCGAAAATATATGCTTATTATATGCTTAACTTTTTAGCCAGCCTTGAATATCAACCAATCGAATCAAACTTTATATAATAATACCAAAGCAATGAAAAATAGCCTGCCTAAAATAAATATTCCAATGAAACTATTTCAAAGCCAATCAAAATAATTATAATATATTTTTTCTAAGCAGCCTGAAATGTTAATAAATCAAATTAAATCCTAAATACATAATTCTAATTAAACTATGTTTCAGCCAATCAAATTAGTTCTAATACATTTTTATAGGCATCTTTGAATATCAACCAATCAAATCAAACCTTATATAATATTGTTAAACCAATCAAGAAAGACCTTTCAAAAAAATATATGCTAATTAACTTATCTTATATTATATATTTTTCTAGGCAGCCTTGAATATCAACCAATCTAATTAAACCTTATACAATAATGTTAAACCAATTAAAGCTGTCCTTTCAAAAATATATGTTTATCAAACTTTTTTTTAGCCAATAAAATTAATTCTAATATATTTTTCTGGGCAGCCTTTGATATCAACCAATCGAATCAAACTTTACATAATAATGCGAAACCAATACAAAAATAATCTGCCAAAAATAAATATTCTAATAAAACTAGTTTAAGCCAATCAAATGAATACTAAAATGTTTTCTAGGCAGCTTTGAACATCAACCTTAAATACATAATTCTAATTAAGCAATTTTTAAGCCAATCAAATTAGTTCTAATACATTAAATATTCTCATTGAACTATTTTTAAGCTAATGCAATAAGTTCAAATATTTTTTTAGGTAGCCAGAAATATTAACCACTCATACATTTTGTATGTTAAACCAAACACAGTTGGCCAGCCAATCATAATGCGCTTATTTAACTATTTTTAAACCAATCAAATTAGTTATATATTTTCGACACAGCTTTGAATATCAACCAATCAAATCAAATCCTAAATGCATAATTCTAATTAAACTATTTTTAAGCGAATCAAATTAGTTCTAATATATTTCTCTAGGCAGCCTGTCAATAGTATCCATTTTAGTTTATATACAACTTCCTGAAAATCGAGTAAAACCTCTATAGAGCAACAACCTGTGAGAGCTGCAAATATTTGCCATTGAGGTTGATACTCTAGGGATATTTTTCATGCTTAGAATGAGAAGGTCATAACTACAGCGGCTCTTTACAACCTTATAAGACTCATACATTTTTGAAAGCCTGCATCATGAGGAGCTTCTTACGAGCCTATTTTCATGAACATCGGAACATATCATGTTGACCAAAAATGAAGTTATAAAAGCTTGTCCCTATACGTATAGAGTAAATTTCAGTTTTTTTTTGTTTTCTCAAAACATCAATTTTGAACTTACGACCTTATCATTCAAAGCCAGCGCTTTCACTTGAGGTCACATAAAATTCTTGATTTCTGTGATCACTAGGTAAAATAAATGCTCTTTCTTACAACAAAATCCACAACAGTTTCATCAAACAAATTACAACAAACATCAACAAATCAACCAATCAGTGAGCTGTATATCTGAAGGTGTGTCTATCAACCAATCAGTGAGCTGTATATCTGAAGGTGTGTCTGCAGCAACCAATCAGTGAGCTGTATGTCTGAAGGTATGTCTGTATTAACCAATCAGTGAGCTGTATGTCTGAAGGGATGTCTGTATCAACCAATCAGTGAGCTGTATATCTGAAGGTGTGTCTGTATTAACCAATCAGTGAGCTGTATGTTTAAAAGTGTGTCACCCTCGAACCTCAAGCTACGACACTCATGAAAATATTGATTTCTGTAATCACTCGGTGAAATAAATAAAACCACTATACACCACTAACAAAATTTTTGGTTTATAATTTTCTTGTAAAATGGTACAGTAATTGGCTTAATTGGAAAAAACATGTTGAATTAGAACGTCACAACGGGACAATTGTGACGCCATAATGATGTAAAATGGCGCTGTTGATGTTGCTTTCTCAGTTAAAATAACAAAATGATAACTTCACTGTTATTTGTCACTGTTATTTGTCACTGTTTTTTTTTCACAGTAATCCATTGAAAGCAAATAACAAAATTCCTTCATGCATATATAACAGTGATTTTCAAGACAATTATTTTCATGTTCTAACACTTTTATTTCATATACCACAAACTTTTCGGGTAGATCTAAAAGTAAAGATATGTAAACAAAGAAATAAAAACAACCATCAGTATCTTATTCTTTGACAGATTTTCACGAGATATGTTTGACGCTCAAGCCGAGAATGAGTACTACCCACGTAACTTTCTATGTTTCAACATAAGGTCACGAAGTTTTGCCGACATAAACTGTGGCATGTTTCATAAATCTATTAACTTATGTGGGTAGTGCTCATGGCAAACAAGCACTTACTTGAAAGTAACTTATGACTTAGGGGTGTCAACAGAGCCAAATATAAGATATAAGATCAGGAAATCAGATGTGGTCAAACATTTTTGACAAGAGGCCTTCAAACACATTGTTTCCATATTTGAATCAGTTTTTATTTAGGAAATTCCTTCAGAACATATTAAATTGACAACGTAACTTAACTTTGCTATTTCTCAAGATGTTTTCATCAAATAACTTTTATCCTGGCCAGAAATAATGGCTCTGTCAGGATAAAACAATCCCGAATTCCTGATAAATTTTGAAAATTGTCAACCCTGCAACTTAGAGCTCTGAAACTCAAAGCAGAATCTGATGCTCAACCACTATTCTTATCATTACCTATATCACTTATCTTTTAAAGGGACGATCTTAAATTAAGGTTTATGGTCGTGAACTTAAACAAATTATGGGAAAAATCATGTGAATAAATAATTTTATGGAATTAAGCCTACACTATTAGTGATTAGTCAATAACACCCAACACTATTAAAAGTGGGGGTCAGAAAAAATGGCAGGAGAAAAAAAATTACAAAAGCAGAAAAAAAGCAAAGTTATACATTAAGCCATATAAATGTCTATATAACAATAGCTATGTTTTACGCAGGGGTTTTACAGATATATAGTCCAGCAAAAATTTAAAAAAAAAACCCATTAATTGTTGGAGAAAGTTAACAAACTTGGAACAACTGTTCCTTGGTCCATTTAAAAAATTTTTCAAAAGACCCACTTAAAATATATGTTACGGTTGTCATAGCAACAGTTTTCAAAATGGCCGCCAAAATTTCCGATCCAGATGAGTTACTAAATTTAGCTGATGAACTTTCAAATCACTGTAACTTTGTCAATTCTTTGAATATTTTTACCAAATAACATGCATTTTCTGCAGAAAAGATTATAATCCGGAATAATTAGTGTAAAACCCCTGTTTAAATAACATAAAAAAAAATTATACAAAAAATACCAAAAAAGAAAAACACCACAAAAAGAAGGCAACGCAATTTTCACCCACAAACAAACTAACATACTTTTCCACTTTTAATTTCTTTAACTTTTTGTTTCTTCTGTGCATCTTTCTTTCTTTCCAGCGTTCCTTTTTTATCCGGAGTACCTGGTGGCTCCTCCTTGTGGTGAAAAATATGTCAAATAATCTCATCAATATACTGTTACCATGGTAACATACCTGGGTTTTTAATTCTCATTTATTATATTGTCATGGTTACACTCTTGTTTATATAAAAATTCAAATATAAATGTTGGTTTCTCCTTGTCGGGAATTTTTTTTTTAATTCTTATATATTATATTGCCATGGTAACATTAAAGTTTTTGTAAAAACTCACATCTATTATATTTCTATGGTAACATTAATGGTTTGGTAAAAACTCAAATCTTTTATATTTCCATGTAAGATTAATGTTTTTAATTAATTCACATGTTACTATATTTTTGGTAACATTAATGTTTTTGTTAAAACTCACATCTATAAGATTTACATGGAAACATTAATGTTTTTATTCAAACTCACATCTATTATATTTCCATGGTAGCATTAATGTATTTATTCAAATTCACATCTATTATATTTCCATAGTAACATTAATGTATTTATTCAAATTCACATCTATTATATTTCCATGGCAACATTAATGTATTTATTCAAATTCACATCTATTATATTTCCATGGCAACATTAATGTATTTATTCAAATTCACATCTATCATATTTCCATGGTAACATTAATTTTTTTGTTAAAACTCACATCTATTATGTTTCCATGGCAACATTAATGTATTTATTCAAATTCACATCTATTATATTTCCATGGTAACAGTATTGTTTTTATTCAAACTCACATCTTTTATATTTCCATGGTAACATCAATGTTTTTGTTAAAATTTGCATCTATTATATTGCCATGGTTAGATTAACGTTTTGAATTGAATAACGTGTTTTGGTTTTAATTGTCAAATACTTGTTTTAAAAGGTCAACACAGAATATAAAGTAAATCAAGAGCTGTCAGTAAGTTACAGGCTGAGATCTGGCCCCGATCTCCCGAAGCATCTCAAGCAGAAATCTCATCTCAAATTGAGATTTCGCCAAATCAGGGTCTGAATTTCTAATATATCTGAAGTTAAAACTCATTAAACACCGATTAAATTAACAAAGAATAGCATTTGCTGTTTTTGAAGCTTATTTTGAGTCCATCCTCTCTTGGAAATTATCCAAACGTAAATAGCTATATTTGAGATGAGATTTATCTCAGCTTTCTGTTTTGTGATGCAAATTTTGAGTCCAGCCTCCTAAGGAAATTAACTACATGACACATGGCGATACTTGAGATTAGATTAAGCTCAGATTGAGATCTTTAGGGAGATTGGGGCCTGGCATGTCCCAGGAGTTTGATTTCCTGAAGCATCTCAAGTAGAAAACTCGGCTATAAATGAGATTTTTCTCAAATCAGAGTCTGAATTTGGGTAAAACCTGGCCCAGTGATTATAAAAACATTTCTCATTCTCATACTCAAACTCCATACCCCAAGCTCCAACTTGAAAAACAGCTTTTTTCAGAATTTTGCATTAAACCCAATACTAACTCGTAGCAAACGATCTAACTAAGAAAATGAACCCCCATGTTTCCATTCAGTACTAAAGAAGTTACAGCAGTTTTTGTAACTAAGAAATGCTCCGATTGGAGTACGGAGTATGAGTTTGAGAATTGAGCACATACTCCAATGTTTATTATCACCGGGCCTGGTGTCTGTTGCCTAAGCGAAGCGCTACGTAGCGCTTTCCAAGGGAGATAATCCATGTCCTCTATTTTCAATTGAACAGGAGGTAACAAAATGATGGCACTATGTAGTGCTTTGCTTAGACAGGACACCTGACTTTGAAGCTCTTCAAGTTGTAATGTAATGATTAGTTATCATGGTAATAGAGTGACGGTATCTTCACACACCTCAATGAAAGGTGACATTATTTTAAATATAACACACATACAATAGTTAACCCAAAGTATCAAACACTGTTAAAAAAATAGTTTCAGGTTCAAGGTCAAGTCAAGGTTTTCAAAATGTTAAGAAGACAACCGACCAACCGCAATATTCTAGTTATACTTAAATTTACATAGATCTACAACTGCTAGCCAGAAATGTGTAACTATGGCAACAGAAACTATGACAACTAGCTGGCAGGTAGATATGTGAGTCTGTGGTGAAGTGACATGAGGTGATGTGTATGTTATATACACACATACCTGCCAAGTTCTCCTATTAAAGTGGAGTTACTCCTATTTTCGTTGTTAATTTCTAGATTTCCAAGTTCATCCAACTTTGAACAAGGGTGCATTTATAGTGGAGTTACTTCTATTTTCATTGTTAATTTCTGATTTTCCAATTCCATCTAACTTTGAACAAAAGTACACTTGGTTCATTTTATAACCTTCTGTCCATATTTCGCTGGCTTAGAACAAGAAGGTCGTAACTACCAAATCGATATATTGAGAAAACAAGAGAAAACTGTAATTTACTCTTTACCTTTAGGAAAACACGTTTTTAAAACTTCATTTTGGTCAACATGACAATTTCAGATTTTCATGAAAAGATGTTTATAAGAAGCGCCTTGTGAAGCAGATTTCAAATATGTATGAGTCTTATAAGGTCGTAAGAGGTAGTTACGCCCTCCTTCTTCTAAGCCATCGATTTATGATCATTAGAATTAAAACATTCCTTGTTTATGCATATACGTAGGGCGTTCCAAAAGTTCCAGGAAAAATGCTCTATTGTATTTATCTTATGGTCAATATACTTCAAACTTTGCATTTACATAGAACAATTCATGATACATAGTATGCTATGAATTGAATGCATGAGGGTGTACCGTACAAAATGACACGGCTGCCATAGTAACGTCAGTTATGGCTACCCGGGGCAATGTTTTATTTGACCGTACGTTATTAACAAGTTCTGACTAAATCTAACTCAGTCTGTCAAACGACACACAAAAAACACCTGCTACAATTACCAAAATGCTTTATATTCTAAAAGAATGCCTCGCTTGAAGGTATGCACTTCCAGGGTCCGTTTGCAAAGTATTCGAAAGTGTCACACAATCAAGCAGAAACGTCCAACGTAACGTCTAGCGTCTGATTCACAACAGGCCGTACCTTCCTATTATCATCTGCAGCAGTACAACAGGCAGTCTGGAAGCGTTCATATCATGCATACATCCTACCCAATGACAAGCAACGTTTTTAACAGGCAGTGTTTATAAATTCTATTGGTTCAAGTTTTAATTTTCCTGCCAAAAGACAAAAACTTGTCAAATTTCAATGATTTACTGACATTTGACGGGTGATTCTAATACGGCGACAAATAAGACTGAACACAACAGTGGGGCTATTTAAACTATGGCATAAATTGACCAAAATGATGTTATACCGCCCTTCGCAAATGTTCCATGCAGTAATTTTAGGTCATTGTTAATTGGTAGCTGTTTTGTTGGGAGCAATGCGTAGGTTAGTTTGGCGATTTCTACGACGTCACGTCAAAATTGCCCCGGGTAGCCATTACTGACGTTACTATGGCAGCAGTGCCATTTTGTACAACACACCCTCATGTGTTTGATTCATTATATAATATGTATCATGAATTGTTCTATTTAAATGCAAAGTTTGAAGTAATTTTAACATACGATAAACATTATAGAGCACTTTTCCTGGAACTTTTGAAACGCCCCTCGTAACTCCCTTTTAAATCACATTTAAGTGCATCATGTGACATATTTTGTTTTATCAATCCTATTTTGGATTTAACTATCTTGGCAGGTATATACACAACACAGCAAACATTATAGTTACCCCACCCACCCAGTATACGCAATCATACCACTGATGACTCAGTTGTCATGGTTACAAAACATAAATTGATCTGAATAGAACATCAACATATTTCATGAAACTGTTGTCATGGTAACAAAACATAAATTGATCTGAATAGAACATCAACATATTTCATGAATCTGTTGTCATGGTAACAAAACATAAATTGATCTGAATAGAACATCAACATATTTCATGAATCTGTTGTCATGGTAACAAAACATAAATTGATCTGAATAAAACATCAACATATTTCATGACTCTGTTGTCATGGTAACAAAACATAAATTGATCTGAATAAAACATCAAGATATTTCATGACTCTGTTGTCATGGTTACAAAACATAAATTGATCTGAATAAAACATCAAGATATTTCATGACTCTGTTGTCATGGTTACAAAACATAAATGGATCTGAATAAAACATCAAGATATTTCATGACTCTGTTGTCATGGTAACAAAACATAAATTGATCTGAATAAAACATCAAGATATTTCATGACTCTGTTGTCATGGTAACAAAACATAAATTGATCTGAATAGAACATCAACATATTTCATGAATCCGTTGTCATGGTTACAAAACATAAATTGATCTGAATAAAACATCAACATATTTCATGACTCAGACAACAACCAGCAGACCGACCTAAAGCATGACTCCAATATAGCCACCATATACTTTGTATCTGGGGGTATAGCAAGGTCATGTAATGTTATGAAGTCCATTATTTGTTAGACATCATGCGTATTATCTTTGAAACCTTCTACATGTGTATATTGTACAACGTCTGTTATACATGTATGCCAGGCTCACATGCTACCTAGAAACAAGACTTATATAGCTTCACGAATTTTCTTGGAGATATTGACCTGATCTTGACCTTTTACATTAATATATATATAGGTTTTTGCTTTGAATTTATTAACTTACGCAAGTGAATTGTGCAATATCGGTATTTCAAATTTGTGTATGTGATACTCACTGACTAGGAAAACATACAACAAAGATTATAAATACAGACAATATATCGACTGTTAAATTATGCTAATCTAAAGGTCAGGTTCGTGTCAAATTTGCCAAAAATGCCTTGGTGCCTTATTCACCAACAATATAAGTCTAAATATGTTTAAGTACCTTTTTCTTAGTAAACAGGGAACTTTTCTTGAATGAAAACATGACAACATCTCTGTTATCACACGCATGATCCACGAAATCATCATCAGCTCCCTAAAATATAAGGTCAAGTTCATAAGAAAGATAGCCCAGGTCAAATATTATGTCAAGGTTATTACAAAGATAGTCAAGGTCAAAGATTATATCAAGGTCATTAGAAAGATAGTCAAGGTCAAAGATTATGTCAAGGCCATAAGACAGATTGTCAAGGTCAAAGATTATGTCAAGGTCATTAGAAAGATAGTCAAGGTAAAAATTATGCCAAGGTCATTAGAAAGATAGTCTGATAAATGAGATCAAAGTGAAGTTCAAGGTCATTGTAACTATAGTCAAGGTCAAATTTTAAGTCAAGGTCATTGAAACAATTACCAAGCTTCAAGGTTGTTGTTCATTGACAGTATCATTATTCATTTTACAGATCAACTTATCTCAGTAGTTGAAGAAAAATTATTAAAAATAATATAAATATGAACAAAATTTCCATACTTCTGTAAGTACTTTGATAAAACAATACCCTTGAGCCTGTTGCATAACCAAGGCACTATCAAACACTTTTTGGTAGTGCTTGACTATGTCTATGCAATGACATGCTACCAGCTAACATATTCCCTGATAGCATACCGTTTTCTAACACTTTACTAAGCGAGTGATACCGATCGGTCGCTTATGCAATGGACCGCTTCGGTAGCGGTTTGCTACGCAACGGTGTGCTAGCCGTGAGCACTTGAAAGATTATGCTTCATCCACTACAAAGTGCTTTTTTGAAGCAAGCCGTTTCTAAGCATTGCATAACGATAGCGCCTTCATTATGCAACAGCCTCCATGTGTGTACAGTCAGA
The DNA here is from genome assembly GCA_963678985.1 of Spisula subtruncata. Classification (NCBI taxonomy): domain Eukaryota; kingdom Metazoa; phylum Mollusca; class Bivalvia; order Venerida; family Mactridae; genus Spisula; species Spisula subtruncata. The sequence continues at coordinate 1,025,135 of OY787677.1, forward strand.
AGTTATGTATAACTCACCTTGTAGGTTAGCAGTAACCCAGTTTTATTTATCATCCAATATGGACTGTATATAGATACATCCAACACCCCCGCACCCTGTTTGTAGTGCAACCCTAGGTCCTGTAATATATAACATTATATTACAGTAAATATGCGACCATAAGTCTCACACAGCCATAAGTCCTGTGAAACATTTAACATTATATTACCGTAAATATGCGACCATAAGTCTCACACAGCCATAAGTCCTGAAACATTTAACATTATACAACCGTAAATATGCGGCCATAAGTCTCACACAGCCATAAGTCCTGTGAAACATATAACATTATACAACCGTAAATATGCGACCATAAGTCTCACACAGCCATAAGTCCTGAAACATTTAACATTATACAACCGTAAATATGCGACCATAAGTCTCACACAGCCATAAGTCCTGTGAAACATTTAACATTATATTACTGTAAATATGCGACCATAAGTCTCACACAGCCATAAGTCCTGAAACATTTAACATTATATTACCGTAAATATGCGACCATAAGCCTCACACAGCCATAAGTCCTGTGAAACATAACATTATATTACTGTAAATATGCGACCATAAGTCTTACACAGCCATAAGTCCTGTAAAACATAACATTATATTACCGTCAATATGCGACCATAAGTCTCACACAGTCATAAGTCCTGTGAAACACAACATTATATTACCGTAAATATGCGACCATAAGTCTCACACAGCCATAAGTCCTGTGAAACATAACATTATATTACTGTAAATATGTGACCATAAGTCTCACACAGCCATAAGTCCTGTGAAACATAACATTATATTACTGTAAATATGCGACCATAAGTCTCACACAGCCATAAGTCCTGTGAAACATAACATTATATTACAGTAAATATGCGGCTATAAGTCTCACACAGCCATAGGTCACAACCCTAGGTCCTGTTACATTTAACATTATATTATCATAAATGCTCGGTCATAAGTCTAACACAGCCATAAGTCGCAACCCTAGGTCCTATAACATTTAACGTTATATTACCAAAAATATGCAACCATAAGTCTCACACAGCCATAAGTCGCAACCCTAGGTCATGTTACATTTAACAACATTATATATCAAATCACTGTAAAACAGAAATAAAAGCATCCTAAATTAAGAAGAAGACATGACGTCATTATGCCTTACACATATTTTGAAGCCCGGTCGTTTCGGTTCTTTTTCAGCACAATTCTGGACCCAGCTCAAAGACAGTGAAAATAACAAGTTAAAAATGATAATTTCACTGTTATTTGTCACTGTTATTTTCATTGAAAATCACCTTAATTCATTGAAAGCAAATAATGAATTACGTTTTATCAGAAAAAAGAAGGTATTTAAATTGTGTTACCATGGTGATTTTCCTTCCTTTATCGTATGCTTCAAAGTTCCACACAGAGAGTTCAGGTATATCCACTTCCAGTAATCTTTTACCAAACCAGTCTAGCCCCTGATAGTCGGGTATCTGAAAACAAAAAGTTCTATACTCTACACAGGAGTGTCAACAGATCCCAATTTAAATCAGGGGCCTTATTCACCAACGCTGTAAGTCTCAAACATAGACTTAGACTTTACATTGTCAAATGTTCCATTCGCTCTCATGTTGTTATAAATCTACCGATTTTGATATAAATTGGTGAACATGTTCAGTGGGTAACAACAAATAGTCAGATAAAATTTCACACAGTAAAATCTAATTTCAAACAAATGCCAGTTATTATAAAAATGACATTTTTAAGTCTAAGTTGGATTTTTAGACTAACAACGTTGGTGAATAAGGCCTCAGGACTAGAAATTTGTGCCCTCGGGCAAATTATGTGGAGACTTGGCGCTCATTGAAACAAGAGGGTCCAAAGGGCCCTGGGTCGCTCACCTGTTTGACCTAGTGACCTAGATTTTGGCCCAAATGACACAGTATCTAACTTGACCTAAATTTTATAGAGATAAACATTGTGACCAAGATTCATAAAGATAGAGTCAAAATTGTGACCTTTAGTGTGTTCACAAGATTTTTCAATGATTTGGCCTCGTGACCTAGTTTTTGACCCCAGATGACCCAATATCGAACTTGGCCTAAATTTTATAATGATGATCATTGTGATCAAGTTTCATAAAGATAAGGTCAAAATTGTGACCTCTAGTGTGTTCACAAGCTTTTTCAATGATTTGGCCTCGTGACCTAGTTTTTGACTCCGGATGACCCAATATCGAACTTGACCAAAATTTTATAGTGATGATCAGTGTGGTCAAGTTTCATAAAGATTAGGCTCAAATTGTGACCTCTAGTGTGTTCACAAGCTTTTTCAATGATTTGGCCTTCAAAGGCTTGTGACCTAGTTTTTGACCCCAGATGACCCAATATCTAACTTGACCTAGATTTTATAGAGATGATCATTGTGATCAATTTTCATAAAGATTAGTCTCAAATTGTGACCTCTAGTGTGTTCACAAGCTTTTTCAATGATTTGGCCTTGTGACCTAGTTTTTGACCCCAGATGACCCAATATCGAACTCGACCTAGATTTTATAGAGATGATCATTGTGATCAATTTTCATAAAGATTAGTCACAAATTGTGACCTCTAATGTGTTCACAAGGTTTTTCAATGATTTGGCCTAGTGACCTAGTTTTAGACCCCAGATGACCCAATATCGAACTTGACCTAGATTTTATAGAGATGATCATTGTGATCAATTTTCATAAAGATTAGTCACAAATTGTGACCTCTAATGTGTTCACAAGGTTTTTCAATGATTTGGCCTAGTGACCTTGTTTTAGACCCCAGATGACCCAATATCGAACTTGACCTAGATTTTACAGAGATGATCATTGTGATCAAGTTTCATAAAGATTAGGCTCAAATTGTGACCTCTAATGTGTTCACAAGGTTTTTCAATGATTTGGCCTAGTGACCTAGTTTTTGACCCCAGATGACCCAATATCGAAATTGACCTAGATTTTACAGAGATGATCATTGTGATCAAGTTTCATAAAGATAAGGCTCAAATTGTGACCTCTAATGTGTTCACAAGGTTTTCCTTTGATTTGACCTAGTGACCTAGTTTTTGACCCCAGATGACCCAATTTCGAACTTTACCTAGATTTTATGGAGATGATCATTGTGATCAAGTTTCATAAAGATTAGGCTCAAATTGTGACCTCTAGTGTGTTCACAAGCTTTTTCAATGACTTGGCCTTCAAAGGCTTGTGACCTAGTTTTTGACCCCGGATGACCCAATATCGAACTTGATGAAGATTTTATAGAGATGATCATTGTGATCAATTTTCATAAAGATTAGTCTCAAATTGTGACCTCTAGTGTGTTCACAAGCTTTTTCAATGATTTGGCCTTGTGACCTAGTTTTTGACCCCAGATGACCCAATATCGAACTTGACCTAGATTTTATAGAGATGATCATTGTGATCAATTTTCATAAAGATTAGTCTCAAATTGTGACCTCTAATGTGTTCACAAGGTTTTTCAATGATTTGGCCTAGTGACCTAGTTTTTGACCCCAGATGACCCAATATCGAACTTGACCTAGATGTTATAGAGATGATCATTGTGATCAATTTTCATAAAGATTAGTCACAAATTGTGACCTCTAATGTGTTCACAAGGTTTTTCAATGATTTGGCATAGTGACCTAGTTTTTGACCCCAGATGACCCAATATCAAACTTGACCTAGATTTTACAGAGATGATCATTGTGATCAAGTTTCATAAAGATTAGGCTCAAATTGTGACCTCTAATGTGTTCACAAGGTTTTCCTTTGATTTGACCTAGTGACCTTGTTTTTGACCCCAGATGACCCAATATCGAACTTGACCTAGATTTTATGGAGATGATCATTGTGATCAAGTTTCATAAAGATTAGGCTCAAATTGTGACCTCTAATGTGTTCACAAGGTTTTCCTTTGATTTGACCTAGTGACCTAGTTTTTGACCCCAGATGACCCAATATCGAACTTGACCTAGATTTTATAGAGATGATCATTGTGATCAAGTTTCATAAAGATTAGGCTCAAATTGTGACCTCTAATGTGTTCACAAGGTTTTCCTTTGATTTGACCTAGTGACCTAGTTTTTGACCCCAGATGACCCAATATCGAACTTGACCTAGATTTTATGGAGATGATCATTGTGATCAATTTTCATAAAGATTAGTCTCAAATTGTGACCTCTAGTGTGTTCACAAGCTTTTTCAATGATTTGGCCTTCAAAGGCATGTGACCTAGTTTTTGACCCCGGATGACCCAATATCGAACTTGATGAAGATTTTATAGAGATGATCATTGTGATCAATTTTCATAAAGATTAGTCTCAAATTGTGACCTCTAGCGTGTTCACAAGCTTTTTCAATGATTTGGCCTTGTGACCTAGTTTTTGACCCCAGATGACCCAATATCGAACTTGACCTAGATTTTATAGAGATGATCATTGTGATCAATTTTCATAAAGATTAGTCTCAAATTGTGACCTCTAATGTGTTCACAAGGTTTTTCAATGATTTGGCCTAGTGACCTAGTTTTTGACCCCAGATGACCCAATATCGAAATTGACCTAGATTTTATAGAGATGATCATTGTGATCAATTTTCATAAAGATTAGTCACAAATTGTGACCTCTAATGTGTTCACAAGGTTTTTCAATGATTTGGCCTAGTGACCTAGTTTTTGACCCCAGATGACCCAATATCAAACTTGACCTAGATTTTACAGAGATGATCATTGTGATCAAGTTTCATAAAGATTAGGCTCAAACTGTGACCTCTAATGTGTTCACAAGGTTTTCCTTTGATTTGACCTAGTGACCTAGTTTTTGACCCCAGATGACCCAATATCGAACTTGACCTAGATTTTATGGAGATGATCATTGTGATCAAATTCATAAAGATTAGGCTCAAATTGTGACCTCTAATGTGTTCACAAGGTTTTCCTTTGATTTGACCTAGTGACCTAGTTTTTGACCCCAGATGACCCAATACCGAACTTGACCTAGATTTTATGGAGATGATCATTGTGATCAAGTTTCATAATGATCAGGCTAAATTTGTGACCTCTAGTGTGTTCACAAGCAATTGTGAACGGACGACGGACGGACGGACGGACGCACCTATTGCGGGGCACTTGTGTGACGGTCTTGCTTGTGTGACAACATTTTTTACTTCTGTGGCCATTTAAAAAGTCTACGCACTGCACCATACTTACGCAACTGCAAGGTGCTTATGTGACAGTTTTGCTTGTGTGGCAAACTTTCTTACTTCTGCTGCATCACAATATTCTGTAAGCGTAGTTGAATGTTACACTGTTTCTGAAGTATTTCAGTCATATCACAGATGTCAGTTTCTCAACAGACTTCCTTTTTGGCCCGAGTCGATAACCAGTTCACACTCTATACCTTTGTCAGTAACTTACAACTGCCCTTCATGAAACAGCAGTAGCAAAGACCGTAAAGATCTCAAGACCAAACCTCACAAAGGTTACTGTGGTATCAGAATTTTTCGCGCAGGTCTAATTTTCATGTATTTCGCACTCTGACCAGGCTACCTTGTAGCTTTTTGCGCAATTTAGCTCGTTCGAAAATAACTAATACCACGTAACACGAGCATGTAACAGGTGGGACCGAACATGTTTGACCATTGTGTTCAGGTCTGTACGTCGGCTTACAACAATTAACTATCCTATTAACCAGAAAGAAAACTTAAAATGAAATTTTAAACTGGTTTATTTCCATCTTTTTGGACCAAAACATGGTATATAACGCAAGGTCATAATAAAATTCCCAGATTATCATTCCTGCCCGCCCTCTAAATTTTTATTTTCTGAAAATTAATTTTGACGAAATGTTCTGTTTTAATCAAGATGACAATAGAATGTCCGTTTAAGCCCTGAAATGTGATCTATACATACAAAATATGCATATAAACGATTTAGTAAGTAACACACAAAGTGTATCTAGACAATTTCAGTTTTGACGTAGTCTTTTGCTGACAATAAAAAAAATCCTCTACCAGTTTTTTTGAAAATTGAATGAGAATCTGGTAACTAATTTATAATAAAACGCAGTTAAGTTCCACTTATGGATCTATATCAGTGATAATTTATAATGGCCTAACCAAATTCAATAATTAAACACAAACTCCTATGCAACAAGAGATATTTGTAAAATAAATATGCCCCATTGCAGCCCAATAGTCAGAAATGGTAAAGGTCACACCTTTGACCTACTGACCTCAAAATCAATAAGGGATATCTAATGTTGATGACCAACCTCCATGTAAAGTTTTAAGATGGTAGGGCAAAGCGTTATTGAATGAAAACAATTTAGTCTACCGACCGACAAACATGTGCAAAGCAATATAATATTGGTGTCTACAATTTGTCTCAGTTCAAGTTGTCAGCTTGGAGCCTAAAACTATGTCAAACATTTTCATTTCTTAGATGATATATATTCCAAGTTTCAAGGGTATTAGTAGAGAATCATTGAGAAGTTGTTTGTGTCACAAGTGAATTTTCGTAGGTACGGAAAAAACATTAAAATACATGTGATATGCCACAATGATGGCAAATTGAAAATAGGATAAACTAATTAACAACAGTGTATTCATCATGATGCCTAGTTATGGAAGCAAAGCAAATAATGTTTACTTCTTAACAATTTACAAAGTTTATATGGACAATACAATTAACAATAAGAATTACTGTATGATAACTATACATTTATGTCAGAGAAAAATATTTTTAGATTCTCATCCTCGCCCACCCCAGTCATAAACTCCCGCCACAACACATTCATGATCAGAAATCAGCTTTAAGAGACAAATAATTGGAAATTTATTGAAGAACAAACATTTTTGCCATCAAATACATCTTAAAATCATTAGTAGTGTTGCTCTTTTTTCAATTCCAGGTCAAAGCATTGTTTTTTTTATATTCCTGGTCAAAGAAGGAGACAGTTGCCAATTCGAAGTAGAATCTGCCCACCCATCAGATAATTTTCCGAATTTTAGATGAAAATCTAATAAACATTCATCTCTTGCCTTATTATCTTTTATATCTTTCCACTAAGCTACAGAATATATGGTGCGAGTCGTATAAAGGCCAACAATGTTTGCATATTATGTCATAGAGAAATGACCTCATAAACACACATTGTTGTTTCTTTCACAAGACACTCCATATATTTATGCTCTGAGGCAACATGCTTGAATGGATGTATAACCCAAAATTGAAGACAAACGTTTACAGGGCAATAAAAACCATGGAAAAACGAACAATTTGAAATTGGTGTTGCACACAAAAATCCCTGCACGATACAAAATCGGAATATGCATAAAAACCGATAAGGTTGCGACCAAACTGATTTAAGTCCATAATGTCAAAAAAATTATCATGGCAAAATGCTAAGGCTTGGCTAGCCTCAAAATCGAGGAAAAAAAATATGAAAGCAACAGGAAATTCTAAATCTGCCATACCTAAAGAGTATTCAAAGACCTAAAAAAAGAAACAAAATCATGAATTATGTATTTGTAACAATCTACTTTTGTTCATGTTTATGAGACTGCCTTCACAACATGTATATGAAGGGAAACTCCTTTTTGAATAACGCTTTAAAAAATTGAGATGAACAATACTTGAATATGAAAAATCAAATACTAAGTTCGAAGAAAAAAAAACCATGTAAAAAGATGTTTTAATCAACCTGATTTAGGCTTAGTGTTTTGTATTTGCCAAAAACTCTACTTTGAGATTCAAATTATTTTGTATTTTATGTTCGACTAGCTAATAAAATAGAGATGCATGGAAGAAAGTGAACGTTGTAGGGTGTGCCCCATTTAAATTGCCCCAAAACTCTCAGGAATTTCTGGGAATACTATAATTATGTGTACATGGATACAACATTGAAAGTATGGGATACAACATTGAAAGTATGGAAATGTATACTACTCAAAATTCGACATGGATACAACATTGAAAGTATGGAAATATATACTACTCAAAATTCGATAAGGATCAAGAAACCAATATTCCTGCCTGTTTTACAATGGCTATAGCATAACTAATGAAGAGAATGTTGTGGAAATATTGAAATATCATCTATTCTGCTCCTAAATTTTAAAAATTCATGCGTTGTACTTAGAATCCATTGTCGTTGTTTTCCAAGTAACTGATAAGGCAACAGGCTATGGCTAAAGTGGCAAGAGTAACATAGCAATGTTTAGTCTTGTTTTCTTTATCATATCATGCAGGACAAGTTTTGCTAACATACCAACCACATTCTGCTAACACAGGCACTTAAATGCAGCTCAAACATTAGGGTGAGGCTGGGCTTATCAGCACTTAGACATCAAATAATGAAGCAATCTTTAGTCGTTGACAATATTGCACATGTAACAATATGTTTTCAGAAAATTCCATCAGTTCATCTTGTTTCATTTGCAAAATATTTGCAAGGGAACTTTGGTGATCTTTATCAAATTTTGAGTAGTATACAAGGTAATGAACCCTCACAAGTGGTCCATTTGTTTGAACAAGTCTAACTAATACTGGTAACAAATACGATAAGTTCAGTTCACTTGTGATTCATTGCAGAGATTTTTTTGACGACCAGGTGCTAAGTTCTCTTGTGCAACTCCCCGCCATTTCGGAAACTGTCCTGCATTGCCTTTAAGCAATCTGCCCTTCTTGGCACTATCTTTCTGTCTAAATGCTTACTGAAGTACTTCTTCAATTCTTCATGCTCTTGTTCTGACCATCTTTGTCTCTTTTTTTCCTTTCTTTTATTTTCTTTCCCAGTCATTTCCTTCTTCTCCTGCAAATCAAGTACATCCTCTTCCATATCACTTCCATCCATACGTGTATCAACACCTTCATTGAACTGGAAGACATCTTCAGGCTCTTCAGCTGTTGATTCTGCTGGCTCAGAAACACTTTTTCCTGAAGAGCCCTTATCTTGTAAAATATCAATGAATTGGATATCTTTGAGGCTCTTGCCAACAAATTTTGACTGAATGTTAAGATCTTGCATCATCAAGACCTTACCGAGAGTGACTCTTTCGATAAACGGTACCATCGAGCGGTAGTGTGTCAAGTGAACTTTTGTTGTGTGGCCCCGATGTCTACACATCTGTTGCATCTCTGAATCTGTAAGATTCATAACCTAGAAAAGGAACAACACAAGATTACTTTTAGTTGAAACCTAGGATCATTCTTGCAGTTTCTTTGGAAACTGGTCAATGGTTAATGAAGAAATGTTCAAAGTTTCCCTACATATTCCTACGTAAAAGAAACAGTTGCAAAGGCAACCCGAGTTCTCGACAGAATGGATTTCTTTGAACAACTTTTGAAGAGCTTATGATTCCTGCAAGGTGTCAATGAGACCACTTAGTCCCCGATCTCCCGAAGCATCAAATAGAGATTTTGCTCAAATCAGAGTCTGAGTTCAGTCTCCTATGGAAATTAACTCAAAGGCACATGACAATATTTGAAATGAGATTTTTCTCAAACTGAGACGCTTCGGGAGATCTGGGCGACAATGGTTAATGAGAATTTGTTTATAATAAGACAAACAGACAGAAACAAGCTTATCACCATAAGCCACTGTGGCATAAAAACCTCCTTTTGGGGTATAATAAACATCATTTTTATAATTTTATACTACTAATATTTTACCTGAGCCATCGTGGCCATGTACTTTCTCAGATTTGTGCTAGTTATATCTGGTGGTCTATTAAGCCCAGATGCCTCGCAAACTTTCTTCAAGCTGTTATATGCTCTTATTGGCATTCGGCCTGAAAAGAGTAAATTTATATACAATTTCTGAAGATCTCTGTCTGGCTCATTTTTACACAGGTATTACAACCCCATTTTTGAGTATTTTTCATGATATTACATCATGCTACATTTTGCTGTATTTTTAACATGTTTTGCATTTTACAATTTAGGGTTTAGAATTGTATTAAATAGTTGAATGTTTAAATATACACTTCGTTCATTGTTGTAAGAATTTCTCAAACTTGGATTAAATAGTTATAACTACACTAATGTCTCAGTATTAAGTGATTAAGTACATTTGGCATATATTTTATAATTTCTAAATAAACAAACCATCTATAAAGAATTGGTACTTAACAAACAGGCTTCCTTGTGGTAATGTAGTTTTTACACTTCTTTTGTTCAAAACATATGGCTAGCCACATTATGCAAACATTAGAAAGCTAACAAATTGTTATAGTACAAAATGTCATCACTTCTTCATCCCTTTTAAGTGCTTCATAAATTTAACATCAAAGTAACAACTGATTACATAGCTTCTCTGTTTGCCTGACAGTTTTTACTGAGATTAACACCTGAGATCATACCCTGCTAATAAAACCTATGGACAGAAGTTGCAAAGTCACATTATTCTATATGATGATTCTTACCAGTGACTTGCAATAAAGTATTTTGAAACCATATATCTGTCATCTATTATTATTTGCAGAAAATAAAGGGTCAAATAAACTGTACAGCATATCAGACCGGTCCAACCAAGAACATATATACAGAAAAAAACACCACATACAACGGCGTAAAACAGGCATATGAATCCTGCATCGATAGGGTGGACTGAAATGCACAATAAACTGAGATGAAGCAGACTAATTTTTAAGCAATCATTTTGATTTTTACTATTGAGAAGTTCTATTCACAGATGACAAGCCACCTTGCGGATTCTGGAAATGTTACATTGTCCCAGTATTTTACCAGGCCTGACAAAAAATATATTTACAAAGGAAATGGAACAGTCTACAAAGTTTAAAACTGTCAATGTTGTCACAAACCCAACTTACTTGTCAAGGTAGCAAACAAGTATGAACTTGCATTAATCTTCAGTTTGCTCCTGACTTCTCTATCAGCAATAAAGTCCATAACCCGTTTACACTCCTGGGGTATGAGGACAGGAACAATGCTACTCATCTGTGTATGAGAATAGAAATTTTTCATTAAAAATGTATGCCTCATAACAACATAACAAAAATCTATGAATGTAACTACCATCCATGAACAGCTAGCACCGAATTGCGACGAAAAAGGTTTTGATGTTACAGGCCACAAATACGAGGTCTGTCCAAAAAGTTCTGAGTACAAATCAAAGTAAAATCATTTTTTTACATTTGCTGCATAAAATGTTCGAAAAAAACATAAAACTTCAATTATGAAATGGGTTCCCTTCTAAAATTAAACATGCAAACCAAGTTTTATGTAAATATCAATTTTCTTGTTACGGGTGTTAACAAAAAAGATTAACCAACATCCACATGTCCCAAGTTTCAAAGACATATACGTAGGACAATCTGTAATGTAAATTTAAAGAGTAACAACAGTAAAACACAAAAGCAGTTGATTTATTATTTACCTTTCCTCTTGTCTGTATGAGGTCATGCGTATCTAACAGATGTCTTTCTGTGTCAGAGATGTCCCTAATGAGACCTTCGTCTAGGTCAGCAACATCAAGCTTGCGGTTGTAGTGCTTGACTCTGTAAAAATTAAATAGAAGATTCATAACTGTCAAATCACAAATTTCAATTGCTATTGAAGTCAATGGAGTTCCTAAAAGGTGAAAGAATTTCAGTTAATTGGACATTAACGATAGCCTGATAGACCTTTGATATTAAAAAATGGCCTGGGCCATTAGATATTCCCTGTCTATGGCCCAACGGGCTACGATAATTCCGAAGAGCGTAAAGTAATTAGTCAAAAACAAGTCGGATCACAAAAGACATGGATAACATTGCCACAGAACATACAGACATGACTGCCACACAAGCGTTTTCAGTAGTTAGTATGGACAATTGTCACACAAGACATGGACAGCACTGCCACAGAAGATACGGACATGACTGCCACGCAAGCGTTTTCAGTAGTTAGTATGGACAATTGTCACACAAGACATGGACAGCACTGCCACAGAAGATACGGACATGACTGCCACGCAAGCGTTTTCAGTAGTTAGTATGGACAATTGTCACACAAGACATGGACAGCACTGCCACAGAAGATACGGACATGACTGCCACGCAAGCGTTTTCAGTAGTTAGTATTGACAATTGTCACACAAGACATGGACAGCACTGCCACAGAAGATACGGACATGACTGCCACGCAAGCCTTTTTAGTAGTTAGTATGGACAATTGTCACACAAGACATGGACATGACTGCCACAGAAGATACGGACATAACTGCCACGCAAGCCTTTTCAGTAGTTAGTATGGACAATTGTCACACAATTAAGACATGGACAGCACTGCCACAGAAGATACGGACATGACTGCCACGCAAGCCTTTTTAGTTGTTAGTATGGACAATTGTCACACAAGACATGGACAGCACTGCCACAGAAGATACGGACATGACTGCCACGCAAGCCTTTTCATTAGTTAGTATGGACACAAGAGGTTACAGTTTTGTTGCCATGGCAGCAATGATTCTGCTTGAAGTTGCTTAGGTAGTGGAATAGGCAAAATGGTACTGAGTCAAAATTGGTATTAAGCCAATATGCTCATGAATGTATTTTAATCTTTATTAGTAGGGCAGATAACTCAGAAGTAACAGCACAACAAAATTTAGAAGTTTTTAACATAGAATTTTCAACCACGCAAGCCTTCTTTGCAAATTGCAAACAGTTTCAAACCAGCAATAATAGCGATTCATTTGAATGTATTCCTAGTCAGATTGTAAGTCAGTTTCAAACATACTAGTCAGTAAATTACAATATATACTTTGGCTGTGCAATATTAAAACAAGTTTGAATAATAATTTCAAAATGTTATTTATGTAGATATTTGAATAAAATATTCGATATCTGAGGTGTGTATCCGAATCCGAGCCAAATTGTTGGCTACCTGAATCATTGCAGGCCTAGTACTCATACAATAAGATAATAATCTAAGATCTATCTTTTATCATTTTATACACAAACTTAATTCAGGGTTCCGACTTTCTGGACCAATTTCAAATTTCCCTGAACCGACAATGCACAACAAGAGCACCGCAAGGGGCAATACTCTTGCAAAATGCATCTCGGAGTTATGTGTCTTGCTTGACATGGTCAGGTATTAATGTTGAACAAGTGTTGCCAGTTTCAAAGCAAAAGCCCACATAGTGTATGAGAAAAGTGGACATACACAAAACTTAACCAAGGAATTAACAAAGTCCAAAAAGGGACAATAACTCTTGCAAAATGCAGATCAGAGTTATGGGTCTTGCTTGAAATGACCGGGTATTGATGGTAAACAAGTGTTGCAAATCTCCAGGGAATATTTTTGCCCCCCCCCCCCCCAAATGGCTGAAACTAAATTTGCGTGAGAATTTAATAGACAATGCGCTGATTACTTACATGGCACAATCTGTCTTGCAAAAGACCTCAACTTTTTGCCTGCTCACTTCTTCCCAACTCACAACTTTCACTGGCCAATATAGTTTCCTGGGCACACCAGGAATGCCAATCCAGTAGATGTTCATTCTGAAAAAAAATCATGTGATCAGTGTTTTAGCAGGCACGTTCTAGCGAGTTACGAGACGTCCAATTCCGATCATTATCTTGGTACAATCCAAAACCCATTTACCTGATCGGTATTTTGAAAACCCGATTGAAACATTTTCAACTTCCCTCGAACATTTTCGCTTATAATGTAAACAATTGCAATTTTGGTTTAAATAAATGCTGTTCATACTGAAACTCTGCGTATCCAGTGTCACATTACCGCCAATTTTCCCATTATTTTCATCACAGAGAAACATTTTGCTCAATAACATTTAGTAAGCATGTCAATTGTCATAATGCCTATCAATAATCACTGAAATGGTCCTAAACAATTATTGTGCTTGTCATCTTGAGCAAGTATTCAAGACGTTTACATATCATCTCTAGCATGCTCATCAATCATAAACATGACAAAATTCATTTTATGACAATAAATTAAAAAAGTATTACTGTTGATCTATCCGAAATTACAGCAACCTTCGAAATTATGATCAGCTTTTGTGACCTTCATCCGCTAATATATTTTGGAGATATTCTTTCGTATAACCTCTTGGCGAGTGCTAACTTTATAATAAACTACAATTAAGATGTGGGATTACAGCGATTTTTTCCCTTGGATTGTGAATGGGTCCGGTACCATTAAAATTGTGAAAATAAGCGGTATTATTTTCCTTAAAATTGTGAATTGTTTAACATGCAATTGTGAAAAGTCAGGAATAGTGTATATACATCATGAACATATAAATAAAAGTCAAAATTAGTTCATAAACAATGTTTATTTAATTTATACAGTTTGGTAAGAGCAACATAAACCCTGTATCTGGTCGGACCTCAAATTATTTTTTTATAATATCTATTTCCCTTTTTCTCATATTTTTTAAGTTTTCAAGGATGGTAGCTCTCTGATTAAACAAATGTCTCAGAATGATAGGCATTTCACTTTTCCCTTGATAACTGTTTTCAGTTCCATGACTTGCTGTAGTCTACTAGAAATCTAATAGATCTAGTATCTATTACATTTTGGAGTTTTACCTCCATATTTAAGTATGTGCAACAAGGAGTACAAATGCACCCGACATTGTGCCAAAAAACCAGGACTTCGGTGTTATTTGTCCCTACTACTGAAGCTCAGCCAACTTAACTAGCTGGTTGCTGGGCTGGGAGTCAGTCACTACACTTCTTCCCCCTTTATTTATTGGATGGGACCTTATGTCAAGCCACTGTTGACACCCTCACAGAGCACCAAGGCATCATTCTCAGACCATTTACGGCAACTTAGTAAACTTATAAGTGAAGCCTGCTGCAAGTCAGTCTCCACATGCATCCACCTGAAACTTATTAATAAGGTTCAGTGAAATTTGCCACCAAGCGAGGATCTTAATCATTGCTAATATAAATGTTATGAAAGTAGCATAAATATAATTGAGACTCTCATAAAGTTGATGCAATATTGCACAAAAAAAATTCAACACTCCTCCCCTGCCTATAACCATGGTGGGTGGGGGTGGTGATTTTAATTCTAGCAATATATGCCATATTATCATATATTTATCACAGTGGAGCTAAATTTTGGTGTTAATTGATATAATTAAGTAAGATAAATCATTCAAGAGTTGATCAATTGCTTTTTAAAGACGATTTTTCACCAGACGATCTTTGATCGTCGGCCAAAAATGACAGGTGCCCGCCAATGTTTATTTCCTTAAATTTCATTAAATTACGACTTGTAACATATTTTTTGTGAGTTTTATCCATTTTAAACAAGAAATTCAACTGATTTAAGCCAAAAAAGTGTCCATTGACGATCTTTTTTATCGGTGAATTAAAACAAAACACACTCAAATCCCCGTCGGTTCAACGGTCTGACATTCAGTCAAATTTCGCCGGACAAAGGTGATACCGATGGTTTTCGTGATACATGTAATAATAATCATCATCAATAAATCAGTAATCATCAAAAATCAAAGGAGCTTAGTAGAGCACAAAAAAGTAACCATGATCCTTTAGGAAATCACAACAACAGCCTTCAATTTCTTTGTTTCGAAAATAAATCAAGTACCCGTTATCAAAACGTCTATATCTAGATTTCTGCCAGTATATCTTGCCAAAATATATGCAAGAACACGAGTATCGACAACAAAAATGCTCATTTTCAGTTTTTGTCGGCTGTAAATCCAATATGGCGGAAAAAATACCCGCCATTTCCAATGTCAGTTTATAAACTTAATATTGTCACACAAGTCGAATCATCGGGATTTTTTTAAATAAAATGCTAACACAATGCATACAAATCTAATAGAAAGTGGTTTTTAAGAACAGGAAAATACTTACTTGTGATAAAATAAATTTTTAATCACCTGTGATAGTAAAATCGTTGAAGAAGTTTTTTTCGCGTGACGTCACAACAGACTGGTTCAAAGTACGATCAATATTCGTGAGCGCTTGCTACTTGCTCTGTATGGACAAAGCAAGCTTCTAACGACGCGGATTTCGGTGAAACGTACACCATTCTGCTTCTGCTTTGTTAAAAAAAACACGGTCTTGTCCAAACAACATGGAACCCAAACATGTCCATGGCAGGCAGATGTGCAAATATGCCTTCTGCTGCAGTTTGGATGGACGCACGAAATAGTCACAGAAGTAATTCTGAGTCTTTTTGGACACATTTTCTTCTGCGACTGTCACACAAGCCAGCAATTGCAGCACAAGTACCCCTTTTTCCCCGTTTTTCGCAGCACAAGTAGCTCCCTGTCGACGCGGACGGACGAAGAGCGATCACAAAAGCTCACCTTGTCACTTTGTGACAGGTGAGCTAAAAAAATGCACTGACTTAAATGTGCTAAGTTACATCTAATGCCAGCATGCATAAAGAATAAATTATACCAACAAACTTCAATTTGACTAACTAACTAACTCACTAACGTACAGACACGCAACCGCCATTGTTGCGACTATGTCCAGCTCACCGCTGGGCTTGACAAAAATCATCATGCAGTCAACCATTTTTGACAAAGAAAGGAGGTCTTCAATTAAACACATTGTTTCCATGATTGAATCAGTTTTCAAAATAGATATAAGTATCGTTATATTTTAGACGAACCAGGACTTAGCGATTGAAGATGTTTCTGGAGATCAGGGCCAGGACATGAAGGAAGCAAGTTGATTTTAAATTAACAATCAAATAAACGTCCACTTTATGTTAACAAAACATTATTTGGAGAGGGCCTATATCTAATGTTGAAATAACTTGTGGCCCGATTCTTTTGTAATGAATATAAAATTGGTTAAAGTTTCTATGGTTTACATTTATGATATGATTCAATTTCTTGTAATTAATTGTATATATGCAAACCCTTTGTAATTGTTGTAAAAATTCATGCAATAAAATATGATTAAACTAAGAAGCAAGTTGATTTCTACTTACGATGAGCTCAATGTTAGTTTTTCCCACACACGCGTGATCCAAGGCCACATTACATCCACGTTCTAACAGGAACTCATCAGATGTACCCTGAAAGGTCATATAAAATATCTTACACAAATCTATAATCATCATATAGCTTGGCTTTTTTTGTAAACCTGAACCTGCTCTTTATGCATGAATATATATCAAGGTTCTTGCTTTGAATATATTGATTTCAGCAAGCAATTTGTGCGATATCGGTATTTCAAATTTGTGTTAGTATTACATCTCGAGCCTCTTCATGATAGCCTTGAACCTCATGCAGCCGGGGCATCAAACGAAATTGACAAAATAAATATAAATCACTAACTCCTCTACACATATTTTGTTAAAAACTGCTAAAATGACCTTTAATCTTTAATAAAACTGCAAAATCACATCAAATGACCTTTGCAATCGGAAAAAATACATGTAAACAAATGTAGCCGGGTGTATAGGATTTAATTACTAATAGGGGAGAAACTTGTGTAGGCAGCCGGCTAGCTCAGTCGGTAGAGCATTCGCCCTGTAAGCGAAGGGTCCCGGGTTCGAGCCCCGGTCTGGTTGCACATTTTTCTTTCCCTGTTACATTTGGCGCCCAACGCAAATAACCCACCATACACCCTCAGAACGTCCCACAGAGGTTCTGGTACTCCTGGAATTCGAGGATGAATTCTTCGAAGGAGGGGGTGTGTGTAGCCGGGTGTATAGGATTTAATTACTAATAGGGGAGAAACTTGTGTAGGCAGCCGGCTAGCTCAGTCGGTAGAGCATTCGCCCTGTAAGCGAAGGGTCCCGGGTTCGAGCCCCGGTCTGGTTGCACATTTTTCTTTCCCTGTTACAAAAGTTTAAAAGTTATTTATATAAGTAGATCCAAGACCTGATTTATGCTCAGGCATCCAGATATTTAATTGTGGCTTTCGGGCGTGGCTTAGGAATCTACCTGTAATTAAACTCTACCTCTTCATTCTATTATATTCTATGATCACATTTCCTCAACCCTATTCCTTCACCATTAATAGCTAATTCCATTATTTACAGATTTTACATTCACGGGAGAGCTAGGAAGTGTTGTACTTTGAGAGCTGTTTAGAGACACTCAATCCCATAGATTGGTAAGTGTTGTGTCATGTGATGTGCTTTTAATGTAAACTACTATGCTGAGTCATGTGATGTTATGTATATTATTGGGCTGTGTCATGTGATGTATTGTTACCTAGAAGTATGTGAAAGACTATAGCGATGTCATGTGATATTGTGTTATGTGATGTAATTGTAATGTGTCGAATTGTCATGTTATAGCCGCCTGCTAGGTATAGAGGCTACCGAGATGTATATAGGGAATATGTACAGTTGTATTAAGGTAATTGACCGCATGCTACAGTAATATATGTATAATAGGAATGTAAATGTAATGTTAATGTTAGGTTATTTGTATATTTTCAGGGTGTAAGCTCGTACGGTTTAAGCTTATATGCTTATTGTCATCGTGGAAATATTAAACAGTATATGAACTATAAACAGTATTACTCCTTTATATTCACTGTCTGTACATGGACATATAGAACCACAACACAAACTTTGTGTCCCCTAATATTGTAATAAAAGGACATGAGTTACAAATGGCGCCCCAACGGTTTGAACAGCAGTATTAATAAGGAGTACCGGATTATATAGAGATATTCATCAGGAATTGTGGACATCATTAAGTTGTGAATGATTAACCAGTGCAGTATTGCTTTCACACACCATTGGACTACATCAGTGAAATTAACTTTTGACCTTAATCAGTGAACTTCATCATAGAGCTTAATTAACCCAGAAATTCATCATTGGAAGTCATAATTTGACTTAACAGCTTAACGGTGAACTTCAACATTGAACTTCTTCATAACAAGGATTTTACCAAACTGTGGACAGTTTTCGTTAGCCAGGAGGAAGCAATCAGGAACAATCTGGACAATTAATAGTTTATATATGTGATTAGTTATATGTGTGACATGGTGAAACTCAATTTTAAATTCATAGTGTATTGTTTGTGTATTGACAACTATAGAGCGTGAGTACCAAAAACCTTCATAAATACTCATAAATTGCAGTTACTTATCTTTGTTTAAACAGTCTGTATCGCTTTATATTAAATATTACTAGAATACTATCTGACTTGTTGCTATAGTGACTGCAGTTAATGATATTTATTATATTGTGTGATTATTGTAAGAATGAAAGAAAACTTCACTTTGCATGATACCCAAATATAACTTGTTGGTGACGGTACCCTATCTATAAATCTATCTAGAACCACTATATGCCCAACCAGAGCCACTCCGGAAGTCACTCTTGAATTCATTTTCTTTAAAAAGCATATTATATATCCTACTTTCACTTTGCCTACAGTATATATTTCATGATTTCTACTTTCGTTTTCATATAAGTACGAGGGATTCGGCTCATAATTTTCATATTCATCTGAGTAAAGTGTATTCAGTAAATATTGGTGAACTTGCCCTGTTTCAGGTTTAATAACATTGATCCAGTCAGATATCATCTGTTTTGTGTACAAGTGTAAGATATTGGGGAACTATATTGTGTGATCCTATTATTGTATTCATTCGCCAGTGTATCTTTATGCAAATTTGCTGGAGGTGTGTTTCCATTCTGTGTTTTCATTGGTTGTCATCATTTTATAAACATTGACCAGTATTGTGACGATTTGGTAAACTCATACAGGTATTAGACCAGAGAAATTTTGTGATTATAGTGTAGTCAGGTAGTTACTAGACCTTGAAGAGTACTTTAGTGTATTGACCAGCTGATAGTAATAGTATATAGGGGTCAGTATTTAGATCATTATAGATTAGTGTACATTAGTAAACATTGAAGTTGAGCTTACATTTCAGAAGTGATTATTTCAATTACCCATGTAATATAATTACATAACACCAGGGAATAAAGATAGTCGGATGATACATGTGAAATATAATTAACATAATTATATTTCAATTTAAGAAAGTAAGAAAAAGTGCACTTTTATTTCAAATAAATATGACACCATGGTAAAATGACTTTTAACAAGGTAGCATATTTATAATACCCAGAAACATTGACTATCACAAATATATTGGATTCCTTTGATTTCACCTTTTATTGGTGTCAGTACCAATGCTGTATAATATACAGGGACATTAAAGTTCCAGGGTAACAATATTTGATTTTTCAGGAATATATATTGGCTATTCATTTTTCAGGTATATTGCATATTGATTGTACAGTAATTAAATTTTGCAGGAATAGTGGAAACATATTATTCCTCTGGTATATTGAATATTTATTGTGCGGGAATTATTTTTTTAGGAATATTGAACATTTGAATTGCAGGAATATATTGAATATTGATACTGAAAAAAAAAAATTGGATTATTAATGTATTATTGTTTTATTGAATGTATGAAATCCGGAATTGGTGGGTGGTGACTTATACACTGAAACTATTAATAAGTGGTTAAGTGGATTGATAGACATTATACTGTTGACCTAGTTTAGTAACATTGAGAATTGGGTACTCCATGCAGGGAGAGAAGTTGAACTTAAGTGAATTAGTAGGTCGATCGTTTGAGAGATCGTACTTCGGTGAATTAGTGAATCGATCATTTGAGAATTTAACTTAAGTGAATTAATGAATCGATCATTTGAGGATTGAAATTGAGTGAATTAGTGAATCGATCATTTGAGAATTTAACTTAAGTGAATTAGTGAATCGATCATTTGAGAATTTAACTTGAGTGAATTAGTGAATCGATCATTTGAGAATTTAACTTAGGTGAATTAATGAATCGATCAATTGGGGATTGAACTTGAGTGAATTAGAGAATCAATCATTTGAGAATTTAACTTAAGTGAGTTATTTCATTCATGTGAGAATTGAATTTAAGTGAGTCTATAGATGGATGGTTTGAGGGAATTACTAGATTGCTAAGTTGAGAAATTAACTTAATTGATTTTTGAGAAAAAAAAAATTAGTGAGGGACTAGATTGATTGTCTGAGTGCATTACTAGATTGAGTGGTGGAGAGTTCAACTGTTGAACTAAGGGAGTTACTATATTGAGAATTGAACTTGAGGGATTTGCTAGATTGAATGTTTGAGAAGTGAACTCTAGTGAATTACTATCTTGATTGTTTGAGAGTTGGACTTAAGGGAGTAACTTCTGTGATTGGTTAAGAGTTGAACGTACAAGTGAGTCACTAGATCGATTAGTTGAGTGAACTTAATTGAGTTATACTGTATCTATTGTTCGCGAATTGAACTTGAGCGGACGAATGGATTGATCGTTTGAGAATTGAACTTAAGCGGATGTTGATAATTGAATTTGATTGAATTAACTCAGTTGTTCAGTACTTGCAAATTATTTAGTCAACCACTGGTGTAGAACTGTGAATTAATTATTGTGTTTGAACTTACATGAATTTATTAGTGAACCACAGGGAGTTGAACTCAGGTGAATTATTTGTTGAACTTGTCTGTATTATTTGTTCAACAACAGTGTTTTGAACTTGTGTAAATGTTTTAGTGAACCACAGGGAGTTGAACTCGGGTGAACTATTGGTGGAACTTGTGTAAATTATTTATTCAACCACAGGGAGTTGAACTCTGGTGAATTATTTGTTGAACTTGTGAAATATTTATGCAAGCCCAGGAATTGAATTTGTGTGAATTATTTGTTCAACCACAGGGTTTTGAAATTGTGTAAATTGGTTAGTCAACCACAGGAAGTTGAACTCTGGTGAACTATTGGTTGAACTGGTGTGAATTATTGGTTCAATCTCAAGGATTAGAACTTACTGGAATTATCTAGTCAACCCTAGGGAGTTGAACTTGTGTAACAGATTTGTTCAACCACAGGGATTTGAAATTGTGTAACTTATTGTTTGAACCACAGAGTTTTGAACTGGTGTGAATTATTTAGTTAACCACAGAGAGTTGAACTTGTGGAAATTATTGGTTCAAACACAGAGTTTTGAACTGGTGTGAATTATTTAGTTAACCACAGAGAGTTGAACTTGTGGAAATTATTGGTTCAAACACAGAGTTTTGAACTTGTGTGAATTATTTAGTCAACCACAGGGAGTTGAACTTGTGTAAATTATTTAGTTAACCACAGGGAGTTGAACTTGAACATTATTTTTCAACCAGGAGTTGCACTGGTGTGAATTATTAGTTGTACTTGTGTGAACTATTTATTCATTTAACCACAGGAAGGGGAACGCAGGAATTAATTATTCATTCAACCCAAAGGGATTTGAACGGATGTGAATTATTAGTTGAACTTGGTAATTCCTTATTCAACCGAAGGGAGTGGAATTTGTTTGAATTAATTCTTCCACATCTAGGATTTGAACTTACTTGAAGTTAGAATTACATACAGTAATTTTTCAATTAAGGGATTGAATTGAGGGTTACACCATGGCTAGCAAGGATGTCAAAGAAGACATTAAGACTGACAAAGAAGGAATTACGACAACACTCACAGAAACTGAACGACAAGTCTTGGTCACCTGTAAGACATTAGGTCTAGAACGCCCGGAAGATTTAATAAAGCTAATTAAGACCCATTCATTACATAGCGATCCAGAGACACATTCGGATACTAGAAGCTACCATTTTCCCAAATTACCATCCTTTCAGGGGGATGACAGCAAGGCTGACAGTAGTTGGGCAACATTCAAATTTGAAGTAGATGCGTTAATAGTGGAGAAGAGTTTTTCTAAAGAACAAATTTTACTTGGAGTTAGAAGAGCACTTAAAGGAAATGCTGCAGATGTACTTAGAAGACTTGGGACAGGGGTAGATGTCCATACAGTCATGGAGAAATTGGAAGGAACTTTTGGAAACGTAGAGACACGAGAAAGCGTCATGAAGAAGTTTTACTGCTGTGAGCAGAAAGTTCATGAATCCATCTCAGCATATTCTTCAAGATTGGAAGAACTCTTTGCACAAGCGATACAGTTAGGTGCCACGAAGAAAGATGACAAACTATTGAAGAGGGTATTTTACGAAGGTCTGACTCCAGAATTTAAACAACTGTCTGCCTATAAACAAGACACCATCGAAGATTACGATCGTTTTAAAATCGAACTACGAAAGATAGAAGCGGAAAAGAAAACCACGGAGCAGCGCACGAAGACATGCCACTCGGCGGTGAATGTGGAAAAAGAACATACTGAACTGGACGAAGTAAAGGAGCTGCTAAAGAAGCTAAATGAGAGGATAGATCACATAGAGAAAGAACAAGAGAGACAGAATCAACCCCCAACATTCAACCAGGAGAGTTCAGAGTACCACGAGTCAAGAGGAGGCAGTTATAGACCACGATTTAGAGGCAGAGGAAACTACAGAGGCCGACGACCACGTAGATCAGGATTTGAATTAGGACCATGTTATACTTGCAACGATATGGGACATTTAGCTAAGGACTGCCCAAAAGCCTAAGTGCTCGTGTTGAGGGATCAAACAAGAGCACCAAACAGGAGGATCCCAAACTTATAGGAGATACCAATGAAGTGAATATTTCGATCAACAATAATGAAGTCAAAGCATTACTAGATACCGGAAGTTGTGTTAGTATCATCGCTAAATCCTACTACAGTGACCATCTTGCAGACTTAGAAATACATCCTTTACAAGATTTAATCAAGATTGAATGTGCAGATGGAGGAAATCTACCATATGAAGGTTATATTGAAGTGGAACTGGGCGTGGTAGATGGCCTACCACAGTCCGGAACACACACTAGTTTATTCCTGATTGCAGCTGATACCAACTATTCAGAAAATACTCCGGTTATATTAGGAACCAACATCCTAGTAGAACTAATGAAGCAATGCAAGCAGAATTATGGTGAACAGTTCATTCAAAGAGCACAAAAAGAAGGTCTACATACTCCATGGTATTTATCATTCAGATGTCTAACTATTAGAGAGAAGGAATTGAAGCGAAATAATAACAGGATAGCAATTGTGAGAAATGGGCAGATGGACAAGATTATCTTGAAACCAAATGAAAGTAAACACATAGAAGGATACTGTGATAAAGAAGTAGATTATGTGACAACTGCCGCCATCATTCATGAATCAGAAGCCTCCAGTTTACCATCAGATATTGATATCACCCCAGCAATTGTGAATTATCAGCCTGGAGGACAATGTGAGGTGACAGTTACCCTTACAAACCTGACCACAAATACAGTAGTGATACAACCAAAAGCAGTTCTTTGTGAACTACAACCGGTAACAATAGACCACCCAGATCAACAAGAAGCAAGTCAACAGGAACAGAAAGATGTATTACTAGGGATTCACATTGATAGCCATTCCAAACTTAACACAGAACAACTGGAGAAGATAGAGACACTACTCAGACGTCACAAGGACGTATTTTCCACCAATGATCTAGATATTGGACATTGTGATCAAATCAAACATCGAATAGATTTAATTCCAGGCTACGAAACACCTTTTAAACAACGTCATAGGAGGATTCCACCTCAGATGATAGAAGAAGTGAAGAATCACCTAGAAGTTCTACTTTCGGCTGGAATTATTCGTAAATCCAAATCACCATGGGCCAGTAATATAGTGTTAGTTCGCAAGAAATCAGGCAAACTTAGAATGTGCGTGGATTATAGGATGTTGAATCAACGTAGTGTGAAAGATGCGTATGCCCTTCCCCGCATTGAAGAAGTGTTTGATGTACTACAAGGAAGCAAATATTTCTCTACGATAGATATGAAGTCAGGCTACCATCAGGTTGAGATCGAAGACACCCACAAGGAAAGAACAGCTTTCACAGTTGGACCGTTAGGATTTTACGAATTTGTGAAAATGCCATTTGGATTATCTAACAGCCCAGCTACCTACCAAAGACTGATGGAGGAATGTCTGGGAGACTACAACTTGAAGATCTGCGTGATATACCTGGATGATTTAATAATATTTTCAAAAACCTTTGAAGAACATCTCCAACATTTAGAACTAGTTATTACCAGATTGAAGGAATGTCAGCTTAAGTTATCACCGGAGAAATGCTTCTTCATCCAAGACAAGGTTCACTTCCTGGGTCATATAGTAAGTGAAGAAGGTATAGAGACCGATCCTGAGAAGATGGACAAAGTAAGGAATTGGCCTACACCAAAGAACTCCGATGAATTGAGATCCTTCATAGCGTTTGCTGGTTACTACAGAAGATTTATACAGGACTTCAGTAAAATCACAAGACCACTTGCAGAACTAATTCCACATCCAACCTCGAAGAAAGGACCTAAGAAGAACCAAGTAGAATGGAACTGGACAGGGGAACATCAAAAGATATTTGAAGAACTGAAGTTGACGTTATCTTCACCTCCAATATTAGCATACCCCGACTTCCAGAAGCCCTTTGAGTTACACACTGATGCATCAACAGTAGCACTTGGTGCTGTCTTATACCAACAACAGGAAGAGGGAAAAGAGGGAAAGCGAGTCATTTCTTATGCATCGAGAGCTCTCACCAAATCAGAGAAAAACTACTCGGCATACAAGTTGGAATTCCTTGCCCTGAAGTGGTCGGTGACTGAGAAGTTCAGTGACTACTTGGCTATCAACCACTTCACGGTGCTGACAGACAACAATCCCCTCACTTATATCCTAACTACAGCAAAGTTAGATGCAACAGGACAGAGATGGGCTGCAGCACTGGGCGAATTCAACTTTGACATCTACTACAGGCCGGGATTGAAAAACTCTGATGCAGACGCCATGAGTCGCTATCCATATCATTTGTTAGAGAACCCTGAAGTGAAGGCTATTTGCAGTGTAGTTACCGTACCAGTATGTAGCAGCCTACCATCGGTCAATTTAGATATCTTAGAAGCCACAGAACTCCCTGGACAGCCAATGGCGCAATTAGAGATGAGAGAAATTAGGAAAAGACAGAGAGAAGACCCAACCATTGAGAAATGGAGGAAGGCCGTCATTGACCAGGCCATGCCGTCCACCGGCTCAAAACAAGATACAATCATGAAGAAGAACTTCAAACACCTCAAGATGAAGAGAGGCCTCCTATTCAGAGACATTGAAGAAGATGGGCAAATCATCGAACAACTGGTCATCCCTGAGTTTTTCAAACAAGATGTACTGACAGGCCTACACTCAGACATGGGACATCCAGGCCGAGAACGTACTCTGAGAATTATCAGGGATCGGTTCTTTTGGCCGTGTATGACCATAGAGGTGGATCAGTTTGTTTCAAGATGTGACAGATGCTTGAGAAGGAAAAGCAACACCAATTCCAGAGCTCCACTCATAAGTGTGACCTCAACTTATCCACTGGAATTGGTCTGCTTTGACTTTCTCAGCTTGGAACCATCCAAAGGAGGGTATGGCAACATACTAGTCATTACTGACCATTTTACCAAGTTTGCTGTAGCCATACCCACACGAAATCAGACAGCTAAGACCACGGCGGAAGCCTTTTTCAATCACTTTATTCTCACATATGGAATACCCACTAGACTCCACTCTGATCAAGGAGCAAATTTCGAATCAGAAATTATTAAGGAACTATGTCATATTACCAACATGAAAAAATCACACACTTCAAGCTACCATCCACAAGGCAACGCCGGACCTGAACGTTTCAACAGGACACTGCTAGAAATGCTTGGAACGTTAGAAAATTCAAAAAAGCCGGACTGGAAAAAGTATATAAACTCACTTGTCTACGCCTACAATTGTACTCCGCATGAAACGACAAAGATATCACCCTATGAACTAGTTTTTGGAAGAAAGCCAAAATTACCAATCGACCTGATGTTTGAAAACGCGACAGAAGCACCAACCAAGAAAACAACCCAAGAATATATAGCAGATTTAAAACAGAGAATTGAGAAAGCCAGGGAGATTGTCAACATACATACAGAGAAAGCCAAACAGAAGCAGAAAAAGTATTATAACAAGAAAGTAAGAGGGGCAAAGGTGGAAATAGGCGACCAGGTCTTAGTAAGGATTTTGTCACACGGTGAAGGAAAACACAAACTGGCTGACCGATTCGAAGAAGATCTTTATTCCGTGGTAGAACAGGCAAGAGCAGACATACCAGTTTACAAAGTTAGAAGCAAGACCGGGAAGTACAGAATTTTGCATCGTAATCACTTGTTCCCAGTTAATGACCGGGAGGAAACAGCAGATAACGATGCCGAAGAACCTGTACCGGTTGAAGCGTCAAAGCAATTGGTAGAGCCACCAGAAACAGTAGAAGTAACAGATATGGAGAAGTCTAGAGATAGTGATGTCACAGATTCAAGTGAGGATGTTGGGTTTTATCTTGTTAAAGAAACAAGTAATCACGGGGACGCCTGTGCCACCAACAAACAGCATGTAGTAGTAAGTGAAGAAGAAGCAAGTGACGACACTCTAGACGAAACAGTCGGTACAAACATATCCACTGAAAGTGATAGGTCAGAAGAAGTAGAAGAGCCGACGGACGAACCAATTGCTATGACAGAGGAAGAGACAGAAGTAACTACAGACTCTAGAGATACAGAGGCGGAAGGAAGGAATGCAGACGCTGATACGACAGTCAACACAACAGAAGAGGAAGGCGAACTAAACAGAAGGACAAAAAGAAAACGCCAACTACCAATAGTACCACAAAGAAGATCAGAAAGAAGAAAGAAACCACCTGATAGATTTCAGGACTATCACATGTATAGTATGGTAACCAGTAGACCTAGGGATAGCCGAGTTCAGGCACTAGAGGAACTGATGAATTCAGGTATTTTAAACAATTTGGACATTGACACTGCTAGGCGAGTGGTTAATGCCATAATGCAGTAAGTAAAGTATTATGTGATTCTATGTTAACTGTATTAATATGTAATTTTATACTATGTTCAGGTTTAGAACATATGGTTATGACTATAGCCTATATCATTGTAAGGATTTATTTTATTTTAATTGGGACCTAAGTTAAGGGGGTGAAACAGGGAACATTACCAGGTGAATATTACATAAGTATAATCTGATGATTATGTTATGTATTTGATTTATATGAATAAACATATAAGTACGGAGTGACCGTGTAGAATAATATTATGTAGATATCCTACATATGTAGAGATAGGAACATGTAGAGTAGCAAATGACGGGACGTCATTTCTGTGGCCGGGGAAGTATGTAACCCTGCTATTATTGTGCATTGTTCAGTGTAGTTGATACTGGTCAAAGGGAGAGAATTAGGTAATTCCAATTATGACTGGAGTTATGCCAGGTGTGGATTAGTCACGGTTGATGATTTTGGTTCTGATTGGTCAGTATGTTTTCCCTCTAAAACTTGTGTCAGAACAAACAGAGAAGTCTGTGTATGCAGATGTTTTATTGTGAGATTTTATGGGAAATGGATTGATGATACTCTTGATGGTTTGTGTATTGGTCAAGTATTTTATGAATCATTCCCTTGTATTTATTCTGGTCAGTTCATTGTAAATGATATAAGTAAAGTTATTTATATAAGTAGATCCAAGACCTGATTTATGCTCAGGCATCCAGATATTTAATTGTGGCTTTCGGGCGTGGCTTAGGAATCTACCTGTAATTAAACTCTACCTCTTCATTCTATTATATTCTATGATCACATTTCCTCAACCCTATTCCTTCACCATTAATAGCTAATTCCATTATTTACAGATTTTACATTCACGGGAGAGCTAGGAAGTGTTGTACTTTGAGAGCTGTTTAGAGACACTCAATCCCATAGATTGGTAAGTGTTGTGTCATGTGATGTGCTTTTAATGTAAACTACTATGCTGAGTCATGTGATGTTATGTATATTATTGGGCTGTGTCATGTGATGTATTGTTACCTAGAAGTATGTGAAAGACTATAGCGATGTCATGTGATATTGTGTTATGTGATGTAATTGTAATGTGTCGAATTGTCATGTTATAGCCGCCTGCTAGGTATAGAGGCTACCGAGATGTATATAGGGAATATGTACAGTTGTATTAAGGTAATTGACCGCATGCTACAGTAATATATGTATAATAGGAATGTAAATGTAATGTTAATGTTAGGTTATTTGTATATTTTCAGGGTGTAAGCTCGTACGGTTTAAGCTTATATGCTTATTGTCATCGTGGAAATATTAAACAGTATATGAACTATAAACAGTATTACTCCTTTATATTCACTGTCTGTACATGGACATATAGAACCACAACACAAACTTTGTGTCCCCTAATATTGTAATAAAAGGACATGAGTTACACAAACACCATGTAAAATTTCAGGAAAGGGAAATAACCCCATCTATCCGGTGCAACAATAACTTTTTCCACGTAAATTTGGTCCAGTTTGTTGACAAGTTGATTTTTTCCCGCCAAAAGTTGCACACGACCCTTTTTATCAATGGATGACGTCATAGCTGTCAAAATTATGTTTGATAAATAAACAAGCGAGCATTGAATACATGCATGTCAAACATTGCCGATTAAATAAGGATTTACTCGTAGTGAAGGCATGGTGTAAGTTTTTGTTGTGATTTCATTCAGAAATTGGTCCATTTCGTATTTATTTATTTAATTTACTCGTCAGTTATTGTAAACAACCCTGCAGGCAATGTCACGAGAAAAAAATCTACAATTTCATGAGAAAATTACATACACCGGTACCGTGGATACACCGGTTTCATGGGGTTTCACTATACTCCTGGATTATGAAAGCATACAATCGGTGTTGTATCGCAGGTAATATACCAACTGTTAAATTATGCTAATCAAAAGGTCAGGCTCGTGTCAAATTAGCTAAGCTATACCTGCCAAGTACTCCTTTTAAAGTTGATTTACTCATATTTTCATTGTCCATTTATGGTTTTCCAAGTTCACCCTCCTTAAAGTTTGAAAAGTTACATGTGATCCATTTTATAATCTTCTGTCCCATATTTATAACCACTAGAATTAATACATAAACAAGAACAAGAAATGTGTCCATCGCATAGCTGCCCATATATAGAGTATACAGTAAAAGTAACAAAGGGCAATTATTCTGGTAAAAATTGTTGCAGCAAATATGTTCATCCTTTACGGTCAACTACACATCAAGGTTGTTAATCTGAGAAAGTTTGAAGGAAACTGCCCAACGGTTTATGAGGAGTTCAGCGCACAAGATTTGTGTGGGTCCTTGATATTTTTGAGCCAGTTGAAATGCTCCTATTTTGTTGAAATTTTGCGTTTCTAAATTTTGCGTTTGGGGTGAACTACGAAATCCAAAAAATTTGACCCCCCATGAAAATTAATGATTTTACAGTATTAAACATGTAAATAGACTTACCTCAAGTAGCAGTTTGACCTTATAAGGCAGTAGATTATGCATGACGACTGTGGGATAAATATGGAACGTCGTCGATTTAGCTGCCGGAGTGTCGCCATCTTCGTAAAATACATCTTCGATTTCTGCTCTAACCTACAATAGTATAAGCCACATTATATTTCTGCACTAGCCTACAATAGTATAGGCCACATTATATTTCTGCTCTAACCTACAATAGTATAAGCCACATTATATTTCTGCACTAGCCTACAATAGTATAGGCCACATTATATTTCTGCTCTAACCTACAATAGTATAAGCCACATTATATTTCTGCTCTAACCTACAATAGTACAAGCCACATTATATTTCTGCTCTAACCTACAATAGTATAAGCCACATTATATTTCTGCTCTAACCTACAATAGTATAGGCCACATTATATTTCTGCTCTAACCCACAATAGTACAAGCCACATTATATTTCTGCTTTTACCCACAATAGTACAAGCCACATTATATTTCTGCTCTAACCCACAATAGGTGTAAGCCACATTATATTTCTGCTCTATCCTACAATAGTATAATCCACATTATATTTCTGCTCTAACCAACAATTATAGTATAAGCCACATTATATTTCTGCTCTATCCTACAATAGAATAAGCCACATTATATTTCTGCTCTAACCCACAATAGGTGTAAGCCACATTATATTTCTGCTCTAACCAACAATAGTATAATCCACATTATATTACGTACCACATGTAGTATAAAGAATTGAATTTTTCCAGTAAATCAATGCGTATTTTGCGTTTTTAGTGTCATATGATATAAAGAATCTATCACTCGTTGTCAATTGATATATTTATATTAAACTCATTCAGAAAATATAATAAAGCTTGCCAGAGCCTCGCTTAATTAAATTTCCAAAACTCGTTTAATATAATTTATATCAATTGACAACTCGTGATAAATGTTCTAAATTACTTGACTATTTTACCTTGAAGTAGAACGGTGGTTGACCATTGTTTGTCTTGGAAACGAGTTGTTTCAGTCCCAGGTTCTCTGCACCTTTCCAACTCACACCTTCACTCATTTCAACACATCTGTAATAAAACATTCATCCACAAGTGGAATAAGAAATGAGGACAGATCCACAAGTGGAGGAAGATATGAGGGCTGACCCACATGCCGGCTGATCCACAAGTGGAGAAAGATATGAAGGCTGACCCACTTGTGGGCTGATCCACAAGTAAAATAAGATACCAGAACTGATCCACACAGTGGAATAAGATATGAGGACTGATCCACATGTGGTCTGATCCAAAAGAAAAATAAGATATGAGGACTGAACCACATGTGGGCTGATCCACAAGTAATATAAGATATGAGGACTGATCCACTTAGTGGAATAAGATATAAGGGCTGGTCCAAAAGTGGAGAAAAATATGAGGGCTGATCCAAACAATGGAATAAGATATAAGGGTTGATCCACACAGTGTAGTAAGATATGAAGGTGGATACACTAAGTGGAATAAGATATGAGAGTTGATCCACTAAGTGGAATAATATATGAGGGTTGATACACTAAGTGGAATAAGATATGAGGGTTGATCCACTAAGTGGAATAAGATATGAGGATTGATCCACTAAGTGGAATAATAAATGTGGGTTGATCCACCAAGTGGAATAAGATATGATGGTTGATCCACTAAGTGGAATAATATATGAGGATTGATCCACTAAGTGGAATAAGATATTAGGGTTGATCCACTAAGTCAAATAAGAAATGAGGGTTGATCCACTTAGTGGAATAATATATGATGGTTCATCCACAAGTGGAGTAAGATATGAGGGTCAATCCACAAGTTGAATAAAATATGAGGGTTGATCCACTTAGTGGAATAAGATATAAAGGATGATCCACTAAGTGGAGAGAGACTCAAGGGCTGATCCATTAAGTGAAATAAGAAATGAGGGTTAACTCATTTAGTTCAGTATTATAAATGGGCAGATCTTTTCGATAAAAACCGAAGTAGTCTCTATGTCATACATCAGGTATAAGATACAAGACAACTTACCCTTCTTTGATAGGTTTAAACATGAACTGTCCGCTAGGTGTATATATAGTGTTCATGGGTAGACTATAAAGTTTCTCCGGGTATACTGTAGATACAGCCGAGGCACTACCACTAGCTGCTTTATTATATACATCTACAGGCACGTTCAAATGATTCATCACCTGTAATATAAACAACCAATCAGTGAGCTCAATAGCTGGAGGTGTGTCTGTATCAACCAATCAGTGAGCGCCATTGCTGGAGGTGTGTCAATATCAACCAATCAGTGAGCTCAATAGCTGGAGGTGTGTCTACATTGACCAATCAGTGAGCTCAATTGTCAGAGGTGTGTCAATATTGACAAATCAGTGAACAATAGCAGCTATATATAAACATCTACAGGCATGTTCACATGTGTGTTTGTATCGACCAATCATTGAGCTCAATAGCTGGAGGTGTGTCAATATCAACCAATCAGTGAGCTCAATAGCTGGAGCAGTGTCTGTATCAACCAATCAGTGAGTGCCATTGCTGGAGCAGTGTCTGTATCAACCAATCAGTGAGCGCCATTGCTGGAGATGTGTCTGTATCAACCAATCAGTGAGTGCCATTGCTGGAGCAGTGTCTGTATCAACCAATCAGTGAGTGCCATTGCTGGAGCAGTGTCTGTATCAACCAATCAGTGAGCGCCATTGCTGGAGATGTGTCTGTATCAACCAATCAGTGAGTGCCATTGCTGGAGCAGTGTCTGTATCAACCAATCAGTGAGCTTTAGAGCTAAAAGTGTGTCTGTTTTGAAATAAGGCAATATAGTACAAAACCAAGATGTGATGTAATCGTTTCTATGTGGACAGAAGATCTGGTCATGTGACCTTACTATGTGACCTGATTGAATCGTTAAGTCATGTGACATACCTGGACGGATGATCTGAAGGTAACAGTTCTCTGCCCCATGTTGGTCTGTGTATCACAGACTATAGACCATTGTTCCCCGGCCTTATTATCTATGTGATATAACCGTTTCTCTGCTCGTTTGATCGTCACTTCTCTCGTAGCATTCAACTTCTCTACCTATAAACAAACATAATATACAAATCATCAGATTAATGAACAACAACACAATCGGTGTGAGAGTGCATTAAAGCCATGCTGGAAATATCGTAATGCACTCCCAGCCCATTACAGAGATATGCAAATTAGCTTGTCTGTGGTTGGTTGGTTGAGGGTGACATAAGGTAAGCCAATCCGTGCCGTTAATTGACCAGTTAGCCACCCACAAAGTCTGTGTGTCACGCTCCAAGTACCACAAAATTTTGTTTGAAATCCCATGAACCTATGTAGCATACATCATACATTTTATAAATTATTTAGTGTTTACCAAGGTTACATGATAACTTGTGTAAGTTTCGAAACTTACACGGCTCATTCATTACCATTTTTATTAAACTCATTGACAAAACAATATGATACTCAGCAGAGCATGTGTGATAGTGTTGTCAACGAGTTTAATAAAATAATGGCAAGGAATGAGCACTCATTCAAGATCCTCTATTTATTATATTGTTAGTCGGTTCCTAAAAAATAAGTCTCATTATTATATTCTTTAACAAGAGCTGTCACTAGACAGCGCGCTCGACTATTCGCAGCCATTTGTCAGAAAAAATATAAGTTCAAAACAGGCCATTTAAAATTTGTATTATATTGAAACGTGAGTTACGCTACTTAGTTGACTACATGGCAATGAAAGCCAATGTACAATGGTTGTTGAGGCATGGCAATTATCTCAACACTGGACTATTAACAAATATTTGTCAGTGAAAATGATTTTAAGACTTCAAGCGGCACTGTTAACTCTATTCGAGAAATGTGTATGTTTAAAGGGAATTGTATACATCCACTGACATAACAAAGTTTCTACAAAATAATCATATGAGTAAGATATGATTTGTTAAAGGAGTCAATTTTAAAACAATGGTGACAAAGTAAAATAATAATGAAGAGGATACAGTCATGTAATAAATCAGTGATGAGTTTAAAGTAGTTTAGTAATTATTTTTAGTATTGAATACAATACCATGCCAAACAACACAAGTTTGATATCCTCGCTGGATAGTCAAAACCTCGTATCTCAGGTTTGTATGAGCGGGGAAACAGGAGACCGTTTTGCTCCTTATGTCAAAATATCGTAGCTCTGCACCAATCATTTTCTTAGATATACGTCATATGACACATTCAAAACCTCGTACCCATGCATGCAAAACTTTAACCAAGGAAAGTCTAAGTTAAAAGGGGCATAACTCGAATTAAACTAAAAATGGAGTTATTACAATTGACCAGTACCATTGACTAATGATGATAAACAAGTGTTATAAGTTTCAATGCAATATCATAAATAGTAACTAAGATATGGCGTATATAGAACTTGCATGTAAAACTTGAACCAATAAACTCCTATGTTAAAAAGGGGCATAACTGAAATAAAAAAATAATAGAGTTATTGCCCTTGACTGATACCATTGACTGATGATGGTAAACAAGTGTTGTAAGTTTCAATGCAGTATCATGGATAGTAGCTGAGATATGGTCTGAATGAAACTTGCATGCAAAACTTTAACCAAGAAAATTCTATGTTAAAAAGGGGCATAACTCAAATAATAATCATAATAGAGCTATTACCCATGACCGGTACCATTGCCTTATGATGGTTAGTAAGTGTTGTTAGTTTCAATGCCATAGCACAGATACTATTTGAGATATGGCCTTATTAGTAACTTGCATGCAAAACTTTAACCAAATTTTCTAAGTAAAAAAGGGCCATAATTTGCATTAAATTCATGCAAGAGTTATCTAACATGGTTGATTACATGACAGGGAAAGCCAGTGCAAAGTTTCAATCCAATATATGCACTGGTTATTGAAATATAACCAAGGTTAAAGTTTTGCATGCAAAACTTTAACCATATGCAACGCCGACGCCGACGCCGACGCCGACGAACAAGTGACTGTAATAGCTCTCATATTCTTCGAATAGTCGAGCTAAAAAATCAATGTGAATATTTGTCAAATTACAAGAAAGATGACAAAATGGCAAAAAGAGTTTAAATGCCCAAAAAGCTGACAAAATACCTATAATTACCAAAAAGATGATAAAATAGCAACAAGAGTTTAAATGACCAAAAGAGTTATAATTACCTGAAAGATCATTTTTTTCTCATCCGAGGCAGAAGAAGCTTTAATGATGGAAGCTTGACGACGTAGTTTGGGACCTTCTTTGTTTCTTAATGGGAGAGTATCTCCAGCGACGAGTCGAACTCTTCCACTACTTGCATCCACTGGTAACTATAACAGAACACAATGTACAAAAATTAATATACTGTAAAATCATTAATTTTCGTGGGGGATTAAATTTAATGGATTTCATGGTTTACCTCAACGACGAACTTTAATCCCCACAAACATTAATTTTGACCCTTGTTTTATTACCTGAAATACAAAATCCACGAATTCAAGTTCCAACAAAATTGTCTTTTTTACCAAAACCACGAAATTTCGTCCCAATGAAATTAAATGATTTTACAGTAACACTTTTTTGTTAAATATATATTTTTCTGTAAAGGTACAATTTGCTGGCTGAGAATGAGAGTTTTAACTACAAAATCCATATTATGGAAAACCAGAAAAAACTGGCGAACAATTACTAGATTTACTTATGGTAAAACAAGCTTTTTCAACTTCGGTTTGGTCAACATTTTTTGGGTCTGATTTTCATGAAAACAGGCATATAGGAAACGCCTTATGATGTACATTTCAAATATGGTTGTAAGTGGCACTTACCACCTTCTCATTCTAAGCCAGCAATTTGTAGAGGAATTTGGTTTAATTTGTGAAATACATTTTGTTTAATGATTCCTCTACAAAATAAAACTAGACATAAAAATATAAATTTTACAAAAAAACAACACTTTTTTGTTATAAATCAATGCTATAAACAAATTGCAAACTCCATTATTTTGTAAGAGACGAACGGAAAACAGGTGAATGGGCAAATGGTGCATAAAAAGGCAGAGCACAGCCTTAATTTGCCAGTCAGCTTTTTACTGAAATGTGGCAGGCATACACACAGGAAATACTTCCATGCATGAAAAACATACTGTTGTCATATGTCAAACATACGGTGTAAGTTACGCATGTTAAACACGCACGCTCGTTTTTCCTGTGGTATATATAAGCGCCTTCCTCCAGATTTGAACAAGGGTCGTCAGATAATACAGCAAACATACTAACCACTAATCTACATAAGATAGAGCTTTAAGGCGGAGGCACATTTATTTATTACAAGAGGGTCCAAAGGGCCCTGGGTCGCTCACCTGTTTGGCCTAGTGACCTAGATTTTTGCCCAAATGACACAGTATCTAACTTGACCTAGATTTTATAGAGATAAACATTGTGACCAAGTTTCATAAAGATAGTCAAAATTGTGACCTCTAGTGTGTTCACAAGATTTTTCAATGATTTGGCCTCGTGACCTAGTTTTTGACCCCAGATGACCCAATATCGAACTTGACCTAAATTTTATAATGATGATCATTGTGATCAAGTTTCATAAAGATAAGGTCAAAATTGTGACCTCTAGTGTGTTCACAAGCTTTTTCAATGATTTGGCCTCGTGACCTAGTTTTTGACTCCAGATGACCCAATATCGAACTTGACCAAAATTTTATAGTGATGATCAGTGTGATCAAGTTTCATAAAGATTAGGCTCAAATTGTGACCTCTAGTGTGTTCACAAGCTTTTTCAATGATTTGGCCTTCAAAGGCTTGTGACCTAGTTTTTGACCCCGGATGACCCAATATCGAACTTGACGTAGATTTTATAGAGATGATCATTGTGATCAATTTTCATAAAGATTAGTCTCAAATTGTGACCTCTAGTGTGTTCACAAGCTTTTTCAATGATTTGGCCTTGTGACCTAGTTTTTGATCCCAGATGAACAAATATCGAACTTGACCTAGATTTTATAGAGATGATCATTGTGATCAATTTTCATAAAGATTAGTCACAAATTGTGACCTCTAATGTGTTCACAAGGTTTTTCAATGATTTGGCCTAGTGACGTAGTTTTTGACCCCAGATGACCCAATATCGAACTTGACCTAGATTTTACAGAGATCATCATTGTGATCAAGTTTCATAAAGATTAGTCTCAAATTGTGACCTCTAATGTGTTCACAAGGTTTTCCTTTGATTTGACCTAGTGACCTAGTTTTTGACCCCAGATGACCTAATATCGAACTTGACCTAGATTTTATGGAGATGATCATTGTGAACAAGTTTCATAATGATCAGGCTAAATTTGTGACCTCTAGTGTGTTCACAAGGTTTTTCAATGATTTGACCTAGTGACCTAGTTTTTGACCCCAGATGACCCAATATCGAACTTGCCCTAGATTTTATGGAGATGATCATTGTGATCAAGTTTCATAATGATCAGGCTAAATTTGTGACCTCTTATGTGTTCACAAGGTTTTTCAATGATTTGACCTAGTGACCTAGTTTTTGACCCCAGATGACCCAATATCGAACTTGACCTAGATTTTATGGAGATGATCATTGTGATCAAGTTTCATAATGATCAGGCTAAATTTGTGACCTCTAATGTGTTCACAAGGTTTTTCAATGATTTGACCTAGTGACCTAGTTTTTGACCCCAGATGACCCAATATCGAACTTGACCTATATTTTATGGAGATGATCATTGTGATCAAGTTTCATAAAGATTAGGCTCAAATTGTGACCTCTAATGTGTTCACAAGGTTTTCCTTTGATTTGACCTAGTGACCTAGTTTTTGACCCCAGATGACCCAATATCGAACTTGACCTAGATTTTATGGAGATGATCATTGTGATCAAGTTTCATAATGATCAGGCTAAATTTGTGACCTCTAATGTGTTCACAAGGTTTTCCTTTGATTTGACCTAGTGACCTAGTTTTTGACCCCAGATGACCCAATATCGAACTTGACCTAGATTTTATGGAGATGATCATTGTGATCAAGTTTCATAATGATCAGGCTAAATTTGTGACCTCTAGTGTGTTCACAAGCAATTGTGAACGGACGGACGGACGGACGGATGGACGGACGTACTCATGAGACGGTATTTGTGGGGTTTTCTTTTGTTCTTTCTTTTGTTTGGTTGCAACCCACAAGTAGCATTTTGCACCCCACAAGTGACGGAATGAATGGAATCTTAAAATAGCCTATTGTTCCACACCCCACAACTACCGGTGCATTCGTACGGACGGACGGACGGACGACGGACGACGGACGAAGAGCGATCACAAAAGCTCACCTTGTCACTTTGTGACAGGTGAGCTAATAATTTTTAAAAAAAAAGAAAAAGAAAGATAGAGTGTTAAACCTTACCTCGAAAGCATTGTCTAGTTTCAACATAAGATCCACACCGGTTACGTTACGGATGATGTAAGGTGTCATCACTTCCCCTGCCTTCTGTGTCGGTTCTACCAGTTGGTATGCATCTCCAAATGCCTACAATATAATATACAGGTAAATCTCTACCTTAGAAGTATTCAAAGAGCACAGATTAGGTCAGTCATCTCAATTTGGACATGATTGAAATTGTCAATTTGAAACAGGTAGTGTTGCAATCGTAACTACTCGGGCATTTCCGAAACTGAGAAATACGCCTCATACTTAAGTTTAGGTTTACAAATTTTGGTTATGCAGTTTCCGGTAACGGTTAATCATCAGTTTTTCCATCCTATCAAGAAGCCCTTCAATTATTGGTCTAGCCTTTTAGGAGTTGATACCTTCCCAGTTGTAAGTAACCTTTTAGTTCTCTTCGATTCCATTGTTTGATTCTCATGAGCCATGTTATAAAGTAGCCCATGATAATGGTGGCTTCCCTATTATGTTCGAGGTACTTTTATTAGATGAACGCCGAGGAGTTCCGATTGGTAGTGTTGTTGTTGAAACTACATCATTTACGAAAATCAAAGAACAGCCAATCAAATTTCATGAAAATCAAAGAACAGCCAATCAAATTTCATGAAAATCTAAGAACAGCCAATCAAATTTCATGAAACTAAATAACAGCCAATCAGATTTCATGACAGTAAAAGAACAGCCAATCAGATTTCATGACAATAAAAGAACAGCCAAACAGATTTCATGAAAAACTAAGATCAACCAATCAGATTTCATGAAACCAAATAACAGCCAATCAAATTTCATGAAATCAAAGAACAGCCAATCAAATTTCATGAAAATCTAAGATCAACCAATCAGATTTCATGAAAATCTAAGATCAACCAATCAGATTTCATGAAAATCTAAGAACAGCCAATCAGATTTCATGAAAATCTAAGATCAACCAATCAGACTTCATAAAATTAAAGATCAGCTAATCAAATTTCGTGAAAATAAAAGATAAGCCAATCAGATTCCATGAAAATCTAAGATCAACCAATCAAATTTCATGAAAATCAAAGAACACCAAATCAAATTTCATGAAAATCAAAGAACACCAAATCAAATTTCATGAAAACCAAATAACAGCCAATCAAATTTCATGAAAATCAAAGATCAACCAATCAGATTCCATGAAAATCTAAGAACAGCCAATCAGATTTCATGACAGTAAAAGAACAGCCTATCAGATTTCATGAAAATCTATGATCAACCAATCAGATTTCATGAAATATAAGAACAGCCAATCAGATTTGAGAGAATGTAATACCTTGCCCAGATTGGTGAGACTTTCGAGACAAGCCTTAGTCATGGTGAGATTGAGTGTATCAGTTGATTTCACGTTGATGGACATTTTGGGTGGAGGTAGTTTAACCGATTCTGTCTCCTCATCATCGTCGATACTCAAATCTATATCTTCATTCTTCATCACCTAGGTAACCAAAGAATCATATTACAATATACAGAAAGGCTCTTTGAGTGTATCAAACTTTTGGTCACCTATGTTTTTAGTCGTTTTTGACCTGTAACTAGCACATGTAATCGGTAGTTTTGTCTGCTTTTGGTGTTTTGCTATTTCTGCTGTTATGACAGTCTCAGCCTCATTAACCCATTCCCACATAGGCATATAGCCATATAAGGTAGTTCATTCATATAGTGTTATCAGTAGATGGCTTATCAGTTACCTATAGATAAACCATCAGTTTACAACACTGTCCTAATATGGGTTTATTGGAAACTGTATAAAATCTATACATACGATGGTTTAAAGTAGATTTACAATAAAAAATAATTCATTAATCACTTTTTAACCTATGTAAAAATTGTAGAAAATTAAATTGTCTTTCTAATGATACCAAATGTAAGCATATTTATGATTTAACTTAAAAAAACAAGAGTTTAAAACTCATCAACGTATATTTCAGTGGAAATTCTTAAAAAAATCTAGTGAATCACTTCTTAATTGACTAATGCTCTAAAAGTCTGTGTCCATAAATCATTTCCTATCAATTAACCAGGTAAACATCATACAGTATTGAAATTTATAGATACAATTAAAATAGTGAATTCAGTAGCTGCCGACATTCACATACAAACTGATTGAAATCTAACAATATACGGCAATAGATAAAGGCGTTAAAAGTCGTATATATACGGTGATAAGCAGACGCGTAGAAAGTCGTATATATACGGCAATAGATAAAGGCGTATATATGCTGCAATGGGTTAATTATTATTAGATATGAATCATGTAAGTTCTAGATTAAACTAGAAATATTTCCATCGACTCAGGTGCCCCCATTGGGGTATATAGTAAAAGTAACAAAGGGCCATAACACCTTTACCGTCAAAAACACATCAAGGTTGTAAATGTGTGAAAGTTTGTGAGGAGTTCAACGCATAAGATTTGTGATACATACATACGTACAGACGGACAGCCCCAATGCTATATGCCCCCCCCCCCTTATAAATAGGTGGGAGGGGGGCACAAAAGTCCTGTCATCTGTGTCTTAAAAAATGATGGTCAAATGATGGTCGACTTATGGCTGTGGTCGACCTATGGCCGCATATATACGGTACATATTATCTGTAAGAAGAAGGTATATAATGTGTTACCATGGTGACAACAAGTACTAGATGAATAGTTACCTCGAGAGCAAGTTCCCATCGTCGAAACTTTCCCTGATCCATGACGGGTTCAAGCAACGGTTCCCAGACTGACATCTTCTCATTATAATATGCAACTTCCAACAGCAGACGACTTTCTACATATAACTGGTAATATACAATATTATATTAATGCATCGAGAGTTATCTATCTTAGAGCTCTCTACCCCATAATCCACAGAATAAAAGCTCCCCCGGCCCTGTTTGGTATACTTATTAATGTTTTATATGATATTTATCAATAGTTTGTTATTGCTTTATCAATATCATTAATATTTGTTACGATTTTCCCCAAAAAAATTCTAGAAAATTTAGACCCCCAAACAAATATCCCCTTTTTGCAAAAGCCATCGCCCCCTGGATGTGGTCAATTAAATATAGGACGTAATTTAAAAGGGATTTAGATTCATAAACGAAAGGTATTTATTCTAGTGGTTATAAATATGGGACAGAAGATCAATAATGAATCAAATGTACTTTTGTGAAATTAAGGTGAACTTGGAAAACCAGAAATTTATCAACAAAAATAGGAGTAACTCCACTTTAATAGGAGTAACTCCACTTTAACAGGAGTAACTCCACTTTAACAGGAGTAACTCCACTTTAACAGGAGTAACTCAACTTTAACAGGAGTGACTCCACTTTAACAGGAGTAACTCCACTTTAATAGGAGTAACTCCACTTTAACAGGAGTAACTCCACTTTAATAGGAGTAACTCCACTTAAACAGGAGTAAATCCACTTTAATAGGAGTAACTCCACTTTAATGGGAGTACTTGGCCCTGTATACATACCTTGCCTGACCAGTCTTTAACTTCACCTTGGAACGACATTTCTGTAATCAACAAAGGAACTGTTCTGTTACCTACACCTCCTTCTAACTTCACCACGACACTAGGTACCTTCAATATCATCTGAAACACATAAAATATAGAGTACTAACCAATCGGAGAGCTGTATATCCGAAGGTGTGTCTGAATTAACCTATCAGTGAGAAGTATATCTGAAGGTATGTCTGTATTAACCAATCAGTGAGCAGTATAACTGAAGGTGTGTCTGTATTAACCAATCAGTGAGCTGTATACCCGAAGGTGTGTCTGTATTAACCAATCAGTGAGCTGTATATCTGAAAGTGTGTCTGTATTAACCAATCGGAGAGCTGTATACCCGAAGGTGTGTCTGTATTAACCAATCAGTGAGCTGTATATCCGAAGGTGTGACTGTATTAACCAATCAGTGAGCAGTATATTTGAAGGTGTGTCTGTATTAACCAATCGGAGAGCTGTATATCTGAAGGTGTGTCTGTATTAACCAATCGGAGAGCTGTATACCCGAAGGTGTGTCTGTATTAACCAATCAGTGAGCTGTATATCCGAAGGTGTGACTGTATTAACCAATCAGTGAGCAGTATATTTGAAGGTGTGTCTGTATTAACCAATCGGAGAGCTGTATATCTGAAGGTGTGTCTGTATTAACCAATCAGTGAGCTGTATATCTGAAGGTGTGTCTGTATTCTGTATTAACCAACCAGAGAGCTGTAAATCACCCACCACCCCATTCGGCTATCTCAAGTAAATATTTGCCAATAGTATTACTGTCAGTGTGACAATGCAGCTACTGTTGGTTCAATGAAGGAAATGTCTCATTGGAAAGAATAGCGGGAATGAAATGAACTCAGTTACACCCATTTAATCTGAGATAAACATAGTTTACCTGAAGGACAACCTTATGTTTATAACCGTTCTAATTTAACTTTAAAAAGACTGTAACATATGTGAAACTTTGTCTACAGTACATGATATTATGCGTATATTGTCATCAGCTTGCAAAAATAGCATACATTTTAATATACCCAATCTCATTAAAAGCGATCCAGACATTTGCTCCATTTCTTTGCACTGTTATGGATCTGACAACATTCTATAAGAGGTCACGTTCAAATAATCTCTACAGTGCATGTTTATTGTGTATATATAGAGAATCAGAGAATCTCTCGCTGTTCCAGTAGTTTCACATTTGTGAAAGCTGCCATCTGATTGGATGATGTAAAGTTCACATTAACATGACCCCATACAGAGTGTGGTCAGATCCTATATCAGTGTAAAATAGTGGAATGTAGTATAGGTCGGATTTAAATGAGATTGTAATAAAACATGCTCAATACAATTAGTTAGGAGAAGGGC
Source organism: Spisula subtruncata (assembly GCA_963678985.1). Lineage (NCBI taxonomy): Eukaryota > Metazoa > Mollusca > Bivalvia > Venerida > Mactridae > Spisula > Spisula subtruncata. The sequence goes on from OY787677.1 coordinate 1,068,902, forward strand.
GTAATTGTTGTTGTATAAGTAACACAGTGAAGGTAACAAACCAGAATCCGTTTTGGAAAGGGGGACAACTGTGATTGTATAATTGACAATGTGAGGGCAACCTGGGGAACAGATGGATCTATAGTTGCTCTGGTGTCAATGATAACAAGGGAGCATTTGTTAGGGAAAAGAGGACATTGTGCTTGTATAATAAACACTGTGAAGGCATCCTGGGAAAAAGATGAATTTATAAAGCTCTCTGAATTTGTTAGAGGAGGGGGAATCTGTGCCTGTATAATTTACAAGAAGGCATCCTGGGGAACAAATGGATCTATGTCTCTGGATTCCTTGACAATAAGTGTGAATTTGTTAGGGGGAGGGGAAAAACTGTGCTTGTATCATTTACAATGTGAAGGCAAACTGGAGGGAACATGTGTGCATCTAATAAAAAAGTTACCAATTTTCTAGGGCTCTTTTCAGCTGTTAGGCCGCTCAAGCACCCTTTGACATTTCAACTTCCCCTGGTCATTGGGCTACATATGGAAACCTACACTCGTGTCTCCCTGGGGAGACTATTTCTCTCCTGTGGTGTGGCAGCCAACATCGATCTGCGGCGCCCAGGAATAAACACAGCCCTCACAGGTACCATTTTACACCATGGTGGAGTGGATCTGTGGGTTTTGCTCAGAGAAATTAACCAGTGGTCCAGAGGGGGATCAAACCCAGGACCTCTGGATCCAGAAGCGCAAGCCCTACCTCAAGGCCACCGCTCCCCAATCTAATGAGGGTTGTTTTAGACAAAAGTGCCGATATGTCCCTCACATACTAATATTTTACCATCGAAGGGATAGAACTCTGTTAATCATACATGCAGACCCTTTTGCACGAGATTAGAGTGGATAATGCAGGAGATTTCGTTAAAATGCAGAAGATTTCATTAAAATGCAGGAGATTTCATTAAAATGCAGGAGATTTCATTAAAATGCAGGAGATTTCATTAAAATGCAGGAGATTTTCCTTGCACAATCTTTAAACTTAAATAAATGAAGTTTTTACGCAATTTTCACAAACACAACTATTTAGGCATAAAGTTTCATTCATAAAATAGACCCTCTATAAACATAACTCTAAATACTCCTAAAACATCATGTGGCGTTAGATACTGCAAGGAGTTTGCACTTTATGTAGAAGATTTAATCAAAACAAAGGAGAAGTAGATTATTGACATCAAATGCTAGTTTCAGGTATCACAGTTAGTATACTGTAAAATCATTAGTCATTGTGGCGGATTAAATTTCGTGGATTTCGTGGTTCATCTATAACCCTGATATCAAATCCCATCGAACAATTATTATTTTGACTCTTGTATTTATTACCCAAGATACCAAATCCATGAATTAACATCCCATCCACAGGTCCTCGTAAAGTGGCATAGGCCACCTATATACATAGTAATTATATTATGTATATAAGGATGCCCTAGGGCGCTTTTCACGGACCTGTGGTCCCCTCGAAATTAAATGATTTTACAGTTTACAACAAATGGAAACAAGCAGACTGGCATTGGATAACATAACAGAACAGAAAACTGATACAAAAAGGGCCATAACAGCCCTTAACACTCACCTGAAGGGTCATAATGTGGCCCTTAATAGTCACTTACAGATTAATGATAGCCTTTAATGATTTGACACTAAATTTTGACTATTGATTTTGATTCATGTCTTAATAATATTCCTGAACCATAGCTACTCATTATGTTTTCAAATACTATCATTTGTGAAACAATTCATGAAACCATAGCTGTTTGTGAAACCAGAAGTATTTGTGGAAATGTTAAGAAAGATACACAAACAAAGGAGGCAGATGGGACTTGGCAAAGATTGATCACAATAGCTTACAGCAGCTTATGGAGTGGGTAAGCTAACAAGAGCACCGCCTACAAGTGCTGGACGCTCGAATTTCTCGTTTTTTATATTAACAAGGGCAGATAACTCAATAAATATAGGTCACAGGGTTATCAGCCTTGACAGTATGGACTCCTATTTTGATGGGAAATAACTATGCTAAGTTTCTAGAGAATACCTTTGATAGTCTTTGAGAAAATGACTCTGTTAATAAACTTAACCAAAGCACATGCACAACGATTCTGTCACAAAAAGTTGAGCTAAAAACTCAAAAATGTAAACTGAAGTCAAATAATAGTACATAACATGTAACAATTATCAGGGTGGACAAAAACATCTTTTTTTCTAAGTCGGTAAGTAAACATCTGCCAACAAAAAGTTAAAAATATGTCAACAAAAAAATTAAACTGTCAACAAAAAAATTAAACTGTCAACAAAAAAATTAAACTGTCAACAAAAAATTTAAACTCTGTCAACAAAAAATTTAAACTCTGTCCAAAAAAAAAAATTTAAACTCTGTCTACAACAAATTTAAACTCTGTCAACAAAAAATTTAAACTCTGTCAACTATCAACAAAAAGTTTAAACTCTGTCAACAAAAAGTTTAAACTCTGTCAACAAAAAGTTTAAACTCTGTCAACAAAAAGTTTAAAAACAACAGTTACTGTAGGTATTTTATTATTTGACTGATTTTAATTAGATATGTTCAACGCTCAAGCTCAACCGGAGAATGAGCTATATGCATGCAACACATTTATGTAGCTTTTACCCGAAAACTGTCTTTTTAACTTTTGATTGACAGATTTTTACTTGTTGACTTAGCCAAAAAGTGACATGGTATGTCTACCCTAATTATATTCTAGTAAAACAAGGGTCTCTCTCTAACACGTGCTATATACCTGTTCTTTAGACTGGAAATATGAAATAAAGAAAAAAAAAACAAGATATTTATGCACTCTATACTCAAATTTTTGACCATGCGGTCTTTTTCAAGAGATATGATTTTGCTACAAACGATTTTGTGATCCCTTTTAGGGATATTATTATACTAGAAGATATGTATTGTCCCACCAGATTAAACTTAGACTCCTTGCATAATGTGTTTAAGTCCCGAAATTTCTTCATGACCTTATACGGAAATAACGGTATAGATAAACCATGTTTTTTGAGCCGTGACGGAAGATTACACTTGTCATGGTATGTGAATATACCTGTTTAAAATCTCTTTGGGCCATGGATTGGTTAAAGTCATTGATCACATATATTGCTTAAGCCTTAATACATACCCTATATCTATCCTTTCAGGGCAAATCAACCTTCCTGCATAAATTAGTCACGGCTAAAAAAACATGGTTTATCTATACATACGAATCGAATACAGCCAAATATAGCCGGGTGCGCTTACGGACTTTGATGAGTGTCAGTTTAATCTGGTCAAGCTATAGATGGATGAATACACTTTTAAATATAACTGTATAGTGAGTTCTGTGAGTAGACCTACTCCGGTTGTCCACTAATCCGTAGGTACAAATAGATTTTTACCGTTATAATACATGTGTTACTTGAATATTCATATCGATAGCTTAGAATTAGAAGGTCGTAACTACCAAATCGATATTTTGAGAAAACAGAAAAACTGTCTGACATTTACTCTTTACTTATGGTAAAACAAACTTTTAAAACTTCATTTTGGTCAATATGACAAGTTCAGATTTTTATGAAAATGGGCTCATAAGAAGCGCCTTGTAATGCTTATTCTTAATATGTATGAATCTTAAAAGGTCGTAAGTGGCACTTACAACCTTCTAATTTTAAGCCATCGATATCTGGACAATAGAGTTGGGGCCAGTCGCCTTTGCATATGAACACAAAACCAGTATAACAAGGCCAGATTTGTTTGTACCTACATGTAAATCAAAACCAGTCAAACAAGGCCAGATTTGTTTGTACCTACATGTAAATCAAAACCAGTCAAACAAGGCCAGATTTGTTTGTACCTACATGTAAATCAAAACCAGTCAAACAAGGCCAGATTTGTTTGTACCTACATGTAAATCAAAACCAGTCACACAAGGCCAGATTTGTTTGTACCTACATGTAAATCAAAACCAGTCAAACAAGGCCAGATTTGTTTGTACCTACATGTAAATCAAAACCAGTCTAACAAGGCAAGAGTTGTTTGTACCTACATGTAAATCAAAACCAGTCAAACAAGGCAAGATTTGTTTGTACCTACATGTAAATCAAAACCAGTCTAACAAGGCAAGATTTGTTTGTACCTACATGTAAATCAAAACCAGTCTAACAAGGCAAGATTTGTTTGTACCTACATGTAAATCAAAACCAGTCAAACAAGGCCAGATTTGTTTGTACCTACATGTAAATCAAAACCAGTCAAACAAGGCCAGATTTGTTTGTACCTACATGTAAATCAAAACCAGTCTAACAAGGCCAGATTTGTTTGTACCTACATGTAAATCAAAACCAGTCTTACAAGGCAAGAGTTGTTTGTACCTACATGTAAATCAAAACCAGTCAAACAAGGCCAGATTTGTTTGTACCTACATGTAAATTAAGGGGGAAACCACCTTGCATAGAGTTCCAGACATCAATTATAAATGATTTAGTACTACTTGCCTCAATTAGCAATCACATGTGTCCCGGACAACCGGACAGCAATCACATGTGTCCTGGACAACCGGACAGCAATCACATGTGTCCCGGACAACTGGACAGCAATCACATGTGTCCTGGACAACCGGACAGCAATCACATGTGTCCCGGACAACTGGACAGCAATCACATGTGTCCCGGACAACCGGACAGCAATCACATGTGTCCCGGACAACCGGACAGCAATCACATGTGTCGCGGACAACCGGACAGCAATCACATGTGTCCCGGACAACTGGACAGCAATCACATGTGGTCGGACAACCAGACAGCAATCACATGTGTCCCGGACAACTGGACAGCAATCACAGGGGTCCAGGACAACTGGACAGCAACCACATGTGTCCCGGACAACTGGACAGCAACCACATGTGTCCCGGACAACTGGACAGCAATCACATGTGTCCCGGACAACTGGACAGCAATCACATGTGTCCCGGACAGCAATCACATGTGTCCCAGACAACTGGACAGCAATCACATGTGTCCCGGACAACTGGACAGCAATCACATGTGTCCCGGACAACTGGACAGCAATCACATGTGTCCCGGACAACTGGACAGCAATCACATGTGTCCCGGACAACTGGACAGCAATCACATGTGTCCCGGACAACTGGACAGCAATCACATGTGTCCCGGACAACTGGACAGCAATCACATGTGTCCCGGACAACTGGACAGCAATCACATGTGTCCCGGACAACTGGACAGCAATCACATGTGTCCCGGACAACTGGACAGCAATCACATGTGTCCCGGACAACTGGACAGCAATCACATGTGTCCCGGACAACCGGACAGCAATCACATGTGTCCCGGACAACCGGACAGCAATCACATGTGTCCCGGACAACTGGACAGCAATCACATGTGTCCCGGACAACTGGACAGCAATCACATGTGTCCCGGACAACTGGACAGCAATCACATGTGTCCCGGACAACTGGACAGCAATCACATGTGTCCCGGACAACCGGACAGCAATCACATGTGTCCCGGACAACTGGACAGCAATCACATGTGTCCCGGACAACTGGACAGCAATCACATGTGTCCCGGACAACTGGACAGCAATCACATGTGTCCCGGACAACCGGACAGCAATCACATGTGTCCTGGGCAACAGGACAAGTGCTAATCTTGTCAACTTTGTAAATGTGTAAAACCAGGAGCAAAAGAACAAAAGACCCAACCCCCACATGGAATTTAAGCCAAAATTAAGTTACCTCTTTCGCTATTGACTTTTAATTGGGCAAAGACTTTGAAAGTTTTTTTGTGTACTTCTCTATGACAATGTTAGGCCACAGTAAGCTTGTTATTCTGGACTAGTCAGGATGGCCAAAGAAAATAAACAATAAAATTCCCTCATAATACCCTGATTTTTCCCAGACCAAAAGGTCATTTTCTACAATTGTTTGCGGTAATTCCTGATTTTTGCCTACTTTTGAAATTCCCTGATTTTTGCTCAATTTTGAAATTCCCTGATTTTTGCTCAATTTTGAAATTCCCTGATTTTTCCCTGCAGGGAATTTATATTTTTGGGCATTTTCTCTATTTTTCCAAAGTCTATGGTTGTCACCCCGCTGGTATTAAATTTGCTGTGAGACTATCAACTGTCTCATGTTCTCACCTGTTCTCCACGTTCCTCGAGCGGTTCCTCTATTCCACTTCCTATGTCCACTGGTTCTGATATAACTGAAATATATAGTTATACACAGTGTTATATATATTCATTCTACTGTAAAAAAGGTATGAGGAAATCAGACAGGGAAGGAAGCACTCAACCTAACCAGCCGAGCACAAAAACACCACAACACAACTAGAGGCTCGTAGGGAAGATTGGGCAAATGCCTAACTACGTTGCCTCTATAAATAAAGTCTTTATTATTATTATTATTATTATTATAACTACACTGCAGAATGCCCACACATAAGCAAAAGAAACAATTAAAGTGCCTGAGACTGTACCATGGTCATATGTCTTCAAATTCCCCTTCTTCCTTAGAACAATAGTCCATTGGAATGCTCTACCCCTGATGCCTTTACCTTGCCTGGCCCTGAGTTCAGTGTGGCAGTCAGCCAGATTGAACATGTATCTCCCTAATTCATACCTGCCATGCGTTTAACCTTTTTTTACCTTACTTTTTCACTCATTTATACTTAGACTCATCTTTTATTAATTTTCTTTGTTAGGTAAATAACCACTAAATGCCTACACGGACCGGACCAAATTCAGATACAGTCAAATAGTCTGGTAAAAAACTTTATAGAGACTGGAAATGGGGGTATGTCTTGACAAATCAGCATCAGAATAATGAAATGGGTGTTAAATGCTTTGTATGCATGTATGTGAAGTAGTGAAATGGTTTTATTCAGAAATATTTTGTATTCTGGCTTAAATATGAAAGTGAAAGTAAGGTTGGGGCTAACGGACAGTGAATAAATCTGTACATGTTAGAAAATCTGTTCACCGTGTTTGACGAACCAAATTTTTCTTATATGATACATGACCCCCTGCTGTTTTTTCATTTTCTTCAAGCTGGATGCTATTTCTATTAATAAAAAGATTTTGAGAGGGCCCCATGGACAAAAAGTTGACTTTTTTTGGCTGACCTAGGTCACTTTACATTGAGTTAAAGGACAACTCTATATTTGGTGGTTTATATATAATGACCTGTTAGTGACGTGGATCACAGTCTAAGTCCCGATACAGGGTTTGACTTCAAAGCAGATAGATAGATAGATCATTAAACATTGACGAATAATGCCCAATCTTGAAAATAATATGCAAGCGTGTTTTGGTGCCATTAGCCCAAATCTCTTCACCCAAGCTCTAATTGCAAACAATACACTAGTATTACCATTCAGCTTTTGAAATTAAATGACTATAACTTTTGTCAATGATTGTTTTTTTTTCATTTTGATTATCAGAGTGGCCTGCAAGACTGTACCGAGTCCTTCCTTAATTATATGTAGTTATAGCTTGGGTACTTTGACCTGAGCCTGACCTTTATGCAAGAATAAATTACAAGGTTCTTGATTAGAATATATCAATTTTGCAAGCAAATCGTGCAATATTGGCATTTCAGATGCATTTGTATTACATCTCGAGCATCTTCGTGATACCCCTCGGTTATAAAAACATACATTCGGTGTTGTAAACGTAGGCATTATATCGACTGATAAATTATGCTAATCAAAAGGTCAAGCTCGTGTCAAATAAGCCAAGCTATACTACAGTCTTGCGGGCAACACTCCTCATATGGTCATTGTATTGATGCGACACAACAAACTTAGCCAGGTGATTATAAACATTGGGATTAGTACTCAAACTCGTATTCTGTACTCCAATTGGAGTATTTCTTAGTTTCATAAACTGCTGTAATTTCTTCATTATTAAATGGAAACGTATGAAATTGGGGTTCATTTTTTTAATTAGATTATTTGCTACCAGTTGGGGTTGATGCAAAAAGTTTGAGCTTCGAGTTTGAGAAAAAAATGTTTATAATCACTGTGCAAAAATAGTAAGGTATAGAAGGTGAATCAATAGCAAAACTCTAAACACTAATTCACACACTCAATTATTATATAGCAAGAAAAGACTCAGTATCATGCATATTGTCGATTCAAAGATGTCTGTCAAAACCGCCAGAATGTTTCATTTCTAAATAACTAAATGCAGTAAGAATAACCACTACGCTATAGGACCATTAGAGTTTTAATCATATAAGTGTATTTATGATAGTAGAATTTAATCCTGAGAAACCTGTAATAATCGACCTGTATGAATGATTTTTACGCGGTTGTGACAGTGATATTTGAATCAACTATAGCTAGTACTAAATAAAATAAAACAATTAATTCCACTCACACACAACCACACTAGTCTTGGTTAATTGTTTGGTTAGTATATAATAATTAAATTAGTAAAAGACGACTACAGCGAAAGACCTATTGGTCAGATACCCTTACCCCAGGGGTGTTAACAGAGCCAAATTAAAAATCAGGAAAATCATACGTAGTCATAATTTTGTGCCAAATCAGAGGCTATAAACCACATTGTTTCCATATTTAACTCCATTTAAATTAATTAATTAATTCAAAACAGACTAAATCTACCATAACTTTGCAATTTCTCAAGATATTTTGTTTCATTATTTTGGTCATTAATTATGGCTCATTCTTGATGTGTAAATCCGGAATGGTCATTAATTATGGCTCATTCTTGATGTGTAAATCCGGAATGGTCATTAATTATGGCTCATTCTTGATGTGTAAATCCGGAATTCCCGTTTAATCAGGAAGGTTGACACCCCTGTCTACCCTCACCGTGCACACTGCAGTGACTACACACAAATTGAGAATAGTAAAGCACAGCACTGAATGACCCAGTCTGCTACTTGCAAGAGTTCTAGAGAAAACAACCTAATTTTGCGAGGGGACACAATATATTGTAAAATCGTTAATTATCAAAAGGGATTTGATTCCATGATTTTTATGGCTGACCTAAGCCAAGAAATTTTATACCCAATGAATTATTTATACCAATATTATTTTTGTCCTTACTCTGCTTAAATCCACAGGTAACTGTATCATTGATAAAGAGTAAAGACTAAAATAAAAATTGTAAATTTTATATTATCAAAAAAAGAATTTTTTTTTCGTTTTTTTTTTCGTTTTTTTTTTTTCGTTTTTTTTTCAATGATACAGTTACCTGTGCTGATGTCAACATGTATTACAACAAGAGAGATGCTAAAAAAATAAGTAAGTATGTCCCCATGGCAGTGACCTTGACCTTTAATCTTTGACCTACTGACCTCCAAATTAATAGGGGGTCCTCTGCTGTTGCTGGGCAACCACCATGTAGAGTTTGAAGATCCTAGGGCAAGGGGGTTTTGGGTTATTGAATGACAGAACAGACAGTTAAATAGACTGACTGACATGTGCAAACCAATATAACCCTCATCAAAGATGGGAGGGATTCTTAAATGATTTCAATAATTTGTGTACATTAGACCTTGCCATTTTTCGTGAAATATAAAACCCTTATAATAACTACCCCACAAAATTTATTTTTATACCGAAACCATGAAATTTTGCTCCATTGAAATAAAATAATTTTACAATAATCGTGTGCCGCCTTCATCCAGCGTGTAAAGATATAGAAGTGTAGAGACTTTCACTTACTCTCCTGGTCACATGGTGCTATACAATAAATAAATAACAAATATATAAAAAACCAAACTCAACAAAAAATAATTCCACAAACAAAATAATATACAGTTAATAAATAAATAAAAATAGAATAAAAACAAACTCAATAAAAAATAATTCCACAAAATAAAACAATATACAGCAAATATATAAATAACAAACTATAAACAAGACGGAGTTAGGTAAACCCTTATGCTCAGTGGAAGCCTCATCTATAAAAGCTAGTAAGTCAATCAGGGGCCATAATTTTGTTAAAACGTTGGATAGTGTTACATGTTAGGGTATTTATAAATATACTAACAGAACAGTATGCATAATTTAACAACTGACATCTTGTCTATATATATTTCCTGGTTGTATGTTTTCCTTATTATGGAGTATCAGGAAGATGCTCCATGTGAAATACAAACATAAATCTAAAGTACCAATAATGTCCAATATTGCATAAATGCCAGTGGAAATTTATGCATTAAATGCAAGAAAACCTTAATTGAAACACCGCCCTAACACCCAGGGTAGGGGATAGAGGGGGGTAGTCCGTGTTTTTTCCTTTCCAATGTCCACCCAACTGCCAGGGTTTTTTACGCAGGGTTCGAAAAAGCAAAAGTCTAAATCTCCTTCCTTTCCAAGGAATAGATAGGATATAATAGACGTGCGCATAATATATTCATGCATAAAGGTAATGATTGATCCGGTCAAATTCTCCACGCTGTACCTGTCATATAGTGTACTTAGGATCCGGTCAAATTCTCAGGAAGACGCTGAATGTGTTATATAGTGTACTTAGGATCCGGTCAAATTCTCAGGAAGAAGCTGAATGTGTTATATAGTGTACTTAGGATCCGGTCAAATTCTCAGGAAGAAGCTGAATGTGTTATATAGTGTACTTAGGATCCGGTCAAATTCTTAGGAAGAAGCTGAATGTGTTATATAGTGTACTTAGGATCCGGTCAAATTCTCAGGAAGAAGCTGAATGTGTTATACATGTACAAAATGTGCAAGCAAATATCTAAGCAAGTTTCATTGCCATACTTTGTGTATTCACAAAAATATTCACAAAAGAACCGTTTAATGTTTCCGTGCATAAACGATAAGACTCATATCAAACTCTCTGTGCTAGCCCTGATATACAATTAACTTACACATTTCGGATACGTAAACATCGCGAAAACAGGTTATTTTATGAAAACACTGTTTTTTATAGTGCGAATGCACTGAAAATTGGCACATTTTCCTAACTTTACTGCCCGAGCTTAACTTGAAAATTTCAGCTCATTCGGTCCCATAGGAGCCGAACCGCGGTGCAAGTTCGAGCCCATTTTTTGACCGGTAAAAAGCCTGTAGAACGCGTATTTATGAACCAATTGAGCTGAAATTTTGCATGAATGCCTCCCTTGAGTAGCCGAACATAAAAAAAACCCAAAAAAACGGATTTCATCGGTGAACCGGAAGTTACACATTTCGGATACGTAAACATCGAGAAAACAGGTTATTACTAACCAAAACTTACAATCTTGAAGACTATTCATGCATAAAGGGTTAAGGAACATGTCAAACTCTCAGTGCTAAACCTGATATACAATTAACTTACTATTTTCCTTCAGGGGCCTTATTCACCAACGTTGTAAGTCTCAAACTCAGGCTTAGACTTAAACTTGACAAGATTTAAAATCACTGTCATTTCTTTGCTATTAGATTTAACCATGTGAAATTTTATCTGATTATTTGCTGGTCCCCATTGAACATGTTTTCTCATTTATATCAAAATCGGTACATTTGTAACATCATGAGAGCGAAAAGAACATTTGGCAATTTAAAGTCTAAGTCTGAATTTTAGACTTACAACGTTGGTGAATAAGGCCCCTGGAACCAAAACTTACAATCTTGAAGACAATTCATGCATAAAGGGTTAAGGAACAAGTCAAATTCTCAGTGCTAAACTTGATATACAATTAACTTACTATTTTCCTTCAGGAACCAAAACTTAGGATCTTGAAGACAATTCATGCATAAAGGGTTAAGGAACATGTCAAACTCTCAGTGCAAACCCTGATATACAATTAACTTACTATTTTCCTTCAGGAACCAAAACTTACAACCTTGAAGACAATTCATGCATAAAGGGTTAAGGAACATGTCAAACTCTCAGTGCTAACCCTGATATACAATTAACTTACTATTTTCCTTCAGGAACCAAAACTTACAACCTTGAAGACAATTCATGCATAAGGGGTAAGGAACATGTCAAACTCTCAGTGCTAACCCTGATATACAATTAACTTACTATTTTCCTTCAGGAACCAAAACTTACAATCTTGAAGACAATTGATGCATAAAGGGTTAAGGAACATGTCAAACTCTCAGTGCTAACCCTGATATACAATTAACTTACTATTTTCCTTCAGGAACCAAAACTTACAACCTTGAAGACAATTCATGCATAAAGGGTTAAGAATCATATCAAACTCTCAGTGCTAAACCTGATGTACAATTAACTTACTATTTTCCTTCAGGAACCAAAACTTACAATCTTGAAGACTATTCATGCATAAAGGGTTAAGGAAAATGTCAAATTCTCAGTGCTAAACCTGATATACAATTAACTTACTATTTTCCTTCAGGAACCAAAACTTAGGGTCTTGAAGACAATTCATGCATAAAGGGTTAAGGAACATGTCAAATTCTCTGTGCTAAACCTGATATACAATTAACTTACTATTTTCCTTCAGGAACCAAAACTTACAATCTTGAAGACAATTCATGCATAAAGGGTTAAGGAACAAGTCAAATTCTCAGTGCTAAACTTGATATACAATTAACTTACTATTTTCCTTCAGGAACCAAAACTTAGGATCTTGAAGACAATTCATGCATAAAGGGTTAAGGAACATGTCAAACTCTCAGTGCTAACCCTGATATACAATTAACTTACTATTTTCCTTCAGGAACCAAAACTTACAATCTTGAAGACAATTCATGCATAAAGGGTTAAGGAACAAGTCAAACTCTCAGTGCTAACCCTGATATACAATTAACTTACTATTTTCCTTCAGGAACCAAAACTTACAACCTTGAAGACAATTCATGCATAAAGGGTTAAGGAACATGTCAAACTCTCAGTGCTAACCCTGATATACAATTAACTTACTATTTTTCTTCAGGAACCAAAACTTACAACCTTGAAGACAATTCATGCATAAAGGGTTAAGGAACATGTCAAACTCTCAGTGCTAACCCTGATATACAATTAACTTACTATTTTCCTTCAGGAACCAAAACTTACAATCTTGAAGACAATTGATGCATAAAGGGTTAGGGAACATGTCAAACTCTCAGTGCTAACCCTGATATACAATTAACTTACTATTTTCCTTCAGGAACCAAAACTTACAACCTTGAAGACAATTCATGCATAAAGGGTTAAGAATCATATCAAACTCTCAGTGCTAAACCTGATGTACAATTAACTTACTATTTTCCTTCAGGAACCAAAACTTACAATCTTGAAGACTATTCATGCATAAAGGGTTAAGGAAAATGTCAAATTCTCAGTGCTAAACCTGATATACAATTAACTTACTATTTTCCTTCAGGAACCAAAACTTAGGGTCTTGAAGACAATTCATGCATAAAGGGTTAAGGAACATGTCAAATTCTCTGTGCTAAACCTGATATACAATTTACTTACTATTTTCCTTCAGGAACCAAAACTTAGGGTCTTGAAGACAATTCATGCATAAAGGGTTAAGGAACATGTCAAACTCTCTGTGTAAACCCGATATACAATTAACTTACTATTTTCCTTCAGGAACCAAAACTTACAATCTTGAAGACAATTCATGCATAAAGGGTTAAGGAACAAGTCAAACTCTCAGTGCTAGCCCTTAACTTACAATTAACTTACTATTTTCCTTCAGGAACCAAAACTTACAATCTTGAAGACTATTCATGCATAAAGGGTTAAGGAACATGTCAAATTCTCAGTGCTAGCCCTGATATACAATTAACTTACTACTTTCCTTCATGAACCAAAACTTACAATCTTGAAGACTATTCATGCATAAAGGGTTAAGGAACATGTCAAACTCTCTGTGCTTAACCTGATATACAATTAACTTACTATTTTCCTTCAGGAACCAAAACTTACAATCTTGAAGACTATTCATGCATAAAGGGTTAAGGAACATGTCAAATTCTCAGTGCTAGCCCTGATATACAATTAACTTACTATTTTCCTTCAGGAACCGAAACTTACAATCTTGAAGACAATTCATGCATAAAAGGTTAAGGAACATGTCAAATTCTCAGTGTTAAACTAATATTGTAAAATCATTTAATTTAAATGGGACAAAATTTCGTGGTTTTTGGTAAAAAATACCAATTTCGATGGTACCTTCATTCGCTGAATTTGCATTTTGGGTAATAAATACAAGGGTCAAATTAGTGTTCAATGAGATGGGATTTGATTTCGTGGTTTAAGGTGAACCACGAAAATTTAACCCCCACGAAAATGAATGATTTTACAGTATACAATTAACCAAAAGCCTAAGAAATTATATCACAAAAATAACAAGAGATTTAACATCCCCAAATTTGGCCCTGTGAATTAACTTACTATTATCTTTGAGGAACCAAAAGTTACAATCTTGAAGACGTTTGATCTGCCAGAGATCTTTGGGAACTTTTTCTTCTTCTTCTGCCACTTCCTGTTTATATATATAATCAAAGTACTGACAGTGTTAAATATCTTTTTTTTCTGTTTCGGGCATACAAGGGTAATCTCATTCATACTCTTTGTATAGTTTACATAGTTGGCAATCTGAGCTATAATGGTATATGGCCCGAAGGGTATGACGTCACATTGAAATAAGAAGGGAATATGCATATGAGGCATAATATTATTAGTTACATGGTCATCTAGTGACCTGTTACGGGATGATACATGGTCAGTAAATATCGTACCAGGCGAGGCGAACAGGAAAATAAAGATTAACAACTGTTTCAAAATTTTAAAACCTTCATGTAAAGAGCTAAAGCAATCACATAATAAACAGGGGCTATTCTTTATTTCTTGGAAATATGCCCAGCTCCATATTTTTACTGAAGCCAACATATTTAAGTTTTCACATAACATGCTTTGTTAATACCGGCCGTGGTCACTCACCTCCTGTTTAGATAGTCCCCCATCAATGGCTGACATCAGTGATAATCAAGTGAAATTTTTAAAACTTATAATGAACTTTCAATTAGCTGACTTTTGCATGTTAAGCGCTTTAGAGACTTGTTATATAAAGCGCTATATAAATATTTTCAATTAAAAAAAGAATTTTTTATTAAAATAATTTACCTCCTGTTTAGATAGTCCCCCATCAATGGCTGACATCAGTGATAATCAAGTGAAATTTTTTTAAAACTTTTAATGAACTCTCAATTAGCTGACTTTCGCATGTTAAGCTATTTTTATTTTATTTCTATTTAATGGTCTTATTTATCCTCGCCACCAGATAATCCATATGGGCGAGGTCCCCAAAGGTTTAGTACTTTTAGTTTTTTGGGGGATAGTGCATGATACAGAAGATGCCCCAATTCCAGAAGCATCCCTAGTTCTTTTACATGCCAGGTTTATAGCACCCATACATGGGACCTCGGTTTAAAGTCTCATCCGAAAGAATAACATATTAAGCGCTTTAGAGACTTGTTATATAAAGCGCTTTAAAAATATTTTCAATTAAAAAAAAAAATTTGATTAAAATAATTTACCTCCTGTTTAGATAGTCCCCCAGCAATGGCTGACATCACTCTGATGGTAGCTGGGGAAATATTGAGGATCAAATCTGAGGTAGAAAGGTCCATATGTGCTCCCTGATTTTTAGGGGTTTTGCCATAGAATGAAATATCACAAGGAGTTAATATCTGGAAAAAAAAGAAACAATTTTTTGTAAGGCCCCTGATTTTTAGGGGTTTTGCCAAAGATCGAATTATCACAGGGAGTTAATATCTGAAAGAAATAAGAAACATGTAAGGTTTGACCGTACCATCTATAATTTTATTAATAGTTTTCAATACGCTTGGTGTAAAAATAACATGTCATATGAATCATTTCCATTTTTGTCTAAAAAAGATAAGTTTACCTTTTTTAAAAGCTTGGTAACAAAATTGGTAACTTAACTTAGTAGATATGATTTACCTGAGATCCAGAGACCCGGCTGTTATATTTACAGGAAACAATGCCGAGATTATTGATGGATGCAGACATGTCCATAGTGTCAGCATTCTGTCGCATTCTGAACACTAGCTCCATCTAAACAAAGTAAAATCATCATGTGTTTACATCAAGTACATATATGCCATATTTTCCAGAGGGCTATGCAGGAGATTGGTGATGGAAATGCAGGAGATTTCAATGAAATGCAGGAGATTTTTCTTGCTCAAACTTTAAACTTAAATAAATGAACTTGATATGCAGTTTTCACCTATTTTACTTGCAGGACATTACCATGCATGCTTCATAAAGCTATTTGAATTATTATTTGACATCATTTTCATCATGCAAACAAAAATTTCAAGGTTCCAGTAGTCCAAGAAATGCAGGAGATTTGATCAATTTGCCTAAAATCATGCGGGAGTAGACTCTCAAATGCAGGAGACTCCTGCATGATGCAGGAGATCTGGCGTGTATGCAAGTAGTTATCACAGGTGGTGAAATGTACAAACTGGCATCAATTATTAAGTTAGACTAGTAGCTTGAAAATCTCTAAAATTTGCTCAAAAGGATACAAAACACTTTCAATATATTGCGTAATATTGTAAAATACCATGTGTTTACATTAACTTGTTATAGCTTGACCAGATTAAACTGAGACTCATCAAAGTCCATAAGCGTGTCCAGTTATACTCGGCTCTATTAGATTCATACGATTATTTACTATATACCGTTATCTCCGTATAAGGCCAGCTATAATTGTAGGTATATGTTAATAGCATCAGAATTTTCCGGATTTGAACAAATAATACAAGGAGTCTCAGTTTAATCTGGTTGGACAATACCACAGGTAACTGTATCATTGATAAAGACTTTGAAAATGAAAAAATAAATCTATTTATATTTTCAAAAGAAAAATATAAATTTTACAAAAAAAATGTTTTTTTTCAGTTTTTTTTCGTTGTTAAAGGTTCTATAGAAAACATTTGTGGATTTTGTTGAAAGATCGAATCTTACACTCTTAGTAAATTAGTACCGCCACACCTCCAGATATACTATAATCTGATTGGTCTATCAAAGACACACCTCCAGATATACTGCAATCTGATTGGTCTATTAAAGCCACACCTCCAGATATACTGCAATCTGATTGGTCTATCAAAGCCACACCTCCAGATATACTACAATCTGATTGGTCTATTAAAGTCACACCTCAAGGTTTTCTGCAATTTGATTGGTCTATTAAAGCCACACCTCCAGATATACTACAATATCATTTATCAAATAAAGCCACACCTCAAGATATACTACAATCTGATTGGTCTATTAAAGCCACACCTCCAAATATACTGCAATTTGATTGGACTATTAGTGACACACCTCCAGATATACTGCAATCTGATTGGTCTATACTTACATCAAGCATTAAAGCACTTGTATCATCTTTGGATTGATCTTCAATCATAATAATCTCAGGTTTATCAATCGTGACGGAAATATTCATTTCTCCTTCCGTCACGGCTTCCTCAACTTTAGGTTTGACGGCTGAAATAAACACAAACATACAGTAGGTTAATCAATCGTGACGGAAATATTCATTTCTCCTTCCGTCACGGCTTCCTCGACTTTAGGTTTGACGGCTGAAATAAACACAAACATACAGTAGGTTTATCAATCGTGACGGAAATATTCATTTCTCCTTCCGTCACGGCTTCCTCAACTTTAGGTTTGACGGCTGAAATAAACACAAACATACAGTAGTTTATCAATCGTGACGGAAATATTCATTTCTCCTTCCGTCACGGCTTCCTCGACTTTAGGTTTAACGGCTGAAATAAACACAAACATACAGTAGGTTTATCAACCATGACGGAAATATTCATTTCTCCTTCCGTTACGGCTTCCTCGACTTTAGGTTGGACGGCTGAAATTAACACAAACATACCGTAGGTTAGCATATTATCTATGGGCTTGCTCCCCTAGAAAATGCATGAAATTTACCCCCCCCCCCCATTAACTAACCATTCTGTTTTTAACTGAAACATAATGTCTTTTATCTTTTACATCCGAAATAACAAATGAAATAATGTATGCTATTCGCCCTTTGTTGGTAAGTTTACTTCCTCCTGGTACATTGGTCATTATACAGAATGGTTGGTGACATAGATGTACAGTGAGTATTATATACACAATTTAACATATTTATATCTTTAATAACTGTTTTCTCTGACATTTCCACCCTATTACAGTCGCCACCCAACTAGTCAGCAATCGATGGTTCGGTATTTGATGTAGATACAGATATAAATGATTTTTACAGTTTACTAGGAAAGATGTTATATTGTAATATACCTTTCTGTGTATCCGTGACAACAGGTTGTGGTGGTGATTCTGGTTGCTGGGGTAACCCTTTCACAAAGAAATCAGCCACAGACATCAGGAAGTCCAGACATACACACACATACAGACTGCTCATATGTACATTGACTGAAATAAATAACAAAATCAAATTAATATCGATTGCACGAAATTTCAAGGTTTTTGAAAAAAATACAATTTCAATGGGACCTTAATTTGTGGATATATTTTGCATTCCATGTAAAAAATACAAGGATCAAAACATTGACTGAAATAAATAACAAAATCAAATACAGTAAAACTTCGTTAAGAAGAGCATCGTTATTACGAGCACCAGGCTTATTTCAAAGCAAATTTCAAAGTCACTGCGAATTTGCTAAATATATATTTACCAACTATGTTGTCTCATTAAATAAAGTCTTAATTATTATTTAATTTCGATGGGACAAAATTTCGAGGTTTTAGTAGAAAAAGATCATTTCGATGGGACGTTTATTTGTGGATTTTGTATTAAAATGTACATCTAATAAATACCTGCCGGAGTAAAATTATTGTTTGATGGGATTTATTTTGTGGTAGAAAGAGAACAAGGATTCAGCAGTTGGAAATAACTCTGAAGTGGTATGTATATTGATCTTACTTGACTTAAGAATAAAGACAACCAATCAGATCACACCATATTAAACTCTTGGTGAACAGACGATGATTCTCCAATTAAACAAGATCAGTATTGACAAGGTCCTGGGGCCTTATTCACCAACGTTGTAAGTCTAAAACTCAGACTTAGACTTAAAATTGGCAATATTTATAATCACTGCCATTTCTTTACATTTAGACGTAACCATGCGAAATTTTATCTGATTATTTGTTGTTACCCACGGAATATGTATACCGATTTATATCAAAATCAGTACATTTATAACAACATGAGAGCGAATAGAACATTTGACAATGTAAAGTCTAAGTCTGAATTTTATACTTACAACGTTGATGAATAAGGACCCTGGTCATATCAAATTACATAATAGTCCTTTCGAAAACTTCTGTTTGACTGGAAATGGTGATATTCCTTGACAAAATTGGACTAGAATCATCTTATTGAGACTAAATACAGTGTATACATGTAGCTGAAGCTGTTTAACTGGTTTATCTTGAATATTGCGGCCATAGACTTTAATATGATGTACCTCTGTAGCTCAGTGGTTAGTGCGGTTGCCTTCTAATCTGGCGACCCGGTTCAAATCTGGGTGGAGGTACATATATATACCTGCCATGTTTCAGTAGAAATAAAGCAAATAAAGGCTATGCTCCGCATCTATAATAATAATAATGATGCAATCCGGGGCTGACAATTTTCACTTAACATTGAGCTAACGAGCAAATTCATTTAGTGATTTGTACCCTATAGAAGTATACTAATGGACAAAAGTCTTGTCCGGTCTGCAAAAAGTACAATATTTTTTTTTGTGTTACATCACACACTCATAAATTTGGTATCGATGGAAAGAGGACATTAATATGCATTCGATGTGAGCTGATTTTTAAAGTTTTAACCAGTTCCGATGGTACAGTTTACGCGTTTAAAAGAGATTATGGAAATCCATACCGGACAAGACTTTTGTCCATTAGTATACAAAACACAAGGTGTAGGGTCACAGGGAAGTACTTACTGTCTTTATCAGCCTTATTTTGTTTGAAGGAAACATCAATCATGTTAGCATCTTGTACCACACTTGCCGTAACACCCGGAGAGGTACCCGGTTTGACACCCGGAGCGGTACCCGGTGCGATAACCGAAGCGGAACCCGGGGCAACTTTCTTACTCCTTTCCATCATTCTGAAACATAGACATGGTGCAAACACAATTATCACACCAACATTCAAGGACATTTCAAGGAGTTAGGTACAATTCAAGGAATTTTCAAGGAACAATTTTTAATTTTCAAGGCATTTTTCTGAGAATTTACAAGGGTAATTCTACATTTACAACTTTCTTTAATGTAAGAGAACTATTTTTAAGACATAATCTAGCTTAAAAGCCTTTTCAATGTTTGGACTTTAATAATAAATCATTACGTATTTACAAATGAAAGTTAAGACCTCATATCGGAATATGAATATACCTTGTAATACCGCCACGTTTTGAAGGTCGTCGATCATCCATGATCATATCTTTCAGTATGACCTTGACCTCCATTTTATCATCAGAGGTCATGTGGCCATCTAGACCAATCAGCTGTAGCTCAAACTGACCCAAACATCTCATGTCCTCGTGTTGATACAATCCCGACGTCTGAAACAATATTTCTTATAGTGCATTACGTGTCTTATAACATAAACATGCGTCAAATTGTCTACATTATATCAAGTAAGTTTTCTGCTAGTAAAGTGGAAAATACTAATCAAACGACAACCACAATCCATTCCCTCAGACATACACCCCTAGCAACCACACGGACACAAGCCCCAGTCCCCCATACCCTGCTAACCTCCTCTAAACACATACTACTCCCACCCCTCCCTCATCCGCCCCCACACACACAGACACATTAAGTAACTTACCAATTTACTATCACCAGCGTACAATCCAGCAGACAGACTACTTATACAGAAGTTAAACTTGAGTTTACACCATGGGTCCTGTTTTACTGTCGGAGATGCAGGGGTGGTCTCTACTACACCTGCAATATATACATATATCACATAAATAACATGATATTCCATGTGATAACAAATGACGCAACAATTTTCTCAAACACGTTTGATAACAAATGCGTGACGTCACCAGCTTTTCGGCCCAGAAACGGTACATCGCCTTCTTAAATTAGTTATTTCTAACTTTGTTTTGACTCCTGTACTATGGAAATGTGATTAAAGTGTATAGAGCTATATTCTAACAGTCATTTAATGTCAAAATAATTATTTGCATCGTTTTTAGTATGATACTAGACTACCTTAATTGCAAATTAAAACTTTGGATGGGTTCGTGTACTTTGATTCAATCGTAGAAAAATAGACAATTTTTATAATTTCATAGGTTGTTCTAGAACACTTTCGTATGAAAATGGAAGGTTGCATGTCAAATAAATCACAGAATAAATTCTGTTAAAACTGAAGCGAAAAATGATCTAATGGATATGAAAGCATAATTGTTTATCAGTTTTTGAAACTTTTTTAAAAAATATCTTCTGATATAGCTCTATACACTTTAAAGGAAACCATCATGAGTTGTCTTTGAGATCAACATTTCTTAAACTTGCCAAAGGCCTGCTAAATAACTTGTGTTTTCTAGACTCTTTTAAGAAATGTTGATCTCCAAAGAAACTCATGACTTGATCCTACAGTGCCCACCAAAAATAAGAACACATAATTTTTCAGATGCAGAATTATAATTGGTTAAACTATTCAATATCTGTTCATCAGGCGGCAACAATCATAGTAATTCCTGAAACTACAGTGAGTAAACAAGTAAAAAATGGGATGGAAATAAAGATGAAATAGTTTTGACTTAAAATAACCATGGGGTCAAAGGGGCTGCATTTTCCGTCTTTTTTCAGACCAAGTTGCCTTTCAATCAAGGCAAAGAAACTTAATATTTTACATCTAGTGTAGCAGTTAATCTATTGTCTTAACACTTGATCAACAAAAAAATATTCATAATCTTCAAACACATTGGTGCTTCTCTGTTCTGCAAATAGTGTTATACAGGCAAGTACATGGGGAAATAACGTCTGGATACTTATTTTTGGTTGGCAATGTAAATATATTTCACTGTCTAAGAATGAGAATGTGGTACAAAATATATATTTTGAGAAAACAAGAAAACCCTTGTGGGCCCGAAACGTAAAAAAAAAACAAGAGGGTCCAAAGGGCCCTGGGTCCCTCACCTGTTTGGCCTAGTGACCTAGATTTTGGCCCAAATGACACAGTATCTAACTTGACTATAACTATAGAGATAAACATTGTGACCAAGTTTCATAAAGATAGAGTCAAAATTGTGACCTCTAGTGTGTTCACAAGATTTTTCAATGATTTGGCCTCGTGACCTAGTTTTTGACCCCAGATGACCCAATATCAAACTTGACCTAAATTTTATAATGATGATCATTGTGATCAAGTTTCATAAAGATAAGGTCAAAATTGTGACCTCTAGTGTGTTCACAAGCTTTTTCAATGATTTGGCCTCGTGACCTAGTTTTTGACTCCGGATGACCCAATATCGAACTTGACCAAAATTTTATAGTGATGATCAGTGTGATCAAGTTTCATAAAGATTAGGCTCAAATTGTGACCCTTAGTGTGTTCACAAGCTTTTTCAATGACTTGGCCTTTAAAGGCTTGTGACCTAGTTTTTGACCCCGGATGACCCAATATCGAACTTGACGTAGATTTTATAGAGATGATCATTGTGATCAATTTTCATAAAGGTAAGTCACAAATTGTGACGTCTAGTGTGTTCACAAGCTTTTTCAATGATTTGGCCTTGTGACCTAGTTTTTGACCCAAGATGACCAAATATCGAACTTGACCTAGATTTTACAGAGATGATCATTGTGATCAAGTTTCATAAAGATTAGGCTCAAATTGTGACCTCTAATGTGTTCACAAGGTTTTCCTTTGATTTGACCTAGTGACCTAGTTTTAACCCCAGATGACCCAATATCGAACTTGACCTAGATTTTATGGAGATGATCATTGTGATCAAGTTTCATAATGATCAGGCTAAATTTGTGACCTCTAGTGTGTTCACAAGCAATTGTGAACGGACGGACGAGGGACGGACGGACGAGGGACGAAGAGCGATCACAAAAGCTCACCTTGTCACTTTGTGACAGGTGAGCTAATAAAAAAATTTGTAACGGACAAAGAAATGAACAGAGGAACAGACAGGACAATTACTTTGTGCTTCTTGCATCAGTAGATGCCGGATCATAAAAACCACCAACATAATTACCTAAACTAAAAATAAGTTAACCATTTCAGTGTCCATTTAGGTCAAAATATTGACTGCTGAATTAAGGGCAATACTTAATCATAAACCGCCCTACATAGCAGTCACTGATTCCAACCCCTATAGGAATGTCAATAGGACCAAATTTAAAATCAGGAAAATAGTATGCCACTGAACATTTTTGCCAAACAAGAGGCCTAAAACAACATCGTTTCATAATAAATTAAGTTAATAAAAAAGAAAATCCTTAAGAGAAGATAAAATTCACCATACCTATGCCATTTCTTGAGATATTTACATAAAAAAACTTTAATTTTGGTCGATGGATTTGCTCTTCCAAGAATTATAACACTGGAATTCCGGATTAATCAGGAAAGTGGACACTCCTGCCCTGAATGTTCATTTGTTTACCTGTAATGACAGCAGAGAATGGTGTCTCTACAGACGAGGTGGACATATTTACCTGTACTGACAGCAGAGATTGGAGTCTCTACAGACGAGGTGGACATATTTACCTGTACTGACAGCAGAGATTGGAGTCTCTACAGACGAGGTGGACATATTTACCTGTACTGACAGCAGAGATTGGAGTCTCTACAGACGAGGTGGACATATTTACCTGTACTGACAGCAGAGATTGGAGTCTCTACAGACGAGGTGGACATATTTACCAGTATTGACAGCACAGGTGGGAGTCTCTACAGACGAGGTGGACATATTTACCTGTACTGACAGCAGAGATTGGAGTCTCTACAGACGAGGTGGACATATTTACCTGTATTGACAGCAGTGATTGGAGTCTCTACAGACGAGGTGGACATATTTACCTGTACCGACAGCACAGGTGGGAGTCTCTACAGACATGGTGGACATATTTACCCGTACTGACAGCAGAGATTGGTGTCTCTACAGACAAGGTGGACGTATTTACCTATATTAACAGCAGAGATTGGAGTCTCTACAGACGAGGTGGACATATTTACCTGTACTGACAGCAGAGATTGGAGTCTCTACAGACGTGATGGACATATTTACCTGTACTGACAGCAGAGATTGAAGTCTCTACAGACGAGGTGGACATATTTACCTATACTGACAGCAGAGATTGAAGTCTCTACAGACGAGGTGGACATATTTACCTATACTGACAGCAGAGATTGAAGTCTCTACAGACGAGGTGGACATATTTACCTGTACTGACAGCAGAGATTGGTGTCTCTACAGTAGGTGGACATATTTACCTGTACTGACAGCAGAGATTGGAGTCTCTACAGACGAGGTGGACATATTTACCTGTACTGACAGCAGAGATTGGAGTCTCTACAGACGATGTGGACATATTTACCTGTAATGACAGCAGAGATTGGAGTCTCTACAGACGAGGTGGACATATTTACCCGTATTGACAGCAGAGATTGGAGTCTCTACAGACGAGGTGGACATATTTACCTATACTGACAGCAGAGATTGGAGTCTCTACAGACGAGGTGGACATATTTACCTGTACTGACAGCAGAGATTGGTGTCTCTACAGTAAGTGGACATATTTACCTATACTGACAGCAGAGATTGGAGTCTCTACAGACGAGGTGGACATATTTACCTGTACTGACAGCAGAGATTGGTGTCTCTACAGACGAGGTGGACATATTTACCTATATTGACAGCAGAGATTGGAGTCTCTACAGACGAGGTGGACATATTTACCTGTACTGACAGCAGAGATTGGAGTCTCTACAGTAGGTGGACATATTTACCTATACTGACAGCAGAGATTGGAGTCTCTACAGACGAGGTGGACATATTTACCTGTACTGACAGCAGAGATTGGAGTCTCTACAGACGAGGTGGACATATTTACCTGTACTGACAGCAGAGATTGGAGTCTCTACAGACGAGGTGGACATATTTACCTGTACTGACAGCAGAGATTGGAGTCTCTACAGACGAGGTGGACATATTTACCTGTACTGACAGCAGAGATTGGTGTCTCTACAGACGAGGTGGACATATTTACCTATACTGACAGCAGAGATTGGAGTCTCTACAGACGAGGTGAACATATTTACCTGTACTGACAGCAGTCTCTACAGACGTGGTGGACATATTTACCTGTACTGACAGCAGAGATTTGTGTCTCTACAGACGAGGGGGACATATTTACCTGTATTGACAGCAGAGATTGGAGTCTCTACAGACGAGGTGGACATATTTACCTGTACTGACAGCAGAGATTGGAGTCTCTACAGACGAGGTGGACATATTTACCTGTACTGACAGCAGAGATTGGAGACTCTACAGACGAGGTGGACATATTTACCTGTACTGACAGCAGAGATTGGTGTCTCTACAGACGAGGTGGACATATTTACCTATACTGACAGCAGAGATTGGAGTCTCTACAGACGAGGTGGACATATTTACCTGTACTGACAGCAGAGATTGGTGTCTCTACAGACGAGGTGGACATATTTACCTGTACTGACAGCAGAGATTGGTGTCTCTACAGACCAGGTGGACATATTTACCTGTACTGACAGCAGAGATTGGTGTCTCTACAGACGAGGTGGACATATTTACCTGTACTGACAGCAGAGATTGGAGTCTCTACAGACAAGGTGGACGTATTTACCTGTACTGTACTGACAGCAGAGATTGGAGTCTCTACAGACGAGGTGGACATATTTACCTGTACTGACAGCAGAGATTGGTGTCTCTACAGACGAGGTGGACGTATTTACCTGTACTGTACTGACAGCAGAGATTGGAGTCTCTACAGACGAGGTGGACATATTTACCCGTATTGACAGCAGAGATTGGTGTCTCTACAGACGAGGTGGACATATTTACCCGTATTGACAGCAGAGATTGGTGTCTCTAAGGACGAGGTGGACATATTTACCCGTACTGACAGCAGAGATTGGTGTCTCTACAGACGAGGTGGACATATTTACCTGTACTGACAGCAGAGATTGGAGTCTCTACAGACGAGGTGGACATATTTACCTGTACTGACAGCAGAGATTGGTGTCTCTACAGACGAGGTGGACATATTTACCTGTACTGACAGCAGAGATTGGAGTCTCTACAGACGAGGTGGACATATTTACCTGTACTGACAGCAGACATTGGAGTCTCTACAGACGAGGTGGACATATTTACCTGTACTGACAGCAGAGATTGGAGTCTCTACAGTAAGTGGACATATTTACCTATACTGACAGCAGAGATTGGAGTCTCTACAGACGAGGTGGACATATTTACCTGTACTGACAGCAGAGATTGGAGTCTCTACAGACGAGGTGGACGTATTTACCTGTACTGACAACAGAGATTGGAGTCTCTACAGTAGGTGGACATATTTACCTATACTGACAGCAGAGATTGGTGTCTCTACAGTAGGTGGACATATTTACCTGTACTGACAGCAGAGATTGGTGTCTCTACAGTCGAGGTGGACATATTTACCTGTACTGACAGCAGAGATTGGAGTCTCTACAGACGAGGTGGATATATTTACCTGTACTGACAGCAGACATTGGAGTCTCTACAGACGAGGTGGACATATTTACCTGTACTGACAGCAGAGATTGGAGTCTCTACAGTAAGTGGACATATTTACCTATACTGACAGCAGAGATTGGAGTCTCTACAGACGTGGTGGACATATTTACCTGTATTGACAGCAGAGATTGGTGTCTCTACAGACGAGGTGGACATATTTACCTATACTGACAGCAGAGATTGGAGTCTCTACAGACGAGGTGGACATATTTACCCGTATTGACAGCAGAGATTGGAGTCTCTACAGACGAGGTGGACATATTTACCTATACTGACAGCAGAGATTGGAGTCTCTACAGACGAGGTGGACATATTTACCTGTACTGACAGCAGAGATTGGAGTCTCTACAGACGAGGTGGACATATTTACCTATACTGACAGCAGAGATTGGAGTCTCTACAGACGAGGTGGATATATTTACCTGTACTGACAGCAGAGATTGGAGTCTCTACAGACGAGGTGGACGTATTTACCTGTACTGACAGCAGAGATTGGAGTCTCTACAGACGAGGTTGACATATTTACCCGTACTGACAGCAGAGATTGGAGTCTCTACAGACGAGGTGGACATATTTACCTGTACTGACAGCAGAGATTGGTGTCTCTACAGACAAGGTGGACATATTTACCTGTACTGACAGCAGAGATTGGTGTCTCTACAGACGAGGTGGACATATTTACCTGTACTGACAGCAGAGATTGGAGTCTCTACAGACAAGGTGGACATATTTACCTGTACTGACAGCAGAGATTGGTGTCTCTACAGACGAGGTGGACATATTTACCTGTACTGACAGCAGAGATTGGAGTCTCTACAGACGAGGTGGACATATTTACCTGTACTGACAGCAGAGATTGGTGTCTCTACAGACGAGGTGGACATATTTACCTGTACTGACAGCAGAGATTGGTGTCTCTACAGACGTGGTGGACAAATTTACCTATACTGACAGCAGAGATTGGTGTCTCTACAGACGAGGTGGACATATTTACCTATATTGACAGCAGAGATTGGTGTCTCTACAGTAGGTGGACATATTTACCTGTACTGACAGCAGAGATTGGTGTCTCTACAGACGAGGTGGACGTATTTACCTGTACTGACAGCAGAGATTGGTGTCTCTACAGACGTGGTGGACATATTTACCTGTACTGACAGCAGAGATTGGTGTCTCTACAGACAAGGTGGACATATTTACCTGTACTGACAGCAGAGATTGGAGTCTCTACAGACAAGGAGGACGTATTTACCTATACTGACAGCAGAGATTGGAGTCTCTACAGACGAGGTAGACATATTTACCTGTACTGACAGCAGAGATTGGAGTCTCTACAGACGAGGTGGACATATTTACCTGTACTGACAGCAGAGATTGGTGTCTCTACAGACGAGGTGGACATATTTACCTGTACTGACAGCAGAGATTGGAGTCTCTACAGACGAGGTGGACATATTTACCTGTACTGACAGCAGAGATTGGAGTCTCTACAGACGAGGTGGACATATTTACCTGTACTGACAGCAGAGATTGGTGCCTCTACAGACGAGGTGGACATATTTACCTGAACTGACAGCAGAGATTGGAGTCTCTACAGACGAGGTGGACATATTTACCTGTACTGACAGCAGAGATTGGTGTCTCTACAGACGAGGTAGACATATTTACCTATACTGACAGCAGAGATTGGAGTCTCTACAGACGAGGTGGACGTATTTACCTGTACTGACAGCAGAGATTGGAGTCTCTACAGACGAGGTGGACATATTTACCTGTACTGACAGCAGAGATTGGTGTCTCTACAGACGAGGTGGACATATTTACCCGTACTGACAGCAGAGATTGGTGTCTCTACAGACGAGGTGGACATATTTACCTGTACTGACAGCAGAGATTGGAGTCTCTACAGTAGGTGGACATATTTACCTGTACTGACAGCAGAGATTGGTGTCTCTACAGACGAGATGGACATATTTACCTGTACTGACAGCAGAGATTGGTGGCTCTACAGACGAGATGGACATATTTACCTGTACTGACAGCAGAGATTGGTGTCTCTACAGACGAGATGGACATATTTACCTGTACTGACAGCAGAGATTGGTGGCTCTACAGACGAGGTGGACATATTTACCTGTACTGACAGCAGAGATTGGAGTCTCTACAGACGAGGTGGACATATTTACCTGTATTGACAGCAGAGATTGGTGGCTCTACAGACGAGGTGGATATATTTACCTGTACTGACAGCAGAGATTGGAGTCTCTACAGACGAGGTGGATATATTTACCTGTACTGACAGCAGAGATTGGTGGCTCTACAGACGAGGTGGACATATTTACCTGTACTGACAGCAGAGATTGGTGTCTCTACAGACGAGGTGGACGTATTTACCTGTACTGACAGCAGAGATTGGAGTCTCTACAGTAGGTGGACATATTTACCTGTACTGACAGCAGAGATTGGAGTCTCTACAGACGAGGTGGACATATTTACCTGTATTGACAGCAGAGATTGGAGTCTCTACAGTAGGTGGACATATTTACCTGTACTGACAGCAGAGATTGGAGTCTCTTCAGACGAGGTGGACGTATTTACCTGTATTGACAGCAGAGATTGGAGTCTCTACAGACGAGGTGGACATATTTACCTCTACTGACAGCAGAGATTGGAGTCTCTACAGACGAGGTGGACATATTTACCTGTACTGACAGCAGAGATTGGTGTCTCTACAGACGAGGTGGACATATTTACCTGTACTGACAGCAGAGATTGGAGTCTCTACAGACGAGGTGGACATATTTACCTGTACTGACAGCAGAGATTGGTGTCTCTACAGACAAGGTGGACATATTTACCTGTACTGACAGCAGAGATTGGAGTCTCTACAGACGAGGTGGACATATTTACCTGTACTGACAGCAGAGATTGGTGTCTCTACAGAGGAGGTGGACATATTTACCTGTACTGACAGCAGAGATTGGTGTCTCTACAGACGAGGTGGACATATTTACCTGCACTGACAGCAGGGATTGGAGTCTCTACAGACGAGGTGGACATATTTACCTGTACTGACAGCAGAGATTGGTGTCTCTACAGACGAGGTGGACATATTTACCTGTACTGACAGCAGAGATTGGAGTCTCTACAGTAGGTGGACATATTTACCTATACTGACAGCAGAGATTGGTGTCTCTACAGACGAGGTGGACATATTTACCTGTACTGACAGCAGAGATTGGAGTCTCTACAGACGAGGTGGACATATTTACCTGTACTGACAGCAGAGATCGGAGTCTCTACAGACGAGGTGGACATATTTACCTGTACTGACAGCAGAGATCGGAGTCTCTACAGACGAGGTGGACATATTTACCTGTACTGACAGCAGAGATTGGAGTCTCTACAGACGAGGTGGACATATTTACCTGTACTGACAGCAGAGATTGGAGTCTCTACAGACGAGGTGGACATATTTACCTGTACTGACAGCAGAGATTGGTGTCTCTACAGACGAGGTGGACATATTTACCTGTACTGACAGCAGAGATTGGAGTCTCTACAGACGAGGTGGACATATTTACCTGTATTGACAGCAGAGATTGGAGTCTCTACAGACGAGGTGGACATATTTACCTGTACTGACAGCAGAGATTGGAGTCTCTACAGACGAGGTGGACATATTTTCCTGTACTGACAGCAGAGATTGGAGTCTCTACAGTAGGTGGACATATTTACCTGTACTGACAGCAGAGATTGGTGTCTCTACAGACGAGGTGGACATATTTACCTGTACTGACAGCAGAGATCGGAGTCTCTACAGACGAGGTGGACATATTTACCTGTACTGACAGCAGAGATTGGTGTCTCTACAGACGAGGTGGACATATTTACCTGTACTGACAGCAGAGATTGGAGTCTCTACAGACGAGGTGGACATATTTACCTGTACTGACAGCAGAGATTGGTGTCTCTACAGACGAGGTGGACATATTTACCTGTACTGACAGCAGAGATTGGTGTCTCTACAGACAAGGTGGACATATTTACCTGTACTGACAGCAGAGATTGGTGTCTCTACAGACAAGGTGGACATATTTACCTGTATTGACAGCAGAGATTGGTGTCTCTACAGACGAGGTGGACATATTTACCTGTATTGACAGCAGAGATTGGTGTCTCTACAGACAAGGTGGACATATTTACCTGTACTGACAGCAGAGATTGGAGTCTCTACAGACGAGGTGGACATATTTACCTGTACTGACAGCAGAGATTGGAGTCTCTACAGACAAGGTGGACATATTTACCTGTATTGACAGCAGAGATTGGAGTCTCTACAGACGAGGTGGACATATTTACCTGTACTGACAGCAGAGATTGGTGTCTCTACAGACGAGGTGGACATATTTACCTGTACTGACAGTAGAGATTGGTGTCTCTACAGACGTGGTGGACATATTTACCTGTACTGACAGCAGAGATTGGAGTCTCTACAGTAGGTGGACATATTTACCTGTATTGACAGCAGAGATTGATGTCTCTACAGACGAGGTGGACATATTTACCTGTATTGACAGCAGAGATTGATGTCTCTACAGACGAGGTGGACATATTTACCTGTACTGACAGCAGAGATTGGTGTCTCTACAGACGAGGTTACACTTTCTGTTACTACAGCAGTATCTGAGGGGGACGGCTTGGGTTTGCTTCCTTCAGCAAGGTTATCATTCAGCACGGACATCATAGCAGTAAAATCCCCTTGACTGATGGTCAACTACAATAAACAACAGGGTCCTTATTCACCAAGTTGAACGTTATAAGTTTAAAACTTAAACTTAGACTTTATATTGCCAAATGTTCTATTCGCTCTGATGTTGTTATAAATAAACCGATTTTGATATAAATCGGTATACATACTCTGTGGTAACAACAAATAATCAGATTCAATTTCGCATGGTTAAGTCTAATTGTAAAGAAAAGACAGTGATTATAAAGTTTGTCAATATTAAGTCTAAGTCTGAGTTTTAGACTCATAACATTGGTGAATAAGGCCCCCGGTCATCCTGCATGAGTACTCATTAATTACAAGTTTTATTAAACAAGTGGACAAAACAATATACTGTAAAATCATTAATTTTCGTGGGGGATTAAATTTCGTGGATTTAGTGGTTCACTTCAACCACGAACTTAAATCCAACGAACATTGATTTTGACCCTTGTTTTATTATCTGAAATGCAAAATCCACGAATTCAAATCCCAACGAAATTGTCTTTTTTACCAAAACCACGAAATTTCTTCCCAACGAAATTAAATGATTTTACAGTAAGTTAAGTTACCAATTTTCTAGGGCTCTTTTCAGCTGTTACGCCACTCAAGCACCCTTTGACTTTTCAACGTCCTTGGTCATTCGGCTACATATGGAAACCTACACTCGTGTCTCCCTGGGGAGACTAATTCTCTCCTGTGGGTGTGGCAGCCAATATCGATCTGCGGCTCCCAGGAATAGACACTGCCCTCGCAGGTACCATTTTACACCCATGGTGGAGTGGAGCATGTGGGTCTTGCTCAGAGAAATTAACCAGTGGTCCAGAGGGGGATCGAACCCGGGACCTCTCGATCCCGAAGAGAGCGCCCTACCTCTAGGCCACCTCTCCCCACAATATGACACCTGGGGCCTTATTCACCAACTTTATAAGTCTAAAACTTAAACTTTATATTGCCAAATGTTCTATTCGCTCTCATGTTGTTATAAATAAACCGATTTTGACATAAATCGGTATACATACTCTGTGGTAACAACAAATAATCAGATTCAATTTCGCATGGTTAAGTCTAATTGTAAAGAAAAGACAGTGATTATAAAGTTTGTCAATATTAAGTCTAAGTCTGAGTTTTAGACTTATAACGTTGGTGAATAAGGCCCCTGGTCATCCTGCATAAGTGCTACAGTAAAACTTGCTTATAACGAAATGCCAGGGGGTATAAAAATTATTTCGCTGTAACCGAGTTTTCATTGTAACCGAGCACACGCTTATAGTGAAATTTCACTGTAAGTTGCTCACATATAACGAACTTCGTTATAACCTGTATCGGAGGTATAACTCTTCTAGATCTATGTAAATTTATGTCATGCAATAAATGAATAGAAGGATGAGTCCCGTTATAGGCAAGTTAAATGGTCTGGCCTCCGTAAACCACTTGAACAGAGCTTTATCGACTGAATCAGAATTTCCAGATCGATGATGTTTTCGAGATGGTGATGAAGTTGATGAATGAAAAGACTGAATAATCATGTCTTTCATTTTCAACATTTCAGTGATCGTGCTCGGTGCTACTTCAAATTTCTTTGCAACACTAGTTTTAGATTCAGTTTCACACGCCTTAATAATCTCATATTTGGTATTTAATGTCAGTTGCTTTCGTTTTCGAGATGGTGACCCTTCCATATTTTAACATAAATATTTCCTGACTGACTAACGCAAACAAAATGAGACTTTTAAAATGTATGCAATTTTATTTTGTAAATCCTTTTCACTCAATAAACATGAAATAATTGACCGCGAAAACATTGAGAACTTACTCAAACAAGATAATTTAAATTGATACACTCCGGTAATTGGTATTAATCACCCGTGAAAACGCTATTGAATTTCATAACAATGGAAAGATACGGGTCAAAATAATATCCAAATCGTAATTATCACGGTCAATAAAAGTTTTTGCTTTGATGTTTGCAAAAATTTAGTTTCATTGTAACCGAGCATATTTCCTCTAAAACATGATTCTGGGGCCAAACAAATCATTTCACTGTATCCGAGTTCACTGTAACTGTACATTTTTATATAGAATAAAGAAGGCCTCAGCCGGGCCAAAAAAATCGTTATACTGTAACTGAGTTTTCACTGTAACCGAGTTCGCTGTAAGTGAGTTTTACTGTAATTACAGACAAGTTTTACTAAACGAGTGGACAAAACAATATGGCATGAGGCTTTTATAAACCTCTTATTTAATTAGCACGAATGTAAGATTCTATTTACTGTAAAATCATAAATTTTTGTGGGGGATAAAATTTCGTGCATTTAGTGGATCACTTCAACCACGAACTTTAATCCCAACGAACATTGATTTTGACCCTTGTTTTGTTACCTTACATGCAAAATCTACGAATTCAAGTGCCAACAAAGTTGTCTTTTTTACCAAAACCAAACGAAATTAAATGATTTTACAGTATCACATAACCTTAGAACACGCTAATTAACGTTAAAAACATTGATGTATGTTACAATATCATAAGTTTCATACAAAATTAAGCGTTACAATGCGTTACGATCATTAATTTTAGTAGGGGATTAAATTTCATGGATTTCTTGGTTTGCCTTCAACAACCAAATCAAATCCCATTGAACAATAATTTTGACCCTTGTATTCATTACATGAAATGCAAAATCCACAAATCAACGTCGAATCGAAGGGGCTTTTTAAACAAAACCACGAAATTGTGTCCCTTTGAAATTCAATGATTTTACAATATAAATTACCCTGATAGCATCCAATGTTCCAGTAATGTCCATGTCCGGAACCTCGTGAAACCAGTTAGCTGCGAGATTACGACATAAATCCACAGATATCGTGACAGGTTGTAATAACTCGACTTCACTCTGTACAAACTGTGAGGCGTCAAGTACGGCCCTGAAATATATCAGTTATATAGTCAGTCAGTGACGACATAAATCATAAATCCCCAGATATCGTGACTGACGACATAAATCCTCCGATATCTCGACTGACGACATAAATCCTCCCATATCATGCCTGACGACATAAATCCTCCGATATCTCGACTGACGACATAAATCCTCCGATATCTCGACTGACGACATAAATCCTCCCATATCGTGCCTGACGACATAAATCCTCCCATATCGTGCCTGACGACATAAATCCTCCGATATCATGACTAACGACATAAATCCCTAGATATCGTGACTGACGACATAAATCCTCTGATATCGTAACGGACGACATAAATCCTCCGATATCGTGACGGACGACATAAATCCTCGGATATCATGACTGACGACATTAATCCCCAGATGTCGTGACTGACGACATAAATCCTCTGATATCGTGACTGACGACATAAATCCCCAGATATCGTGACTGACAACATAAATCCCCAGATATCGTGACTGACGACATAAATCCCCAGATATCGTGACTGACAACATAAGTCCCCAGATATCGTGACTGACGACATAAATCCCCAGATATCGTGACTGACAACATAAATCCCCAGATATCGTGACTGACGACATAAAATCTCGGATATTGTGATTGCCGACATAAATCCCCGGATATCGTGACTGACAACATAAATCCCCAGATATCGTGACTGACGACATAAATCCTCGGATATTGTGACTGCCGACATAAATCCCCGGATATCGTGACTGACGACATAAATCCCCAGATATCGTGACCGACGACATAAATCCTCGGTTATCGTGACTGACGACATAGATCCTCCGATATCGTGACTGACGACATAAATCCTCTGATATCGTGACTGACGACATAAATCCTACGATATCGTGACTGACGACATAAATCCTCCGATATTGTGACGGACTGGTAACCAGCCAAGCACAGAAAAGATTAACAAAATCACATATCACAGGTACGCAGCACAATGCCCACACATAACTGAACGAGAATATGAAATGTCTGAATCCCACCTGTCAAAAAGCCGAGTAACCCAAGTATGTAGAATATATGAAGAATATGCGTAGAAGATATGCAGAATATACAGGGTGTCCCAAAAAAACGGGGACCTAGGAAAAACAATTGTAACTTTTTTCTCAATTATAGATATCACACTATTTATATGTCAAAACAATAAGGGAAGAACACTGTTCAGAATGCTAGCATCACTGTTGTGATTATATAGTCCAATACCCGGAGTTACCTCCCATGTTTACAATTGCATGTTTCAGTAAAATACCATAAACTGAAGCAGTGGTTTCAAAATTCAATGAGATATATTTCCATGCTGACTTCAAACATCTTCTTATGTACTCCAAATCATTGTTTATGGTTCGTGATACATTAGTTCATTGTGTACAAATAAGAAGTTCACTATTGGGATCAAGTTTGAGTAATTTTTAGGTCATATGGCTTGTGATATGAGGTAAGCTGTCAGTACTATTTCGCAAACATATCCTGGTTTTGCTGCTGATTTATTGAAAGAAGAGTTTTCTGCTAGCATACGGTACAATTTTATAATTTCTGACATACACAATTACTACAAAATATATCTATGAACTGTTTGTTTGGATAAAACTTTATACTTTTTGCTCCTTTCTATAGTCTAAGCTTTTTTGATAATAGTCCTTGACAATATTTATGCTTTTAATCATTGTATGATTGTTGATGCTATTTTGGAAGGTTTTCCACTTCCCATTTGGTCAGTAAACGTGCCGCGTTTTCCTCTGTTTTGCTCTTTCTTGTCATATTTGTTTTATTTTTACAAGACTTTGATCACCCCTTTGACTTTAAATGTTGTTTTCTAAAACTAAATTCCCTGACACAAATGCCCTTGTCTTATAATGCCCCTTTTCAGGTGATTAAGCAAAAATAACGTGAAATGTTGCCATAGTGAAAATGATGACGTCATTTCCTGATTTGAAGCACCATATTTAAACAAGTGATCTTTTTAAAAGAATGGGTCCCTTATATACACTTTCACAAAATTTCAGCTTAATTCATCAAACTATAAATGAGTAATAAGGGTTTAAGGTAGGTCCCCGTTTTTTTGGGACACCCTGTACATAGGATATATGTAGAATGTTTGTATACATAGAATACAGTCGAACTTCGATGCCTCGAACTACCTTTGGACCAGGAAAATAGTTCCAGCCATCTACCGGTTCGAGGCATCGAGGGTACGAGTATATATGCACTGTATATATATAAGTTTGAACACTTCTCGGTACGTGTACCTGTTAATCCTGTGTAATTGTCGTATTTTGAGTGTTTAATTTAATGTTCGTATTTCATATTTAATGCATTTGTGTCAAATAGTGAAAGAATATGCATAATCATAATAAAACATGATATTGTTTGACAAAATTGACTTGAAATCGTTGGCTAGCTCTTCAAATACTAACACATGTAAACAAAGTTCCCTGTTCTATTTATCGCTCCTTATGGTAGCCTTTTTAATCAATGTTTTAATTATAAACTAGCGATTCATATGTCAAGGTTGTAAATCAATAAATAAAATGATAGTGAAAACACAAACATACGTTTGAGTTATCACTTTATTGCAATATAAATCAAGTTTAGTTTGTTTGAAAGAATTCAAACATTTAAATTAATGAAAAATAAATCAGTTATAATTGCCTTCATTTTAAGTAATTAACGGATCTTTAAGTGTTTTAAGTGTCTTCACAAACATGCAATACAGCCGTTAACAGTACAATAATTGTCACAAGGTGTTAATAACACCTTTCACTGACTTCCCGTGGACAAACAATGGATTTGAACAATCAATGAAAGGTGCGAAAATTTGCATTGTTCGAGTCATCTACTGGTTAATCATAGCAAGGGACCAGCAAGTCAGTTCGAGTGTTCGACCCTCATACTGTTCCAGTCATCTATGGTTTTTCTATATGAATAAAGAAGGGATTTTGACGGGACCGGAGAACGAGTTCGAGGCATCTTGGGTGTTTGAGGCAAGTACTGTTCGAGGCATCGAAGTTCGGCTGTATATGTAGAATATATGTAGAATATATAACTATTTTTGTCACTTGTTCGACAGTAAAAAAGCATTAAATTTGTAAACAAAATAGTTACTGGTCCTTCATGATTTTCACTAGTCCTTTAAGATTTTCACTGGACCCAGGCCAGGGGACCAGTATAAGTGTCGAGCCCTAATACATGTAGAATAAATGTATGATATACAAACCTGGATATTTTGACATCAGTGATGGTGACGTTCATGTTTTCTACAACAGCAGGGACGCCATTCATTGATAACTGTCCAGGTTTCTGAAACATGTTCTTCACCGACAGCTGACCTAGATCTACTAACAGTACGTTATATGACCTTGAACTCTGTGGCATATAGATGATTGGTGCGTTCATGTTGACCGCCAGAGAGAGACGTGACGCCGTCTCCTGGAGATTTTGGACGGCATCCTGTGAGTATTCCGCCAACGTTTCGCCGGCCGCTTTTATCTTTGCTTGTGCAGCTTGGAAGTTATCAAGGAAAGCCTACAATCAATTGGTCATAAATAATATGATAGGAGGAACAATGCCTATGTTACTGTATATCATATCTGCCAAGTATTCCTATTACAGAGGAGTTACTCCTATTTCCGGCGATAAATTTCTAGTTTCCAAGTTCACTTACCTTGCACAAAAATACATTTGGTTCATTTTATGATTTTCTGTCCCATATTAACCACTAGAATTAATACATTCGTTGTTTATGCATCTAGATCCCTTTTTAATCACATTTATGTGCATCAGGTGACATGTTTCCCTTGATCACTCCTATTTTGGATTTAACTATGGTGGCAGGCATGTTCAAAATGGATCAACACTTTTCTTAAAACTGCAGGTCAATAATTGAATCAAAACCTAACTTCTGGGGCCTTATTCACCAACGTTGTAAGTCTAAAACATAGACTTAGACTTTACATTGTCCAATGTTCTTTTCGCTCTTATGTTGTTATAGACCCTTTCAATTAAGCGATAATCGTATGTACAGAGTTACCCCCCGTAAACCGGATATGACGTAAAGCGAGGGCTCTATAAA
Source organism: Spisula subtruncata (assembly GCA_963678985.1). Classification (NCBI taxonomy): domain Eukaryota; kingdom Metazoa; phylum Mollusca; class Bivalvia; order Venerida; family Mactridae; genus Spisula; species Spisula subtruncata. The sequence goes on from OY787677.1 coordinate 1,107,578, forward strand.
TAAACGACACTATACACGCAGTAGCGAAGAGATTATTTAATCGATTTAATGTGCTTTTTTCGTTAATTGCGTGTTTTGTAGCTGTTGTTTTTTTTCAATTAAGATGTTTATAATGTACTAACAATGTATGTATAATATGTTACATGTTTTGAATGTGGATGAAACGTGTGATTTATCGGATTTTTGTCTATAAAAAATGGTCAATTATTGGGCGTTAATTCCAAATAGATCTGCAGTTGTATTAATGTTGTTTTGTAATTAGGTTGATTGTCATGCACATTTCGTACATTAAATTGAACGTTAGTGCTAAGATACAGTGTATATTTGTACTTTGATAAATGTATATTTGCCGGGAATATAAAGCGCAAGTATTTTCACCTGGTTCTTTCAATACTACACCATTAGACCTAGTTAACACTGAATCATTGCTATGTCTCATTTCTTTTTACCAATACAATTCACAAGTTATGTGTTGTTTATCATGGATTGTAATAGACATACTTATTTAGGCCTTTGAATAAAACTACACGTGTATTAGAGCCACAACGATTTATTGGAATGTCCTATCTGGTTACATACGAGCTATTTTGGCTTAAAAAGCTGTATAAATGACGATTATGATATTAGTTGATTGTTATAAATTAATTAAACAAAATACATTATTTATATACAACTGCTCGTCAAACTAACATCACAATTAACAATATTTTGTTTTTAATATTAGAATAATAAATCTTAATTCACAAAAAGTGACTTAAAGAGGCGTTCCCTATAACTTCGACCGTTCTTATTGTTTTAAAACATACTAGACATTAATCAGAATTACGAATGCTACAAAAACACCAAATTTCGCCCAAAGAATCCCAACAGTTATTAAAAAATTAATAAAAATATATTTCCATAACAAGTGGATTAGGTGGATTGAGACCCCAAACGCTTAGCCTTTAGTACTGCCTGATTAAAACAAGAAAAGCCATTTTTCTACGAATCGGACGACAGTGACTAAAATGGGAAAGACAAATACACGTTTTGAAATAATTATTTTGATGTAGATCTATCTATAAGATGATATTCGAGTTGATTAAGAACAAAATAGTACATTATATTCATTTCGTTGAGATTATATGCGTGTAAAACAAAAGAAATCAACGATATCGTATTTTGTCATCTCCGTTGCGTCCGCTTCGTTGAACAATGTCCGTTTCGGATTTTAATCACGCTGTTCTGTGGTTGTTGTTGTCGAATAAAAGGCTGGAAGCGATTTATTATTTTAGAAATTTAAATATATATTTTGATCATTATGGAGACAACTTTCGACATATGTTCTTCTTACATGTTAAAACGATTTAGTGTTTAATGTTCATTTAGGTCATAAAATGCGATAGGTAGTAATAATATGCAAGAAATAGGGAATGCCTCTTTAAACTGCAATTCGAGTGGTGGGGAAAACATAACAAAATAAAGTAAGACAGATACTCCAGAGGTTAAGGTGCTAAAACCCTAATGCATAAATAAAATCTTGTCAGAAGATAAGGTGTTAAAACCCTAACGCATAAATAAAATCTAGGATAATATTGTGCAGTATAATTATATAATGATTTACAATAAACAGCATAGTTCCCCTAATATCAAGATAAGCCACCAAGACCATACTCTATATTAGTTTCACAGCTGGGTACTAATATACAACCAATCCTAAACCAATCAGTACTATGTTGTCACCATATGTCATCTTAATATACATGTACAGTATGTTGATCAGTGTTTTACTTTAAATGATTGACATTGATTGACACTTCAACGACAAATCAACGTTTGTGTTACTTTTATAGAAAAAGTATAAATTATATTTATCCAAACCACAGAGGTCTCTCTAATTCCGTGTCCGAACAAAAAGTGTAAATTAATGGACATGCACTAATATGACTTGCGCTACAATGTTCATTTTGATGTTTCAGATATATTTTGTAGCAATATTTTTTACACGTAGACACCATTTAAATAAATGAAGTACTTTATTTACTAGTACATGTATATGAATTTCTAATGAACAAAGGTTTCATGATGGAAGAGTAAGATTTGGAATGGACTACATTTTATTGCCAAACAAATTAGTTTTCCCTAAATATAACAACTTTTTTGCATAGAATTGATTCTGATTTTAAGTTATTCGTCATGAGAACTTTTCCGATGGTTTCTTACTTTCTTTGATTGCAGTAAACAACACATATATGTACTCGTGTTAACAAGTAAGCACATGTGGACATTTATAATTATGCCGCCCGCTTTTTAGTACAAACTATATCTAGGAAGAAATTTCCTCCTGTGTAAATTAACGTTTAAATTTCTGGCTGGATAGTCGTACTTTTAATATATCTAATTATTCTATACTTTTATGATGTGTGATGAAATATTGAAATACACAATTTCTTTATGCTAGTATAAATGTAAGTCAGGTTTCGATGAGTGGATTGTGCGCATGGTATTTAGGTTCGAAAAGCATGGCTCTCCTTTTAAAACTTTAATAATATCTTTTCTGCAATATAATTGTTGCAAAGCTTAGTCTACATAGTTCTTAAAACTGCAAATAATAAACATTTTGAGCACGTTAAATGCCGACTGTTGAGTATTGAATTCAGCTCTTTATTTTTACATTTTCTCGCCCTTGAAGCTTCAGTTCGGAAAACATGGCTTTTAATGTTTTATTATTGAAAATAAATTATCAAAAGTTACATTATTAAAAAGTCTATATGATTTTGTTTTCGTAAGTGTACATCTTTTAAAAATCGACAGAGTAAAACGTGATTTACAGCGGTTTAAAGTTGACACATTTTTTATTTCCTTTACACGCTAACGGTAATCGGCTTGTGTATTCGCTTTGAGCCCTCGTATGACGTCATCAAAGGGAGACTATTTAATTACTGTCTTAATTGAAAGGGTGTATAAATGTACCGATTTTTGATATAGATGGGTATACATGTTCAGTGGGTAACAACCAATAGTCCAATAAAATTTACATGGTTAAACCTAATTTCAAAGAAATGCCAGTGGTTATGAATAATGACAAATTTAAGTCTAAGTCTGAGTTTTAGACTTACAACGTTGGTGAATAAGGCCCCTGGTAAATTCATTAAAGGTGAACTTTACAAAAGTACATGTATGTGAAATCCTTCAACAACCCACCACCCCATGCCAACAGCCAATCAAAACAGTCTAATTCAAACTGCTCATAAATATTAATGAGATTATGATAATATCATTCACCAACAAATAATAACATCACATGACTAGGTGACATAACTCACAGCTAATCAAAACAGCCAGATTCTAACTGCTCATGAATATTAATAAGATAATAATACAAAATGATCACATGACTGGATATTTTCCTCTCACAGCCAATCAAAACATACAACACACTAACCAGCAAAACTGCATAAATGAATATTAATGAGATTATAATGAATAAATTACTCACAAAAAAATCAGCAAAATATTTTTCTCCCAGCCAGACAAATTCAAACTGCTTATGAATATTCATGAGATGATAATAAATAAATTACTCACCAACAAATCTGTAACATATTTATTAAGGAAGGTCACTTTAATACGCCCGAGGGAAACTTGTACTTTCATATCCACATTATTCATATCCTCGTAGCGATGGCCCGCCGTGTTCTCGTTATATATAGCCAGGTCTAACGCTAACACTTCACTTCCTTGGATTTCTAGAATCTGTGTCAAAATAAACATAATGTTGGTAAAACATGTATGCCCCCATGACAGTACAATAATAGCCTGAAAGGCCCTAGGTTGCTCACCTGTTGCACATTAGTCTAGGTATCAGTACAACCTACATTCTGACCATATAAATTTCATGAAGATTGGATCAAAACGGTGACACCTGGAGTGAACACAATATTTTTCTAAGATTTGACCTAGTGACCTAGTTTTTGACCCCACATGACCCAGTTTCAAACTTGGCCTAGATTTCATAAAGAACAACATTCTGACCAAGTTTCATGATGATTGGATCAAAACCACTACATCTGGAGTGAACACAAGGTTTTTCTAAAATATGATCTAGTGACCTAGTTTTTGACCCCACGTGACCAAGTTTCAAACTTGGTCTAGATTCCATAGATAACAACATTCTGACCAAGTTTAATGATGATACAATAAAAATTGTGACCTCTGGTGTGAACACTAGGTTTTTCTAAGATTTGACCTAGTGACCTAGTTTTTGACCCAACATGACCCAGTTTCAAACTTGGTCTAGATTTTATAGAAAACAACATTCTGATGAAGTTTCATGATGATTGGATCAAAACCACGACCTCTGGAGTGAACACAATGTTTTTCTAAGATTTGACCTAGTGACCTAGTTTTTGACCTCATATGACCAAGTTTTGAACTTGGTCATGTTTCTATAGAGAACAACATTCTGACCAAGTTTCATGAAGATTGGATCAAAATTGTGATCTCTGGTGTGAACATTAGGGTTTTCTATGATTTGACCTAGTGACCTAGTTTTTGACCCCACATGACCCAGATTCGAACTTGGCCTAGACTTCATGGAGAACAACATTCTGATTAAGTTTCATGAAGATTGGATCAAAACTGTTGCCTCTGGAGTGTACACAAGCCAATTGTTGACGGACGACGACGGATGGACGACGGACGAAGAGTGATCACAAAAGCTCACCTTGTCACTATGTGACAGGTGAGCTAAAAATGGCAACGGTCACAGTGACCTTGACTTTTGACCTACTTACGTCAAAATCAATTGAGAAAGCAGAGGCTCCGAAGGGAAAGGTTTAATTCAATGTTTATGTTACTAAAAAAAAATGGGGGGTGATAATTTAGGGATTTGCCTATATTTTAAGACTAATATTGTTATAAATGTTAACATTTAATAGTTTTTCTCGTAATAACTTTGCACTTGTCCATGGGCCAGTTGGATGGAAAAATCCACTTGTCCGCAGACAAAAAAGTCCAAGCCAGGCAAGTGGGACATCAAATTCAACACCCCTGCTTACAGTATTTGTTCCAGTACACTTACATTAGGAAACTCTGCAAAATTAATTGTGTGAAATAATTTCTTGGTTAACAGTATTCAGGGGTGGAGCCAAATTTAAAATCAGGAATATCAGATACAGTCAACAATTTGTACAGACAAGAGGCCTTCAACCACATTGTTATCAAATTTGAAACACTTTTTATTAAGAAATTACTTCAAAACAGATAAAATTGACCAGAACTTTGTTATTTCTTAAGATATTTTTAAATAACTTTTATTTTGATCAGAAAGCATGGCTTTTTCAGGATTTGTAAATCCAGGATTCCTGATTAATCCAAAAAATTGACACCCCTGTTTACAGTATTAGTTTCAGTACACTTACGTTAGGAAAGAACGTCAGAGGATCTCGATCGGTGACCGATATATCTTTCAATACAGTAGATACCAATGTTTGTCTTTCCTGTAACGTCACGTCTGCTTCAATACCTGTATTTATAATCAACAACCAATCAGAATGAAGTATTTATAATCAACAACCAATCAAAATCAAGTATTTATAATCAACAACCAATCAGCATGAAGTATAATTATATAATCAACAACCAATCAGAATGAAGAATATAATCAACAACCAATCAGAATGAAGTATATATAATCAACAACCAATCAGAATCAAGTATATAATCAATAACCAATCAGAATCAAGCATATAATAAACAACAAATCAAAATGGAGTATTTACCTTTTATTTTGATATCAGTAAGTAGTTTCTCCTCAGTACAAACAATCACAGAGAACATTTTCAAGGCAGCCTTCACCTTCATGTCGATGATTTCTGGAGATTTAGGTTCTTTCTCTATATAATAAAATACAATAATACTCGTTAGAGGCGTACATGTAAGCAAGAATCAATTCTTATAGAGTAACAAATCAAACAAGTCAGCTACATTCCTTTGCACTTCGATTCTAGCTAGCAATACAGAAACATTGGCAAAAATTCCAATGGTCATTTATTACATAGGGAGTAGAGCGTGTAGATTGCCAAGGCAAAAATGTTCAGCCGGACTAAGCAATCGTGGAAGATCTACGATTGGTTTTCAATCCTAGTGTTAAGGAGCTGCCGTTCTCTTAATCAAGTTTAAACTTTGACATATTTGGTGCTGTATGAACGTGTTGTAAAAAACGTAAAGGGGAGGCCATTTTCTAATAATAATAATAATAATTCATGTGACTAAAAGTAGTTCCATATGTCGCCTCGTTATGACAGAGGTATTTTGTATTGCATAAAAACAGAGGTGATCCGAATGCTGGACTAAGGTGGAAACCAAATGAGAAAATACGAATAACTTTTCTTGGTCATCTTTCTGCCTCAACAAAAATAGGAGAAACTCCACTTTAATAGGAGTTCTTGGCAGGTATGTGTAACCAAACGAAAAAATACAAATTACTTTTCTTGGTCATCTTTCTGCCTCAACAAAAATAGGAGAAACTCCACTTTAATAAGAGTATTTGGCAGGTATGTGTAACCAAACGAAAAAATACAAATTACTTTTCTTGGTCATCTTTCTGCCTCAACAAAAATAGGAGAAACTCCACTTTAATAGGAGTATTTGACAGGTATGTGTAACCAAACGAGTAAATAGAAATTACTTTTCTTGGTCATCTTTCTGCCTCAACAAAAATAGGAGAAACTCCACTTTAATAGGAGTATTTGGCAGGTATGTGTAACCAAACGAGAAAATACAAATTACTTTTCTTGGTCATCTTTCTGCCTCAACAAAAATAGGAGAAACTCCACTTTAATAGACGTATTTGGCAGGTATGTGTAACCAAACGAAAAAATACAAATACTTTTCTTGGTCATCTTTCTGCCTAAACAAAAATAGGAGAAACTCCACTTTAATAGACGTATTTGGCAGGTATGCAAACAGGAGTAACTATACTTTAATAGACGTATTTGGCAGGTATGAGTAACCAAACGAGAAAATACAAATTACTTTTCTTGGTCGTCTTCTCTGCTGTCTCTTTCTCAGTTTTTGGTTGATCCGGTGTATCAGTAGATTGTGACATATCGGGGGTCTGTAAAGACTGAGCAAACACGAGTAGATCTAGTATAGCTTCCTGATGGAGGAGAACTTCTAGGGCTGAGAACTCTACGCTGACCGTCTGCTCCGTACTCTTATACGTCGTACCAAAGTCTGGAGCATCCACATTCGCCTGTAAAACATAATTTTTTGTATTACTATAGTATGGCAATTTTGACCTGATCCTGACCCTTATGCATGAATATATTATAAGGTTCTTGCTTTAAATATATCAATTTCCGCAAGCAAATAGCGCATTCTCGGTTTTTCAAATTTTGTTTGTATTACATCTTCTCCCTACTCTGTCTCAACCAAAATCTGGAACATCCACATTTGCCTGTAAAACATAAATTTCAAGAGCTTAGCACAAAGTATGGTATAACTTGGCCACATTGACATGAGCCTGACCTATTGATTACCATAACTTAACAGTCGATATATTGTCTACGTTTACAAGACTGATTGTATGTTTTTATAATTGGGGATTATCACGATGACGCTCGAGATGTAATACAAACACAAATCTAAAATGCCGATTTTGCACAATGCTTGCAGAAATTGATATAAGAACCATTAATATTCGTACATATACAAACATAGTTAAACTATTTAAAATCTGACACTTTCATTGAAATTCAAGTCTGAAACTTTCAAATCTGAAAATCATTTAATTGCGATGGGACAAAATTTTGTGGTTTTAGTATAAAAGGTGGGACGGTAATTCATGGATTTGCATTTTGGTAATAAATTATTGTTTGATGGGATTTGATTCTGTGGTTGCGGGCAAACACAACCACAAAATTTAATCTGCCAAGAAAACTTATTAATATACAGTAGTTAAACAACTTAGAATTTGACAATATTTAGTCTGACACTTACAATTCTAACACTTTCAAACCTGACATTTTCAAACCTGACATTTTCAAACCTGACATTTTCAAACCTGACATTTTCAAACCCGACATTTTCAAAATCTGACATTTTCAAAATCAGACACTTTCAAACCCAACACTTATATGAATCTTACACTTAAATGTCAGAAGTGTTGTATATTTACCTTAAGAAAGTTGACAGTTAGCAACTTGGAGTCTGCTCCCGTCAGACGTGGTGTGTTGATCAGGTTAATGAGTGGACCTCGATTAGTCACTGAAATATAGCATATCATGGTTCATACTCAATTTTTTAGGACAAAACATTTTGGATTTTAAAGACAAAAACATGCATTTAATGTCCTGGAGTGGTATTCACAAAGCATGTTAAGGGTAAACTTCTCACAATTTCCTTAAGTAAATCAGCTAAACTGGAAAAATGAGATAATTCATTTTTACATATTGTTTTGTAAAGGACTATAGAAAGAACCAAGAAACTATGAGCTATTCTTAGTTTCTTGCCAATTATGGGCCGTCTAATTTTTTAAACTTAAGTCAAAGCAGTCATTAACATCAGTACAATTGGTTAACATTGACACACCTTCAAAAAGGCAGCATTTTAATTGGTTAAAATTGACACACCTTCTATAAGGAAGCAATCTGATTGTTTAACATTGAAACACCTTCAATAAGACAGCATTTTAATTGGTTAACATTGACACACAATCCAAAAGTAAGTATTTTAATTGGTTAACATTGACACACCTTCTGCAAGGCAGCATTTTTATTGGTTAAAATTGACACACCTTCTATAAGGAAGCAATCTGATTGTTTAACATTGAAACACCTTCAATAAGACAGCATTTTAATTGGTTAACATTGACACACCTTCAGTAAGGCAGCATTTTAATTGGTTAAAATTGACACACCTTCTATAAGGAAGCAATCTGATTGTTTAACATTGAAACACCTTCAATAAGACAGCATTTTAATTGGTTAACATTGACACACAATCCAAAAGTAAGTATTTTAATTGGTTAACATTGACACACCTTCTGCAAGGCAGCATTTTTATTGGTTAACATTGACACACCTTCAATAAGGCAGCATTTCAATTAGTTAACATTGACACACCTTCTACAAGGCAGTATCTCAATTGGTTAACATTGACACACCTTCTACAAGGCAGCATTTCAATTGGTTAAGATCAACAAATGTTAATATATACACTGACCTTGATATATTCTATCCCCAAGGTTGGAGGCATATTCGTCTGTTACTGTAACATGCATAAAAATATGTGTAACATGCCTGTAAAAATGTGTAACATGCATGTAAAACAAAAACAGGGTTGCCAGCAACTATGGTTAAAGAAAATCCCTGTCTTTTCACTGACTTTTCCCTGACCAGTACCTCCATAATTTATGAACTCCTTATGTTAGAGTAAGGTTATTGTTTTATATTATTAATGTATTTAGTACTACCCGTATTTGGCAGATATATGGACTAATTAAGCAAACTATTAGGACCATTTCTCAGAATCAATAATGAAAAGGGTGTTTGTAGTGTAGCGAGCAAGAAAAAAATTGAAGACTGTCAAAGCTGCAGAATATACTAAACATCGACCTAGAATTTCATTTTTCCCAGACTTTTCACTGATTTTTCTGAAATTTTACTTTTCACGGACCATTATGAAGCATTCCCTGACATTTCACTGACCTTGAAAAAAAATCAAATGTCCCTGACTTTTCCAGGTCACTGGCAACCCTAAAACACTGTGTAACATGCCCATAAACTAAAACATGTGTAACACACATTTTAATAAAAAAAATATATAATATCAAAATATGTGTAACATACATGTACAACAAAATATGTGAAATTTGCATAAACATAAAAATACTATGTATATAACAATACAAAACAAACTCCATGGACCAATAGTTTCGGACGTTTCGACAATATTTCAAGTCTTCCTCAGGGGTCAAATTGTTATGAAACATCATGTGTAACATGCATCTGAAACAAAATACAGACAAAAAACATGCACCAAGCACCAGTGAATATTTGGGTTATTACTCATACGTAAGACACTTATTTTCGTGCTGAACAAAGACATGCAAAATTTACAACAACAAGAGAGCCCAAAGTGTGCTTGGTCGCTCATCTGTCATCTGACAGCGATATGATATACAATACTACAAGACAAATTTACCAAATTTACCACAAACCCACATTAACGAGTAATTAGGAATTGCAAGCAATACAGAAGTCCCCTACCCTGTTTTCAGTGCTTCAGTTGCCATAACAACAACAATTTTTGTCAGAATAAAAAAATAATTAGAAATGCATAATCTCCTTATGGGTCCCTATCCACAAAACAAGTTTCATAAACATAACCTGCAAACTCTTCGAGTTATGGCAGGATGCAGATTTATTGACTGACAGACGGACGGACGGAGGACAAACCTATACAGGGTTTCCACAAAGATTTTAAGACCAAATTCCCTGATTTTTCCTTGACTTGAGAGCAGTTTTCCCTGACTTTTGCGCGCGATCAGGCCTTTTTGATAGAGCGAAATAGCTCATAAGATACGAAATAACACTTATCGAAATATTTAATGAAAAATTCCCTGACTTTTTCCTGACTTTTGCTAAATTTTCAAATTTCCCTGACTAATTTTAAAATTCCCTGACTTTTCCCTGACCTTGAAAAAATTATGTTTTTCCCTGACTTTTCCCTGACTGTGGGAACCCTGCTATAGTCACTTCCTATTGAAAACCGACCGGGGACTAATAAATACACACATAATTATAAAAGTAAGCATAATTGAACAATGCCATGTAACGATGCCATGTAACAATGCCATGTGCTAGACAACATCACATGTAACCACACCCTGACGTCACGACAACAATAATCATGCAATCCTAACCTTTCACAAACTTGCTAGCTGTTTGTCCAACTGCTGTAACAAAATTACCACAAAACATTTAGTATAGCATGTACAGTCCAGTCAGGGTAAAAATACAGTGACGCAGCGGAACAATCCACTATTACGGTGTAAATGTACAGTCCAGTAAGGGTTAAAATACAGTGACGCAGTGGAACAATCCACTATTACGGTGTAAATGTACAGTCCAGTAAGGGTTAAAATACAGTGACGCAGTGGAACAATCCACTATTACGGTGTAAATGTACAGTCCAGTAAGGGTTAAAATACAGTGACGCAGTAGAACAATCCACTATTACGGTGTAAATGTACAGTCCAGTAAGGGTTAAAATACAGTGACGCAGTAGAACAATCCACTATTACGGTGTAAATGTACAGTCCAGTAAGGGTTAAAATACAGTGACGCAGTAGAACAATCCACTATTACGGTGTAAATGTACAGTCCAGTCAGGGTAAAAATACAGTGACGCAGTAGAACAATCCACTATTACGGTGTAAATGTACAGTCCAGTAAGGGTTAAAAATACAGTGACGCAGTGGAACAATCCACTATTACGGTGTCAAAACAAGTATAAATGCTTATACCAACAGTTCAATACCAAACTAAACCCTTACCTGTCTTAGCAATGGTTTTAATATTTTAGGGCACACGAAAACAATGATGTCACTGTCAAAATATCTTAACTGGACTATATGTTGTTGCATTAAAGTGTATAGAGCTATATTCTTACAGTCATTCAATATCAAAATAATTACTTGCATCGTTTTAAGTATGATACTAGACTACCTTAATTGCAAATTAAAACTTTGGATTGGTTCTGTGTACTTTGATTCAATCGTCGGAAAATAGACGATTCTTATAGTTGCATAGGGTGTTCTAGAACACTTTCGTATGAAAATGGACAGTTTGCATTTGCAATAAATCACAGAAAGAAATTCTGTTAAAACAGAAGCGAAAAATGATCTAATGGATATGAAAGCATAATTGTTTTTCAGTTTTTGAAACTTTTTAAAAAAATATCTTCCAATATAACTCTATACACTTAGCATTTTCAACTTCTGTAGAGAAAACATCATGAAACATTTAGTGTAGCAAGTACACTGTTGGTTATACACTGCTCTCCAAAAGTTCCTTCACACTTGGCAAATTATAAAATTATTCAATTTATTAACACTGACAAGCACAAGTGTAATGGTATGGTCCCTTCCAAACCAATTATGGTCTTATTCCATTGACATTTTATCAATGAGTATCTGCAATAAAACATTAACTTTTCATCGTCAATTTATGAAATTATATAATTTTAGGAGTGTGATGAAACTTTTGGAAAATTTCACATAACATTGACTGCTGGGAATTTTTTATACTGAAGTCATGTAATTTTATTCCCAAAGGGAAATAAAAAGATCATATAAGACTTGCCATTGACTTTCAAATATTGCTGAAATTCAACTTACAAACTTTCAAATGACCAGAACTTTGGTGATCTGCAGAAAAGTTCATCTTTCTAGAGCAGGCTGTGCAGCAAATCGTCCTTTTGGCACAACCAGGTTGAATCTTTCTATAGAATATAGTGTCAGATACGACCTTTTTGCACCAAAGGAAGCAATCCAGATTTCCGGATTATTCCGGAATTAATGTTAAACCTACCATTGACTTTCAAATATTGCACGTAGATTCCACCAAGATGGGCGTCGGCTGACATATCATATGTTCTCATCTTCACCTTGGTACCAAGGTCGTTCACCAGTAACCGTAGTAACGGTATATCCTGGTTCTGTGATCGTTGCGCAATATTTATACTGATCTGTAATCAGACAACACGATTATTATATCATATTTATATACTTAGCCCTTTTTTATGTAAATTACAGCTCAAATGTGCTGTACAATAATTACGATTTCGACCAGGTTAAAACAATATGTAGTGGATATTAACATGCTAGTAAAAAAATACAATGGGTAAAATATAAACAATATAAACAATTATGGACAGTTTATAAATCAAAACATTCATCACTAATTAATGAAAACAAGTAAAATGTACAATTTAAAATGGTTCAAGTCCAGTTGGTTTCATAAGCTGTCTGGCCAGTCTAAACGTGCATTACTCTACCAACCAGTTCTCACTTTCCACTATGCGAGCTCAATTCAATGTCTGTATATGTAAGATATTAATGTGGTCAATCAAACACTACGGCAGAAAATGACCTTGACCTCAAAGTGGTATGTGTAGTATGTCAATTTGATGAAATGAACAATATCCATGCAAATATTTGTTTCTACATACATAAATAAAAAATTCACAATAGAACATAGAATTCCAGGTGTATTTGAAATTTATGGCGGCCATCTTGGACTTAATCTTGGATATCCGGATACGTACCACGCGTTGACAATTTATGCCGGCAGTTCCATATACTACATACATACATACATGCAAGATCTCCTGCATCATGCAGGAGTCTCCTGCATTTGAGACTCGACTCCAGCATGATTTTCAGCAAATTGATCAAATCTCCTGCATTTCTTTGAATACTCGAACATTGTCATTTTTGGTTTGCATGATGAAAATGATAACAAATAGTAATTTAAAAAGATGCATGAAGCATGCATGGTAATGTCCTACAAGTAAAATAAGTAAAAACTGCATATTAACTTCATTTAAGTTTAAAGTTTGAGCAAGAAAAATCTCCTGCATTTCATTGAAATCTCCTGCATTTCCATCACCAATCTCCTGCATAGGCTTCAGGAAAATATGGCATGTATGTACATAGGTGAACATTTTGGTATATAAAATTGTTTTATCTACCAGAGTTGTCACCTCATCCCAAAAAATCACCAATAGTCACCTCACTAAGAGCTTATACCCCATTGAAGATAGCCTACATAATTTACCTCATGTAGAACAAACTCTAGCTCCATGTCAGTAAGGTTAACGAAATCTTGTGAGTCAGATCGAACAGGCGGAGTCTTTGTGTCCTCATCACCAATAGTAACACGCTCGGCAATCCTATTTTCATTCACATCAACGCTTGGTAACGTACTAGGTCCCTGAAATATAATATCATTATTTCATATTTGGTAACGTACTAGGACGCTAAAATATATCATTATTTTATACTTGGTAACGTACTAGGTCCCTGAAATATAATATCATTATTTCATACTTGGTAACGTACTAGGACGCTAAAATATATCATTATTTTATACTTGGTAACGTACTAGGACGCTCAAATATATCATTATTTTATACTTGGTAACGTACTAGGACGCTAAAATATATCATTATTTTATACTTGGTAAGGTACTAGGTACCTGAAATAAATTTCATTATTTTATACCAAACTATGACAAAACCTCACCATGACCACTTTGTGGTCAGGTGAGCTAAAAATAGAGAGACTCTTGTTCTGTATCTGACTTATACTCTGACAAAAAGTAAAAGTATCATGCCAGATCTCCTGCATCATGTGTGAGTCTCCTGTATTTGAGTCTTTACTTCTGAATCATCTGAGGCAAATTTATCAAATCTCACGCATTTCTTGGAATACAGAAACCTGATATTTTTTTGTTTAAACTATGAAAGTATTGACAAACATTAGTTTGAATTGCTTCATGGAGCTTGTTTGGTATTGTCTTACAAGTTAAATTAGTGAAGACTGCATATAAACTTCCTTTACTTAAAGGCCTAAATTTTCCCTTCTGTATTTCTGGACCAAAACGTTATAGAGGGAACAGCAGGAGAGCATTAACAGTGTTTATCTAGGGTCATAAAACACAGAAACTGATATTGTCCCATCACATTAAACTGAGACATAACTGTTCAAGTCCGGAAAATTCCGAAGTTATAAAACATATGAGCTGTTCTCCAGGAACACTGGGCTTATTGACATAACAATAGTAATTACGTAATAATGTTTAGAAATATGAATGCTTATGAAATGATGGTTAACGTTACGTCATGCGTTTGAATGACGTTTACGACGCCATTCAAAAACTTGGCGGGAGTGGTTAGTTTCAAAAGTGTATAACTTCGTTAATTTATGTAATAATTCGTTCAAATCTTCAGACAGTGTTCATAAGAGTCTCGTCTTTCTAACGATTTATTATCATGATTTTTGTAATTTTGTCAATAAGCCCAGTTGACCTGGAGAACGGCTCATATACTTACAATTGTATACAGCCTTTTACAGCGATAAAGGTACATAGTTAATAAACACACAAATTGAATACATCCGAAAATAGCGGGATGAGCATTTGGACTTTGATGAGTATCAGTGTAATTTGGTGGGACAATATCTTTACCTCAGCAAATACGTCGGCCGGATCTTTTGGACTGGATTCAGGAAACGGTATACTCTGTACTACGTAGTGATAGGGTTTAACTCATACTTTACCTCGGCAAATACGTCAGCCGGATCTTCCGGACTAGATTCAGGTAGAGGTATACTTTGTACTAGTGATAGTGTTTAACTCATACTTTACCTCGGCAAATACGTCGGCCGGATCTTCCGGACTAGATTCAGGTAATGGTATACTTTGTACTAGTGATAGAATCTCTTGTAGCCGATGATCTGAGATGTTCAAACTCAACAGTGGCAGCTCTCCTCTAACCTTCATTCTAAAAATAGAAACATTTAAATTCTAAAAATAGTAACATTTAAATTCGAAAAAATGCACAAACTTAAATGTGCCAAGTTACATCTAATCCAACCAAGCATAAAGAAGAAATGATCCATACAAACTTCAATTTGACCTTTGACCTCCAACTGTTACCTTCACCTTTGAGAAAGGAACCAGTGGTTGCACATAAAACTCAGACAAATAGAGGTTAGCATTCATGCCAATTTTAAACAATTATTGTGGTGTTTAACAACTATGCTAAGTTATTTAAATAAGTGCCAATGCATAGGGGAGATACAGTCCGGACAAGGATACGGGCAGACAGACTTACTTATTCAAAGATAAACAAAGAGGCCTTCAACCACATTGTTTCCATATTTGAAACAATTTTTATCAAAAAATTTCTTCAAAACAGATTAAATTGACCTTAACTTTGCTATTTCTCAAGATAAATTCATCAAATAACTTTTATTTTGGTCAGAAACTATGGCTCGATTAATCAGGAAAATTGGCACCCCTCGGAAAAAAATCGGAATACTTGACAGGCATAGTAGATTTGATTCAGTTTTGCTCAAATCAGAGTCTGAATAGCTCCACTTTCTTTCTTTGAAAAGTCTTGTTAATAAAAATAAACTCACTTTGCCATTCTTGGATCCTTGTCGAACATGCACTTCTGGAGTAGAATACCGATAGAGATTGGACATAGTATATGCATGGGGGAGTCTGTCATTGCTCTGGCACTCTGCCAATCTTCACCTTTAAATATAAATATATACATAGTATATGCATAGGGGAGTCTGTCAATGCTCTGGCACTCTGCCAATCTTCACCTTTAAATATAAATATATACATAGTAAAATGGTTTCCCACTCTATCCGCGCATCCATCCAATCATGGTAATCAATATCTCGCAAGATTTCAACGAAACATGTTTCAAAATTCACGGGTCAGTACCCCAGATGTAACTCATCCGTCGTGAATGTTATGTGTTATGCCTTGTTTTATACACTTGTGTATTTTTATAATGTAATTGTATGCCAGACATGGCCCATAATTGGAATTAAAATATATTCTTTTCTATTCTGTCTACTGGCAATTTCATTAATCAGTTTCATTAAACGTTTTTGAAACAAATTGAAAGTTTCGAAATTAATATGAAAATGTCATCATCCCTCTTCGTCATAATCATTATTTTTATTATTATTATTATTATTATCAACAATGCCGTCGTCATCATCGTCGTCGTCATTATTATTATTATCGTTATTATCAACAACATCGTCGTCGTCGTCATTATCAACAATGCTGTCGTCGTCATAGTAATCATCATCATTATTATTATTATTATTATTATCAACAATGTCGTCGTCATCATCGTCGTCGTCATCGTCATCATCATTTTCATTATCATTATTAATATTATTATCGTTATTATCAACATTGTCGTCGTCGTCATTATCAACAATGTCGTCGTCATCGTTATCATCATTATTATTATTATTATCATTCTTATCATTTTCATTATTATTATTATTATTAACAATATCATTATCATTATTATCATTATTATTATTATCATTATCATTATTATTATCATTCTTATCATTTTCATTATTATTATTATTATTATCATTCTTATCATTTTCATTATCATTATTATTATCATTCTTATCATTTTCATTATTATTATTATTATTATCATTCTTATCATTTTCATTATCATTATTATTATCATTCTTATCATTTTCATTATCATTATTATTATCATTCTTATCATTTTAATTATGATTCTTATCATTTTCATTATTATTATTATTATTATTATCATTCTTATCATTTTCATTATAATTATTATTATTATCATTATTATTATCATTATTATCATTATTATTATTATTATTAGTAGTAGTAGTATTATTAGTATTATCAGCAATATCATTATCATTATCATTGTTATTATTATTATTATTATCAAACTAACCTGAGTGAGCCATTAAAAGCTGAACTCTATCTAACTTGATATTAAACTTGTCGTAGGCTTTCGACATGACCTCTTCCAGAGTACGTTGTTGACCTTTAGCCGGTATGTCACTGCCATCTGATTGACACCTTTCTGTACCAATCTTCAGGTTACCTAAATCTAGAATTAACTTGGCTACATCCCTGAAACATTCAACAAGAAATATGGTCATTCCATGTAAAGTGGCATTGGTCACATATCGCGAACTTCAAGTTACCTAAATCTAGAATTAACTTGGCCACATCCCTAAAAGATTCAACAAGAAATATGGTCATTCCATGTGAGCCACATTGACTCTGTATCGCTCACTTTAGGCAACCTTAATCTAGAATTAACTTGGCCACACCCCTGCAACAAGTAAGTAAAGTCTTTATTTTACATTTACCATAATGCAATCTTCCTTATGGGCCTCATTAATTCACTTATTACTTATGTACACTACCTACCAAAATTAAGTAATTTCAAGAGGGGCCAAATGTCACCATATGTTTTCATGGCAAGTTAGTAGAATCGGAGTAATTAAGAGAAACATACCGAAACGATGCACTTAAATGTGACTGAAAAGAGATTTAGATGCATAAACCATAAATTTATCAACAAAAATAGGAGTAACTCCACTATAATATAAGTACATGATAGGTTTGCTGATACGTTTTCATGCCAGATGGGCCAATTTTGAACTAGATCAAGGTTTAATGAAAGGACAAAAAATAACTCACTTCTGTTTCCTCCAGATTCCCCCATGTGGTACTATAACGTACGAGGGTTTTAGATCTACCGATATCTCCATATATTTCTTCTGATCGATAGCGTGTTGAAGTCCCGACGCCGATTGTTCCTTAATATCCTCGTACTTAGCCATCGCTGCCTGAGATAACCTGAATATAAAATAACATACATAACCTGAATATATAATAACATAGATAAACTGTATATATAATAACATAGATAACCTGAATATATAATAACATAGATAAACTGTATATATAATAACATAGATAAACTGTATATATAATAACATAGATAACCTGAATATATAATAACATGGATAACCTGTATATATAATAACAGAGATAACCTGAATATATAATAACATAGATAAACTGTATATATAATAACATAGATAACCTGAATATATAATAACATATATAAACTGTATATATAATAATATAGATAAACTGTATATATAATAACATAGATAACCTGTATATATAATAACATAGATAACCTGTATATATAATAACATAGATAAACTGTATATATAATAACATAGATAAACTGTATACTGTAAAATCATTAATTTTCGCGGGTGATTAAATAGACTTATTTCGAATCTCCACTAATCTGTAGGTACAAAAAATGTTTACAGTTATAATCCTTGTGTTACCTGAATATTCATATCTGGACAATAGAGTGGGGGTCAGTTGTGTTTGCACATGAATACAAAACCAGTCTAACTAGGCCAGATTTGTTTGTACCTACATGTAAAGTAAGGGAAAAACCACATTGTACAATGTTCCGGATATCAACTATTTCGTGGATTTCATGGGTCACCTTCAACTACAAAATCAAATCCCATCTTTTACCTTGTATTTATTACCAGAAATGCAAAATCCACAAATTAAAGTCTCATCGCAGATAGCATACCCTTTCTCATCACTTTGCTAGACAAGCTCTTCAGAATGCTTTATAATGCAACAAACCACTTGCATGTAACTTTTTTCCTGTTGTCCGCTATATAGCACTTTTTGAAGCAAACCATTTCTTGATAGCCCCCTTGCTTATGACAATTTGTGACAGATTCTCTTTTACCAGTTTATATTGACAACATACCCAATGAGTTTACAAACTGTCCTGCCAAGTTAGTAAAATCCAAAATAGGAGTGATCAAGCAAAACATGTCACAAGATGCATTTAAATGTGACTTAAAAGGGATTTAGATGCATAAACAAGGAATGTATTAATTTTAGTGGTTATGAATATGGGACAGAAGATCATAAAATGAATCAAATGTACCTTTGTTCAAAGTTAGGCGAACTTGGAAAACTAGAAATTTATCCACGAAAATAGGAGTACTTGGCAGGTATGCATGTACATGTATTGTAGAAAATAAAAGTAACTCAACTTTATCAGGAGTACTTGGCAGGTATGACAATGTGGCTATTACAACAAGAACCATAATATATTAATTACTCACTGTTTTAATTGAATATCTTTTGGTGGTTTAAAGAACTCGGCCATCTGGTTAACTGTCAACTGTAAGTAAAAATTGATAAAATTTATTATTTGCTATCAATGTATTTTAGAGATTTTTTCGTGAAAATAACATTTGTATAATTTCAAAAAGAAACGTAACAACAATGGCACTGGGCGATAAATTATACGTACTGTCATTCTGAAGCCGTAATTGTCAGTTGTGGAGTTCTTATTTCAACATAATTTTTTCCAATCAAGCCAATTACTGAACTAAAAAAGGAGGTTGGAGTCCTCTATATACAGTAGAAACTCCCCAATCCGGAACCTCTCTAATCCGGAATCCCCCTCAATCCGAAATTTTTTCACGGTCCCGATTCGTTCCTTCTAAAAGGTATGTAAAAAAACCCTCCCCAATCCGGAACCTCTGTACTCTGTAGACCGGACTACTTGTACGGTCCGGAATGCAAATATACAGTGTTATTTAAACTCCCCAATCCGGAATTTAACGCTTGATCCGGAATTATTATGATTTTATACAAAATATGTCCAACGGTTTATTTGATCGGCAAATGTTCTGTTACTTTTGCATCAACACGAGTGTTTCCGTATAGTAGGGTACAGGGTAAATTTGTTGATAATTCGTCATTTTGTAAAAAAAGCATCATGGAGAAAAAAGTTTAACTTAATTTGTCATTTATTTGTTAAAAACAATTACATTCGTACATTAAAATGTATTGTGGCTCACATAAACAAAGATTTGATTCTTATTACCCTAATTATTGACAGGTTTTTTTATCGACGCATAGTCGGAATGAGGTTAAATCAAACGGTTTTGCATTTGGTTTTAGACACGAAGGACCGTACACAGGTTGATTTTAAACACGACCCGATACGAAGAGCAGAAATGGAGATCGTTATCACACCTTTTAATCAATTAATTGCCTGACAGGGGGATTAACTGCCTGTTTGCAGTGTAGCCAGAGGCAATCACCAGTAGTCAGTTGTTTTTTGGTGTCTACAGGTCTTTCCGGTATACAGATCTTTACACCAAAATGAAAAATAGGTTTAAAAAAAAAATTCTAAGCTTTGAAATTATTTTTTCGCCAATCTCAAAAAAATCCACCGAAAGCGAAAATGGTGAATAGCAGCGGAAACCCTAATGTAACATGGACTTCAGAATACAGACATACTGTACCAACAATAGTGTACACCAGACGATATAACTTTTCCCTATAAACACTACATAGGTAAAAACCTTTCCAATCCGAAATCCTCCCTAATCCGAACTTTTTGGCCGGTCCGAAGGGAGTTCGGATTAGAGAGTTTTTACTGTATATATATATTATAAACTTACAGCGTCGTAAATTATCTGTACTGGACGTGTATTCACTCTAACCCTCGAATCACATAAACCATCCAATGGATTCGTTTCAAATAATACGTCCAGTAGTGATAAAACCTGAAATATGTAACAAATGTTTACAGTCTGTTCAAAGTTAAACGATAATGGTTCTAAATATAAGCTTGTCCATACAGATGTAAAGATAATATAGATATAATAAACCAGAACGCTTAGCATTTGTTGTTTTAGATGCTTATTTTGAGTCCATTCATCATTGGAAATTATCTGAACAATTCATTGTGTGATTTGTGGATGTAAATTGTGCCAGTGGTGAAGTTCCCGAGAATTATTCTGGATTCATCGATATATTCCGGATTCATCGGATTTATACTGGGAGGCCAACCGGCTATCCTGGGTGCTTCGTATATCAGCGGAGGAAACTATCTACAACAACAACAACAAACTGTTGTTTTTTTTTGTTTTTTTTTTTTTTTTAAAACTACAACAACAACAACAAACTGGCCATATTTGAGATGAGACTTATCTCAATTGTAAGATGTTTCGGGAGATCGGGCCTAGTGACCTAGTTTGTCTACAACATACCTGTTGACTTGGATCGGTCTGTGTTATAGATGTCATCATTCTAGGTATAAATTCACCTTGTTGTGTACCCAGCAGTGACATCTTGTCCAACTTTAAATCCACTCTGCAATAAAATTGACATACAGGGTCACAATTAATGTATGTCCGAAAAAACAAAATTTAATAGCTTTTTCCAGGTTCAATGTAGAGAGCTAATTTTGGTCTTATTGAAAAGATAAACAATTGAATTTTTGTCCAACTTTAAATCTACCCTGGAATAAAATAAAATTGTGACGAAATCTGACCAGTAATTGTTTTTTATGATTTTTTCCAATTGGTTGCAACCACTAAATTTAATCCTATTGAACAAGAATTTCCACCCTTGTATTATTATCTGAAGTACAAAATCCACGAATTAACGTCCCTTCGAAATGGTCTTTATTACCAAAACTACAAACTTTCTTCCCATTTCGTACTTACTTGACTGCACTAGCTGCTGGTCTCAATCTTCCAATAGGGATTATCAGAAAAATTGGCATTTTCCTAAATTAAAATCTGATTTTATTTGTTATATCAAAATGCTGTCCCATCGAAATTAAATGATTTTACATTACTTACTTGACTGCACTAGCTGCTGGTCTCTGGCCCACCGAGGCAAACACACTTTTTAACTGTAACTTCAATATCTGTGGTTCCCTGCAGTATATATATTCAATTGTATTATTGTAAAATGTCATTTTCAGGACTAAATATTAGGGCTGTAACGGTATACCACGGACTTCAGCTCCACATGGTTCACGGTACAAGAGTTGTGAATTTCGGTACGGTTCAGTATAAGCTTTTTCATGAGCAAAATAATATTCAGAGATAAAAATGTCTGATAGTCCTCTGATTATGTAAAATTACCATGCTTCACTCCTTTTATTAATTATATTAATATATGCCTCATATTGTCGGAATTCATTTAAAATAGTTGATAGCTAGATAAATGCTGTTATAAAATCAACAAATTCATTGTCACTTTAAAAAATTCTAGTTTTTAGCTGCTGTTAGAGAATATTGTATCATACCGAAATATACCGAACCGTTAGAAAAATTGACGGTATGTATCATATCGTGAGGTAAGCGTACCATTACAGCCCTACGAAATATGCAAATAAACGAAATTCTTTCTATGTTAAACATATTCTGGATCCCTGCAGTATATATAAACATGCATGTATAACCAGTGCAGTCAATCGTTTGAATATTTTCACCAAAAATCTTTTATTTTGTGCAGAAAAGATCATTCTTCCTAATGCTGCAAATCCGGAGTTCCGGATTATTCTGGAATTGGAAGACCCCTGTTTAATAGAACTTGGCAGGTTTGATAAAAGACATTGTTTTATTGTTAAAATTCAAATTATGAAACTTCAAATGACTATAACTGTGTCAATTTTTCGATTTTTTTTCACCAAAAATCTTTTATTTTGTACAGAAAATATGATTCTTTCTGATGCCGCAAATCTGGATTTCCGGATTATTTCGGTACTTGGCAAGTATGGTTTGTTATAAAACGTGTACTTCCTTTTCTATCGTCAAAATTCAGATTATGAAACTTCAAATGACTATAAGTTTGTCAATTCTTTGATTCTGTCATCAAATAACTTTTATTTTGTGCAGAAAAGATCATTATGAAATGAAAATTATGAAACTTCAATTCTTTGAACTTTTTCACCAAAAAAACTGATGCAGCAAATCCATATTTCCTTATTATTCGGGAATTGTCACATCCCTAGTTATAGAACATGTACTCACTTTTTGGTATCATCTTTCAGCATGACAGAAACATTGTTCAACTTGGTAACCAGTCTGATACCAACAAACTGTAATATAACAAGAAATGTCAAATAGTACACAATTGTAAAGGTCACTGTGACCTTGACCTTTGACCTACTGACCTTAAAATAAATAGAGGTCATCTACTGTTGCTGGTTTACCTCTATGCCAAGTTTGAAGTTTAAGGGCTAAGCATTCTTAAGAAATTGAACTACAACTGTAGTAATAAATATAAACAATCATATCGACTTTCAGACATCACGATAGCTATCGGACAGTCTGGTGCAACTAGCCTATCCGTCAAACTGCCTGTCCAATGATTCCTAGGTATGTTACCCCATGTGTCTTTTGTCAGACATATTTTGAATGGTGGATAATAAATTGAAGTGATTCGTTAAGCAATCGCAAACCAGAACTCAGCTTTCTTGTAATTTTTTTTGAAGAGTGGATAATTTTGCGGAGGGAAAGTAGAAATGTGTTTTATAAATCAAATGAATTCTTGGTAAATTGTCACCAGACAATAAGTCTACAACTGAAATATAGAACACACGACAAAAGGACTTGTATCACAAGGAAAGCCATCTTTACCATGTGTTCACCGCCTTAAAAGGAAATTGAAAATATATTTTCTTTTTTTTTGCTTAGTATAGCGATATTTCTTTCAGCCCGACAAAGTTCATTCCGGTCGGACAATTTCTCAAAGTTTGTCAATCCGACATTTTTTCAGCTTCTTTCAGGAAGTCTGGCTTTTAAATTTTGGTAATAGAAGCTCAGGAAAATATTAAATTCTCTGGAGTATATGACATTGAACATTATGTAACTCTTCAGTAAGTTTTGTACCTCCTTTGGAAGAGTTGGATCCGCCTCATTCTCCTGGTAACCAATGGCGTCGTACAATTTGTTCTTCTCATCAAGTGTAAATTGTTCATAAAATTGTTGTTCTGAAAAAATCAAAGTTCATTCAAGTCTTCATAAAATTGTTGTTATAAAAAATCAAAGTCCATACTAATCAAGCAATACAGAAGTCGCCTACCAGTTTAAACTCGTGTTCATAAAATTGTGGGCAATGCTCAGTGTGGTTGTGTTGAGGTGTTACTGATTTTTGTTCTTGGCTGGTTGGGTCAAGTGCTGCCTTCCCTGTCCGATTTCCTCATACCTTTTTGCATTCAATTAAAACCAATAAAGAAGTATGTAGTACTAACAACTGACAACAGGTGTATTTTATCTATTTTATTTATACCAACATTTCGTCTTTAATAATAACCCTTCATCAGGGTACGACCGCATTTAGTAAATGCGTATGGCCCAATGGCAGCCTTGTCCATAATGACTAGCTTATTCAATCAGGGGTCATATTTGTGTTTTGAAAACCCATTCTAAACAAGCAATACGAAAGTCCCCAGTTTAAACTTATTTTTATTGTGTTTTATTTGTCCATTTCAAACATGCCTAATCTCATTATTAGTCCCTATCTACATACCAAAGGACAAGGTTCACTAACTAGTAAAAATGGCCCAGAAATAATAAAAAATGAAAATTTGAATAAAACGATTATTTGTCTTCTATATCTAATAAATAACATTTGACCTTCATGAAAATGTAATTTGTCTACAGAAAACCCGTTTTAAAGTGAGTAAAATGACATTTTAAGACCCCCAGTTTGCCGAAATTTGGCAAAATTCGTCTTTTTCGTGATGTACATGATCATTGTTTAATATGAGCGCACGCGAGTCCCACCTTCAAACTTGTTAGATTGATGACAAATTTCATTTAGATTCGTGACATCACTGTTAATTTTTGGGACAAACGTGCGCTCATAGTTTAAAATTAAAAAATATGTACGCCGTAACCCGACATTTCCGCCCCTGTAAGCAAAATGACGTCACTGTGACGTCAGAGACGGCTACGTAATCTCGCGCTATGAAACTTCTTAATTGATTGGAGCACGAGTAGTATCGCAGTTTCTTTATATAACCTGTTCTTCGTCTTGTATTATGCGATTAACTATTATTAACTTTCGTAGAACTAGTGTCCAAGAACAAAGATCTGCATATTTCGGAAACAGTCATATATTAATTAGAGTCTACATGGTCGCGGTAATTAAATAAAAAAAAAGCATGAAATAAATCACATGCATGTATTAACATCAAAACACCTACCGGGTAATTTTCCGAAAATCGTTGAATCTTAAAATTTAGGGTTCTCGGATCGATCATGGGCAAATTGTTCTAATTATGTAGACGCGAAAAATTTAAAATGCCGACATACGAGTTCACGGGACCCGCATATTTCTTTGAATGCGTTTCACCAAAAGCCATGGAATTACAAGTTGGAGACTTATTTGGTAAACATCTATAGACGGTAAGTGGGACTATGCTACTGTGAACAAATCAGCTCTCGCGAGGTGCCATGTTTACATCACATATAGAGCGCGTGCAACGAACCGACCTTGAATTCTGACTGCTGGTTGTATAATTAACGCATTAGGAAAACACTTCTTTAATCGGTGGTAAATTATTTTGATTGGATTATGAGGGTTGGTCAGTGCTGTTTATAAATTCAATTGTTGATTGATAATTACCAATAATTTAGATTTTAATTATGATATTTGTTGAACGAGCGATAGACGCGCATGTAAATTTTGATAATTGGGTCAGTAATTGGTGCTAATTTCTTTCACTGAGAAACGTTCGTTCTATCATGAATCTAAATATACATGAGCAAAAATCGTTCAACTACGCAAGCAATATTTTTGAGTAGATCTTCATCGCATGTACACAAACAACTATACATTTAAAATCACCGCGGACATGAATAGATCTAAATACGATTACGAAGAAGAATTTAAAATGTGCATCTCCAGCTTTGTTAGACGTGACATAAAGCGTGTTAACAAATCGGATCGGTCGTTTTAATTGAACAATTGTTTTGTCTAAGACCCATTTTTATTTAATTCACAAATAATAATACATTAAATTAAATGTAAGATGTTTTCGCGACATCAATTTGACGTGGGCATTGCTCCATTTATTGTCTCATCCAATATAAAGTCTGTATAGGTCTAGTATTGACTTGAATTAACATACTTTAACAGCACGGTACCAACATATTTATAAAGAGTAATGTTCATGCTGCTCTGGAAACAACTAGAATAGCATCATTTGTGTTACACCCAGGCCTGCTAGAAAGCATTTGGTCACAGAATTGATCAGATTTCAGTAGCTAATGTTCCAGAAAGCAAAGTCATATGTCGTTTTTAAATATAGATACTTCATTCCTTATAAATTTACAAAATGTATCCACAGGCTCCAACTTTAAAACCTGTTGAGGAACCCGAGTCATTCGAAGCTGCACAACTTGTGTTTGTACTTCAGTCTTATCATAAGATAGTAACGTTGATTAGAAGATACCTGTAAAACCGCAAAAATGTTCCATTTCTGAATAGGCAGCTGTAGGCATTGGACTCAGTCAGCGCTCTTACCTTGTGTCCTAAAATACGCTTATTTCTGTCATGGGTGTTTGTAGCATGGTATCAGTGTATTGGCGAATACATTTATAATGCCCCTATATAACATAATCTTTGTGCCAATGTGCTGGTAATTGCATCATTTAATCATTATTTTGCTTTGAACATACTTGACATATGTTTTTGGCATATAATATCAGCCATCTAAACTGTGGAAGCATGTGTTGTGAGATGTAAGTTTTCTGTCTAGGGGTACTAGGAAACTTTTCTAAGTATACATTTTCATTTTTGATAATTATACTAAATAACGCTTTCAAATTTCGTGTACACATATATATTACACATTGATCCGTATAATCGGACTTTTTTGTTTTGGTGAAACCATCCATCTTTTCAGATATTAGTGTGCACGTGCATATCGTGCTTTTTGCCATTTGTATCAAATAGCAAGTGTTTAAATGTCATAATTTTGCAATCAAACAAACGTGAGTTGATTTGGAAATTCAAAAGCCACCCTGTGCACCGGGGCACTGTTTTACTAACAATGCGTAAATTTAGCGTAAGTGTGTTTTACTAAACGATCGCAAGGACTTGCATACATTTACGCAAAAATATTGAAGATTGAACGTAACTTGGGACACAATATAACCAATACAACAAATATAACGGTACCAGAATGAATAAATATACGTTAAGATTTGATTATTAATCACGGCCTAAAACAACAAGTGAAAACTTGGTTGTTGCTTTGGAAGATCCCTGAACTGCCGCGTATAGAGCCCGAACACGAAAACGCTCCATAGTTATGGAAGTCGAACACCAAGAATTTTCAGAGAATTTTCCAATCCTGTCTGTTTAATAGTGACTGGGAAATGATCAGTCAATTTGAATTCTTTGCCAAAACTATAAGCCTCAATAATTATAAGTGTACTTTGTGAAATTATCTGACTATAAAAATATCTATGTTGCCATAGCAACCACAAATTGTGTGTGTTTAACAAACTTTAATGATTTTCATAAGCCAATCAAAGTCCTCTATCGGCATACCAAGTTTCATATGTCTAGCTTAAGAATTGCTCTCATTATTGCACAATGTGTAAAACCTCCTTTTCCGCACTGTTTTGGTTTCCATAGCAACGCTTTCTTTGTGCAAAGTCTAAAGATACGGAGACATGCATATTGGCTTTATTGCACCATATGCATGAACTAATTTTTATAATCCAGAATTGCCATTTGTTCGAGTTATCGCATGATTCCAGTTTTCTGTTGCTGTTTTGTTCGTTTTTGTACCTATTTTGTTGCCATAGCGACAATTCCACAGCCTAAACTGGATAATTGATCAAAATTCATAATGTTCATTTTGTCCTTAAACTTTATGCAACATTTTATGTAACTGGACGGAGTTCTTTTTCCTTTATTACCTCTTTTATTTCGCCATATTTGTAAATAGAATGAAGGGCAAACTAGTGTTGCCATGGCAACACAAGAGTATTGTTTTGATAAAAAGTATCATTTTAGGTCATGTTATACTGTAACTTGTTATTTGCGAAAGTATTATTAATTTCTGTAACAGGGCCATTTTTACCAGTTAGTGAACCTTGTCGTTTCTTAAATTCCGGATTATTCCAGAAATGTAGAACCCCTGTGTATAATGTACTCACGTATTTCTTCCGGTCCACCTTTCTGTTTCTTCTCCTGTTTCTTGGAGCCGCCACCAAACCAGCCACCGAACCAACCAGCGTTCTTTTTCTCCTCAGCACGTTTCGCTCCACGTTTCACCGCCTCCACCTCAGCTTGCTGTCGTATAACTGTGATGTTAAACACGTCCAGATATCTCTCACATTCCTATAATATCAACAATAAGCGTTCTGATTGGTTAACATTGACACACCTTCAACAAGAAAGCAATCTGATTGGTTAACACTGACACACCTTCAACAAGAAAGCAATCTGATTGGTTAACACTGACACACCTTCAACAAGAAAGCAATCTGATTGGTTAACACTGACACACCTTCAACAAGAAAGCAATCTGATTGGTTAACCTTGACCCACCTTCAACAATGAAGCAATCTGATTGGTTAACATTGACCCACCTTCAACAATGAAGCAATCTGATTGGTTAACATTGACACACCTTCAACAATGAAGCAATCTGATTGGTTAACATTGACACACCTTTTACAAGGAAGCAATCTGATTGGTTAAAATGAACACACCTTTTACAAGGAAGCAATCTGATTGGTTAAAATGAACACACCTTCAACAAGGAAGCAATCTGATTGGTTAACATTGACACACCTTTCACAAAGAAGCAATCTGATTGGTTAAAATGAACACACCTTCAACAAGGAAGCAATCTGATTGGTTAAAATGAACACATCTTCAACAAGGAAGCAATCTGATTGGTTAACATTGACACACAATTCGAGGGCTCGGTGCAAAACTATGGCAACTTTCACCAATTTATAGAGGCATATACCATAGTTTTATGCTAAACCCTCAAGATGATTCTGGATTAATCTGGAGTATTGACTGAGATATGTCTGTAACTTACATCAAGGTTTTTCTGTAGATCCGAGGACACTTTCTTATTGTCCAGTTTCTGTATATACGCCTCTCTATACCGATTCTTCATGTCACGGTGTTCTTTCATCGTCGACCACGCCCACATCTTTCTACGTCTTCTAACCGTCTCTTCTAATATACTTGTGTATGCATAGTGCCACCTGTGTATAAATAACACTATTTTATTTAGAGTTTAATGTTTATTTACGATAATTTTTTATCATATAATTATGATACTAGTAAGGCAGACAAATTTGTCTATAAATTTATTACCAACCAATACTTTACTGCAAGTAACTTAA
This sequence comes from Spisula subtruncata, assembly GCA_963678985.1. Classification (NCBI taxonomy): domain Eukaryota; kingdom Metazoa; phylum Mollusca; class Bivalvia; order Venerida; family Mactridae; genus Spisula; species Spisula subtruncata. The sequence continues at coordinate 1,137,426 of OY787677.1, forward strand.
AACTGATCCGCATGTGGATGTGGTCCACATGAAAAACTGATCCACATATGTGGAGGACATGGAAAAAATGGTGTCCACATGCTGGTCCTAAAATAGTGGACATGAAATACGAATCCACAAATGGAAGACATCAAAATGCGAACATCAACAATTTCTCCTTATTTGGAGGACATGAAAAAATGATACTCAATTGGAGGACATGAAATACAAATCAAAATATGGAAGATATAAAAATAACTGGCAGCTATTGTTGCATGTTGACCTGATGGTACTATGCAATATTTGAATGTTATATTATCTCCATACCTACCAAACCATTTTAAATTTTTTGAACAATTTATGAATAAAAGTGACTAACTTTCCACATACATACCAAGTTTGAACAACTGCTTTGAATGGTACATAAGTTTTATTTCAATAATTCATGAATAAATGTGAATAAGTTTCAACACACATACCAGCAATCGGATCTCCTCTGTGTTTATCTTATGAAAATGCCTTGGACATAATAGGGAAACCGCCATTATCACGGACTACATTACAACATGGCTCATGAGAATTGGAACTTCCCCGCGTTTATCTAACGAAAATGCCTTGGACATAATAGGGAAACCGCCATTATCATGGACTACATTTCAACATGGCTCATGAGAATTAAATGATGGATTCGAACTAAAAGGTTATTTAATCCTGGTAAGATACCAACTCTTAAAAGGAGACCGATAATTGAAAGGCTTCTCAATAGCAGTGAAAAACTGATGATTGCCAATAACCGAAAACTGCATAACCAAAATTTGTAACCCAACACTTATGAACAAGGTGTATTTCTCAGTTATAGCAATGCCCGAGTATTTACGATTGGCGAGTATTAACGATTGACGAGTATTTACGATTGACGTACCAGGTTCGAACATTTCCTTTGAAAGGTACACTTGGTTTATACTTCTTGTAGATTCCCATCAGACTGACCCTCTCAAAACCTTCCAGCATCTCTAGTACATCATTATACTGAAAATATGAAATAATTGTACTAAAAATAATTATACTGAAAATATAAAATAATTATACTGAAAATATAAGATAATTATACTGAAAATATAAAATAATTGTACTAAAAATAATTATACTGACAATATAAAATTTTAATACTGAAAATATGAAATAATTATACTAACAATATGACATTATAATGCTAACAAGATGTGTTCCATAAAGACTTATGCCCCCTAGTGACCTTGACCTTTAACCTCAAGACATGTGGATTTTGTAGGTATCAATGGGATGCATGTACACATGAACTTTGAAGAACCTAGTTACGAAGTTGATGAATAAGTTGATTCACTCATGGATTACTAAATTAAGAATTGCTGTTCAATATGCCCCCATGGTTTGCTGGTTGAATGGAAAACCAAACCAAAGTATGAAAAAGCTGTTTAATGGACACAAGCACCACATATTTGTACCGCCACTCGTTCTTCCCGCTGGTATTCAACTGTAGAACCAACTGCCAGACATACTGCCACTGCCGAGACCATGAAAGCATTCAAGGAAAGACTGGCTGGCCCCAGCAATTATGGTGTGCTTGCTGCAACGATCTTGTATATAGTTAATTTTATTTGCGATAATGCCCCAGAGTGGGCCCTGCAAATTATTCGAAAGAAGAAGAATGTTAACTGTACATACCTGTATTTTAGCGAGACAAACTGAAATCTCATCAAATATGATGGTGAGGAAAATCTTGGGGATGGAGAATTGTTGTTCTTCAGGCTTCGTATTCAACTTCAGATGAGCAACAGAAGATATTGGTCTAACCACTGTAAATATATGAAGGTGTGTCAATATTGACCAATCAGTGTACAGTATTGTAAGAGGTGTGTCAATATTGACCAATCAGTGAGCTTGATATAGAAAGGTGTGTCAATATTGACCAATCAGTGACCCAGATATAGGTAGGTGTGTCAATATTGACCAATCAGTGACCCAGATATAGAAAGGTGTGGCTACATTTTTTGTGTATTGATCCATCAGTGTTCAAAATACCTAAGTATGTGTCAAGTATAGACCATTTGACATGGGATGAAATTTCATGGTTTTGGTAAAAAGGACCATTTCGATGGGAGTTAATAAGTGGATGTTGCATTTCATGTAATAAATACAACGGTCAAAACTAGTGTTCAGTGGGATTTGATTTTGTGATAGAAGAACTTTAATCCCCCACGAAGTTTAATGAATTAACAATACATAAAGGTACTTACAGTATTGGAAGGCCGTTTTCTCCTCCCCTAGTAAGGCACTCTTCAAACTTTTCTATAAACAACAACAACAATATTTATATATCATAGTTAACAACTTAACAGCACACGAGAAATTTACAAGTCAAAATATTTTATGGAGTATGAGCTTGAGCATGGAGTATTTTATAAACATATGCCCCTATGGCAGCCCTATAGTCAGAAATGGCAAAGGTGACCTTGACCTTTGACCTACTGACCTCAAAATATACTGTTGCTAAACCAATCTCCATGGAAAGCCTAAAGATCCTAGGAAAAAGTGTTATTGAACAGAACCATTGGGTCTACCAACAGACAGCAGGGGTGTCAATGAAGCCAAATTATAAAAAAAATCATGAAATTCATATGAGGTCAATCATTTTTGACAAACATGAGGCCTTCAACCAAATTGTTTCCATATCTAAATCAGTTTTTTATCAAGAAATTCCTTCAAAACAGATTAAATTGACCACAACTTTGTTATTTCTCAAGCTGTTTTCATCAAATAACTTTTATTTAGATCAGAAACTATGGTTCTTTCAGGACATGTACAATTGTTGGAAAGAATTTCTAAATTATCCAGAAAACTGACAACCCTGAGCCAGACAGACTGACTAACTGATCCAAGATAGGGGGTATAATGGGAGTAAAGTATAGTTTAGTGGAGTATTCAGGGCTTGACACTAACTATTTTTGGTCACTGGTCCCCCAGCAAAGAAACACAAAAATTGTAAATAAAACAGGTCCTTCAAGATTTTCACTGGCCTAGGACCAGGGGACCAGTGTTAGTGTCGAGCCCTGGTATTATACGTACAAGAATATCTGGTTTGTCTCGACCTTCAAATAATTCTGTCCGACTATTCCAGTACACAGAGAGTGACTCTAACTTCACAAGCTGAAATATAGATCACATTTATTGTAAAATCGTTTCATTTTGATAGGACGAAATTTTATGGTTTTGGTATAAAATACCATTTCTATGGGACATTATTTCGTGGATTTTGCATTACAGGCAATAAATACTAGGGTCAAAATTATTGTTCAATGGGATTTGAATTCATTCTTGGTTGAAGGTGAACCAAAAATTTGATAAATCCTCTTTATTAAATATATTCTCTATGAGAATTAATGAATTTATTATCTATAAGACAGACTCTTTTATAAATATATTATCTATAAGTCCAGTCTCTTTAATAAATATATTATCTGTAAGACAGTCTCTTTAATAAATATATTATCTATAAGCCACTCTCTTTAATAAATATATTATCTGTAAGCCACTCTCTTTATAAATATATTTTCTATAAGCCAGTCTCTTTAATAAATATATTATCTATAAGCCTGTCTCTTTAATAAATATATTTTCTATAAGCCAGTCTCTTTAATAAATATATTTTCTATAAGCCTGTCTCTTTAATAAGTATATTTTCTATAAGCCAAATCTCTTTAATAAATATATTATCTTTAAGCCAGTCTCTTTAATAAATATATTTTCTATAAGCCTGTCTCTTTAATAAATATATTATCTATAAGCCAGTCTCTTTAATAAATATATTATCTATAAGACAGTATCTTTAATAAATATATTATCTATAAGCCAGTATCTTTAATAAATATATTATCTATAAGACAGTCTCTTTAATAAATATTATCTATAAGCCAGTATCTTTAATAAATATATTATCTTTAAGCCAGTCTCTTTAATAAATATATTATCTATAAGCCAGTCTCTTTAATAAAGTCTCTTTAATAAATATATTATCTATAAGCCAGTCTCTTTAATAAATATATTATCTATAAGCCAGTATCTTTAATAAATATATTATCTTTAAGCCAGTCTCTTTAATAAATATATTATCTATAAGCCAGTCTCTTTAATAAATATATTTTCTATAAGCCTGTCTCTTTAATAAATATATTATCTATAAGACAGTCTCTTTAATAAATATATTATCTATAAGCCCAGTCTCTTTAATAAATATATTCTCTATGAGAAAGTCTCTTTAATAAATATATCATATTAAGACAGTCTCTTTAATAGATATATTATCTATAAGACAGTCTCTTTAATAAATATATTATCTTTAAGACAGTCTCTTTAATAAATTTTCTATGAGGAAGCCTTTTTAATATAACTGATGGAGACACGCATATGCCAGCCATATTTCAGCAAAATACTGACTGGCAAAAAAAGGCTATGCTTGGCATTTTTGTTTAGAAAAATGTAAAATCTTACCTTGAATATCTGAGAAACGGCCTCTTTAATAATGCAAGGTTTCCAGTTCTCATCTGTAGTCTATTAAATAAAGAATCAAAGTACTGAACGTACTGACAGGCTGGCGAACTGCTAAGGAACAACAGCTTTTTAAGTGATATAACATAAAGTGGTTTTCTAAGTCGAAAGAGAGGTAAGTGCTGGACTTAACAAAAAATTTAAAAAATAAAAAATTTAAAAATATAAAAAATTTGGAGCCGCCGTGATTCGATCGCTGGACCTTGGCATCAGAAAATTACTAAGCGAGTTGCTTAACCACTCGACCACGATCTCCTTGGAGAATATTGACCTAAATAATTTAACATAATAAAATCATTGATGCGCGCGCTATATCGCGTTCGTAACGCATAGTAATAATTATCAACGCCTTTAAACACCTTTTCTTTTAATTTCATACAATTTCCTTCCATTTCAAGAAGAAACTAATATATTACAATCGAACAGAATAAATGAAACAAGGAAAGTTGAATGTTCTTATCTTGCAAAACTGATTAACGAGGAGGAACTATTTGCATTGAGTGTATAGATTCTGTGTTGTCAGTTTCGGGAGTAAATTCATCTTAGTGGAATTCATTTTTTAGGATTGTAATAGTCTGGCGGGAAATCGCCAGCCTAAAAATAGTTACAACAAGACTGCATTCAGTAAACGCTTTAATCTGCCTCAGTGGAAGCCTTGACCATAACAAATAGCCATGTGTATGTGTATGTGTAATTATTTAAACCTCTCGGTCAAGGATAACCCATGAAAGTGCAAGCACTTATTTCCAATGGGGTCCTGTGTTTTTGCTGAAGGGACAGCAGGTGGAAGAGATAGTGGTGTGATACAAGGTATCCGGGCGCGATGCCCTAGCTCTTTCCGAAGAGACACCTTGGTTCTTTAACGTGCCCGGTGTATAGCACCGATACACGCGAGACTACCTCTGGGTTGCTAACCAGTTCATCTCTAGTTAGGTGGGAAACACAGAAAGCGTTTCAGAAATGATCAAGTGCCCGGCCGAGGATTGAACCCGGGACCTCTCGATCAGCAGTCAAGCAGGCTATCCGCTCGACCACCGTACTGAAGAATTAAACAGAATGGAAGGCAAACACGCTGTTCTATTTTAATTTGAACATACACGTTTGCAGTACAACATTTCTATTTCCCATCATGAGCATTTATTGTTTGTCCGAGTACTTGAGTTTTAGAGTACCCCAGTACTTGATTGAAAAGAATGACTGAGTACTCGAGTACAGATTTTAGTACTCGTTGACATCTCTACTATAAAACTAATCTACAGTAAAACTTTGTTAAAAAGAGCATCAATATTATGAGCACCCAGCCTACAAAGGTTGCGGTCTGTGGCCTTATTCATCAACGTTATAAGTCTAAAATTCAGACTTAGACTTTATATTGCCTAATGTCTTATTCGCTCTCATGGTGTTATAAATGTACCAATTTTGATATAAATTTATAAACATGTTCATGGATTACCGAAAATAATCAAATAGAATTTCACATGGATAAATCGAATTGTAAAGCAATGGCAGCGATTATAAATGTTGTCAATTTTAAGTCTAAGTCTTAGTTTTAGACTTATAACGTTGGTGAATAAGGCCACTGGACTCAAAAAGAAAGTATGGCCTCCACATGTGCACAGTAAACTTGACATATTTATTGATTTATTCATTCATCAGGGATTCAATTTTGATGTTTAAGTCATCCAACAAAATCCATGAAAATTAAATCCCCCACAAAACAGGGTTCTCAATAACAGCAGGCTACAGGCCAAAAAGACTGCTTAAAAATCATTTTTGGCCGACTGAAATTTATACACATTTTTATTTTTTATATTAAAATAGTTGCTCTAAGAACCTTATCAGGCCTGCTGGGTAAGCATTTCGTCCTGCTAGGATAAAACTTATTGAGAACTCTGCCAACAAATCGATGGCTTAGAATTAGAAGGACGCAACTACCAAATCGATATTTTGAGAAAACACGGAAAAACTGTCAGACATTTACTCTTTACTTATGGTAAAACAAACTTTTACAACTTCAATTTGGTCACCATGACAAGTTCAGATTTTTATGAAAATGGGCTCATAAGAAGCGCCTTGTATAAATCTTAAAAGGTCGTTAGTGGCACTTACGTCCTTCTAATTCTAAGCCATCGAAACATGAATGATTCTACAATAATCCAATATTTACTGTAATACTCTATTAACTGCATCAAGAATAATTACTTCAGGGAATTCTGCTGTATAAACTGATATAGCAGGGAAACATACAGTTCAATAATATAGTCTATTCACGCTATCTTCAACATCTCTTAATATAATAATAACAAATTTACTGTCATGTCAAAGATTGTTAATGTCCAGATCACCCCCTGCCTCCAATAAAAATTCCAACAACTATAAAAAGTAGTTCCTAAAATATTAAATAAGAATCCCTACCAAAATAAGTAGTTTCTGTAAATAAGTATTCCTACCCTAAAAAGTAGTTCCTGTAAAGCAACTATTAACAGTAGTTCCTATAAAATTAAATATTAAATAAGTATTCCTTCCCTAAAAAGTAGTTCCTTACTAAATAAGTATTCCTACCCTAAAGAGAAGTTCCTTCCTGTAAAGCAACTATCAAAAGTAGTTCCTATAAGATTAAATAAGTACTCATACCCTAAAAAGTAGTTCCTGTAAAGTGACACCGATGGAGAACGGTTGTTTAGGATTTGTGTATCTGTCCTCATAACGCACGTGGATATTGCGAACTTCTACCTGTAGATTTTTGATCACCTGGGTTGCAAACTTCTCTGCAAATGAGTCCTTCTTAGCTTCTTTAGGTTTATCTGTAAACAAGACTTTGTTCAGAAAATGCTAAGACCTGCCCTCCACTTGGACCCCAAAGCTGAAATTCACCTAATAGGGATGTATTAGGGTTGTTCTGGAACCCTTCGGCATCATTCTGCAACCCTTCCTAAAAATCTTTGGCATCAAAATTTTTAAATTTTTAAAATTTGAACACAGATTGTAATCAGCATCCCTTCTGCATCCCACGGTCTGATGGATGGCAGGTCTTATGCAAACCTTGTTCATAAAAATTGCTGAGTCATGTTTGAAATGTTTGATAGTGCTACATGGCTTTGACAATGTAATTGGTTAATGATGGTAAACAAGTATGCCAAGTTTGAAAACAAATGCCTCGATGGACTTCAAAAATATTTGAGTTTCAACATTTTGTAAAAGACGGACAAATAGATAGAATATTCAAATTATGCCTCCTCCATCAGTAGATGCCCAAGGCATAAAAAAGTTGCAAGAAAAAATTGTAACACAAAGACGTTTGTTAATCTGTATGAACACCAAGAGCCAAGACGAAAGCATAAAGACCATCAACATTTTCAAAACAATTTAATTTTAAATCAATGTTGATACAAGTTTTTTCAACCTACATTTATCGTTTTTGACACATCCTTTCTGATGTTATCCATCACCAATTGGTCCACAGAGACACCCCCCCCCCCCCCCCCAAAAGAAATGCAAGCCAATTGATCGACAGAGGCACACCCCCACATTTTTGTTTTACCTTTCTCAGCTTCCAATTTCTTTGCCTCTTCAAGAGCTTGTAACTTTTTCTGTTTAGCATTTTGCTTTTCTTTTTCTTCCTTCTCAGCATTGTACTTTATTCCTGAAAAATATAACAATACTTTTCATTGGCTGTTTGCTCATTGGCAATTTCGTATCAACCAATCAGAATTAGTCTTGTACACAAATTATACACAAAATACAACACTTTTCAATTGATGTTTGCTCATTGGCAGTTCGGTATCGACCAATCAGAATTAGTCTTGTACACAAATTATATACAAAATACAACACTTTTCAATTGATGTTTGCTCATTGGCAGTTCGGTAATGAACAATCAGAATTAGTCTTGTACATAAATTATACACAAAATAATTTTCAAAGACTACATAGCAATGATTATAGGAAAGCAACCATTTACCGGTAGATTATTCTAACTTTTTTGATGAATTTTCACGAACTAATGTAGTACCAACGTTATTAGCTCAGTGACCAAATATGTGAGATTTATCTTGCTGTTTAGACGCGCCTTCATAATGCAATCATTTTGGTTAGTTAGTTGGGCAATGCCTTAATACATAAGAGCAATATGATCACATTAAATTTTTTTTTCAACAATACAGTTACCTGTGACTTGGCAGGCATGTTTATAAAACTTACCAACATTTGGTACAGCCAGAGCATAGAGACCATCAATGGTTGCCACGACAGGTTCTGTGTACAAGTTCTTCCAGGGGATTTTCAACGTCAATTTTCCTGCAACACAGATTAAACAATGTACTAGATTAGACTACATAATATGGGCATAATTGACCATACGCCAGTTGTCAAACAATACCCTTTAAATCAATTTTAACAGTAAATTATAATCAAATGGCCCAATGGATAAACTTTAAAACATTCGCAGAGCAACCGTCGACAAACAATCAGATGGAGCCATCTCTGCTGCGCAGTAATGTCAATTATCAGGGTGAACATACCAAGTGACTTTTTGTCTAAGTCTACAAGTAAAAATTTCAAAACTTAAAAACAACCATAGGTATCTTATTCATACATGCCAGATTTTCCTTGAGCCTATGCAGGAGATTGGTGATGGAAATGCAGGAGATTTCAATGAAATGCAGGAGATTTTCTTGCGCGAACTAAAAAGGATGAAGTTTATATGCCCTTTGCATTGTTACATCTATGATATACCAGTTCAGTCATCATACACATGAACATTACTCACATCAAGGAAAACAATAACAATTACTGTAGAAATTTCAGATAACTTATTAAAAAAAACTTTACTATTATAGAAAACAACTGCTGCGATAAAAAAAACTTGCCCTCATGCAATTTACATATAATCATTCAAACAAAAAAAATCATTCATAAATTGTAGTTCAGACATAAAATTAGTTTAGGCCCTCATGGATGATTAGGAAACCAAATGTGCAGCCTAGTTAAATAAAGTCTTTACTTATTAATTAATTCAATTTGTTTAAAAGCTTCAAAAATATATCTGAAATAAGTGATGCCTAATTGAATACCATTCAAGTTAAATAAAAAAAATACAAACTGAAATCGATTTTACTATTTAACAAAGGGAAGTAACTGCTCCGAGTTAATTCTGTACAGGAATGTTCGGTCTGAGCTGGCTTTTAACTCTAACCAAATTGTAAACAACAGCTGGAGCCTGGAGCGATGTTTATCTAATTTATGACACCTATAGTTAATTCAAAAATCTCTGTCACAACCGCGTAAACAAACATTCAACCCGGTCGATTATTACAGGTTTCTCAGGATTAAATTTTACCATCCTGAATACACTTATATGATTACAACTCTAATGGTCCTATAGCGTTGTGGATATACTTACTGCATTTAGCTATTCAGAAATGGAACATTTTGGCGGTTTTGACAGACATCTTTGAATCGACAATATGTATACTCTTATCGGGTTAATTATCAATTGCTCATTGAAGTGACCACTCTCCTGGGGTGTCATAAAGGCTTGTTAGATAGTGGGGCTCATTGATTAATTGTTAATTCATCACCAGAAATTTACGAGAATAGTTAAACTTCAATCATGCTTACCCGGATTTTTCTAAAACGATTTTCTAAGTTTTTTTTTGAAAGTCGTGAAATGCGGGAGATTTGATAAAGATGCAGGAGGGCAGGAGAAGACCCTTAAATCGGGGAGTCTCCCGCACGATCCGGGAAATATGGCATGTATGCTTATTCTTTGACCAACTTTCACAAGGTATTGGGCTCAATGCTCAAGGCTAAGAATGATCACTACCCACACAGCAGAATAGTTTGTGAAACCGGTCACAGCTTATGCCCAAAACCGGTCACAGTTTATGCCCGAAACCGGTCACAGTTTATGCCCGAAACTGGTCATAGTTTATGCCCGAAACCGGTCACAGTTAATGCCCGAAACAGGTCACAGTTTATGCCCGAAACAGGTCACAGTTTATCACCAAAACCAGTCACAGTTTATGCCTGAAACAGGTCACATTTTCTGACCAAAACCAGTCAAAGTTTATGACTGAAACAGGTCACAGTTTATGACCAAAACCAGTCACAATTTATGCGAAACCAGTCACATTCTGTTGAAACATATTAGGTTGGGCAATGTAGACCAACATAATACCGGAAGAATATTTTACAAAGTCAGAAGATTGGAATATACTTAAAATACATAATTTTTTGGCTTCAGAAGAAATAAGATTAACAAGCAACAATAAAACAAGATTTCATCATGGTGAAAATTCTGCTGAGTAGCAACATTCAGTACACATCATCCAATTACATGTTGATGTTAGTATTCACAACAAACATAGGTAAATAATTACATTCTATTGGTAGAATAAACAACTATATAGACTGGCAATAGTAACCGCCGATTTCCAGCAATTGCAAAAATGTCTACCCGAGACTAACTAAGGCAACCAAGCCAAAAATTGGCTTTCTAACTTATATAATTGGCTGTCACATTGTGCAGTGTGTGGCAAATTAGCACGTATTTGTACATTATGCGTGCTGACCGATTGAAATTTCCAATATACATCAATGAAATGTTGTGACTTTAAAGTTGTAGACCCCAGAACATTTCAAGCATGAACATCGTGAACTTGTGTACAGTTAAAGTATTAACAATGTTATATGAGTGCAATTACTACAGAGTAACAGTGCAGGGTAATATTATCCTGCACTGTAGTTATTGCACTCATTCCTTTGAAAATGAAGACACACCCCATCGATTGTCATTGGATTTAGCGACACCCCATCAGTAAATTCCCGCAGCCATGATTTGCAAGTATGTTTCATCGGCAAGTATACGAACACTGCTAAGATGTAGTCTGTCTAACATACCCTATGTTAAGAAAGACAACTCCTCAATATACTCTTTTTCATGAAATTATTTCCCTTTGCACCCTCAAACATCTAGATAATCAAGCCCAGAATAAAATCTAGCTACAATTGAAACTAGCGCTATCACAGGAGTGATGAATCATACCTCCGCAGCACCGCCTTGACACACGAATATTATTTAAAATTATAGTCTTAACAACACATTTGATGGAGATCTGCTGCTATACAGATTGAAAAACACCATGATTTAAGGCTAATGTGAAAATTGATGAAGAAAAAAATAAGTAACACACTAGTACAAAACAAAGTTATATAATTATAATCAACCAAACACGATTTGCATGACTATATAACCTTTCACCTGTAAGTGTGACCTTGACCTTTGAGATAGGGACCTGGGTCTTGCGCACGACACACCGTCTTGATGTGGTGAACATTTGTACCAAGCAATTTTAAAATCCAGTAAGAAATGACAAAGTTACAGAGCGGACACGATTTGCAGGACTATATAACCTTTCACCTGTAAGTGTGACCTTGACCTTTGAGATAGGGACCTGGGTCTTGCGCATGACACACCGTCTTGATGTGGTGAACATTTGTACCAGGCAATTTTAAAATCCAGTAAGAAATGACAAAGTTACAGAGCGGACACAATTTGCATGACTATATTACCTAATAAAAAATTATGCTATTTGATAGATAAACTATATTATCTAGTCGGGTAGCCAGACTACACACAGGTGATACTAGTGAAATGTGAAAACATGCTGGTAGTCAGTGATTTATTTCTCTCTCTCTCTTCAATGTACAATCAGTTCATAGTGCATCATGTTACATTTTACAGTCTGTATGCACAGGTTACTGTATCATTGATAAAGACTAAAATGAACAAAACACTGGCTTAGAATGAGAAAGTCGTAACTAAAAATCAATATTTTGAGAAAACAAGAAAAACTGTCTGACAATCACTTTTTACTTATAATAAAACAAGCTTTTGCATTTTCATTTTGGCCAACATGACAAGGTCCGATTTTCATGAAAATAGGCTCATAAGAAGCGCCTGGTAATGCAGATTTCAAATATGTATGGGTCATATAAGGTCGTGAGTAGTAGTTACGACCTTCTCATTCTAAGCCAGCGAAAAAATTGTAAAATTTATATTTTTCTTGTAGGTTTTTTTTTCGTTATCATTAATACAGATACCTGTGTCTGCATGCTAAGACTTTCAAAATATGTAACACAAAGTTAATCATTATTTTACTACAATAAGCTTAGGTATTTTTTTATGAGAAGTAAAGAGACTGTGTTACAAAGCACTATTTTTGCAAACTTACTGTACTTAAAAATATAGAGAATAATATGTTGGTGTCATGGTTGAGTAAGTTTATCTGGCTTTTTCTAAGGATAGAGACATTTTCAGACGGCCCTGTGGACAAACGTTTGACATTTTAGGGGCTATTATTGGTCACTTTACTTAGAGCTAAAGAACAAATTAATTTGGTGGTTTTTTATCTATAAGATCTTTGTTGTTTACAGTATGTAGTGTGAAATAATTAATTTTTGTGGGGGGATTTAATTTTGTGGATTTCGTGGTTCACTTTTAACCACGAAATCAAATCCCATCAAGCATTAATTCTGTCCCTTTTATTTAGAAATCCACGAATTAAGGTCCCATTGAAACGGCCTTTTTACCAAACCACGAAATTTCATTCCATCACAATTAAACAATTTTACAGTATTTATTGTTTACAGTATGTATGTGATGGTAAATAATTTTTTTTTTTTTTAAATGAATTATGCCGAGCATAGCCTTTATTTGCTTTATTTCTACTGAAACATGGCAGGCATATATATGTACCTCCACCCGGATTTGAACCTGAGTCGCCAGATTAGACGACAAGCGCACTAACCACTGAGCTATGGAGGCACATGGTAAATAATTGTATACTTGCAGTAATTGAATATTTACATTGTCAGCATCTTTCTATACTGTCTGCAACAGTTACTGGCATGTAACTACATTCTATAGTTGTGTATAGTACAGGAAATTTGACCTAATCCTGACCGTTATGCATGAATATATTACATGGCTCTTGAATTGAATACATCAATTTTGGCAAATCGTTCAATATCTGTGCTGTAGATTTGAGCTTGTCTTGTATTACACCTCAAGCCGGACAGACTCATATCGTTGTTCCTTCTTCCCATCCAGTATCCGGCTCTGGAATTCTCTGCCCACTCGTCTGACAGGAGCCCCCAGCATCGAGGCCTTCAGGACGAGCATCGCAGCGTACGTGTAAATAACACAGCAACGTTTTTAACCCAGCACTTGTTTAAGCCTCACATCCACCTTGTAAATAGTCACCACTTTGTACGATGATGCTCCAGAGCGGGCCATGTACAGTACGGGAAGAAGAAGAAGAAGCATCTTCGTGATGCATGCACTTCCCGCTTATGAAATCATCAAGAGTAGATTGTAAACATAGACACTAAAGCAGCTGTTAAATTATGCTTAGTTAAGGTCAGGATCGTGTCAAATGCTCTGGGCTCTGGGCTACAGCAAAAGTCTCTAGACCACCCAGGGTTTTCCCTAGGATTTTTTAAACGAGGGTCGCAGGACCCTTAAAATTCATATTTAGGGAGTCTCTGAGAAATTTTGGGGGTCCCTTCATTATGCGGTAATGCATTTCAAGCTCATTATTAGTGAGTATCAAATTTATAAATAAACAAGAGGGCCATGATGGCCCTATATCGCTCACCTGATTATAAATGAAGCCCTGCACAATTTAGACTAACAAAGGTAGAGCGTAAATATAGAAACTGGTGACCCCCGGGGCAGGGTCAATTTTGACCTCAGGGGCATAATTTGAACAATCTTGGTAGGGGACTACTAGATGATGCTACATACCATATATCAAAGCTCTAGGCATTGTAGTTATAGAGAAGAAGATTTTTATATGTTTTCCCTATATAAGTCTATGTAAAACGGTGACCCCCGGGGCGGGGCCAATTTTGACCTCAGGGGCATAATATGAACAATCTTTGTAGGGGACCACTAGATGATGCTACATACCAAATATCAAAGCTCTAGGCATTGTAGTTTTAGAGAAGAAGATTTTTATATGTTTTCCCTATATAAGTCTATGTAAAACGGTAACCCCCGGGGCGGGGCCAATTTTGACCTCAGGGGCATTATATGAACAATCTTGGTAGGGGACCACTAGATGATGCTACATACCAAATATCAAAGCTCTAGGCATTGTAGTTTTAGAGTAGAAGATTTTTATATGTTTTCCCTATATAAGTCTATGTAAAACGGTGACCCCCGGGGCGGGGCCAATTGTGACCCCAGGGGCATAATTTGAACAATCTTGGTAGGGGACCACTAGATGATGCTACATACCAAATATCAAAGCTGTAGGCATTGTAGTTTTAGAGAAGAAGATTTTTATATGTTTCCCTATATAAGTCTATGTAAAACGGTGACCCCCGGGCCGGGGCCAATTTTGACCCCAGGGCCATAATTTGAGCAATCTTGGTAGGGGACCACTAGATGATGCTACATACCAAATATCAAAGCTGTAGGCATTGTAGTTTTAGAGGAGAAGATTTTTATATGTTTTCCCTATATAAGTCTATGTAAAACGGTGACCCCCGGGGCGGGGCCAATTTTGACCCCAGAGCCATAATTTGAACAATCTTGGTAGGGGACCACTAGATGATGCTACATACCAAATATCAAAGCTCTAGGCATTGTAGTTTTAGAGAAGAAGATTTTTATATGTTTTCCCTATATAAGTCTATGTAAAACGATTAGTAAGGTTGCATAAGACTATAATTACAGCTTAATAATTGTTTAATAGTTTGTAAACATACAATCACTGTAAACGATGATAACCCTAATATCCACATTCTGCATTTAATTTAAATTAAAGCCTCAAAGCTGCTAACAAGTACACATTTCGTAGTTCTACAACTAAAATATAGTAAGAGAGACAACTCTTACATGATCACAACCAGTATAATTATTACAGAGTACACTCCCTTTGATTAAATGAAAAACAAGGTTTTTCTATTACTTGACCTAGTAGCCTAATTTTTGACCTCAGATGACCCAATATCGAACTTGACCTAGATTTTGTTAAGATGATCATTGTGACCAAGTTTCATAAAGATTAGGCCAAAATTGTGACCGCTAGAGAGGACACAACCCAATTGTTGACAGACGGACGGACGGACGGACGACGGACGAAGAGTGATCACAAAAGCTCACTCTGTCACTTTGTGACAGGTGAGCTAATAAAACAGCAAATGCAGATTCCTCAATGCACCACAAGACTTAGTGCAATAAATAGCAGAAAGAAAAATGTTCTAGCTGAAATAAAAATGTCCATTCGAGGGATCCTTTTGGGGTCCCAAGGATGCACAGTAATGCAGAAATGAGGGTCCTAAGCCACAAAGTTGCGTCAGGGACGCAGAAAACCTGCATCAGGGAAATCCCAGAACCACCATTTTGTAAAATACAGTGTAACCTCAATTTTGTCCAAATAAACACCTTAAAGGAGCAGAGGGGCATTAAATATTTTTAGTAGTAGTGGGTAGGGGCACTGGGTCAGTATTTATAAAGCATCTTAAGTGAAAACTTAGAATTTTCTTAAAATCTCAAATTTTCCTTAAGTGTATCAGCTAAACGGGAAAACTAATATTAACTATTATTTACGTTGCTTAGAAGCATAATGTAAAGAGCTACACTAATCATAAAGAAAACATGGGCTACTTTTCATTACTTGTGAAATATGGGCAGCTCAATATGTTAACTTAAGTCAAAATATTTAAGTGTTCACTTAAGATGCTTTATAAATACCGGCCCTGGTCTGTGAAATATATAGTGAGGGTGGAGGTTACCGTGGATGTAACTGACTAGAGCATTATCTATTAATAAGCGATCTTGGACATTTTTTACAGACCTGAAGGTAGGGGTAGCGGAAACAAGCAATTTTTTCTTTGGCCTTAAGAGTTTTTAATCAACATATTGGATGAAACATGCAGTACTTTCACAATATTCCAACATGCACATCAAACACGCACATAGTCTATAATTGTCTCTATGTATACCGGTACCTAGTTAGCTAAGTATCTGTAGTCATGCAATATTTCATTTATTTATTTCACACAACAAATTCTGTTGTCTGGGACATTTTTTTATCATCAAGTACAGTGCACAGGTAACTGTATCGTTGAAAACAAACAACGAAAAACTTTTTTTTTTTTAATTTATATTTTTCTAAAAAAAAAATTAAAAAATTGTTTTAAACAATACAGATATCTGTGGTACAGTGTGTAGCTATTTTGTTTTCGTGGTGAAATTTAACTTTGAACGGACTGTAATAATTTTATTTTTAACATTATTGTACTGTGATTTGTTAGTGTTCGATAATTAATGCTGTAGGACAAGTCAAGGTTTATCACCATTATCATTTAACTTTGAACGGAATGTAATAATTTTATTTTTCATATTATAGAAATGTGACTTGCTATTATTGGTGTTCGATAATTAATGTTGTTATTTCTTTCTAAAAATAACAACATTGATACAGGATAAAAGAAAATCATATAATAATATTGTAATGTTCATTTAGTGTCAACTGCCAACCAATGCTGCTGTGGGCCAAATCCATAGATATAACATTAATAATACACAAACTTTGATAAATCGATATTTAGGTCCGTTTTCCTTTAACTGATCATACTGTATTCCTATGAATAAACGCTTTTTTGAGATTTTTTTTAATAGTGCATATTTCTTATGTTTATTAATATTATGATGCTTATCAATATTTTTATGATAATTTCTTTCTGAAAATTAAGACACCCCGAAAAAGAACCCTCCTTCTGCAAAAAGCATGGTCCCTGGGCGTCGTTTAGTCGGAGGTATACGGTACCTGATGAAGAAAATGCTTTGCAAATATTATAAATCATAAAATCTGCAGCTAAATGTTTGCAACCCTAACTTCTAAATCAAGTAGATTTTTTTTTCAATTTTATTCTGGGCTTGATTATCTATGTTTGAGGGTGCAAAGGAAAATAATTTCATGAGAAACGGTAGATTGAGGAGTTGTATTTATAAACATAGGGTATAGCTTGGCCACATTGACATGAGTCTGACCTATTGATTACCATAATTTAACAGTCGAATTATTGTTCACGTTTACAACACCGAGTGTATGTTTTCTTTATCGGGGAGTATCACGATGACGCTCCAGATGTAATACAAACACAAATCTTAAATACCGATCTTGCACGATTTGCTTGCGGAAATTGATATATTCAAAGCAAGAACCTTGTAATATATTCTTGCATAAAGGTCAGGATCAGGTCAAAATAGCCAAGCTATATGTTAGACAGACAACTAACTTCTCTCCAGTACAAGGTTCAATCCTACCTATTTAATCTTTGAGTTTCATCTAAACATACTGTAAAAAATTAAATTTTCGATGGGGGATTAAATTACGTGAATTTCATGGTTCACCTTCAACCACGAAATACAATCCCATGAAACAATAATTCTGACCCTTGTATTTATTAACTGAAATGCAAAATCCACGAAATTAAAGTCCCATCGAAATGGTCTTATTTACCCAAACCACGAAACTCTAACATTTCTTCAGTACAAGGTTCAATCCTACCTATTTAATCTTTGAGTTTCATCTATATATACTGTAAAATAATTTAATTTCGATGGGAAATTTTTTTTTGTGGTTTTGATACAAAAATCCATTTCGATGGGACACTAATTCGTGGATTTTGCATTTCAGGTAATAAATACAAGGATCAAAATTATTGTTTGATTGGATTTGATTTCGTGGTTAAATGTGAAACACGAAATCCACGAAATTTAATCATCCATGAAAATTAAATAATTTTACAGTATCTAAATACAACACATTATCAGCCCAGCAAGTCATAGATAGGCAAGTATTATCATACACGTGGATCATCCAGTTCAACATCTTCACAGTTTTATGGGTTTATTATCAGAATGTAACTTATTTCTCACTTTGTATTTGATCCAGACTTTACATGAAGTTGTTCATGAACAGTAACGATCGATTCAGTAAGTAATTCTAATGAGGGAACTATTCCATTGGAAAGAATAGCGGGGGGGGGGGCCTCGTAAACTTATATAAACCCACTTAAACCTAGATAAACATAGTTTGCCTGACAGACTAGCTAATATTTACAACCGTTTTCAATTAACATTTAACAGACTGCAACTATACTTTTCTCAGGGGTAAGTGCATGGTCATTGGTTTTTTCAGTCTGATTAATTAATAAACGTTCTCTGGCTTCAGAGGGAAGAGACAGAATCATTGTGTGATACAACAGAGGCCCACATGGAAGAACTGAATGTGTCAGCCTCATTAAATAAATACTTCTTACTCACTCACTCACTCACTCACCCACCCAAAGCCCACCCACTCACTCACTCACTCACTCACTCACCCAAACTCACTCACTCACTCACTCACCCAAAACCCACTCACTCATCCACCCACCCATCCACCCACCCACTCACCCACTCACTCACTCACTCACTCACCCACTCACTTAATCACTCACCCACTCACTCACTCACTCACTCACTCACCCACTCACTCACTCACCCACCCACTCAATCACTCACCCACTCACCCACCCACCCACTCACTCACTCACCCAAAACCCACTCACTCACCCAAAACTCACCCACCCACCCACCCTCTCACCCACAAACCCACCCACTCACCCACTCACTCACTCACTCACCCACTCACTCACCCACTCACTCACCCACTCACTCACCCATCCAAAGCTCACTCACCCACTCACTCACCCACTCACTCACCCACCCACTCAATCACTCACCCACTCACCCACCCACCCACTCACTCACTCACCCAAAATCCACTCACTAACCCAAAACTCACCCACCCACCCACCCTCTCACCCACAAACCCACCCACTCACCCACTCACTCACTCACCCACCCACTCACTCACCCACTCACTCACCCACCCAAAGCTCACTCACCCACTCACTCAATCACTCACCCACCAACCCACCGACCCACCCACTCACTCACTCACTCACTCACTCACCCTCCCACCCACCCACCCACCCACCCACCCACCCACTCACTCACTCACTCACTCACTCACTCACTCACTCACTTACTTACTTACTTACAACATACAAGGCATCCAAAGACACTGAGTGTTATACCTGTGATATAGTCCATAAACCTACTGACCCATCTTTTTTCGAGCATGTTACAGAAAACAAACTTATTTTTTAGGCCTAAAATTAGATAATGAAGCCCAGAATGAAATCTTGCTAAAAGTTCTGCTATTTGATGATTGATAAAATATATATGATTTAGTTGGGTTGATGTAGTCCGGTAGCCAGACTAAAATATCAACAGGTGAAGTAATATATATACTTGTAGCAACATGATCACAAATTCTTGTGTTTTAGAGAAAATACTCAAATCTTAATCTACCGATGATCATCATGTTATAGAAAGCTACTGTAAACTCATTTAAATTTCCATGGGGGGAGTCGAAATATGTGGTTTTGGTACAAGTTTCATGGTATTGGTAAAAATTTACTTTCGAGAATACTAACTTTCATGTTTTGCTAATCATCAACATATTCACGACTACAAATTTTTGTGTTTTAAATTTCAAGGGCCAAAAATTCAGCCCCTATCTCCTCCTAAATGAATATATATTTTTCTCTTACTTTCTGAAGTAGAAAAAAAACTGCCCCCGCCAATCAAAAAAATAAATTATGAAGAGCCTGCATACATTTGTAATTCAAATTTCCCCTACCTGAGGGCCACCCAGACCCAAGTCCCCTAAAGTGTAATTAAGGCCATACACTTAAGTTTTCTACTTTGTAGATGCTTCCCGACGAGGTTCATACAATCACACACATACCTAATAATACCACAAATTTATATGCTAATTTTTTAAGCAATAAATTCAACTTTACCACAAACTTATAATAAATCTTACATAAAAATATGTCGAAGATCACCGCGCTTCAGTTAACGTATAAATGTTTTGAATCATCTTAAAAGAAGTACATTGAATTTTTAATACATCATTTAAAAATAACACCTACACTCAATGTGCAGCAACTGTGACTAAGAATTCTTTTTTAAAAAATATTGACAGTTTCGTCTGCTTTATCCACCTCCTGGGCAATGTTTTTATGTTGTTTTTTAAATGCCGAGCTTAGCCTTTATTTGCCAGTCAGCTCTCTGTGGAATATGGCAGGCATATATGTGTGTGTCTCTGTCCGGGTTTGAACCCCGGGTCGCCAGATAAGGTGGCAAGCGCGGTAACCACTGAACTACAAAAACCATGGGCACTGTTTTATCAAAGTGACGTACTGACGTCATAAACTGTGTTAATTAACCATTCTAGCAATGAAAAAACAAAGACCATGCTTGAATTAGGAAATAGTTCTTAGTTTTCCATGATATACAAGCCAATATATCACAGTTTGCAGTTTATATGCATAGGCAATTAATCACGAAGGCTGTAGAGTTTACACACACACACCATGAGATTGATGGTTATAGATGCGGGTCCTCATGATTGCGGAAATTTTGGACTTCAATGCCTTTTTTGGCCGTATTTATATTTCTAACTTCATTAAATTAATGCAGGGCCGGGTGTCAACGATTCAGGAAAATCAGACGCGGTCAACCATTTTTAACAAACAAGAGGCCTTCAAGCACATTGTTTCCATCTGTGAATCTGTTTTTATAAAGAAATTCTCTAATTTCATTAAATTAATGCAGGGGTGTCAACAGATCCAAATTTAAAATCAGGAAAATCAGACACGGTCAAACATTTTTGACAAACAATAGGCTGTCAAGCACATTGTTTCATCTGTGAATCAGTTTTTAGAAAATTATTCCTTCAAACCATATTAAATTGACCATAACTTCACCATTTCTTAACATATTTTCATCAAATAACTTTTTTGGTCAGAAATAATGCCTCTTTCAGGATATGTAAACCGATTTTCTAGATTTAAACATATTTGGATATCTGTATAACTTGCCCTTGACCTGTATTCATGGATTTTTCATTTCAGTTAATAAATATAAGTGCCTAAGTTCGTGTTTGATGGGATTTTATTTGGTGGTTAAAAGTTAACCACGAAAATCCATGAAATTCAATCCCCGCAAAAATTATTGATTTTACAATAAAACAATGATTGACAAAACAATGAATGATGAATTGAAGGCCACCTATAACATACAGGTTAGGAGTTTTTTGTTGACAAGTGACATTGCTCAGTGTTCAGGAAAATGACCATAACAAGTATTAAATAGATTGAAACATCTCTGTGCTAATTATGTGTCGATTCAATAAATAACACTTAATGCAGGAATTATCTCATTGTAATAAATAGGGGGGAACAGTTATCTTCGCCACTGGATGATTTGCTCTGATTTTCAGATGACAATATGATCATGTTCCAGTGTATACCCTCATGAAATGTCCACAAATCACAGCCAGGGACTTGGTTCAGTCAGTATTTACCTTAAGTGTGCTCCAGTTACAGTGCTTCTTTCACTTTTGTGGGAAAGGGGTCCGATAGGAGGGGGGAAATTAGAGCACGGAAAGGCATAACAGGGAATTTTAAATTATTGTTAAATGTCCTTAAATGTCTAGTTTAATTGATTATTGGTGGTATTTTAAGCATGGGAGGTCAAACAAACCTACTTAAATTCATTCTGCATTCATTTATCAAATAAATTTACCCTATATATGTGGGAAAATATTGAGCAAGACTACAAGGGGAAAATACAGAAATATTAGGGGAAAATTTATACTCTGCAGAGAGGGGATAGCTAGGGCCTATTATCTCCATACATTTTAGTGGGGAAAGACTCTGGAGTTATAACCCAGTGATCTGGGTTGGATTCCCAGTTGCAGGGAGAAAATTTACCATGTTGATTTTGTTGCTGACCAACCAACATCCAAAGTTTTTGAATCCTAGGGCCAATCATTGTGGAGTTATTGACAGGAAGTGGTTAGATCAACCGAACTACATGCAGAATGGCCAGCATGTGCACAGCAATACACCCCTCATCAAAAATGGCATCAAGGAAATAATAAGTATCAATCCAGGCATCCATATCAGGCTTCGCGAAATTGGCCAAAAACGTGCCGGTCCACGGACCGACAAACTTTATAGATCTGTCGGTCCCAAAAAAAAAAATATAAATAGAGGGGTATATTAATTGGCAATTGCTCGGAACATTGACCGGTGCGGCGGTATTTCCTTCCACAGATAATTTATCCTCTTAATATTTTGACAAATCTGCGTCAATTTTATGGATTTTTTCGCCGGTACAATGGACCCATAGGCAGGCAACTTGCATCGGTCTGAGCCCGAAATCATCTGTCAGGACCGACGGACCGATGGATTTCGGGAAGACTGCCATATTTAAAATGTAAAATGCCAAAAAAATTAACAAGAGGGCCATGATGGCCCTATATCGCTCACCTGATTATAAATGAAGCCCTGCACAATTTAGACTAACAAAGGTAGAGCGTAAATATAGAAACTGGTGACCCCCGGGGCGGGGTCAATTTTGACCTCAGGGGCATAATTTGAACAATCTTGGTAGGGGACCACTAGATGATGCTACATACCATATATCAAAGCTCTAGGCATTGTAGTTATAGAGAAGAAGATTTTTATATGTTTTCCCTATATAAGTCTTTGTAAAACGGTGACCCCCGGGGCGGGGCCAATTTTGACCTCAGGGGCATAATATGAACAATCTTTGTAGGGGACCACTAGATGATGCTACATACCAAATATCAAAGCTCTAGGCATTGTAGTTTTAGAGAAGAAGATTTTTATATGTTTTCCCTATATAAGTCTATGTAAAACGGTAACCCCCGGGGCGGGGCCAATTTTGAACTCAGGGGCATAATATGAACAATCTTGGTAGGGGACCACTAGATGATGCTACATACCAAATATCAAAGCTCTAGGCATTGAAGTTTTAGAGTAGAAGATTTTTATATGTTTTCCCTATATAAGTCTATGTAAAACGGTGACCCCCGGGCAGGGCCAATTTTGACCCCAGGGGCATAATATGAACAATCTTGGTAGGGGACCACTAGATGATGCTACATATCAAATATCAAAGCTCTAGGCATTGTAGTTTTAGAGAAGTAGATTTTTATATGTTTTCCCTATATAAGTCTATGTAAAACGGTGACCCCCGGGGCGGGGCCAATTGTGACCCCAGGGGCATAATTTTAACAATCTTGGTAGGGGACCACTAGATGATGCTACATACCAAATATCAAAGCTGTAGGCATTGTAGTTTTAGAGAAGAAGATTTTTATATGTTTTCCCTATATAAGTCTATGTAAAACGGTGACCCCCGGGCCGGGGCCAATTTTGACCCCAGGGCCATAATTTGAGCAATCTTGGTAGGGGACCACTAGATGATGCTACATACCAAATATCAAAGCTGTAGGCATTGTAGTTTTAGAGGAGAAGATTTTTATATGTTTTCCCTATATAAGTCTATGTAAAACGGTGACCCCCGGGGCGGGGCCAATTTTGACCCCAGAGCCATAATTTGAACAATCTGGGTAGGGGACCACTAGATGATGCTACATACCAAATATCAAAGCTCTAGGCATTGTAGTTTTAGAGAAGAAGATTTTTATATGTTTTCCCTATATAAGTCTATGTAAAACGATTAGTAAGGTTGCATAAGACTATAATTACAGCTTAATAATTGTTTAATAGTTTGTAAACATACAATCACTGTAAACGATGATAACCCTAATATCCACATTCTGCATTTAATTTAAATTAAAGCCTCAAAGCTGCTTACAAGTACACATTTCGTAGTTCTACAACTAAAATATAGTAAGAGAGACAACTCTTACATGATCACAACCAGTATAATTACAGAGTACACTCCCTTTGACAAAATGAAAAACAAGGTTTTTCTATTACTTGACCTAGTAGCCTAATTTTTGACCTCAGATGACCCAATATCGAACTTGGCCTAGATTTTGTTAAGATGATCATTGTGACCAAGTTTCATAAAGATTAGGCCAAAATTGTGACCGCTAGAGAGGACACAACCCAATTGTTGACGGACAGACGGACGGACGGACGGACGACGGACGAAGAGTGATCACAAAAGCTCACTCTGTCACTTTGTGACAGGTGAGCTAAAAAGATCAACCCAGTCTACCTGAATGTAAAATTCTATTTATAGGCGGTATCCATTACAGCCATTGACCATTGTTGGTCAGGTAAGGTGTGAAACTCTATAGTAAAGTTATCAATGATAAAATGAGAGTAACAAATGTCTGGGGTTGATTGGTCTAGTGGATAAGGTGTCTGACTGGAAAGCAGAAAGTCATGAGTTCAACCCCTACATCAGGTAAGTTGTTTAATATATATGTATGTCAAATAATAATTTGAAACTAGAAATAACCATGAACTACTCACACTAGCACAATACTAACCTGAACTAACTGAGCACTGAACTAACTGAGCACCACATTAACCAGAACTTACTGAGCACCACATTAACCAGAACTAACTGAGCACAGCACTAACCATAACTAACTGAGCACCACATTAACCTGAACTAACTGAGCACTGCACTAACCTGAACTAACTGAGCACCGCATTAACCAGAACAAACTGAGCACTGCACTAACCATAACTAACTGAGCACCACATTAACCTGAACTAACTGAGCACCACACTAACCTGAACTAATTGAGCAATGCACTAACCAGAACTAACTGAGCACTGAACTAACTGAGCACTGAACAAACTGAGCACCGCATTAACCAGAACTAATTGAGCACTGCACTAACCAGAACAAACTGAGCACCGCATTAACCAGAACTAATTGAGCACTGAACTAATTGAGCACTGAACAAACTGAGCACCACATTAACCTGAACTAACTGAGCACCTCACTAACCAGAACAAACTGAGCACCGCATTTACCTGAACTAACTGACCACCGCATTAATCTGAACTAATTGAGCACCTCACTAACCTGAACTAATTGAGCACTGCACTGCACTAACCAGAACTAACTGACCACTGCACTAACCAGAACTAACTGAGCACTGCACTAACCAGAACTAATTGAGCACTGCACAAACAAGAACTAACTGACCACCGCATTAACCAGAACTAACTGAGCACCACACTAACCTGAACTAACTGAGCACCACACTAACCTGACCTTACTGAGCACTGAACAAACTGAGCACCGCATTAACCAGAACTAACTGAGCACCACACTAACCTGAACTAACTGAGCACTGCATTAACCAGAACTAATTGAGCACTGAACTAACCAGAACAAATTGAGCAATGCACTAACCAGAACTAATTGAGCACTGCACTAACCAGAACTAATTGAGCAATGCACTAACCAGAACTAATTGAGCACTGAAATAACCAGAACTAATTGAGCACTGCACTAACCAGAACTAATTGAGCACTGCACTAACCAGAACTAATTGAGCAATGCACTAACCAGAACTAATTGAGCACTGAACTAACCTGAACTAATTGAGCACTGAACAAACCGGAACTAATTGAGCACTGCACTAACCTGAACTTATTCGAACAATAATTTTACCCTTGTTTATATTACTTGAAATGCAAAATCTACTAATTAACGTTCCATCGTAATGGTCTTTTTTACCCACAACCGTGAAATTTCGCACCCATCGAAATTTAATGACTTTACAGTATAGATCGAATTACAGATATACTCCAAGTTTTACTGTACATCAAGTCTATAATCACCTTGAATTATTTTGACTAAGGTTCTGTGTTACTTGCTGCCTAGATGTCAAACATGACCCCAAAAAATCTAACATCAACGAACATGACACCAAAAAATCTAACAATAACAAACATGACACCATAGTCCATTAAATTTAATTGCTTCAGCATCGAGGGTGGCATGCATAATGGCTCTGTGGTTCATTTATGAGACTTACAAAACTTTAGATAAAAGAACCACAAGTTCTTTTAAAAATCGAAAGGGATTTCAATCCACCAGCCCACCCCCACCCCCTCCTCTCTGGACCAGCACACCATCCCCTCCAATCCCCCTGCCTCAGGGGCGAAGGAGCGCTTTCAAACATTAGGGAGACCAAACATTTTGCAATGGGAGAGGGAGGGTGTTAATTATGATTTTCGTCTGAATTATTGGGGGGGGAGCAAAAGATATGTTGCCCCCCCCCCCCTGTCCAGATATTGCCCCCCCCCCTGGCTCCTACACCCATGTGTCTCTCTGGACCAGCACATGTAAAGCTCCGCTCATGTTTGCTTGTCCTGTATATTAAATTAACATTGTAATTACTACATACAATGTACAGAGCTCCGGGGAGAATTGAGATAGTGAGTCATAGATCTGTGTTAATATTGGCAAGTTTGTATACAATTACACATCCTGTTGTACAAGACTTGTCATATACACAATAGTGCATCATACAATGTTATATCATACAGTGTGGGGGTGATCAATATATACATCTCAATGACTCATTCACTTATTGTCTACATTTTGAGTCCACCCTCCCTTTGAAATTATCCAAATGATACGCAATATATAGTTCAATTTTGAACCCTGAGCCATGACCTTTTCTAAAGACGAGTCTATTTGGGCGAGTAACCCGTGATTTATTGATTTCAATAGTCATGGTTTAAAGATATGATAATTACTAATATGTGTAATTTATCAATTGGCAATTTAGCGCAGTTAGTCAATGCCGCAACATTGCTTTATCGGCGAATTTATTAAACTTTAAAAGTGCAGTCACGGCTCATTGCTCAAAATTGAACTATAGTGTGTCCAGGATAACGTGATGTTTACACAAATTGACCGCATTGGTGTACCGTTGCAAAATTGCTTACTTAAATAAACACATACGGTCAATTGTATACTAAAATAACACTGATAGATCGTGAGCGCTTGATTTTTCCACTTATGTGGAATACTCC
This sequence comes from Spisula subtruncata, assembly GCA_963678985.1. Classification (NCBI taxonomy): domain Eukaryota; kingdom Metazoa; phylum Mollusca; class Bivalvia; order Venerida; family Mactridae; genus Spisula; species Spisula subtruncata. The sequence goes on from OY787677.1 coordinate 1,164,978, forward strand.
ATTTTTTCCCGCATTTCTTGTAAAGCAAAGCACTCGGAAGCACTTTCATTCGGTTACCTCCCGTTAAATTAAATAGAGAATGCATGGATAACCTCCCTTGGAAAGAGATACGTAGCGTTTTGCTTACGCATTGGACAGCAGGCCCCAATCTCCCTAAAACATCAATCTCATCTCATGTATCATTTGGATAATTTTCAAGCGAGGGTAGACTCAAAATTAGCATCAAGGGGGGGGACGCAAATTAGTTCAAAGATATACTTACCCACATGACCAGCCTTAATCTTCACTGGGAGGTCAAGGTCATCCTAAAATATCAAATCATAAAATGTAGGTGTGTGTCAGCATTAGCAAACGAGATTTGAAGGTGTGTCAGTATTAGCGGATCAAACTTGAAGGTGTGTCAGCATTAGCCAATCAAAATTGAAGGTGTGTCAGCATTAGCCAATCAAAATTGAAGGTGTGTCAGCATTAGCCAATCAAAATTGAAGGTGTGTCAGCATTAGCCAATCAAAATTGAAGGTGTGTCAGCATTAGCCAATCAAAATTGAAGGTGTGTCAGCATTAGCCAATCAAAATTGAAGGTGTGTCAGCTTTAGCCAATCAAAATTGAAGGTGTGTCAGCATTGGCCAATCAAAATTGAAGGTGTGTCAACATTGGCCAATCAAAATTGAAAGTGTGTCAGCATTAGCCAATCAAAATTGAAAGTGTGTCAGCATTTGCCAATGAGTATTAATGATGTTTCAGCATTAGCCAATCAAAATTGAAGGTGTATCAGCATTAGCCAATGAGAATTGAAGGTGTAACAACATTAGCCAATGAGAATTGCAGGTGTGTCAGCATTAGCCAATGAGAATTGAAGGTGTAACAACATTAGCCAATGAGAATTGAAGGTGTATCAACATTAGCCAATCAAAATTGAAGGTGTGGCAGTTTAAGCCAATGAGAATTTGAAGGAGTGCCTCCATTAACATGCTAAAATGAGCTATAATCATTAATGTGAATATAAGGCAGGAGTACTACTGGGACATAATGCCAAAATTCTAAATAAATTCCATTAAATTTCAAATAATAAACATAATTACTATGATATATAAACTATTAGAAATGGGTGCCCCCATTGATGTATATAGTAAAAGTAACAAAAACTTTGGTAATAATTGCTGAAGCAAAAAATCATTAACTGTCAAAAACTGTGAAAGTTTGAAGAAATTACCACAACGGCTTGTGAGGAATTCAACTCACAAGATTTTCATTATGTACAGATGGACACCACCAATGTTCTATGCCCCCACTTATAATTTAAATAAGTGAGGGGCATGACTACTTTAATACATAAACTATACAAGAATGAGGAAGGTTATCACTCACCAGTGCACTTTCTTTTAAATCAAGTTCATTGAGGACAACATCACCTGTAAGTATAAAATGAGAACGGTTATAAACATATGCTTGTCTGTCTGGTAATGTTTATATACTACAAGTATAATATATAATTATGACAAATCAACACATGCATATTCTGTTCAAAGTTAAATGACAGCGGTTATAAACATACGCTTGTCTGTTAGGTAATCTATGTTTATATCCTGCAAGTATAAAATATATAACAAATCAACACATACATACTCTTTACAAAGTTAAATGAGAGCGGTTATAAACATAAGCTTGTCCGTCAGGTAATCTATGTTTATACCCTACAAGTGTAAAATATACAACAAATCTATACATGCATAGTCTTTACAAAGTTAAATGAGAGCGGTTATAAACATATGCTTGTCCGTCAGGTAATATATGTTTATATCCTAGAAGTATAAAATATATAACAGATCAACACATACATACTCCGTTCAAAGTTAAATGAGAACGGTTAAGGAGCATGTGTTGGACCGAGGTTGGCCATAATTGAATACTATATACCAAGGTTCACCAGCAGATCTTTCAAAGATAAATGAGAACGGTTGTAAATATACTATCATCCTGTAGGTAAACTTTGTTTATATAGGTTAAACTGGATAAACCTGAGTAAAGGGATTCACCGCTATTCTTTCAAATGGGAGAGTTCCCTCATTAGTATTACTAATTGAATCAACTATATAGTCTTGATGCATTACTAGCACTAATTAACAGTTGTATTGTAAAACACAATGTGTTAAACTGACATCATTTAGTAATTTAGTTATATCACACCTTTATACAATGTTCAACATACCAGCGGGCATTTAAACCTGAAAATTCACATGAACTGAACAGCAACTATGTTTTATGTCAATTTTGTCCGACAGATAATATTGTAAACCAAATTACTTTGAGATGAGTAAGTTTTATGATTTGCTGATCATCAGAATATTCGCTACTACTAATCTTTGCATTTTAAGTCAGAATTGATGTCCATACTCTAAAATCATTTTATTTCGATAGGACAAAATTTTGTGGTTCTGGTAAAAAATGACCATTTCCATGAGCCCGAATTCGTGGATTTTGCATTTCAGGTAATAAATACAAGGGCAAAACTTAGTGTTTGATGGGATTTGATTTCGTGGTTAAAGGTGAACCAAGAAATCCAAAAAATTTAATGCCATAAAAATTAATAATTTTACAGTATTAATATTTTTAGCACTTTCTCGGCTATTCCATTTTGCGGATTTCTACCTCTGGCAAAATCCTCGATATTAAATCATGTAAAAATAATTTCTAGGTTTACAGTAGTCTATAGTGTGAATGGAAACTTGAAATTTGAAACGTTTTTTTTTCTTTTATTCAATATATACATACATTCGTACAAAGAGATTATATATACATCATGCAAAATAAATTATCATATACATGCAATTTACTATGCGAAATTTGAAACTTACTTTTAAAATATTTCACAAAAATTTAAAACTTACATATAACAAATAACACCCGTAGGCTGGTATTAATAAACCAAAAAGGAAGAAAACACACAAGTTTAGTTGCAGGTCATAATGTGAATCACTGAGAAAAACTGTGGATTTGTTAGCTAATATATTGTAGCTCTTTAAAGTGTATAGAGCTATGTTCTAACTGTCATTCAATGTCAAAATAATTATTTGCATTGTTTTAAGTATGATATTAGACTACCTAAATTGAAAATTAAAACTTTGGATTGGTTTGTGTACTTTGATGCAATCGTAAAAATAGAAGATTCTTATAGTTTCATTGGGTGTACTAAAACACTTTCGTATGAAAATGGACAGTTCGCATGTCAAATAAATCACAGAGAGAATTTCTGTTAAAACTGAAGCAAAAAATGACCTAATGGATACGAAAGCATAATTGTTTTTCAGTTTTTGATTTTTTTAAAAAAATATCTTCCGATATAGCTCTATACACTTTAAGTAGTATGATGTTCTAAACACTGCCCAATCGTACTCAGGCCTCACTTGAAACCTTTATGCAACAGGATAAAGACAATAAAGGTCAACATCAAAAGAATTAATTCAGCATGTTTTAACAATGTTAACATTGTTGTGTGAGAAGCGACTGGTATCCTAGCACCCATCCTAGCAACCATCCTAGCAACCACACAATACCAGACTTTATGTCACAATTTACTGTCGTTTCAATAAGTTACCAATTATCTAGGGCTCTTTTCAGCTGTTAGGCCGCTCAAGCACCCTTTGACATTTCAACTTCCCCTGGTCATTGGACTACATACGGAAACCTACACTCATGTCTCCCTGGGGAAACTATTTCTCTCCTGTGGTGTGGCAGCCAACATCGATCTGCGGCACCCAGGGATAGACACTGCCCTCACAGGTACCATTTTACACCATGGACTGGTGGAGTGGAGCTGTTGGCTTGCTCAGAGAAATTAACCAGTAGTCCAGAGGGGGATCGAACCCAAGACCTCTGGATCCCGAAGCGCGCGCCCTACTTCTAGGCCACCGCTCCCCAGACACTGCCCTCACATATACCATTTAACACCATGGACTGGTGGAGTGGAGCTGTGGGCTTGCTCAGAGAAACTAACCATTAGTCCAGAGGGGGATCGAACCCAAGACCTCTGGATCCCGAAGCGCGCGTCCTACTTCTAGGCCACCGCTCCCCAGACACTGCCCTCACATATACCATTTTACACCATGGACTGGTGGAGTGGAGCTGTGGGCTTGCTCAGAGAAATTAACCATTAGTCCAGAGGGGGATCGAACCCAAGACCTCTGGATCCCGAAGCGCGCGTCCTACTTCTAGGCCACCGCTCCCCAGACACTGCCCTCACATATACCATTTTACACCATGGACTGGTGGAGTGGAGCTGTGGGCTTGCTCAGAGAAATTAACCATTAGTCCAGAGGGGGATCGAACCCAAGACCTCTGGATCCCGAAGCGCGCGTCCTACCTCTAGGCCACCGCTCCCCACTTTCAATACGTATGACTAACAATGGATCTGTCTCGTTAACTCAGTTACAACTTACACCCAGTTAAACCTAGATAAACATAGTTTACCTAAAGGACAAGCCTATATTAATAACAGTTCTCATTTAACTTTGAACAGACAGTACAAGTTAACTTCTTTATTTCTGACTTATAGTTCACTATATCAAACAGTACAATATATAACACTGTTCTATGTTGAACTTAATATTTCACCCAGAGGGTTTTTTAAAAAAATATGAAGATTTTCTCAACTACATTATATCGATCGCTTAGAATGAGAAGGTCGTAACTTCTACTTACGACCTTAAAAGACTCATACATATTTGAAATTTGCTTCACAAGGCGCTTCTTATGAGCCTATTTTCATGAAAGTCTGAAATTGTCATGTTGACCAAAATGAAGTTTTAAAAACTTGTTTTCCCATAGGTAAAGAGTAAATTACAGACAGTTTTCTCTTGTTTTCTTAATATATCGATTTTGTAGTTACGACCTTCTCATTCTAAGCCAGCGATATGTTGTTTTCTTGTCGCAAACATCAATATTGTCAATTCAAAGATGTCTGTCAAAACCGCCAGAATGTTCCATTTCTGAATAGCTAAATGCAGTAAGTTTTACCACTACGCTATAGGACCATTAGAGTTTTAATCATATACTGTAAAATCATTTAATTTCGTTGGGACGAAATTTCGTGGTTTTTGTAAAAAATACAATTTCGTTGGCACTTGAATTCGTGGATTTTGCATTTCAGGTAACAAAACAAGTGTCAAAATCTATGTTCGTTGGGATTAAAGTTCGTGGTTGAAGTGAACCACGAAATCCACGAAATTTAATCCCCCACGAAAATTAATGATTTTACAGTAACTGTATTTATGAAGGTAGAATTTAGTCCCGAGAAACCTGTAATTATCGGCTGGGTTGAATGTTTGTTTACACGGTTGTGACAGAGATCTTTGAATCAACTATAAAAATGTAAATCATAGAACAGTGTTATAGTGAATAGTTATTGTCCCTATCTAACAGTACAAGTGTTAACTTCCTCCAGTCACATGTATGACTAATAGTTGATATCCGGAACTCTGTGCAAGGTAGTTTTCCCCTTAATTTACATGTAGGTACAAACAAATCTGGCCTAGTTAGACTGGTTTTGTATTCATATGCAAACACAACTGACCCCCACTCTATTGTTCAGATATGAATATTCAATCCGCAAAAGGATTATAACGGTAAAACTTTATTTGTACCTACAGATTAGCGGAGATCCGGAGTAGGTCTATTTCCCACATGATTTTGTATCACATAGAAATAAAACCTTGAGAATAAAACCTTGAGAATAAAACCTTGAGAATAAAACCTTGAGACTAAAACCTTGAGAATAAAACCTTGAGACTAAAACCTTGAGAAATAAAACCTTGAGAATAAAACCCTGAGAATAGAACCTTGAGAATAAAACCTTGAGAATAAAACCTTGAGAATAGAACCTTGAGAATAAAACCTTGAGAATAAAACCTAGAGAATAAAACCTTGAGAATAAAACCTTGAGAATACAACCTTGAGAATAAAACCTTGAGAATAAAACCTTGAGAATAAAACCTTGAGAATAGAACCTTGAGAATAAAACCTTGAGAATAAAACCTTGAGAATAAAACCTTGAGAATAAAACCTTGAGAATACAACCTTGAGAATAGAACCTTGAAAATAAAACCTTGAGAATAAAACCTTGAGAATAGAACCTTGAGAATAGAACCTTGAGAATAGAACCTTGAGAATAGAACCTTGAGAATAAAACCTTGAGAATAAAACCTTGAGACAGACATTTTTCTGCGTGATGAGACAATATCAATCTAGACACCTTAATCTTTCCTAAATAAATACCAGATAATCTTAGAAGTCTAGTCAATTTTATAGATTTTCTAATAAAAGTAACAATCTTGGTAAAATGGCTAAATACTGTAAAATCATTTAATTTCGTTGGGACAAAATTTCGTGGTTTTGGTAAAAAAGACAATTTCGTTGGCACTTGAATTCGTGGATTTTGCATTTCAGGTAACAAAACAAGGGTCAACATCAATGTTTGTTGGGATTAAAGTTGATGGTTGAAGTGAACCACGAAATCCACGAAATTTAATCCCCCACGAAAATTAATGATTTTACAGTACTCCATCTTATGTTATCGGCCTACAAAATTATATCACAAATCGCAGTTTTTACTTCCCCATTTTTTCACCCATTCAGTATATAACAGACTGATAAGTACAAAACGACCCTTTCACGCCGCTAGTATGTGAAACCATCATTTAACGCACAAACAGGCCAGAATATGGTTGTAGTCGTGTCTAATTATGTCTCTACTACACAAAACAATCAAAATATCTATCTATCTATCTATCTATCTATCTATCTATCTATCTATCTATCTATCTATCTATCTATCTATCTATCTATCTATCTATCTATCTATCTATCTATCTATCTATCTATCTATCTATCTACCTCTCTATTTTCTTTTCGAGATATTATTGGCAGTGTCTGGCAAGGGCAGACGTACAATCAATGAAGAAACAGAAGTGAGATACAAGGAATCCGGGTGCGATACCCTAGCTCGTTACGAATAGATTCCTTGGTTCTTTAACGTGCCCGGTGAAAAGCATCGATACACGCGAGACTAACCTGGGTTACCAACCAGTTCATCTCTAGTTAGGTGGGAAACACTTAAAAAGCGTTTCTGAAATGACCAAGTTCCCTGGCTGAGGATCGAACCCGGGACCTCTCGATCAGGGGCCTTATTCACCAAAGTTGTAAGTCTAAAACATAGACTTAGACTTTAAATTGCCAAATGTTCTATTCGCTCTCATGTTGTTACAAATGTACCGAATTTGATATAAATTGGAATACATATTCAGTGGATAACAACAAATAGTCTGATAAAATTTCACAGGGTTAAATCTAATTTCAAAGAAATGCCAGTGATTATGAATAATGACATTTTTAAGTCTAATTCTGATTTTTAGACTTACCACGTTGGTGAATAAGGCCCCAGGTGAGTAACCTAGGGCCCTGTAAGGTCCTCTTGTTGCTGATAACACACAGAGAGTATACTGTAAAATCATTAATTGTTACCACTCGACCACCGTGCCACCAATAATCATATTCTAGTTATAATATCATGTACTTTAGCTCATCAGCTGATCAAGTTTTTAGTTGGCTCACATGTTCACTCTTTGTTTTGATATTCGTTAAACCACAATCTACAGCGTTATATTTCGGATTAGTACTAATGTGACCGTTATAACCGTTTTAATTGAACTTAGTGCAGACTGGCAGTGAATGGTACAGGCTAGTGCCTAGAACATGTAGTATCTGGTATATCAAAGCGTGACAATGGAACCTAACTTGGAATGTTTTGTGCCTGTTAGTCTGTACTTCGGTAAATGAATGGGTGAAAAATTTGGGGCAGTAAAAACTATAGTTTGTGGTCTAATACTTTTGCCTGGCCTGTGATCATGGGTCATTTTAATTAATTTTCTAAAGCAATAAACTTCTGGAAGTTTTAAGGCTCTCACAGGGGCAACCTCAAGATTACCCTTAAGGTAATCGACATAGACTTATAATAAAAGTACCATGACAACAAAAGCACAACCCAAGATCTGACAGCGAAAGCTCAACCCAAGATCTGACAGTGAAAGCACAACCCAAGATCTGACAGCGAAAGCTCAACCCAAGATCTGACAGTGAAAGCACAACCCAAGATCTGACAGTGAAAGCACAAACCAAGATCTGACAGCGAAAGCTCAACCAGAGATCTGACAGTGAAAGCACAAACCAAGATCTGACAGCGAAAGCACAACCAAAGATCTGACAGTGAAAGCACAATCCAAGATCTGACCGTGAAAGCACAATCCAAGATCTGACCGTGAAAGCACAATCCAAGATCTGACAGTGAAAGCACAACCCAAGATCTGACAGTGAAAGCGCAATCCAAGATCTGACAGTGAAAGCTCAACCCGAGATCTGACAGTGAAAGCACAAACCAAGATCTGACAGTGAAAGCACAAACCAAGATCTGACAGCGAAAGCTCAACCAGAGATCTGACAGTGAAAGCACAAACCAAGATCTGACAGCGAAAGCACAACCAAAGATCTGACAGTGAATGCACAACCCAAGATCTGACCGTAAAAGCACAACCCAAGATCTGCCCGTGAAAGCACACCTCAATTAATTCATTAATTCAGATAACCAGGCATCTGTGTGCTTCTGTGCCCCTAGTCCCCTAGCTTCTGTGCCCCTAGTCCCCTAGCTTCTGTGCCCCTAATCTCCTAGCTTCTGTGCCCCTAGTCCCATAGCTTCTGTGCCCCTAAGCCCCTTAGTCCCCTAGCTTCTGTGCCCCTAGTTCCCTAGCTTCTTTGAAGATGCTTATTCCATTTCATTGACAACAAATTAAAGATAATTTATCTATGGTATCCAGAACTACAAAGCCCGGCCGTACATGCCAGATCTTTGTCATCATGCTGAAGTCTTCTGTATTTGATACTCTACTCCTGGGACCTTATTCACCAACGTTATAATTTGAATTTTAGACTTAGACTTTATATTACCAAATGTTCTATTCGCTCTCATGTTGTTATAAATGTATCGATTTTGATATAAATTGGTATACATGTTCAGTCAGTAACAACAAATAGTCAGATAAAATTTCACACAGTAAAATCTAATTTCAAAGAAATGCCAGTTATCATAAAAATGACATTTAATTTATAAGTCTCAGTCTCATTTTTAGACTTACAACGTTGGTGAATTAGGCCCCTACATGATTTTAGGCACATTGATCAAAGTTCCTGTATTCCTTGAAAATGATACATAAAGATTAATTTAATTAGCTTATGGAGCAAGCATTGTAATGTCCTACAAGTAAAATAGGTGAAAACTGCATATATACTGCTTTCTCGTAGAGTCGAGCCCCTTAATAGGGACAAAAGCCTTGCATGCAGACTTCCTACAGCTCAATTTTATTTTTACTGACTGAGAAATTACCAAACTTTATAAAATTAAAAAAGTTTTGCCATTAAAGTTTTTCTTGAAAAATGTTTGCTATAAAGCATGTACCAGCCAAGACCCTACGTCATTCTAAAACTTTCTCATCGACCTGAGCCCTCTGATTGGTCAGCCTGTATTTAAACCCAAAGACGAAAAACTCTTCACAAAACACAGTTGTGACGTAAAGTTAAATCATCTTAGATGATTTTCACTGTCTTTGATCAATGTGAATGAGCCTGTTGACAACAAAAAATCGTCAACAACAGAACCCCATGGTAACAAGCTAAGACTTTGATGCTTACCAAATGGATTTTCATGGTTGGTTGCTATCAGTATTACTGATCACAGAACGATTCCAAGTTTTCATTCATATTTATTTTGGGGTTGTGACAGAAGTGCATTCTCGTTCAACCAGCGTATATTTTTTTCAATTACATATGCAGTGCTACAGCTAGGCCCTTTTAGAAGGGCGGGGCGCCCCGCTAAAATCCGACCAATCACCAAGCGCCCTTCTGAAATTAGGGGCGCCCTTCCGTGCCCCTCATCAAAGAAATTAAATTGCTTTTACTGTTTTGACCCCTGGTTATGTAATCAAGGTCTCAATAAAGATCGGAGGTGTCATAAATCTTAACTATAATTCTAACGCGGTATTGGGACCTGTGCCACCTAAAGTAAATAGGCAGATCAGGTATAACAACATAAGGATATCGGAAAGGGATTATCTTTTAAATGTGTATAGCTTGGCCTATTTGATACGAGCCTGACCTTTTGAGTAGTATAATTTAACAGTCGATATATTGCCTACGTTTACAACACCGAGTGTATGTTTTCATAATCGGGGAGAATAACGAAGACGCTCGAGATATAATATAACACAAATTTGAAATACCGATATCGCACGATTTTCTTGCGGAAATTGATAATATATTCAAAGCAAGAACCTTCTAAAAGGTCAGGCTCAAGTCAAAATAGGCAAGCTATACCGTTATTTTAATTTACTTGATGAATAGAAGTGAGCAGGTAAAATAAACTTCTGCTCTCCCTAAATCGATGTAATGGTCAGTGTTTTCTGTTTATATTGACATTGCAGAATATGGCGTTGGAGTTATAACAATCTAACTGGGAGATTAACACCTATCGTCTGCACTCAGCGCTGACAGCGGTCATAAATCAATAATTGCCCAAAGCTACAAACCTAGAAGGTAAACAGACCTTTAATCCAATTAAATCCAAGCTAATTATGCAACACGTGTTAAAAACATCTTAATTGTACCAATTAACATCGTTGTTTTAGTAACAAAATCTCGACACGGCCGTAGAATACCATTGCCTATTGCAAATCAGATTTTTTTAATTCACCAATAAAAAGATCGTCAATAGACACTTTTTTGGCTTACATCAGTTGAATTTCTTGTTCAAAATGGATAAAACTCACAAAAAATATGTTACAAATCTAAAATGCTACCAACTATGAAAGATTTAACATATGAAGAGAGATTGCGTAAACTGAAACTTCCAACATTGAAATACCGTAGGATGAGAGGGGATATGATTGAAACATTCAAAATATACACCCTTTCAATTAAGACCGTAATTAAATTGTCTCCCTTTGATGACGTCAAACGAGGGCTCAAAGCGAATACACGAGCCGATTACCGTTAGCGTGTAAAGGAAATAAAAAAATGTGTCAACTTTAAACCGCTGTAAATCACGTTTTACTCTGTCGATTTTTAAAAGATGAACACTTACGAAAACAAGATCGTATAGACTTTTTAATAATGTAACTTTTGTAAATGTATTTTCAATAATAAAACATAAAAAGCCATGTTTTCGGAACAAAAATTTCAAGGGCAAGAAAATGTAAAAATAAAGAACTGAATTCAATACTCAACAATTGGCATTTAACTTGCTCAAAATGTTTATTATTTGCAGTTTTAAGAACTGTGTAGACTAAGCTTTCCAACAATTATATTATTAAAAGATATTATTAAAGTTTTAAAAGGGGAGCCATGCTTTTCGAACCTAAATACCATGCATCACGCGCGCACAATCCACTCATTGAAACCTGACTTACAGTTTATACTAGCATATAGAAATTGTGTATTTTAATAATTCATCACACATCATAAAAGTATAGAATATTAGCTATATCATTTCAAAAGTACGACTATCCAGCCAGAAATTAAAACGTTAATTCACACAGGAGGAAATTTCTTTCTAGATATAGTTTGTACTAAAATCCGGGCGGCATGATTTTACATGTCCGCATGTGCTTACTTGTTTAGTGTTAACACGAGTACATTGATGTGTTGTCTACTATACAATCAAAAAAAGTAAGGAATCACCGGAAAAGTTCACACGACGAATAACTTAAAATCAGAATCAATTCTATGTAAATTTTGTTGTATGTAGGTAAAACTAAATTGTTTGGCAATACAATGTAGTCTGTTTCAAATCTTACCCTTCCATCATGAAACCTTTGTTCATTTGAAATTCATACACAAGTAAATGAGAAAAGTGCTTTCGCCAGTTAATAAGGAACAACAGTAACGATACAAACAACTTTTATTGGCAGAGAAACGCGAATCAACTTCTCGTGACTACAAAAGGCGTAATAATAACTAAGGGAGATAACTCTTACAACATTAATAGTAATCGACTAAACGCCGTAGCGACCGTACCAATAACGTACCAACGGTACATAGTGGCGCAACCTCTTTTTCTTTAGAGGATAAAACACCTATTCTCATCTATGCACGTAGTTAACATTCAACTGAATTTGATTATAAGTGTATACGTACTACGATTCATGACATAAAATGTAAAGTATACCCACAGAACTTTTAAAAGTACTAACTCAAAACTTAACTGCTATTAATACGAAACACATGTCAGGTGAATTTTCAAATTGTATAGTAAATAAATGTAAATATTACTATCCTAGTTTTAAGTTCATGATTTCTTAATCATATATATATCTCAAAATAACATTGAACAATACATGTGAACACATACAATGGCACATCAAAGCATATATATGTATATATACGACCACCTAACACAATCGGAAACTTTCCTCAACCCAACATTCAAGAGCATTCAAATACATCATGATCGAAATGTGCGTTACTGTAAATATACTGTCAGGTTTACAAATAATGTATCATGGTCAATAGTCGTAAATTGTTCATGTAACATAATCCTCCAAATATGTTGGAGGTTTACGGGATCGTTGTGGCCTAGCTTGTGGAATTTCATCCGGAATGTCAGAATGTGGATCATCCACCGGTGGACTGTCATCAATTTCACCAATTAACACCTGGGGTTCTGGATGCTCAATGTGGACTGTATTGTCATTCATTAACGGTGTGGTTAATGTCGAAGGTGGTACCTGAACCATTTCAGGAACACGCGTCACTGATTCAATGTCCTCACTTTCGCTGTCGATATCATCCAAACCTAAGTAATGGTTAGAATGAATGTCACTCTCAACACGGTAACATTCAGAACGTTTTACTTTATATGATGTAGCGCGTAGTTGATTCCCAATGAACTTTTTGATGAAGCACCAATCACCATCCATAGAAACAACAAGGTATCTGTCCCTGGCACAAGATTTCTGCTTATCCGAATACACATATACTAAGTCTCCTACGCTAACCTGGTTCAAATTGTGCGTAACATTAGGGCATTTAGATTTCTCGCTGTATTTATGATTCTTATCACGTAAACTTTGTTGATTTAACACAATGTCATGATCTATTAACGGAATCTGTTCATGGGTAAATTGATCTTTATGTGTCCATAGTTCACGTGCTGACAAGCCCTGATTGCGAATACGCGAGTTTAGTCTTGACACACAAATTGATAGATCTAAACTAGACACTGGACCCCCTCTTGGTTCAAAGCGTAAAAGTTCGGTTTCTAGTTCTCCAATGGCTTTTTCAGCAACCGGGTTCTTGTTTTTGTTCTTAACCCGTCCAATTTGAAGTGAAATGTTATACTGTTCAAGAAATTTGTTATCTTTCAAAGCAATGAAGCCTGGAGCAGGATCTACGCGGACGACTGCGTTTGGGCCATCTAGTGGATGCATTCCAACCATCATGCTGACCAAGTTATCGCGTAATGTGTCACTTTTTTCATCTGTAATGAGACAAGCTGATGTGTAGGATGTGACTGTTTCACGAACGACAAGTACAAGTTGACGACTTCTCTTCAAGACATCTGCAGCGAAGTTGATGCCAACATGCTCAGGTGGTTCCTCAGAGGATTGTTTCACAAGACTCTCCGGAAATTGCTTGAGTGATGCACATGTATGACAGCTCTCGCAAACTCTGTCAATTGCTTTTGATAGATCTAACGCATAAAACTGCCGTTTAAGAACCAATTGTAACTGGTGCTTGGTCGGATGACCAAGTTTCAAGTGTAAAGCAGTCACCAAGCCATCCAATACACTGCGCGGTATGATGATTAAATCAGCTGGGGGTAACAATGGATCACTGCGTCTTACTATGAGTAACCCGTCATTTGCGATTGAAGCAACGCTTAAATACCTCTTTATATCTTTGACCTTAGTCAGTTTCTTGGACGGACGCGTACCTTGCCTTAAATGAGCCATAGTTCGCCTTAAATCAGGGCACTCTGTTTGAAGGTCTTTCCAGGCTGATCTGGATGTGAATGGTAAGCGACTGTTATTTTGAATAATGTCCTGAATGCTTACTGATCTGGCTACGGAATCCTCAAGACGGTGAATAAATGAACATACTTGACATCTAGGTTCAAAGCATTCAGCAGCATTTCTGCTCGCGAAATCAGAAGGAAAGTTTGCGGACCCTGCCACATGTTGTACATTCACATCATACCGACTAACTACCGATAGGAATGAGGTAACACGAGGACTTGCAGAAAATTCACCTCGACCAAGTTTCAATATAGCCTGTACACAAGGTTTACTGTCCGTTAATACACATGGCTTATGCTTAGACTGAATAATGAAAGGAGCAAAATGCTTAATGGCAGCGGCTATGCTCAATGCTTCAATCTCACATGGTAACCATGTCACCTGATGCTTTCTGAGTTTGGCACTAAAGAACCCTGCTAGTAATAACTTGTTGCTCCCGCGGTTGACATACAAAGTAGCACCTATACCATGTTTTGAAACAGATCCATCAGTAACGATCCATAACTTATCGTCGGTCTTAGGAAGCGTTATAGATTTGTGTGTGCTCAAGGCATGCTGTGCTGACCTGAACTCTGAACTCAAACTATCTGTCCAAACTAGTTTATCACGAGACTCTTTCCCAGATGAAGCTGCTTCCAACGATGCCAAGTATTCTGCACACCCTGGTAGAACTCTTGCAAGCATCTTATAAGCGCCTATGAATGCGCGAAGATCGCGAACAGAAGATGGCGGCTGACATGTTGACAAGACTGCAACTTTATGTGGACTGGCAGAGATTTGGCCATCCTTCCAAACCCACCCTAGTATTGTTGTAGACCGCGGACAGATTATGGTTTTTGACGGGGATAATCTCAGGTTGCACTTCCGTAATGCTTGTAAGACTCTGGTCCAGTTACAAATGAGTTCCTCAAGGCTATTCCCTCCACAGTACAAATCATCTGCTAATTTTGCAACGCAGCCATCCTGCAAACAGTCACCAAGCACCCGGCACATTAATTCTTCTAGAGCTGTTTCAGAGCCAGGCATTCCCATGGCACTTCTAGTGTACACTCGAACCCCTCGAAACGGTGTTGCTACACCGCAATATTTCATCGACGTACGCGACAGTGGTATCTGGTAAAATGCACTTGTGAGATCCGCCACTATGATATATTTCCATTGTCCAACGTTTCTCAACACTGAGTCTACATCTGGCATTAACGAAGGTTGTGGCTTGCTGTATTGACCAACTTCACCGAATGCAGTTACTAAACGAAATCCACCTGAAGATGACGGGTTCAAATATTCAACGGTAACGCCAACGTCCTCTGGCCGCTTAAATACACCCTGAGCCTCTAACTGGTCAAATTTTTCTTGTAGCTCTACTAATTTATTGCGTCCATATTGAGGAAGACGACCTTTGCGCTGTGGCGGTTGAGTTGGTCCCATATTAACAACTGCTTCGAAAGATCCCTCCGCCCCATTATAACCCTGTATATCATTACTGAAAACTTCATCGTGTTCCCTTAACAGTTCTTGGAATTTTTTACGAATGCCACAAGGAAGAATTTCATCTGGATCAAGTTTGACTGTGTCAGAGTTACATTTAATGTCAGTAGCCGCGACGGACACTCTTGGAATATTGTTACCATCATCATTGATGGATGGCACACACGTGTTTAACACTTGGCATACTTGATCGTTTCTCCTTAATTGTTGGGGTTTAACTGTGTCATTGACCAAACGAATTTTTCCACCAATCGAATGAGTTATTTGTGGTCCTGGCCAATTATCACTGTAATGAGTATCATTTCGCGGTTCCACGGCTACAATGCCGTCCTCCATGAAGTCAGATGGGACATCAAGTTCAACATAGTCTCCTGGCCAAATGGTACCAGCCTTCGCTCGTAGGATGTAGGCTTGAGCTCGTCTCACGCGATTAAGGTTTTTGTCACCAACATGCGAACCATAGTTGAAAACCTCACACCCATCTATGGTAATTTGTTGTTTAGCCGGTCGGACTGAAATGTCATTACGCGTCATGAAAGGGATCCCGGCAAGTATGTCACTATCTAGATCGCTTACAACTAGAGCTTCCAAATACATGACTTTGTCTTGTCTACATAGATTAAGTCTAGTTTCTCCAATCACTTCTAAGGGGGTTAATCCATCAGCTTGACAAGCGCTTTGATTACTCTTGGTAATAACTGCACCTATGCGCGTAGCAGTTGAAGCCTTAATCATCGATATTTCAGCTCCTGTATCAAGTGTTAGATGTAACGGAAAGTGTTTAAAAAAAACTTTAAAGTATGGCGACTGTTTGGTGCTGACGCGCCTGGATGTAGCAGCTACTGTGAAGTTACTACGATCGTTGTCATCATCGCTAACTTCTGGTGAGTCATCATGTGCTATAGTCTGTCTAGCTTTACTTATATATACTCGGTCTTCCTCTGGGAGATATACACATTTACTTAGGAAGTGCTGGTTAGGCCGGCCAGCCTGTTTACACAAGATACACGATTTGGAAGGTTTTTTGCTTGAAACTTTGTTCTTCACTTGGAATGATGCTCTCAACACTTTCACTTCCGCCACAGAATGAACCTCTTCTAACAACGAATCTAGGGCCTGGGATATCTCGGGCTTAAGAGATGCGAGTGTCTGTGACCTTAGCGATGTACCATATCTCTGTTTCACCAGACTTGGGAGTTCCGGGTGAATTAGCCTCAGCCAAGTAAGTACTATTAAATTTTCAATGGTAGGCGAAATCTCTTCGTCACTGTCCGGGACGTCACCACGGTGTCTTATAGACCCATCAGAGCGAAGAAGATTGTCCTCAATGAAACTGGTAAGCCTTTGGAACAAATCCTCCGGGCGTTCTCCATGTTCCAATTTCAAATTGTCAAAATTCATAAAATGTCCCCCAGATGTCTGGAAACCGAAATGCAGTCGAATGGCTTGCCATATACAATTTATTGATGTAGAATTTTTTACAATGGTGTTTCTTGAGATCACTGGACAGAAATTAGCAATCTGCCCCAACATTAGTTCAAGATGGGTACTCTTCTGTGCTGCTGTACGTCTCTGGGCCTCTGGAACAGCATCACCATCGTCTACGAAACCCCTGAGTGGGTTAGTTGCTGTCTTTTTCGCCCATGTAAACCCATCCACAAGAAAATTGGCGAAGTTATGATCTAGGGAAAGTGTATACTCTAGGTTTTGTTTCCACCCTTCAAACGATGTTATTGTTTCTGTTTTGGTTAGGGACCATTGTTTTGGTGCCCTTACACCAGCCATTTTAGTTAATTTGCTTTTAACAATTAAAGATAAACTGTCTCGTCACTGCTTTTGTTACAGCAAGTTGTTCCATACACTGGTTTTTAAGACGTTTACGTTCAAATGTCCATGAATCCTACGGCTGCCATCACGCCAGTTAATAAGGAACAACAGTAACGATACAAACAACTTTTATTGGCAGAGAAACGCGAATCAACTTCTCGTGACTACAAAAGGCGTAATAATAACTAAGGGAGATAACTCTTACAACATTAATAGTAATCGACTAAACGCCGTAGCGACCGTACCAATAACGTACTAACGGTACATAGTGGCGTTTATTTATTTTAAATGGTGTCTACGTGTAAAAATATTGCAATAAATTATATTTGAAACATCAAAATGAGCATTGTAGCACAAGTCATACAGGTGCATGTCCATTAATTTACACTTTTTGTTCGGACACGGAATTAGAGAGACTTCCGTGGTTTGGATAAACATAATTTATACTTTTTTATAAAAGTAACCCAAACGTTGATTTTAAAGTGTCAATCAATGTCAATCATTTAAGGTAAAACACTGATCAATATACTGTACATGTATATTAAGATGACAGATGGTGACAACATAGTACTGATTGGTTGTATATTAGTACCCTGCTGTGACACTTATTTAGTGTATGGTCTTGGTGGCTTATCTTGATATTAGGGGATCTATGCTGTTTATTGTAAATCATTATATAATTATACAGCACCTAGAATTTATTTATGCGTTAGGGTTTTAGCACCTCATCATCTGACAAGATTTTATTTATGCATTAGGGTTTTAGCACCTTAACTTCTTAAGTATCTGTCTCACTTTAATTTGTTATGTTTTTCCCATCACTCGAATTGCAGTTCAGGTCACTTTTTGTGAATTAAGATTTACAATTCTTATATTAAAAACAAAATATTGTTAATTATGATGTTAGTTTGAAGAGCAGTTGTATATAAATAATGTATTTTTTAAATTAATTTATAACAATCAACTGCTATCATAATCGTCATTTATACAGCTTTTTAAGCCGAATTTGCCCGAAATGGCACGTATGTAACCAGATAGAACATTCCAATAAATCGTTGTGGCTCTAATATATGTGTATTCAAAGGCCTAAATAATTATGTCTTTGTTTTATTACAATCCATAATAAACAACACATAACTTGTGAATTGTATTGGTAAAAAGAAATGAGACATTGCAATGATCCAGAGTTAACTAGGTCTAATGGCGGTAATGATGTAGTATTGAAAGAACCAGGTGAAAATACTTGCGCTTTATATTCCCGGCAAAATATACATTTATCAAAGTACAAATATACACTGTATCTTAGCACTAACGCTCAATTTAATGTACGAAATGTGCATGACAATCAACCGAATTACAAAACAAAATTAATACAACTACAGATCTTTTTGGAATTAACGCCCGATAATTGACCATTGTTGATAGAAAAAAATCCGAGAAATCACACGTTTCCTCCTCATCCATAACATGTAACATATTATACATACATTGTTAGTACATTATAAACATCTTTATTGAAAAAACAACAGCTACAAAACATGCAATTAACGAAAAAAGCGATTAAATAATCTCTTCGCTACTGCGTTTATAGTGTCATTAATTTGTAGAGCCCTCGTTTGACGTCACATCCGGTTTACGGGAGGTAACTCTGTACATACGATTATCGCTTAATTGAAAGGGTCTATTGAAAGGAATTTATGACGACAAAGTTACTGGAGATATTTTCAAACTTAGTGACATCTCAATTACTAGAGGGAATAGCCTGAAGCTAGAAAAAGTAAGATGCAATAAGGACTTGAGACTTAATAGCTTTACAGTTAGAGTTGTAGATTTATGGAACAGTCTTCCAGAACACATCATTATTTCAAAGGACATTCATCAGTTCGAAAATAGGCTAGACAATTACTGGAAATCCCATCCTCTACGTTTTGATTTTAAGGCGGATTATAAACTATCACCGGAAGTTAAACGTATTGTGTACTATCAGAATAACGAAGAGCTGCATACAGAGCACCCATCAGTGCTGCGTGCAGAAGCTACATAAGGTAACATAAGGTATAAGGTAAGTCGTAATTTAATGAAATTTAGGAAAATAAATATTGGCGGGCACCTGTCATTTTTTGCCGACGAACGAAGATTGTCTGGTGAAAAATAGTCTTTAAAAAGCAATTGATGAACTCTTGAATGATTTATCTTACTTAATTATATCAATTAACACCAAAATAGCTTCACTGTGATTAATATATGATAATATGGCATATATTGCTAGAATTAAAATCACCACCCCCCACCCACCATGTTATAGGCAGGGGAGGAGTGTTGAAATTTTTTTTGCAATCTTTATGAGAGTCTCAATCATATTTATGCTACTTTCATAACATTTATATTAGGCTAGCAATGATTAAGATCCTCACTTGGTGGCAAATTTCACTGAACCTAATTAATAAGTTTCAGGTGGATGCATGTGGAGTCCGAGACTGACTTGCAGTAGGCTTCACTTATAAGTTTACTAAGTTGCGGTAAATGGTCTGAGAATGATGCCTTGGGGCTCGGTTAGGGTGTCAATAGTGGCTTGACATAAGGTCCCATCCAATAAATAAAGGGGGAAGAAGTGTAGTGACTCACTCCCAGCCCAGCAACCAGCTAGTTAAGTTGGCTGAGCTTCAGTACATACTTAAATATGGAGGTAAAACTCCAAAATTTAATAGATAGATCTATTAGACTTCTAGTAGACTACAGCAAGTCATGGAAATGAAAACAGTTATCAAGGGAAAGTGAAATGTCTATCATATTCTGAGACATTTGTTGTATGTCCACCCATAATCTGGCATGCTGAAAACTTGTTCATGTTATATCTATTTCTGAATAGTCAATTTCAAGTAAGCATTGATCATGTGACACCAGTATATTGTGGCCTGAATGGACAGGTGTTTTTAATTTGCAAGGATGTTCCATTAATTTATATATGGTACGCCACTGGCACAGTATACAAAGCCTAAATCGATTAAACAGAAATGCTTGCAGCATGCAAAAAAGAACCCGTGTGGGAGGAAACACGCGCGCACACAAAAACGCCCCTGTAAAAAGCGACCGCGAGCAAAGAGTGCCCTTTTCAATAGGAGCTCCCCTCTATTTTTGAATCCTAGCTGTAGCACTGATATGTGACTAGGTACTTGACTAACCACTGATTTATGAGAATGGAGAAATAAGACTTCCAGCATATTTTAACATGTTTTGGATAAGAACCATCTCCGCATGTGTGCATATTAGACCAAAACAATTAGGGCTCGAGTCGATGAGAATCAGGTATACTTAAGTTTAAAGTTTTCTCCTGTATTTCCTTTAAATCTCCTGCATTTCCATCACCAATCTCCTGCATAGGCGGGCCGGGCATATAGGCTTCACGAAAATATGGCATTCATGTATGAAGCCCACTTAATGCACCCTGCTGGGGATATACTTTTTGTATGGAAGGGAAGGAATATTATTTAACATATGTAATTTTCTTTCGTGTCAACAAGCTTAAGACCATTTTAAACCTACCCCGATAATACGAGAAACCAGTGTCTAATTCAGGGCAATCATTTGACCTTTTTTGGGGCCAAAATTCGGCCCCAGTCCCCTCCTGAAATAATATACTTTTTTCCCCTATTTTTGATAAAAATTCCCCTCCAAAAAAAAAATAATTTTTTTTTTGGACCAAACTCTGAACTTTTTAGTTGAACCTTTGATTAATTGTGTGTGCATTCATGTACAAACTATTGAAATATAGCTGTTTTAAGCTTTAAATGCTTAGTGTGTTGTTATAAGGCAGTTTTTAAAAAATCCCCTAAATTCCCCTTTTTCTTCAAAATGACGCGAAATTCCCCTACCTGAGGGCCCCGGGCCCCTTCCCTTATAGTGCAGCTAGGGCCCTGTAATTGGTCTACTTTCGCTTTTAATATTCGTATATTTATTACGATTGGAACACGTGCAGTGAATAGCGTGACGCCATTGGGTATCAACTTGATTTTTTGAAGCAAATATAAGCAGAAAATCTGACTGTCATGTCGCAACTTCTTCAATACAGGAAGCAAATAAAACATTTATTTTAACATGTACCCCACCCACTTTTTCATACACACCTCCCCAAATCCCGAGCTTCAGTTGAGATTTGTCCAAGTTTTCCACAAAGTCCCCTAAATATTTGTTGATTAAATCAACCACGAGTGACTCGAACACCATCTTGCTCTTATGTTTCCTCGCTATTCACAATAACAAACACAAAATCGGCAAATAAACGCGCAACTGTTGCTTAACTCGTCTAAAACGCCGACATTTTGTGTGTTGTCGCCATTATGCTAATGAGCCGGGGTCAAGGTAAGGCCGCTAGGGTCATGGCAGCGCGCTGGTTCTCGGCGCGTGATGTTACATACGCCGTGAAGCTAAGTACCAAAGATACGGTCTAATAAACTGCCAGCAGCCGCTGCAACAGATGTTGAATGGATCATCGGTGCAGATATGTAACACTCACGGTGCGGCGTTCTACCAAGAAGATCAAAGAACTCAGTAAAGTAGCTCAGCTCGCTCGTCTGTATCGTACTTTTATAATTTAAAAGAACGTTCTTTGTGTCTGATCAAAGATCGATAGCTCGAGTATTTTCCATCGTCGGATATCCGACCGAGATGTACGTAGCTGAGCGGAGGCAACGACCGTGGGTATCCGACGATGGTATTTTCGTGATCGAACTTAACTCGGAGGCCTGTTTCATCCACATTCGCTCACCCATCATATGCATCAGAAAATATATATAGATACATGACCAGAGTAATATAATTGTATACGTTTGTTCGCCACGCAGTAGCTTGTATCTGTACAGTACCATTAATTAATAGATAATCGAGAAAAAAATATTTTACATTTTTTCCCAAATCAAAGACCTAACCACAGGCGCACGGTTTCATCATGGGACCGCAGGCCCGGATCCAGATTTCTGAGTGGGGGGCACGAGGTATGTACGGGATTCCGGGGGGGGGCAATTGCTTAATATGTGTGTGAAAATGCACAGGAAGGGGTACATTTGTAGATGTGGGGAATCCATAGTTACCTTTTTATGTTATAATCGTCAACACGTACATTGTGTATGTTCGAGCATATTAGTGAGTGTTCACATACAGTATTTGTATATACCAGCTTTCATCCTTTTGGCCATTTGAATATTATAACATAAGTAGGGGGGGGGGGGTCCGGGGGAAATTTTTCAAAGCAATGTATGAATCTAGTGCATTCTAAGCCTATCTGGGAGCCCTGAATTACCCCTTTTTTTCTTTATTCTGAGAGTTAACCTTAATGGTTTAGTTATGATTATTTAACAGTCAAAAGGTAATATAATGAGCTAGGGCAAAAATTATCTTGTAATAGGTTTCTGTGATGCAACAGCTACGTATAAATATATACATTAAAAAATATTCCCATCTTACAAATACTTTTTCATCTAGAACATTAGAAAAAATACCCATATTATTTAGAGATGTCTGTTCAATACCTGTTTTGCTATTTATTCAAAGTTTTTTAAAAAAATCTCAGCCAACTGGGGGGCACGGGCCTTCGTGCCCACTGCCTGGATCCGTGCCTGGACCGTATAAGCTAATAGACACATATACAGTAACACTCTGACTCCCGGGGAAATACCTCGGTCCAGTTCCAAGACCCGGGAAATACTACACGAATACCGATTCATCCCCGGGGTTTTAGACAGTAAACATTGTCTCTAGTGTGTGAATTTTAATTTACAGGCATGTATCTATATCTATATATATATGCATGCGTAATACAGGTTAAGCAACACCAGTTCTACTTGACTATCCACACGAATCCCTTTATATAAATTATATTTTAAGTCAAGTCGTGATTAGAGCTATTTTCAATGATATTAATTTTATTATATTTTTACCAACGAAAATAGACTACGTGTGGTTGGGTGAGTCAAGTATTCTGACTAAACTTTTGTAAACACGCACGTGTGCAGGTGCTTAATTAGTTCTGGGGTTATACGTGCTCTTAAAGGTAAAAGGTGACTAACATAAAATTTGTTTTTTTACACTTTCTGACCCGTCTTGGCATAATACAAAGTGCAATGCCAAGAATGTACCCCTGACCAGGGATTCTAGATTTTATTTATAGACAATTAAGGTCCTGACGCGAACCTTTGCCCTGACCAAGACCTAAAATATGTAGTTTTTGATTTTGCTCATTAATGTCATAAAATGTACTCAAACTTATTGTTGTCAGTATAAAACCCTTAGTAACCATGGAACCAGTTCCAATTTTCAAGAAAATACGAACTTCCGGTAGTACACATACCATGTATATTCAAAGAAGCACTTCGTGGTGCAGATTTCAAGTACACGTGTATGTATGGGTGTTAAAAGAAATGATGAAGTCGGACAGGAAAAGGAAGCATTCAACTTAACCAGCCGAGCACAGAAATCAGTAACACCACAACACTGAGCAATGCCCACACATAAGACAAAAAAATGATTAAAAGTACAAGGCAGAAACATTACACCGTGTTTATTACAGTAAAATTTCAAGATCTTGAATTTCTAATTTATCTCAAATCCAGGCTCTGATTTGAGTAAAATTTCAATTCGAGCTGAGACTTCCACTTTAAGATACTTTTAGAGATCGTGGCCGGGGAATCAATTTGGTCGCCATTGGCTGTGTTTCATTCGGTCTCATGCAGAAACCGCTATTCTATAATTTCTTTGTGAAATTGGGGCATCCTGCATTTTTTTCGGCGGGGACTTTTCTTTCTATTTCTTCCATTTAATTTGCAGGGCCCACTCCGGGGCATTATCTCAAATATTAGAGACAGATGTGAGATACAAGGAATCCGGGTGCGATACCCTAGCTCGTTTCGAATAGATTCCTTGGTTCTTTGACACGCCTGGTGTAAAGCACCGATACACGCGAGACTACCTCTGGGTTTCCAACCAGGATCATCTCTAGTTGGATGGGAAACACTAAATAGCGTTTCTGAAATGACCAAGTGTCCCGGCCAAGAATCGAACCCTCTCGATCAGGAGTCTAGCGTCTTACCACTATACCACCGTGCAACACACTTGGACTTTTAATTTGTTTCTTCGGTTTTTGTGTGGGCATTGCTCATCGTAATTGTGTTGTGGTGTTTCTTATTGGTTGGGTTGAGTGCTACATCCCCTGTCTGATTTCCTCATACCTCTTTTGATATGAAGATCTAGAAAGACGAATTAAATGGAGGAAATTCGAATATGTACAATGTATCATCAATTGAATTTCTTCCTGTCATATTTTCTCAAGGTATAAACTACAACTTTATTTTTACGTGATGTCACGTGCATGCGTGTGACTCGCGTGGTGTGCCTTATTTTGCCAATTTACTACCGCTCTTGGTTAGATGTGGACATTGTGGCACGTATACGTATATGTGTTATAATTATGCAATGTTTTTTATGTTTTCTTTGCTCGTCGCTGTCTTCCCTTTCCAATTTTAACAACGGAAGATCAACGTAGCATACATAGCATATTCCACCGTTATTCTGCCGTAAACCACCGATAAGCATGAAATAAATAGAGAATATAGAAAGAATATATGCAGTCGAAAGTATCATTTATTGGATTATTTCTCACGTCCACGGACGGCAACATTGGCAGGTTTTCAGACAGCTTTGGCAGGACTTCAGAACTAGCCAACTGCTTCGTTTTTAACGTGGTTTTAAATAGTACAAAACTTGAGATTTTTTTTAAAAAAAACCACTGTATATAGAAGTGCCTGACTGCTGTGTGTGTACAGTTTTTAACACATCGCGAAAATACTCAAACTGAGGTATGCTATTAATGAAGATGATGATGATGAATAATTATTTACGTTTAGTCACATAGCCGAGTTGTTCCGATTGTCACAGAGGCCGTAGACTGGTGCCGCGGTTCGCTTTGAACTATCGTATATTTTGTGAATATTGTGACCGGGGACCAACCAGTCTACCGAGGCCGTACGCTGTACATAAGCACGTTATAACTAAGCACGTCAACTCACTTGCAGATCATCACTATGTTCAAACCAAGTTTACTCCGAAATGACACGGGTATGTGGTAAGATTAAATTGCTTTTGGCAAACTAACCATGATCCCCTGTTCGCCAGGGGGACCCACCCCCTCAAAAGCCTAGCATCATTATGACCAAAATGCTTAAAACTCATAAGCTACGTTGACAAGTGTACCAGAATGAAATCAGGTTATGTTAATTACTACTTTGCCTATCAGCTTCTTCTCATATCTTTTTGTCAAGGGAGAGAAAAAGGTTCTACTTCTTAGACGACACCGATGTCGTAATCAACGAATTCGTCATTTTATTATATTATGACGTCACAACTTACGTCACGAGCAGTGTTTAGTAAATAAATAATAAAAAATGGGAACGTTTCGGCTAGTTATTGAGTTTGAGTTGAACACAGAAATGAGAATGTCAAAGAAAATGTAAAGAAGACGAGATGTAATGATTATTTGTGTTGTATTTGTGACATCGCTTCTCATTGCAAGTAAGTTTTATCGTTTGGCGATGTTTTGTGAAAAGTTGTAGAAAGCCCAAAGACAAAGGTCAACTTTTAGACTGTGACTCTCGAATCAATGGTTTCAGGATTTCTAAGTTCAGAAACTTTTAATCTGTCAAATGTGTGAATGGGGCAAGTTAGCGACTCTTCGTGTTAAAATTAATTGTGCCAATATGACTGAAGTTTAACAACATTTGAGAAAAATTGCATGTGATAATTTAGACAAGGAAAATGATATGCTGCCTTAGGCTTTGCTGGTATCCGACAATTAACCGAACAGTACCATTTTCCGAACAATCGTTATTTCTCATCGCCTGTATCTCTTTATGATGGGATTAGTGTGTTTTCTTGAGCTCTTTTACACGAGGAGCTACACTTAATTTACACTGTGAGTGTGTCAGTTTCAGGAAGTGAGAGTAAGACAGTATCTGTGATTGTTAAACATCGACAGCAATATGGAACACGTGGTAAGTCACTTAGTCTCTCAACCTGTTTATCTTAATGCTTGTCATGTATATACAAATGTAATTAAATTAAAAACGTTAATATAAATCGAGGGCTCAGTGCAAAACTATGGTAACTACAGCAATTTATAGAGGCATGTACTATAGTTTTGCACTGAGCCCTTAAAATGGTCTTAAAAAGCTTAAATTTTGAAAATAATATATTTGTAATTTTATGCAATCCAAAGTTTGCGTTGAAACTTTCATACATCGTATCTACATATCGCTGGATAAGAATGAGAAGGTCGTATCTACAAAATCAATATTTTGAGAAAAAAAAAAAAACTGTCTGAAAATTACTCTTTATTTATGGAAAAACAAGCTTTTAAAACCTGAGTTAGGTCAACATGACAAGTTCCGATTGTTCTGAAAACATGCTCATAAGAAGCGCCTTATGATGCAGATTTTAAATATGTATCAGTCTTAAAATGTTGTAAGTAGTAGTTACGACCTTCTCATTCTAAGCCAGCAAATTACCTGTAACTCAAGCACCATTCCATGGACAATAGGACATGCAGCTTGATAGATACACAGACATATTGTACATAATATGACTGGGATACATATCATTCTCGTTCAACCAGCATATTTTTTCTTCTCAAAAATAGTTTGGTTATTTGACTGATACACCCTCGATGTATGAGGATGGATATATATTATATCAATGTACACTTATTTTAGATATGGCGGATAGAGAGTTTATACAACTTCTGGACATTCATGAAACATTGCTCAACCTCCAGGACGCAATAAAACTTCAGGTAAAGTTATTAGGCAACAAAACTTCAGGTAAAGTTATCACACAACACAACTACAGGTAAAGTTATCAGTCAACACAACTACAGGTAAAGTTACCACTCAACACAACTAAAGGTAAAGTTACCACTCAACACAACTACAGGTAAAGTAACCACTCAACAAAGCAACAGGTAAAGTTACCACTCAACAAAGCAACAGGTAAAGTTATCACACAACACAACTACAGGTAGAGTTATCACACAACACAACTACAGGTAAAGTTACCACTCAACAAAGCAACAGGTAAAGTTACCACTCAACAAAGCAACAGGTAAAGTAATCACACAACACAACGACAGGTAAAGTTATCACACAACAAAACTACAGGTAAAGTTATCACTCAACACAACTACAGATAAAGTTATCACACAACAAAACTACAGGTAAAGTTATCACACAACACAACTACAGGTACAGTTATCACACAACAAAACTACAGGTACAGTTATCACACAACACAACTACAGGTACAGTTATCACACAACAAAACTACAGGTAAAGTTATCACACAACACAACTACAGGTACAGTTACCACACAACACAACTACAGGTACAGTTACCACACAACACAACTACAGGTACAGTTACCACTCAACACAACTACAGATAAAGTTATCACACAACACAACTACAGGTAAAGTTATCACACAACAAAACTACAGGTTAAGTTATCAGACAACAAAACTACAGATAAAGTTATCACACAACAAAACTACAGGTAAAGTTATCAGACAACACAACTACAGGTAAAGTTATCACACAACACAACTACAGGTAAAGTTATCACACAACAAAACTACAGGTTAAGTTATCACACAACAAAACTACAGGTTAAGTTATCACACAACAAAACTACAGGTTAAGTTATCACACAACACAACTACAGGTAAAGTTATCAGACAACAAAACTACAGATAAAGTTATCACACAACATAACTACAGGTAAAGTTATCACACAACACAACTACAGGCAAAGTTATCATACAACAAAACTACAGGTTAAGTTATCAGACAACATAACTACAGGTAAAGTTATCATACAACACAACTACAGGTTAGGTTATTAGGTAACAAAACTACAGGTAAAGTTATCACACAACACAACTACAGGTAAAGTTATCAGACAACACAACTACAGGTAAAGTTATCAGACAACATAACTACAGGTAAAGTTATCATACAACACAACTACAGGTAAAGTTATCAGACAACACAACTACAGGTAAAGTTATCAGACAACAAAACTACAGATAAAGTTATCATACAACACAACTACATGTAAAGTTATCATACAACACAACTACAGGTAAAGTTATCATACAACACAACTACAGGTAAAGTTATCAGACAACACAACTACAGGTAAAGTTATTAGGTAACAAAACTACAGGTAAAGTTATTTGGTAACAAAACTACAGGTAAAGTTATCACACAACACAACCACAGGTAAAGTTATCATACAACACAACTACAGGTAAGGTTATTAGGTAACAAAACTACAGGTAAAGTTATTTGGTAACAAAACTACAGGTTAAGTTATCACACAACACAACTACAGGTAAAGTAACCACACAACAAAACTACAGGTAAAGTTATCAGACAACACAACTACAGGTAAAGTTATCAGACAACACAACTTGAGGTAAAGTTATCACACAACACAACTACAGGTAAAGTAACCACACAACAAAACTACAGGTAAAGTTATCAGACAACACAACTACAGGTAAAGTTATCAGGGAACACAACTTCAGGTAAAGTTATCAGGGAACACAACTTCAGGTAAAATTATCAGGGAACACAATTACAGGTAAAGTTATCATACAACACAACTACAGGTAAAGTTATCATACAACACAACTACAGGTAAAGTTATCATACAACACAACTACAGGTAAAGTTATCATACAACACAACTACAGGTACGTACGCACTTTGGAATTAATCCAGTATTGTAACTTACAATCTGCACATACGAGGGTCAGTCAAGAAAAACTGAGAGTTGTTAAATTAAGCCTTCTAAATGTATATACAATTATATTTTCTACCAACTATCGTTAACTATTATCCATTGCGGATATTCTGATGAATTCCGTGATCAAAATATAGGCTTATAAATAAAGTTGCCAAGCAACCAAGGAACATCACTAAAGGGTATGCGTTCGCGCCAGCGACTGTGAGACTGATTTTGCTGTCAATTCGAACATTTATTTCAACTTTATATAGCGTAATTTAGTACAACTATCATGTGTATATTGTAGAATCGTGTATACCAAATATTAATGGGCGTTTATTACAGAATGGTCACTCATGCTGTATTGTTTAGTTGCCTAGCAACATTTTTACCCGTATTTTATCGATTTTCTCGGCATGTGTTCTTTGCGTTGCCATGGTATTCTAAAACTAATCAATGAATTCACAATTTCTGCTCAGGAGGATTATGAATGTATCTAATGGAGGCCAGTGACCGTAATAGAAATAAAAAATATAACTTCGCTTTTAAAAAACATCATGCGTTCTAATGGGTGGGGTAAAATTGTGGTCTCAATACCTACAAATAAAGTGACAATTGATACTTCCATCAAGTATAGTTTCTATATTGGAGGAACAAATCAACCGTTATCAAGTATATCTGATAGATTAATGTATTACAAAATAAAAAATAAGTTTGAAAATGTTCGATATAACTTTATGTTTCCATAGCAACGCACAATTGTGTTCTACAGACAGTGCGAACGCATGCCTTCAAGTTGTCTTCTTCGGTTGCTTGGCAACAAGAATCAAATGTTCATACACAAAATTGGTATTCGCCATAACATCGATGAGATTCCATATTTCACGATAATGTATAGACAATATACGAGCATTTATTCGCCTGATCATTATTTACCAACTCTCAGTTTTTCTTGACTGACCCTCGTATATTGTATTCTGAATGTAAAGCAAAATTTAAAGTTATTATTTTTTTCTAAGCCACAAATATGTCTTCTGTTGAATGATAAAACCTGGGGCCTTGCCCCCTCACTTATTTAGAAGTCGGGGGCATTTAGCATTGGTGCTGTCCATCCGTCTGTCTGTCTGTACGTAACACAAATCTTGTATGTTAAACTTCCCACAAACCGTTTGGCAGAATTTCTTTCAACTTTCACAGATCAACAACCTTGATGTGTCCAGCAGACAGTAGTTGACTGTAAAGGAAGAAATTTTGCTGCAGGAATTTTTACCAGAGTTATGACGCTTTGTTACTTTTACTTTATGCACCAATGGGGGTATGAATTTTGTGTGGACATGTTGGTTTGTTTTTATTGATGTATATATATGTTGCAGGTCTCTGAGAAGGCTGAAAGAAATGATGTTGATGATATTATAAACATCGACAATAACCACAACACTAACAAATACAACACTGGTGCTAATACTGGTGCCAATCACATTGAAGGTGATGTTACTAAAGGAAAATACACCACTTATAATAATAACATTAACAATGATGTTGACATAGACAAATACAACAATTATGCTGATAACATAGACAGTGCTAAAAACATAGACAGTGCTAATAACATACATAGCGCTAATAACATAGACAGTGCAAATAACATACACAGTGCTAATAACATAGACAAATACAACATTAAAACTAATAGCATAGACAGTGCAAATAACATAGACAATGCTAATAACATAGACAAAGACAAAGCTAAGATCATAGACAGTGCTAAGAACACTGACAAATACAACATTAATGTTGATAACAGACACAGTGCAAATAACATTGACAGTGCTAATAACCTAGACAGTTATGTTGAAATAGACCAATACTTTGGTCGTAATTATGTAGCCAATCCTAGAGAGAAATTCGACAAATCTGAACATGGATTGTATGAAGACGAGGGTGATGTTGGAGATATACATCACTTACATGGTTCTACAATCAACATAGAGAATAGTGTGAAGTGTAATATAGATACACTAGCATGCTTACATAAACTGTATCATAATACGGTGCCAGAACATCGTCACTTGAAGCGTTTCTTGTCTAGATCACGTCGTGGAAGAATACGAAGGTCGGCTCAGGAACACCATACTGACCTAGATCATCGTCAGTTGAAGCGTTTCTGGTTGAGATCACGTCGTGGAAGAATACGAAGGTCGGCTCAGGAACACCATACTGACCTAGATCATCGTCACTTGAAGCGTTTCTCGTTGAGATCACGTCGTGGAAGAATACGAAGGTCGGCTCAGGAACACCATACTGACGTAGATCATCGTTTCTTGTCTAGATCACGTCGTGGAAGAATACAAAGGTCGGCTCAGGAACACCATACTGACGTAGATCATCGTTTCTTGTCTAGATCACGTCGTGGAAGAATACGAAGGTCGGCTCAGGAACACCATACTGACGTAGATCATCGTTTCTTGTCTAGATCACGTCGTGGAAGAATACGAAGGTCGGCTCAGGAACAGTGGAGGAACTCTCTACCAGGGGAGACACAAACAGATTATAATGACCCGGAGAATCCTGACCTGGATGAGTGGGAAGTAGGTACTACACGGTCTTACAAAAGTTTCAATAGTGTGTGCATTTGTAGCTAAGTGGTTAGGGTGCTTGCTGTCTAATCTGGCACCAAGGTATATTGATTATGCTCATGTCGGTCGGTCTTTCTGTAGACCAAATGGTTTCCATTCAATAACTCAAAAACCCTTTGTTCTAGGATCTTCAAACTTTGCATAAAGGTTGGTTAGCAACAGTATATGACCCCTCTTGATTTTGAGGTCAGTGTGACCTTTACCACTTTTTTAGACCAGATAGTTTCTGCTCAATAACGCTTTAGCCTAGGCCTTTCAAACTTTACATGGAGGTTGGCCATAAACAGTAATTGATTTTGAGGTCAGTAGGTCAAACTCATAATGACCTTTACCATTTCTAACTATTGGGCTGCCATGGGGGTGTTTTACAAACATGTCATTGTTTTATATAGGTGGTGACAGATGAAGATTTGGAACATGCCAAGTTGAACCAATATAGACAAACCTTAGAATATATAGGATGGACGTTACTATCTGTGATCGTGTTTATATTCATTGGTATATGCTTCATACGTGATCCAATAGCGTGTATATTTGCCTTCGGAATGGGTAAGTGTAGTGTAGACAGTAGTGCATTTTGTTTCGAGTAACTAAGTAAGTAAAGACTTTATTTTACGAGGCTAACATATTTACAATAATGCAATCTTCCATATGGGCCTCAAATGTTTCTCTAAATTGGTTCACTGTAAAATCGTTAATTTTCGTGGGGGATTAAATTTCGTGTTTATCCTTCAACCCCTAAATCAAATCCCATGGAACACTAATTTAGGCCCTTGTATTTATTACCTGTAAAGCAAAATCCACCAATTGAAATGCTCATTTTTACCAAAACCACGAAATTTTGTCCCATCGAAATTACATGATTTTACAGTAAACTGTGTGTTTCAAACGTGATCCAATGTGTATACATGTATTTGCCTTCGGAACGGGTAAGTGCAGTGTAGTGCAGATATTTAAATTAATATGTTTGCATCTATAGTGGGATTTTAACCCAATTAATCTGTCTGGCCCTGGTGCCTATCAATGCAAAGTATGACTGCTTAATATAACCCAACTATAAAATAAGATTATTATTTAAAATTATAACCTGTATCAGGGAAATAGTTTTATACCCCCATCTATGATTAGGGAGTATACTGTTTTGCACATGTAGTTTGATCTGTCAGTTGGTATGGTAGAGTATGGTAGAGTATGTTCTGCTGCAACTGGAAATCAAAAGCATATTTCCATGTTACAAATCCAACACCACTAACCAACAGCTAAACAACAATCACATCGTATAAACCAAATTACTGCATGACTTATCAGATTACTATAAATTCAACTTGTATCATTTTTTGCTATTGAAAGCACATGTAAAATTTGATCACTGCACTTATTATTGCCATACTATATACAGTAATTCAATGTGTACTCCTTATTGCAATTGTCAGAAATCGACTCTTTTATATACAGTGGCAATTAGCCCGAATATTATTGCCATGACCATTAACATAAATGCATTGCTGAATCGAGGTATTTTTTTACAAACGTCTCTTATACATTGTAGGCTGTCCATGCTGTTTGATTTGTTGCCCGTGTATTAAATCATTCACGGATAAATACCTGGATACCAAGCGGATAGTTCGTGAACAGATGAATACATACATGCCAGGTATAATCGTGAACGAGGACGGATCTCTAGATTACTATGAACCTACGGGGGAAGAACTGGACATTCTCATGGAGATCATTGACGAGATGTCCGGATAATGACTCCAGATGACAAGTATTTACCGTATATGTTGACATCTCTGTGGGGTCAAATAGTTGGCGATTTAGCAAGATATTTATGAATTTTTCTTCCTTTTGAGGCCCAAATTTTTACGATGTTCCTGTATAATGTGATTTCAGTTTGCAAAAAAGTAGTTCCTGTACATATTACTTTGCAGAAAGTAGTTCCTGTACCAGTTACTTTTCAGAAAGTAGTCCCTGTACAATTTGAAGTAGCACCTTTTCCCCAATGATCATGTAAAGCATATTATTGTACATAAATAAAAACAAAAACATACTGTGTGTGTTCTAAGTTTATTAGTTAAACTTCATAAAGCTTTTCCCTGCTATTGCACAAACAGTATGTCGGTCATTTGTGTGACAAATCAAAGTTATCTGAAACAATTGTAGAAGTGACCACTGACAACTCTAACATGTGGTCAATTATTTTAAAATCAGGCCAGCAATTTCTGCAATCTCATTAAAATCCGACTCATAATGTGCCCCACCACTTTACGCTGATATAGGATCTGACTGCATCTCATATGGCGATGTTGATGTGAACTTTACATCAACCAATCAAATTGCTACTTTCACCAATCCGAAAGTGCAGAGAATTTCTCTGCTGTACTTCCTAGTTTACTGAGAGAGAGAGATGGTATATACACAGTGCTTATACTAGACTGGCTTTGGTACACTTTCAGGTGAATAACCGTAATACCACATGCATAAGAGATGTCATTTAAATATGACCCCGTATACATGTAGTATTGTCAGATCAAACAAACAGTGTAAGGGAATGGAGCCAATGTTAGGATCAGAGTCCAGAATTATAACCAATACTCACACTCGGCACTCAACACCTAAATATTAAAATTTTCATTATAATGAGCTATTATTGGTTCTAGTTTGCAAATCTAGGCGGGGAACATGTACAGAATTATTATTTGAATGTTGAAAATAACATTTGATACATTTTCATTGCATCTGTGTACTATTTATATGAGGTAAAAATGAAATAATTGAATCTGAGTGCCACACTCAGCACTTAAGAGTGATAAATTACACCAATAGCAAACAAATAACTAAATTAAACAATGAAATTAGTTAGAAATAATATTTTGTACCTATGTAACAAATTTGACAACTTCTTGCTCTCAAAAAAGTGTGGCTATGAACTTCAAAATAATGAAATTCAATACTTTAGTGTTGACTGCTGAGTGTAAGTATTGGTTACTGGGGTTATACGTGCTCTTAAAAAACACTTACGATCATTTATATACATTTTTGTATTAAAATAACACTGATAATTAATCTTTGGTTTTCCACCTATGTGTACTGTTTCAAATTTGCCCGCCTTTCTTGTTATCCTGTGTGCACTTTAATAACCTAAACAATGTCATGTAAATAAGACTATATAAGAACACATAGCTACAGTCAATAATGTTCACATTGTCTTGTAAGAAAACAAACATGACTTGGTTTATTGGTATAAAGGTATAAAATAAATTGTAAAATATTTATAAACAGGAAATATATCTGAGAGCAGTTTGTGTCTTCCAATGTGTAAAGTTCACCAAGAAATATCAACAACAAAAATTGTATTTACTTTATGCCTTTGTATTGATTTTTATAATTTTATTACTAATAGGGGAGAATTGTGTGGGTGGCAGAATAGCCCAATCTCACAGTAAGTGATGAGTCCAGAATTAGAGCCAAAGTCAAGCTAACTATTGAAATATTGAATATTATTAATAAAATAAATTCACTGATTATCAACGGTCAGCGATATATGATTTCCCTCTGTCAGAAACACAGTGATTAATGGGTCCAAGATTGGAAATATTGAATATTATCAGTGAAATAAATTGAGTATCATTCACAGCTTATCAATGACCAGTGATATAATCTCACTCTGTCAGAAACTCCTGTGATTCTATCAACAAACTCTGTAAATGTTGAGGTCAACCATATACAAATGCAATAAAATATGAGCAACTTATTTATACGTGAACAGAAACAAGCTAAGTAGATAATCATTTTCTTGATGAGATCATTGATAGCCAGGTGATTTAAATACTGATGCAAACATCTAAAAAAGTTAAGTTTTTATTTTTTAGGGTGAAAATGTTAATTTGTATTCATCAATGATTGTTTTATTATAAGTTGGTTATTATTGTAGATCTATGACATAAATATAAATTATATCTGCAGTAAAAATTATTTATTTAGCTTAACAATAAAAAGTCACATTTTCTGAATAGAAATCTATATCATGTACCAACATCCCAAAAAATGTGAAAAACACTTTTTTTCAGAATTTTACATTAAAAATGAACTCATTGTGTAGGAAATTGTCTAATCAAGAAAATGAATACCAACTTTACATGTTTCACTTCAGGAACAAAAAAGTTACAAGCATTTTTGTTCGCAAACATTTGCTGATTTTACTGACTTGTTCATCATAGTTTGGTGATAAATTCATAGTTTTGCTTGAAATGTTTGCGGAAACACAAGTAAACATTTACTGACAACTTGCTGTTTCAAAGAGTAACCATATATCATCTTTACGTGTTATATTGACTGATGTAAGATAATTACACTTATCATCCAGTGACAGTTCCCTGTGGGTGTCTCCATCAACTGATGTGATAGTACAGTAACCTAACTTAACCTTTATCACAGATTTCTTGTTGACACAACTTTTAATGAAACATTGAAACCATTGACGACTCATTGTGACACCATACAACGTTATCTTCACTGGTATCATATCACAATGTAGTTGTAATAAACTATCAGAAGGAAACTTCATACTCCACAGTGTTAGCACATTTAAACAAGGCAGATATTTTACAACAGTCGTCAATGATCTCAATGTTTCATCATCTAACCTGGACCATCCATGGATAACAAGATGTTCAAGTTGTGAATACTTCAAACAGTTGAATACATTAATATAATCATGAGCAATTCTCTCAGATGATGGAAGCAATGAGACAGACTTTATACTGGACTTGTTGACATCTGTACATGATATATTAACATTGTATAGATATATTGAACAGAGTTTAGAATGATGTTTAAGGTTCAGAGACAATGTACAGTTACTATCATCATACAGGTGTTGATCACAATCCACACTAGACAATTTTATATGTTCAAAGTGAACATTATCAGAGAGAAATGTCACCAGATTATGTAAATGTTCATGTTGTACTCTTACATGACACAGAGATAATGAAGTAAGTTGATGGAGACTTCTCACAGGAAGTTCTACTGGTAACACTGTGTGTGGGTATCTACCTTTAATACCAACAGTATGTAGAGTGGATTGATTATTTAACATGCACTTGGTGAACTTTACAACATCCTCAGACAATACCTCAACATGTAAACACTGCAGAGTATGCATCCCATCAAATTCATCATAATATTGAGCAGAATGTACATATTTAACACATGTTCTATTTACCAGTAAAATTCTTCTCAAAATATCAACATCAGAGTTTACATCGAAAATAAAATCTTCAAGTTTTAAATGAAAATTTTGATCATTAGATCTGCTGCATTCAACAAAACACCTGACTACTGTAGTTTGTAGCAAATTAAGTTGATTCAGGTATAAATTTGGATATATTTCATAATTGAAGATTGAATATTTCCTCCATAAATTTAAATGATGTGGTAATAATGTATACATATTTTCAAGTAAAACACGTAATTTTTGAGACGATAACCCGGCAAGAAACTGGAAAAAGTTTCCGTATTGCAATACATCATCTAAAGATTTCCATTCCGTAACAATGCTTTCTAGTTTGTTGCTAGAGTCAAATGATGAAACATACAATGCACCAAAAAATTCTATGTAACTTTTGTGTACAAAGGAAAGTTTTTGTTTGGGGTCTTCAAAACAACCTATAACCTTATTCTTTGATAAAATTCCTACTTTAAAGACAATCTCCATTTCATTCTCAGTAAACAAATATGGTAATGCCATTAGCTGTCTCTTGGTAAATACCAGGGTTGATGCATTAACATCTTGTTTAAATAGTGAGTTGAATGAAAGTAAACATACTTTCTGTAATAAGGAAACATGTTCATGTATATAATCAAGATGTGAAAAACAGTCTGGAAGTTTATGCTCACATACTGTTGATGAAGGAAGTTCCATTTTTCTCTCTGTTCTTTTAAACAACATGTCTAGAATTTTACCATACAACAATGATTTTGAAAAATGAGACAGTTTTTGGTTAAACCACCAAACTACAATGAGATGAGAAGATATCATTGGTATACATAAATGGTCATAAAGTCCACATTGCTCAATTTCTTGTAAGAATTGTTTTGGATTTTTGTTATCTTTGTTTTTCTTGTTCATATATTCCACCACTTTCTCAACATACTTCTTAGCAGAGATTCCGTGAATTCCTGTCATCTCCACTTGATGATCAATGTCCTTTCCTGAAAGTCTCACATTTTCAAGTTTGTACGGCCGACACATTGTAAGAAATACACATTTCTCCGATTCTATTCCTTTAGGCGTCTTAGCGTCATATCTACCGCTCGTTTTTGGAGTCCATTCATCAAAGCCATCTAACACGATTAGAGAAATTTGCTCATTAAGAATACGTTTTATCAACTTATAACTAGATGTCTTGTCCTCCTCACATTCCGTGTAAAACAACTGGTCAACAATCATCATAATCATATCTCTACTATCAGTAGCACCTAAAGACACATGAAATAAAAAGTCAAATTTCTCCAAATACTTTATATCTTTCTTTGTATCTTCATCATTTCCAGTATAGTTACCCAACTTTGACATACTCCATAACAAACACATACGCCTACACAATGATGTTTTACCTACACCAGCATCACCAGTGATATACACACGCTTAAATGTTTCATCGTTCTTACAGAATATTTCTTTATAAGATGAAATTGTCTCAGTTTTGTCCTTGTTTAGGTCTTTATCATAAACTGTATGATGCAGTGTTGGTTTCTGATACATACATATGAGTTCTTCATTGTCATCTTCAATGAATGGAGAAACTTGTAACAAACAACACTCCCGTTGATAGATGGTTATCAGGTTTTCTTGAATATCTGAAAGTATCATATTCAATACTTCACAAAAATCATATAATGTATGTACATTATTGAAGCTGTGTGTAATTCAATATATTCTTATACTTGTATACATGATTCATGTTGTAGTGGAACATACAGCGTAAGTAAACTTTCAACTCCATGGTATACCAGTGAACGTGCAGATGATTTACTTTCTGACAGACGATGGAACACGTGTTTGTTTGTAATTCACAATGTGAACAGTTTAAATTATATTGAAAACTTAAGTAAAATACAAACAATTCAAGAGTTTATCCTCCCAGTCGTGTAGGTAAACTACAGTACTTTCAAGTTTAAACGAGAAACATTGTAAATATACTATTGTCGGGCAGGTCAATCAAGTAAAAACGGGCAAAGTCAATGGGCTACATACATGTATTGCCATAGTCAATAAACTAACTGCCACGGTCAGTCAAGTGAAAACGGGCAAAGTCAATGGGCTACATACATGTATGGACATAGTCAATAAACTAACTGCCATGGTCAGTCAAGTGAAAATGGGCATAGTCAATGGGCTACATACATGTATGGACATAGTCAATAAACTAACTGCCACGGTCAGTCAAGTGAAAACGGGCAAAGTCAATGTAATATATAGGGCATAGTCAATAAACTAACTGCCATGGTCAGTCAAGTTAAAACGAGCATAGTCAATGTGATATATAGGGCATACCTAGGTTTATTGATGCATCATCAATAGTTTTTAAAATGTAATCTCAAGTATACGCTTAACACAATGAGACGCTATCTACGCCATGGAAACCCCAACTTTTAATTACTAATATATCAGTTTCCTATCTGCTTGAAAAGGTGAATGTATCTCACTGAAATATTGTGGAAATTATGGCACATATCACATAACCTAAATCAAACGAGTATCTAATTATATATCAAAATTCCGAATATTTACCGGTATACTCAACAGGGTTGAATAGTTTCTTTGTGTGATCAACATGGTCCAATTTTCTCTTCAAATCGACAATATCCTGTTGAACAGTAGCGACATCACTCTGGACACCAGCTACGTCATGTTGAACAGTAGCGACATCACTCTGGACACCAGCTATGTCATGTTTAACTGTAGCGACATCACTCTGGACATCAGCTACGACATGTTGAACAGTAGCGACATCACTCTGGACATCAGCTACGTCATGTTGAACAGTAGCGACATCACTCTGGACATCAGCTACGTCATGTTGAACTGTAGCGAAATCACTCTGGACACCCGCTACGTCATGTTGAACAGTAGCGACATCACTCTGGACATCAGCTACGTCATGTTTAACAGTAGCGACATCACTCTGGACTCCCGCTACGTCATGTTTAACTGTAGCGAAATCACTCTGGACATCAGCTACGTCATGTTTAACTGTAGCGAAATCACTCTGGACATCAGCTACGTCATGTTTAACTGTAGCGAAATCACTCTGGACATCAGCTACATCATGTTGAACAGTAGCGACATCACTCTGGACACCAGCTACGTCATGTTTAACAGTAGCGACATCACTCTGGACACCAGCTATGTCATGTTCAACAGTAGCGAAATCACTCTGGACATCAGCTACGTCCTGTTTAACAGTAGCGACATCACTCTGGACATCAGCTACGTCATGTTTAACTGTAGCGACATCACTCTGGACACCAGCTATGTCATGTTTAACAGTAGCGACATCACTCTGGACATCAGCTACTTCATGTTTAACTGTAGCGACATCACTCTGGACACCAGCTACGTCATGTTTAACAGTAGCGACATCACTCTGGACATCAGCTACGTTATGTTTAACTGTAGCGAAATCTCTCTGGACATCAGCTACGTCATGTTTAACAGTAGCGACATCACTCTGGACTTTATCTATCTTATCTTCAAGCAGGCGATCACTGTCGGCCCAATCATTCAAAGTCTTTGTAAGTTGTTTCTCCAACTCTTCGTCAAGTGCAGTATGTTCAGCTTTGTTGATGTCATATTGTAAGTTTGCTATTCCAGCCACATTGTTGAGACGTAGAAGTATCTGCAATTAAAATATGGTTCAAATAGAACATTATTCAACATGATATTTCAACATAATATATTATAAATGTACACTCGAATTCAATACATACATGTTAAGATTCCAAAATCTGTTGAACAGCTAAAATTTACAACACTTTAAAAAATGACAATCAGCATTATAGGGTTGAGTTAGAAGTTATGAGAAAAGTACTCTTATTTCTGGAACACCCCTCGTATGTTGTAAGAAAGCATCTTAAAATATACTGGTAATCAAAATATATTTACTGCTGTCAATTCTTTCCACTTATCATCAAAGTCAGTTTCAGATATCATCACTGTATCACTGTGCATCAACTGAAGTAAAAATAAAGCAAGTGTTCATAATACTGATACTTTGTAAGCAATGAGGTAGACAAAGTCAACAAACCACTATACAAAATTTTCCTGTCCGCCATCAATAGATGAACACACCACTATATCAAGTGTTCCTGAGGGTCATCAAAAGATCAACACTCCACTATATCAAGTGTTCCTGTGGGTCATCAATAGATCAACACACCACTATATCAAGTGTTCCTGTGGGTCATCAATAGATCAACACTCCACTATATCAAGTGTTCCTGTGGAACATCAATATATCAACACACCACTATATCAAGTGTTCCTGTGAGTCATCAATAGATCAACACACCACTATATCAAGTGTTCCCATCGAACATCAATAGATCAACACTCCACTATATCAAGTGTTCCTGTGAGTCATCAAAAGATGAACACACCACTATATCAAGTGTTCCTGAGGGTCATCAATTGATGAACACACCACTATATCAAGTGTTCCTGAGGGTCATCAATAGATGACCACACCACTATATCAAGTGTTCCTGAGGGTCATCAATAGATCAACACTCCACTATATCAAGTGTTCCTGTGGAACATTAATATATCAACACTCCACTATATCAAGTGTTCCTGAGGGTCATCAATATATCAACACACCACTATATCAAGTGTTCCTGTGGAACATCAATAGATCAACACACCACTATATCAAGTGTTCCTGAGGGTCATCAATAGATCAACGCACCACTATATCAAGTGTTCCTGTGGAACATCAATAGATCAACACTCCACTATATCAAGTGTTCCTGTGTGTCATCAATAGATCAACACTCCACTATATCAAGTGTTCCTGTGGAACATCAATAGATCAACACTTCACTATATCAAGTGTTCCCATGGAACATCAATAGATTAACACACCACTATATCAAGTGTTCCTGTATGTCATCAATATATCAACACACCACTATATCAAGTGTTCCTGTGTGTCATCAATAGATCAACACTCCACTTTATCGAGTGTTCCTGTGAGTCATCAATAGATCAACACTCCACTTTATTGAGTGTTCCTGAGGGTCATCAATATATCAACACACCACTATATCAAATGTTCCCGTGGAACATCAATAGATCAACACACCACTATATCAAGTGTTCCTGTGGTATATCAATATATCAACACTCCACTATATCAAGTGTTCCTGTGGGTCATCAATAGATCAACACTCCACTATATCAAGTGTTCCTGTGGGTCATCAATAGATCAACACTCCACTATATCAAGTGTTCCTGTGGACGTCAATATATCAACACTCCACTATATCAAGTGTTCCTGAGGGTCATCAATAGATGAACACTCCACTATATCAAGTGTTCCTGTGGGTCATCAATAGATGAACACACCACTTTATCAAGTGTTCCTGAGGGTCATCAATATATCAACACTCCACTATATCGAGTGTTCCTGTGAGTCATCAATAGATCAACACACCACTATATCAAGTGTTCCCATGGAACATCAATAGATCAACACTCCACTATATCAAGTGTTCCTGTGAGTCATCAAAAGATGAACACACCACTATATCAAGTGTTCCTGAGGGTCATCAATAGATGAACACACCACTATATCAAGTGTTCCTGAGGGTCATCAATATATCAACACTCCACTATATCAATTGATCCTGTGAGTCATCAATAGATCAACACACCACTATATCAAGTGTTCCTGTGGGTCATCGATAGATCAACACACCACTATATCAAGTGTTCCTGTGGACCATCAATAGATCAACACTCCACTATATCAAGTGTTCCTGTGGAACATCAATATATCAACACTCCACTATATCAAGTGTTCCTGTGGAACATCAATATATCAACACACCACTATATCAAGTGTTCCTGTGGAACATCAATATATCAACACACCACTATATCAAGTGTTCCCATGGAACATCAATAGATCAACACTTCACTATATCAAGTGTTCCCATGCAACATCAATAGATTAACACACCACTATATCAAGTGTTCCCATGGAACATCAATAGATTAACACAGCACTATATCAAGTGTTCCCATGGAACATCAATAGATCAACACTCCACTATATCAAGTGTTCCCATGGAACATCAATAGATTAACACACCACTATATCAAGTGTTCCCATGGAACATCAATAGATCAACACACCACTATACCAAGTGTTCCTGTGAGTCATCAAAAGATGAACACACCACTATATCAAGTGTTCCTGAGGGTCATCAATAGATGAACACACCACTATATCAAGTGTTCCTGAGGGTCATCAATATATCAACACTCCACTATATCAATTGATCCTGTGAGTCATCAATAGATCAACACACCACTATATCAAGTGTTCCTGTGAGTCATCAATAGATGAACACACCACTATATCAAGTGTTCCTGAGGGACATCAATAGATGAACACACCACTATATCAAGTGTTCCGGAGGGACATCAATAGATGAACACACCACTATATCAAGTGTTCCGGAGGGACATCAATAGATGAACACACCACTATATCAAGTGTTCCTGAGGGACATCAATAGATGAACACACCACTATATCAAGTGTTCCTGAGGGACATCAATAGATGAACACACCACTATATCAAGTGTTCCTGTGGGTCATCAATAGATGAACACACCACTATATCAAGTGTTCCTGAGGGTCATCAATAGATCAACACTCCACTATATCAAGTGTTCCTGAGGGTCATCAATATATCAACACACCACTATATCAAGTGTTCCTGTGGGACATCAATAGATGAACACACCACTATATCAAGTGTTCCTGTGGGACATCAATAGATCAACACACCACTATATCAAGTGTTCCTGAGGGACATCAATAGATGAACACACCACTATATCAAGTGTTCCTGTGAGTCATCAATATATCAACACTCCACTATATCAATTGATCCTGTGAGTCATCAATAGATCAACACACCACTATATCAAGTGTTCCTGAGGGCCATCAATAGATCAACACACCACTATATCAAGTGTTCCTGTGGGCCATCAATAGATCAACACTCCACTATATCAAGTGTTCCTAAGGGCCATCAATAGATCAACACTCCACTATATCAAGTGTTCCTGTGGGCCATCAATAGATCAACACACCACTATATCAAGTGTTCCAGAGGAACATCAATAGATCAACAAACCACTATATCAAGTATTCCTGGTGAACATCAATATATCAACACACCACTATATCAAGTATTCCTGAGGAACAGTTTAATCAACATTTCCAAAGAACTTGTGCAAAAATAGTCCAGTCATTTTACCTTTTAACCTCAAACTAATTGCAAAATATTCAATTTCGTGTTTATATGATGCGTAAAGCAGTGTACAAAATGTCCTACAATGTAAGTGAATATGCGTTTGAGATATACTCAAAAATATTTAAATGTCACATATTACCAGGATAATCGTGACTTTTGATGTAAATAAATCTTGATTAGTATCAGTAATTGGTTGTTAAATTGTTCTTAGTGGTCGCAATTTCGGCCAGATCGTTATAAAACTTGGTAGCAATGACCATCACAACATAATCTAGGTTCAGTAAGATTTGGGGTTAACCGGTGCTAAAATCAAAGTCTCTAGGTCAATTCATAGGACAAGA
Source organism: Spisula subtruncata (assembly GCA_963678985.1). NCBI lineage: Eukaryota > Metazoa > Mollusca > Bivalvia > Venerida > Mactridae > Spisula > Spisula subtruncata. The sequence goes on from OY787677.1 coordinate 1,209,766, forward strand.
GGGCCAGATTGGTTAAGGTATCAATACGACTTACATTCTGATCATATTTCATTATTTGACATAGTGGCCTAGTTTTCGACCCAACATGACCCTTTTGGAACTTTGCCAAGATTTCATGGAGAACAACATTCTGACTAAGTTTCATGAAAATTGAGTCAGAACTGTGACCTCTGGAGTGAACACAAGGTTTTCAAAAGATTTTACCTAGTGACCTAGTTTTTGGCCTCACATGACCCAGTTTCGAATTTGGCTTATAATTTATAGAGAACAACATTCTGACAAATTTTCATAAAAATTGGATCAAAATAGTGACCTATGTAGTGAACACAAGGTATTTCTAAGATTTGACCTGGTGACCTAGTGTTTGAACCAGTTTCGAACTTGGCCTAGATTTTAGAGAGACCAAGTTTCATGTTGATTGGATTAAAACTGTTGCCTCTATAGTGAACACAAGCAAATTGTTGAAAGACGGACGGATGACGGACGAAGAGTGATCACAAAAGCTCTATGACAGATATAGTCACCTGTGGTCACAATTTCGACCTTACACTTGTGAAATTCTACTTTTCCAGCATTAACAGACATGAACAAGAAGGAAGGCATTATAATGGTTACTATTACTGATAAAGTGATACCTACATAATTTCTACATTGACGAAGTCTTGTTATATCTGCTTCCTCTGATAAGTCTGTAGCTAAAGGTTTCGTCCATACACCATCAGACGGAGTTTTGAGACCACATACATTTCTAAGTAAACATGACAACAAGGTTATGTCAAAATTGGATGTGTTTGGTTTGTTATCCAATGGAGGAAGTAGCTTTGCCTGTTCAGATGTAAGTATCTTCTTAGGGTTGATCAATAATTGAAGTTTTGTACTTTGGTTTGTATTTGCTGCTAAGTATCTGATGAAATCATGACCAACTTTAACATCGAACAGTTTCCTCAGGACACGTGTTCCAATCTCTACAAGGAGGTACTGGTACCTAAAGTTGTATTTTTCTGAAAAATAAGTAATCACATTTTATCAATGTTGACACACCTTCAAGAATAATGAGCACTGGTTGGTCAATACTGACACACCTTTAAGAATAGTGAACATTCATTGGTCAATATTGACACACCTTTAAGTATAGTGAACACTCATTGGTCTACACTTTACAAAACAACTTGAATGAACTTCTTCCTCCTTCAGTAACTTCCTCCTTCAGTAAAAGTACATTGCCATATGTGGTGAAACATTCTAGTTTTTAACCAACAAAGAGATCAATTGATATTTGTTCACATGATTATTTAACAAAATTATGTTTGTTGTATAAAAAGCCACGTTTAAGCATGTTTTTCACGATGGTGAAGTGGAGCATGTGGGTCCTGCTCAGAGAAACTGGAACCATCACTGTCGTGATCAGGGCCCTGTCGTTATTATTGTCAATAAGTATTGCAAGTTTCATTTGAATATCTTGAAAAGTTTTTGAACTATGGCCAATGTTAAAGTTTTGGAGTCGAAAAAGGGACACAAGCCAAAATTTATTAAAGCTAGAGTTGTTGCCCTTTGCTACACATGTGCGTATTGTCACTGTCAATATGTATAGCAAGTTTCATTTGAATATCTGTAACAGTTTTTAAGTAATGTAGAAAAAAGATGAAAAATGAGGAAAATTGTAATTTTACAAAGGGCCATAATTCTTACAATATTTTAGCTGGAGTAACATCACTTAGCATACAATAGTGTATTGTTGCTGTGACCTTATGTTTAAAGTTTGAAGTCGATACCTTTAACGGTTTGCAAGTTATTAAGAAAAAACATGAAAAATGTGGACGGACGGACAGACAGACAGACGGACAGGGTGATTACTATAGGGCACCTGCAATAAAATTTGCAGGGCCCTAATGAACGATACCTCGACATTATTAAGACAAAACGCGGCCATTATGGAAAAATCGCGGCCATTATGAGAAAACTCGGCCATTATGAGATTCGAGCATTCTGATTGGACAAGAGCCATCAACGGACGACTCGAATCACAATAATATAAAATGAAAGAATGGGAGCATTTTCCGAAGGAGTCGGGGAACGATTGTCTCCTATATTGTATTTAGACAACATTATCACCAATATATCAGGCATACTGTGATTTAAATGTATTTTGATGATGAATAATTTAGTCACAAACGAAAACTGCCGAGAGTTCGGATACGCAACGTTTCAAACACGGTAAAGCTACAGTATACTCGAATCAAAAGCTTAAGTTTGCTAGTTTTCTTAACCTATAATTGTTTTTTTATTCGTTATTTGTTATTTATTGTCTTTTTAGTTTGCTATCACTCTAATTGTATAGTTAATTAAATAACTTGTCAATAATTAAGTATTTTCATAATGGCCTTGTTATTCTTTGACACTCAGGCTAATATGAAAGTCTTCAGCCCAATAACAAGGCCATTATGAAAACACTTAATTATTAACATTATATTAACACCTGTAATTTGCATCAATGAAAGCGTAATAACGAAAAGAGAAATAAAACAAAAGTCGACTAGGCTTTAATTCGTTTCTAGTATATAAAGGATTCTTTGAGGATAATCAAATCGTATATGAGACGAGATGGTACGATATGACAACTGAGGCAACCATAAACACTTAGTGCCAATAGAGATGGTATGACATGAGACAACCTTAAACACTTAGTGCCACTAGAGATGATACGACATGAGGCAACCTTAAACACTTAGTGCCAATAGAGATGGTATGACATGAGGCAACCTTAAACACTTAGTGCCACTAGAGACATGAGACAACCTTAAACACTTAGTGCCACTAGAGACATGAGACAACCTTAAACACTTAGTGCCACTAGAGATGGTACGACATGAGACAACCTTAAACACTTAGTGCCACTAGAGACATGAGACAACCTTAAACACTGAGTGCCACTAGAGATGGTACGACATGAGACAACCTTAAACACTTAGTGCCACTAGAGATGGTACGACATGAGGCAACCTTAAACACTTAGTGCCACTAGAGACATGAGACAACCTTAAACACTTAGTGCCACTAGAGATGGTACGACATGAGACAACCTTAAACACTTAGTGCCACTAGAGATGGTATGACATGAGGCACCCTTAAACACTTAGTGCCACTAGAGATGGTATGACATGAGGCACCCTTAAACACTTAGTGCCACTAGAGATGGTATGACATGAGGCAGCCTTAAAGACTTAGTGCCACTAGAGATGGTATGACATGAGGCACCCTTAAACACTTAGTGCCACTAGAGATGGTATGACATGAGGCACCCTTAAACACTTAGTGCCACTAGAGATGGTATGACATGAGGCACCCTTAAACACTTAGTGCAACTAGAGATGGTATGACATGAGGCAACCTTAAAGACTTAGTGCCACTAGAGATGGTATGACATGAGGCAACCTTAAACACTTAGTGCCACTAGAGATGGTATGACATGAGGCAACCTTAAACACTTAGTGCCACTAGAGATGGTATGACAACTGAGGCAACCTTAAACACTTAGTGCCGCTAGAGATGGTATGACATGAGGCAACCTTAAACACTTAGTGCCACTAGAGATGGTATGACATGAGGCAACCTTAAACACTTAGTGCCACTAGAGATGGTATGACATGAGACAACCTTAAACACTTAGTGCCACTAGAGATGGTACGACATGAGACAACCTTAAACACTTAGTGCCACTAGAGACGGTACGACATGAGTCAACCTTAAACACTTAGTGCCACTAGAGGTGGTATGACATGAGACAACCTTAAAGACTTAGTGCCACTAGAGATGGTACGACATGAGACAACCTTAAACACTTAGTGCCACTAGAGATGGTACGACATGAGACAACCTTAAACACTTAGTGCCACTAGAGATGGTACGACATGAGACAACCTTAAACACTTAGTGCCACTAGAGATGGTACGACATGAGACAACCTTAAAGACTTAGTGCCACTAGAGATGGTACGACATGAGACAACCTTAAACACTTAGTGCCGCAAGAGATGGTACGACATGAGGCAACCATAAACACTTAGTGCCACTAGAGATGGTACGAAATGAGGCAACCATAAGCACTTAGTGCCATTAGAGATGGTACGACATGAGGCAACCATAAACAATTAGTGCCACTAGAGATGGTATGACATGAGGCAACCATAAACACTTAGTGCTGCTAGAGATGGTACGACATGAGGTAACCTTAAACACTCAGTGCCACTAGAGATGGTATGACATGAGACAACCTTAAACACTTAGTGCCACTAGAGATGGTACGACATGAGACAACCCTAAACACTTAGTGCCACTAGAAATGGTATGACATGAGGCAACCATAAACACTTAGTGCCGCTAGAGATGGTACGACATGAGGCAACCTTAAACACTTAGTGTCACTAGAGATGGTACGACATGAGACAACCTTAAACACTTAGTGCCACAAGAGATGGTTCGACATGAGGCAACCTTAAACATTTAGTGCCACTAGAGATGGTTCGACATGAGACTACCTTAAACACTAAGTGCCACTAGAGATGGTACTACACGAGGTAACCTTAAACACTCAGTGCCACTAGAGATGGTATGACATGAGGCAACCTTGAACACTAAGTCCTGCTAGAAATGGTACGACATGAGACAACCTTAAACACTTAGTGCCACTAGAGATGGTACGACAAGAGGCAACCTTAAACACTTAGTGCCACTAGAGATGGTACGACATGAGGCAACCTTAAACACTTAGTGCCACTAGAGATGGTACGACATGAGACAACCTTAAACACTAAGTCCTGCTAGAGATGGTACGACATGAGACAACCTTAAACACTTAGTGTCACTAGATATGGTACGACATGAGGCAACCTTAAACACTTAGTGCCACTAGAGATGGTACGACATGAGGCAACCTTAAACACTTAGTGCCACTAGAGATGGTACGACATGAGGCAACCTTAAACACTTAGTGCCACTAGAGATGGTACGACATGAGGCAACCTTAAACTTTTAGTGCCACTAGAGATGGTACGACATGAGGCAACCTTAAACACTTAGTGCCACTAGAGATGGTACGACATGTGCCACTAGAGATGGTACGACATGAGGCAACCTTAAACACTTAGTGCCACTAGAGATGGTACGACATGAGGCAACCTTAAACACTTAGTGCCACTAGAGATGGTACGACATGAGGCAACCATAAACACTTAGTGCTTCTAGAGCTGGTACGACATGAGACAACATTAAACACTTAGTGCCGCTACAGATGGTACGACATGAGACATCCTTAAACACTTAGTGCTCCTAGAGATGGTACGACATGAGGCAACCTTAAACACTTAGTGCCGTTAGAGATGGTATGACATGAGACAACCTTAAACACTTTGCCACTAGAGATGGTACGACATGAGACAACCTTAAACACTTGGCGCCACTAGAGATGGTACGACATGAGGCAACCTTAAACACTTAGTGCCGTTAGAGATGGTATGACATGAGACAACCTTAAACACTTTGCCACTAGAGATGGTACGACATGAGATAACCTTAAACACTTGGGGCTACTAGAGATGGTACGACATGAGGCAACTTTAAGCCCTTAGTGCCACTAGAGATGGTACCACAAGAGGCAACATTAAACATTTAGTGCCACAAGAGATGGTACCACAAGAGGCAACATTAAACATTTAGTGCAGCTGGAGATGGTTCGACATGAGACAACCTTAAACACTTAGTGCCACTAGAGATGGTACGACATGAGACAACCTTAAACACTTAGCACCACTAGAGATGGTACGACATGAGGCAACTTTAAAACCTTAGTGCCACTAGAGATGGTACCACAAGAGGCAACATTAAACATTTAGTGCCGCTAGAGATGGTACAGCATGAGGCAACTTTAAACACTTAGTGTCACTAGAGATGGTACGACACGAGGCAACCTTAAACATTAAGTGCAACTAGAGATGGTACTACACAAGGTATCCTTAAACACTTAGTGCCACTAGAGATGGTATGACATGAGGCAACCTTAAACACTTAGTGCTGCTAGAGATGGTATGACATGAGGCAACCTTAAACACTTAGTGCTGCTAGAGATGGTACAGCATGAGGCAACTTTAAACACTTAGTGTCACTAGAGATGGTACGACACGAGGCAACCTTAAACACTTAGTGCCGCTAGAGATGGTAAGACATGAGGCAACTTTAAACCCTTAGTGCCAATAGAGATGGTACCACAAGAGGCAACATTACACATTTAGTGCAGCTAGAGATGGTTCGACATGAGACAACCTGAAACACTTAGTGCCACTTGAGATGGTACGACATGAGGCAACCTTAAACACTTAGTGCCACTAGAAATGGTACGACATGAGACAACCATAAACACTTAGTGCCACTAGAGATGGTACGATATGAGGCAACCTTAAACACTAAGTGTCACTAGAGATGGTACGACATGAGACAACCTTAAACACTTAGTGCCACAAGAGATGGCTCGACATGAGGCAACCTTAAACATTTAGTGCCACTAGAGATGGTTCGACATGAGACTACCTTAAACACTAAGTGCCACTAGAGATGGTACTACACGAGGTAACCTTAAACACTCAGTGCCACTAGAGATGGTATGACATGCGGCAACCTTAAACACCAAGTCCTGCTAGAAATGGTACGACATGAGACAACCTTAAACACTTAGTGCCACTAGAGATGGTACGACATGAGGCAACCTTAAACACTTAGTGCCACTAGAGATGGTACGACATGAGGCAACCTTAAACACTTAGTGCCACTAGAGATGGTACGACATGAGACAACCTTAAACACTAAGTCCTGCTAGAAATGGTACGACATGAGACAACCTTAAACACTTAGTGCCACTAGAGATGGTACGACATGAGGCAACCTTAAACACTTAGTGCCACTAGATATGGTACGACATGAGGCAACCTTAAACACTTAGGCCACTAGAGACGGTACAACATGAGGCAACCATAAACACTTAGTGCCGCTAGAGATGGTACGACATGAGACATCCTTAAACACTTAGTGCTCCTAGAGATGTTACGACATGAGACAACCATAAACACTTAGTGCCACTAGAGATGGTACGACATGAGGCAACCTTAAACACTTAGTGCTCCTAGAGATAGTACGACATGAGGCAACCTTAAACACTTAGTGCCACTAGATATGGTACGACATGAGGCAACCTTTAACACTTAGTGCCACTAGATATGGTACGACATGAGATAACCTTAAACACTTAGTGCCACTAGAGATGGTACGACATGAGACAACCTTAAACACTAAGTGCCACTAGAGATGGTACAACCCGAGGTAACCTTAAACACTTAGTGCAGTTAGAGATGGTATGACATGAGACAACCTTAAACACTTTGCCACTAGAGATGGTACGACATGAGACAACCTTAAACACTTGGCGCCACTAGAGATGGTTCGACATGAGGCAACTTTAAACCCTTAGTGCCACTAGAGATGGTACCACAAGAGGCAACATTAAACATTTAGTGCTGCTAGAGATGGTACAACATAAGGCAACTTTAATCACTTAGTGTCACTAGAGATGGTACGACACGAGGCAACCTTAAACACTAAGTGCCGCTAGAGATGGTACGACATGAGGCAACTTTTAACCCTTAGTGCCAATAGAGATGGTCCCACAAGAGGCAACATTAAACATTTAGTGCAGCTAGAGATGGTTCGACATGAGACAACCTTAAACACTTAGTGCCACTAGAGATGGTACGACATGAGACAACCTTAAACACTTGGCGCCACTAGAGATGGTACGACATGAGGCAACTTTAAACCCTTAGTGCTACTAGAGATGGTACCACAAGAGGCAACATTAAACATTTAGAGCCGCTAGAGATGGTACAGCATGAGGCAACTTTAAACACTAAGTGTCACTAGAGATGGTACGACACGAGGCAACCTTAAACACTTAGTGCCGCTAGAGATGGTACGAAATGAGGCAACTTTAAACCCTTAGTGCCAATAGAGATGGTACCACAAGAGGCAACATTAAACATTTAGTGCAGCTAGAGATGGTTCGACATGAGACAACCTGAAACACTTAGTGCCACTAGAGATGGTACGACATGAGGCAACCTTAAACACTTAATGCCACTTGAAATGGTACGACATGAGACAACCATAAACACTTAGTGCCACTAGAGATGGTACGACATGAGGCAACCTTAAACACTTAGTGCCACTAGAGATGGTACGACATGAGACAACCTTAAACACTTAGTGCCACAAGAGATGGTTCGACATGAGGCAACCTTCAACACTTAGTGCCACTAGAGATGGTTCGACATGAGACTACCTTAAACACTAAGTGCCACTAGAGATGGTACTACACGAGGTAACCTTAAACACTCAGTGCCACTAGAGATGGTATGACATGAGGCAACCTTAACCACTAAGTCCTGCTAGAAATGGTACGACATGAGACAACCTTAAACACTTAGTGCCACTAGAGATGGTACGACATGAGGCAACCTTAAACACTTAGTGCCACTAGAGATGGTACGACATGAGGCAACCTTAAACACTTAGTGCCACTAGAGACGGTACAACATGAGGCAACCATAAACACTTAGTGCCGCTAGAGATGGTACGACATGAGACATCCTTAAACACTTAGTGCTCCTAGAGCTGGTACGACATGAGACAACCATAAACACTTAGTGCCACAAGAGATGGTACGACATGAGACAACCAGAAACACTTAGTGCCACTAGAGATGGTATGACATGAGACATCCTTAAACACTTAGTGCTCCTAGAGCTGGTAAGACATGAGACAACCATAAACACTTAGTGCCACAAGAGATGGTACGACATGAGACAACCAGAAACACTTAGTGCCACTAGAGATGGTACGACATGAGACAACCATAAACACTTAGTGCCGCTAGAGATGGTACGACATGAGGCAACCATAAACACTTAGTGCCACTAGAGATGGTACGACATGAGACAACCATAAACACTTAGTGCCACTAGAGATGGTACGACATTAGACAACCATAAACACTTAGTGCCGCTAGAGATGGTACGACATGAGGCAACCATAAACACTTAGTGCCACTAGAGATGGTACGACATGAGGCAACTTTAAACCCTTAGTGCCACTAGAGATGGTACCACAAGAGGCAACATTAAACATTTAGTGCCGCTAGATATGGTACAACATAAGGCAACTTTAATCACTTAGTGTCACTAGAGATGGTACGACACGAGGCAACCTTAAACACTTAGTGCCGCTAGAGATGGTACGACATGAGGCAACTTTTAACCCTTAGTGCCACTAGAGATGGTACCACAAGAGGCAACATTAAACATTTAGTGCAGCTAGAGATGGTTCGACATGAGACAACCTTAAACACTTAGTGCCACTAGAGATGGTACGACATGAGACAACCTTAAACACTTGGCGCCACTAGAGATGGTACGACATGAGGCAACTTTAAACCCTTAGTGCTACTAGAGATGGTACCACAAGAGGCAACATTAAACATTTAGTGCCGCTAGAGATGGTACAGCATGAGGCAACTTTAAACACTTAGTGTCACTAGAGATGGTACGACACGAGGCAACCTTAAACACTTAGTGCCGCTAGAGATGGTACGAAATGAGGCAACTTTAAACCCTTAGTGCCAATAGAGATGGTACCACAAGAGGCAACATTAAACATTTAGTGCAGCTAGAGATGGTTCGACATGAGACAACCTGAAACACTTAGTGCCACTAGAGATGGTACGACATGAGGCAACCTTAAACACTTAATGCCACTTGAAATGGTACGACATGAGACAACCATAAACACTTAGTGCCACTAGAGATGGTACGACATGAGGCAACCTTAAACACTTAGTGCCACTAGAGATGGTACGACATGAGACAACCTTAAACACTTAGTGCCACAAGAGATGGTTCGACATGAGGCAACCTTCAACACTTAGTGCCACTAGAGATGGTTCGACATGAGACTACCTTAAACACTAAGTGCCACTAGAGATGGTACTACACGAGGTAACCTTAAACACTCAGTGCCACTAGAGATGGTATGACATGAGGCAACCTTAAACACTAAGTCCTGCTAGAAATGATACGACATGAGACAACCTTAAACACTTAGTGCCACTAGAGATGGTACGACATGAGGCAACCTTAAACACTTAGTGCCACTAGAGATGGTACGACATGAGGCAACCTTAAACACTTAGTGCCACTAGAGACGGTACAACATGAGGCAACCATAAACACTTAGTGCCGCTAGAGATGGTACGACATGAGACATCCTTAAACACTTAGTGCTCCTAGAGCTGGTATGACATGAGGCAACCATAAACACTTAGTGCCGCTAGAGAAGGTACGACATGAGACATCCTTAAACACTTAGTGCTCCTAGAGCTGGTACGACATGAGACAACCATAAACACTTAGTGCCACAAGAGATCGTATGACATGAGACAACCAGAAACACTTAGTGCCACTAGAGATGGTACGACATGAGACATCCTTAAACACTTAGTGCTCCTAGAGCTGGTACGACATGAGACAACCATAAACACTTAGTGCCACAAGAGATGGTACGACATGAGACAACCAGAAACACTTAGTGCCACTAGAGATGGTACGACATGAGACAACCATAAACACTTAGTGCCGCTAGAGATGGTACGACATGAGGCAACCATAAACACTTAGTGCCACTAGAGATGGTACGACATGACAACCATAAACACTTAGTGCCACTAGAGATGGTACGACATTAGACAACCATAAACACTTAGTGCCGCTAGAGATGGTACGACATGAGGCAACCATAAACACTTAGTGCCACTAGAGATGGTACGACATGAGGCAACTTTAAACCCTTAGTGCCACTAGAGATGGTACCACAAGAGGCAAAATTAAACATTTAGTGCCGCTAGAGATGGTTCAACATAAGGCAACTTTCATCACTTAGTGTCACTAGAGATGGTACGACACGAGGCAACCTTAAACACTTAGTGCCGCTAGAGATGGTACGACATGAGGCAACTTTTAACCCTTAGTGCCACTAGAGATGGTACCACAAGAGGCAACATTAAACATTTAGTGCAGCTAGAGATGGTTCGACATGAGACAACCTTAAACTCTTAGTGCCACTAGAGATGGTACGACATGAGACAACCTTAAACACTTGGCGCCACTAGAGATGGTACGACATGAGGCAACTTTAAACCCTTAGTGCTACTAGAGATGGTACCACAAAAGGCAACATTAAACATTTAGTGCCGCTAGAGATGGTACAGCATGAGGCAACTTTAAACACTTAGTGTCACTAGAGATGGTACGACACGAGGCAACCTTAAACACTTAGTGCCGCTAGAGATGGTACGAAATGAGGCAACTTTAAACCCTCAGTGCCAATAGAGATGGTACCACAAGAGGCAACATTAAACATTTAGTGCAGCTAGAGATGGTTCGACATGAGACAACCTGAAACACTTAGTGCCACTAGAGATGGTACGACATGAGGCAACCTTAAACACTTAATGCCACTTGAAATGGTACGACATGAGACAACCATAAACACTTAGTGCCACTAGAGATGGTACGACATGAGGCAACCTTAAACACTTAGTGCCACTAGAGATGGTACGACATGAGACAACCTTAAACACTTAGTGCCACAAGAGATGGTTCGACATGAGGCAACCTTCAACACTTAGTGCCACTAGAGATGGTTCGACATGAGACTACCTTAAACACTAAGTGCCACTAGAGATGGTACTACACGAGGTAACCTTAAACACTCAGTGCCACTAGAGATGGTATGACATGAGGCAACCTTAAACATTAAGTCCTGCTAGAAATGGTACGACATGAGACAACCTTAAACACTTAGTGCCACTAGAGATGGTACGACATGAGGCAACCTTAAACACTTAGTGCCACTAGAGATGGTACGACATGAGGCAACCTTAAACACTTAGTGCCACTAGAGACGGTACAACATGAGGCAACCATAAACACTTAGTGCCGCTAGAGATGGTACGACATGAGACATCCTTAAACACTTAGTGCTCCTAGAGCTGGTATGACATGAGGCAACCATAAACACTTAGTGCCGTTAGAGAAGGTACGACATGAGACATCCTTAAACACTTAGTGCTCCTAGAGCTGGTACGACATGAGACAACCATAAACACTTAGTGCCACAAGAGATGGTACGACATGAGACAACCAGAAACACTTAGTGCCACTAGAGATGGTACGACATGAGACATCCTTAAACACTTAGTGCTCCTAGAGCTGGTACGACATGAGACAACCATAAACACTTAGTGCCACAAGAGATGGTACGACATGAGACAACCAGAAACACTTAGTGCCACTAGAGATGGTACGACATGAGACAACCATAAACACTTAGTGCCGCTAGAGATGGTACGACATGAGGCAACCATAAACACTTAGTGCCACTAGAGATGGTACGACATGACAACCATAAACACTTAGTGCCACTAGAGATGGTACGACATTAGACAACCATAAACACTTAGTGCCGCTAGAGATGGTACGACATGAGGCAACCATAAACACTTAGTGCCACTAGAGATGGTACGACATGAGGCAACTTTAAACCCTTAGTGCCACTAGAGATGGTACCACAAGAGGCAACATTAAACATTTAGTGCCGCTAGAGATGGTACAACATAAGGCAACTTTAATCACTTAGTGTCACTAGAGATGGTACGACACGAGGCAACCTTAAACACTTAGTGCCGCTAGAGATGGTACGACATGAGGCAACTTTGAACCCTTAGTGCCACTAGAGATGGTACCACAAGAGGCAACATTAAACATTTAGTGCAGCTAGAGATGGTTCGACATGAGACAACCTTAAACACTTAGTGCCACTAGAGATGGTACGACATGAGACAACCTTAAACACTTGGCGCCACTAGAGATGGTACGACATGAGGCAACTTTAAACCCTTAGTGCTACTAGAGATGGTACCACAAGAGGCAACATTAAACATTTAGTGCCGCTAGAGATGGTACAGCATGAGGCAACTTTAAACACTTAGTGTCACTAGAGATGGTACGACACGAGGCAACCTTAAACACTTAGTGCCGCTAGAGATGGTACGAAATGAGGCAACTTTAAACCCTTAGTGCCACTAGAGATTGTACTACCCGAGGTAACCTTAAACACTTAGTGCCACAAGAGATGGTTCGACATTAGGCAACCTTAAACACTTAGTGCCGCTAGAGATGGTATGACATGAGACAACCTTAAACACTTAGTGCCACTAGAGATGGTACAACATGAGACAACCTTAAACACTTGGCGCCACTAGAGATGGTACGACATGAGGCAACTTTAAACCCTTAGTGCCACTAGAGATGGTACCACAAGAGGCAACATTAAACATTTAGTGCCGCTAGAGATGGTACAACATCAGGCAACTTTAAACATTTAGTGTCACTAGAGATGGTACGACACGAGGCAACCTTAAACACTTAGTGCCGCTAGAGATGGTACGACATGAGGCAACTTTAAACCCTTAGTGCCAATAGAGATGGTACCACAAGAGGCAACATTAAACATTTAGTGCAGCTAGAGATGGTACGACATGAGACAACCTTAAACACTTAGTGCCACTAGAGATGGTACGACATGAGGCAACCTTAAACACTTAGTGCCACTTGAGATGGTACGACATGAGACAACCTTAAACACTTAGTGCCACTAGAGATGGTACGACATAAGGCAACCTTAAACACTTAGTGCCACTAAAGATGGTACGACATGAGACAACCTTAAACACTTAGTGCCACTAGAGATGGTTCGACATGAGACTACCTTAAACACTTAGTGCCACTAGAGACAGTACAACATGAGGCAACCATAAACACTTAGTGCCGCTAGAGATGGTACGACATGAGACATCCTTAAACACTTAGTGCTCCTAGAGCTGGTACGACATGAGACAACCTTAAACACTCAGTGCCACTAGAGATGGTATGACATTAGGCAACCTTAAACACTAAGTCCTGCTAGAAATGGTACGACATGAGACAACGTTAAACACTAAGTGCTACTAGAGATGGTACTACCCGAGGTAACCTTAAACACTTAGTGCCGCTAGAGATGGTACGACATGAGACAACCTTAAACACTTGGCGCCACTAGAGATGGTTCGACATGAGGCAACTTTAAACCCTTAGTGCCACTAGAGATGATACCACAAGAGGCAACATTAAACATTTAGTGCCGCTAGAGATGGTACAACATGAGGCAACTTTAAAGACTTAGTGTCACTAGAGATGGTACGACATGAGGCAACCTTAAACACTTAGTGCAGCTAGAGATGGTGCGACATGAGACAACCTTAAACACTTAGTGCCGCTGGAGATGGTACGACATGAGGCAACCTTAAACATTAAGTGCAACTAGAGATGGTACTACACAAGGTATCCTTAAACACTTAGTGCCACTAGAGATGGTATGACATGAGGCAACCTTAAACACTTAGTGCTGCTAGAGATGGTACGACATGAGGCAACCTTAAACACTTAGTGCCACTAGAGATGGTACAACATGAGGCAACCTTAAACACTTAGTGCCACTTGAGACGGTACGACATGAGGCAACCTTAAACACTTAGTGCCACTAGAGAGGGTACGACATGAGGCAGCCTTAAACGCTTAATAACGCTTAGTGCCACTAGAGATGGTACGACATGAGACAACCTTAAACACTTAGTGCCACTAGAGATGGTACAACATGACGCAGCCTTAAACACTTAGTGCCACTTGAGATGGTACGACATGACGCAACCTTAAACACTTAGTCCTGCTAGAGATGATACGACATGAGACAACCCTAAACACTTAGTGACACTAGAGATGGTAAGACATGAAACATACTTAGTGCCACTAGAGATGGTACGACATGAGGCAACCTTAAACACTTAGTGCCACTAGAGATGGTACAACATGAGACAACCTTAAACAATAAGTGCCACTAGAGACATGAGACAACCTTAAACACTTAGTGCCACTAGAGATGGTACGACATGAGGCAACCTTAAATACTTAGTGCCACTTGAGATGAGATTGTACGACGTAAGACAACCTTAAACACTTAGTGCCACTAGAGATGGTACGACATGAGAC